>OY728142.1:1320383575-1321607334 GCA_963277665.1 Viscum album
AGGTAGTGATTTTGGAATAATATGTGATTGTTTTGGATAAATTATATTGGATATTCTTGACTACCTTGGAACTGATTAATGATTTGTATATTCCATCATTGTTGGGGTTTAAAACATTTTTGGATTAATGAAGTATATCCAGCATTCTATATGAAATAAGGGAGCATGAATGTAATCAATAAGGAATATGGTAATACATGATGAAGGTATTCATATGCTATTACGGGGTAAAAAGGATCTATATTATGTTTACCTTCCTTATGAATGTTGGACTGTGAGTTTGGACAGAAGTATTTTGGATAGTTCTAGTTTGGATTATTTTGGATTGCCATAAAAGGACAACCCTGAGGTCGGGCGGCAACCCGTCGCGTCCGGCAAGGCTGCGAGACTTGAACCCGCAACCGAAGGGCGACAAGGGTGTATCACCTACCACTGGCCCACGAGATGTCCTGGATTAAATAATGTAGTTTTTATTAAAATATCTTGTAGATGAATTATAAATTCGTTTATTTTGGAACCCTATACAAATAGTGTAAATAGAATTTTTTACATTCTATTATCTTTTAGAGTGAAAGATGAGTTTGTGGTAGAAATTTATTAATGGATAAAACTCTAATTATAAAGTAAGTATATCTCTTTATGATCTTAGCCAATCTCATAAATGAATTCCTCAACATTAAGAAAAGAAACTTAGAATAAAAATGTTTTCCTAGATGGTACCTTAAATCATCACTAATTTATGGCTTTGGGATTGTTGGCATTTTCATAGCCATGTTCTCTACCACTCTCCATCAGATAATTGATGGTTAGATTTTTCTTCCATATCCATGTTTTCCTACATGGAACCCTAGTGTGTGTTATTTTCGGTAATCTTCATACTTTCGACTCTTTATTTTAAATAGAGGCCTCATTAATTCATTTTTCTATGTGGGATTTCAACTAAGATATTTTGAAATGTCAAAAATGTGTTATGCTAATACCCTATGTTTTGTTGAACCGATGGTATTTCAAATCATCATAGATTGATGAATTTAAGGACCTAAATTTTATACGTGTTTGTGATTGATGACCTCAATCACTACCTATAAATATTTACAGTTTTCCTCCAATTATATGTCTCTAATTGCCACCAATGTTCTCCTAATTGAGATCATAATTTGGAGGTGACCCTTTCATTTCTCTTTTCCTCATATTAAGACTAAATTTTAGTAACCCAATTTCCGATGGGGGTTTTCCCACAAATATATTTTCTATTTTCAATCTTTTATTTTCGAAGAACAATTTCAAATTGTGAGGACACAATTTATTGAAGGAGGGGAGAATGTAACACCCCCAGGATTTCAGAGTGTGTTATTTCTTAAAAATAATTCAATAACTTGCACTACACGCAACAATGAGTTCAATTGCACCATGACTTACCAAAAAAAAAGCCATTAAAAGAGGTCATGAATAGTATTAACTAAATTTTAAACTTTATATAATCCTTATAATTTTAGAATCCATATTATGAGTTTCTTAGTCCTAATGCAAGAACAGATTCATTTTCAGTATTGCAATTTTATCAACTTTTGATAGTGAAACCTTTTTAAATACAATATTTTAAACTTTTTGACTAAATGGAGACATCAAAAAATTTAAAATGAAACATCCCAAGCTTCCACGGTACGCTTTCCTTTGAATAAAACAGTAGCGTGTGTTGTACGCAACTTCGAGTTCTAACACACCGTAACCAATCAAACTAGCTGTTATGAATAGTAATAAATACTTTTTGAAGTTATATATATTTTATATTGGACTTCATTTTTGGATTTGGAATATCAAATTTAGCCTAAGGTGAAATTTTGGTACTTTTCGGATAACTTTCATATTTTGATTAATAGTGAAAATTACTAAATTTTAATTAAAAACAACTTTTTTAATCAAAATAATTAATAGTAATAAATTATGAATTTGAGTGGTTTTAAAGTATATTTAGAATATATTTTTACTATTTAATATAATGTTGGTCATTGGACATAATTTTACAATTAAACCGAACATAAACAAGTGTCAATCTTTTGATAGTTATTATCTCTTAAAAACACGCTTTTTGTTTTGACAGTGGGAATTAATTTTAAATTAATTTCTGCCACATCTGTGTTTTGAATTTAGGAAAATGGATTCCATATTTAGAATCAGGATGTTCAAATTGTGTAAATAGGTAACTTTTATTTTTAGACATTTTGAATAATTACTGCGGTAAATATTTTATTTACCATGGTTAAGGGTAAATCCGGTAAATAAGGGTTAAAAAATAATATTATAATAATACTAAATTACCCTAAAACGTGTCGTAAACCTATTGGTTGATACATGGTCGACCATGGGAATCTTTGTGTCAATTTTGGGACCCCATGGATCCACTTGTAAGTGATAATGACACTTTATTTTAATTAAGTCAAAATGAATACAAAAATGACACAAGCATATATCTTTTAGAAAAACAATTGTTACATAGGGTTATATAAGTTGGATTTTAGATTATAAATATTCATTAGAAAGCTAAAAATATTTCCTACATAATGATATTTTATTTATAATTTTTAGACATTAAATAATTTATTTTATTTATGACACAATGATGATGCAGTAATTACTATAATAGTGAAAAATTAAAATAATTGATATTATAAATACCCAAAAAAATATAATATGAAACTTTTAATGAATTAAACTAATTTTATAGGATAATATGATATATTAGTATTGATTTAATTGACTTTGTTCGAAGTAATAAATCTGTTATGAGTTTCAAAAAAATCAACTATTGAATAGTGTCAAAATTGACATAAAAGAGTTCTTAAAACAAATATTATATTATTAATTGATATTAAATTCCTAAAAATCTAAGGCTCGGCCAAGAGACTTATATCATGATAGGTTAATCAGTAATGTACCACTTGGGGGTCTCTTGGATGTATATAGTAAGTTTATTAACCATATTATATAAAAATACAAAGAGACATTGTAAAAGTGAAACTAATTAACTTAGAGTTAATACTTAAAGATAAGGTTAATATAAGTACCCAAACCTGTATAAATTCTATTGGTTGAGTTGTTTTCGACATATCCCCACCTTAAACTTTGAATAATCAGATTTGGAGCCATTATAAACCGAATATGAATTTATTATAAATTAATATTTCTAGCTTTTCCAAAGGTGCCCCTCACCCCTCTTATAAAAGGGCACTCCTCCTTCCCATTTCTTCACACCTCTAAAGCCTTTTGGTTCGGCCAAACTCTGCCCACATAATCTCCCAACATCCATAACTACAACCTAGAGGCCTTAGTTTGATCAGAAATCCAACCTAAGGAGCCCTTTTGATCAAATCAAAAGGAAGAACCCGAAGAAGAGGTAATGATTTCACCACCCTTTTCCAAGTTCCTTTCTTCTTCCACTTCCTCTTTCTTTGTTCTTACCATTCTAAAATAATAACTCCAGTATCTTACATATACTGTGATGTTATTATAAATATTGTACAACCATATTCAGTATTCTATCCACCCTTTGAATAACATGTCACCATACGTGCGTACGTACGGCTTACCGTCTCCACGTCGTGGTGTAATTGTTATTCAATATATTATTATTTGGATGGGTATAATAATGATGTGTAACTCATGTAAATAATAAATATAACATGTTAATTATTCTGTATATATGATATACAATCCATTTATATATTATTTTAATATCAAAAGAATGATATTGTCGCTCGTGCGTACGTACGGACTACCGTCTCCACGAACGCGATGAGATTCATTCTCCATCGTATCCATTCAAGTATAATTATCATTTGATGATTTAAAAATGATGTTTAAGGACTTGATATCATTCTGGATATGAATAATATACATCCTATCCTTTACAAACATGTCTTACGTAACAAAACATATAAAAGAAAACAAGTAAGTTAACACCCGAAACGACGATAATTCTAAGATATTATTAACAAATCAATGTTAAAAGATCATATATGATATCATATTAATATATATGATTCTTGTATAATTTAATAACAATTATTTCACCATTATACAGGAGGTTAACCTACCCCAACCAAGGAAAAGTACAAGGTAAGGGTTATTTCACAATCTATTCATTATCCGAGGTTGTTTATACGTAATAATCTACTGGGATATCTTTATCATCCACATCCATGTTTCATAAAAATGTATTTCAAAACATTTTTAATATTTACAAGAATATGGTTTAAAGTCATTTATACCCTTGTTTGACTTTTTATAAGAGGTTTATAAAGTAATCTTTCCGTCGTTTTCAAAATAAGGTCCTTTTTAACCTTTTCGACAGAATTGAGGTAAGAATGTTTTTTTTAACTTATACGGCGGGTGCGGTTATTTTACGCCGTTATAAAATC
This sequence comes from Viscum album, assembly GCA_963277665.1. NCBI lineage: Eukaryota > Viridiplantae > Streptophyta > Magnoliopsida > Santalales > Viscaceae > Viscum > Viscum album. The sequence goes on from OY728142.1 coordinate 1,320,387,994, forward strand.
TTCAAAGCTTTCCTTACAAGCTTATAAGAATATTTTCAATGAAAATGTTTTATTTTATATGGATCTTAAATGATTTCAAAATAAAAGGAGATATTTCTTTAAAAAAAATTTTGATTTCATCTACGTCAACATCCTTTGATGGATTTTATGATTATTTGAAGTTGATTTATTATGATACAAAACTTCTATATTGTATTGAAGGTTTTGTGATATGTTTGACTATGGATGTGCTATTTTTATACCATTCATAGTTTATGGTGAAATTATTGACATTTCGTATGCTAGTTTTAATACGAATGTTTATGTTATGTTTAAACCTTTTCATATGGGAATGCATTGGACTTAATAAGTGACGGGTGGAGCCCGCTATAGCTCCTCGATGCATCGGTAGGTCTCATGAGACAAACTAGTGTCTTGGCACAAGGCCTTGACAAAATCTTATTTTTAGTCTTGGCACGAGGCCTTGGCTATGTGGTTATGATAGTCTGGCATTATGCATTCCATCATTATGAAAGTGGTTATTGATTTTGCATGTGATTATTCGATTAGTAGAATATCCATGTGAATAAGTAAATGGAATTATTTCATTTTATTTATGCCATACTATGTTGAAAGTTCAAGTTTGAAAGGCTTTTGTTTTAGTTATACATTGCCTTAAATGTTTATTCTTATTTATGATAGTTTCCGCTATATTGTTATCCTTACTGGGCATTTGAGCTCACCCCTTTTCTATGTTTTATTTTTCCCAGGAAGTGAAGAAGTAAATTATGAATGACCTGCAGGGATATTATGAGGGGATTATAGTGTGGACTGTGGAAACATTATGTTGTTGTAGTAGTTTTTCATTTTATGATGTAATGTAAAACTTATGAATATATCTAGTGTTTCCAAGGCTACTAAACCAATCGGTCATTCGAGATTTGATCTTTCTTGTGATCATGCCAATGTTACGAAGTAATGCACCGACTCTGGGCAGCTGGGGTCGGGGCGTTACAACTGGGGCATGACAATGGGACCTGCTGCCCTCTTGGTTACGACACTCCCAGGGGATATGCTTAGAATAATTCTAATTTTCTTTAAAAACAAATATGAATGGTTTATTAGTATATATCTCCTCAAAGAATACATTTATGTGATTATGGATTATATCCATAAACTGTTCAATTTACGTTAGGTATTTTACATGTTTAGAATTATGAATTGTGATTCATAAACTGACCTAGTGTATTCCATTATTTAGAAATGGTGCCCAGTAGAAGGAATGTGAACTCCAGCAATACGTATGATCCAAAGAGATAGAAGGGTCATTTCATTCATAGTATTAAGACAACATTTATAAAGGAAATAGTCTCCCACATATTATCATCATATGAATAAATAGTATCATGTGATAATAAGATCAGTAAAGAATTCTCTAAATCCTATGGATTTGAAGGGATGTCAGAGAAGAAAAGTATGGTAGAATGAAATATGGATAAAGGAAATAAGGGAAAGAAGGATTTTACAATATGTGATAAATGTGGAATTAATCACCTTGGTAAATGATTGAAGGGAATGGGAGTTTGTTATAAGTGTGGATAAAAAGGACACCTTGTACGTGATTGCAAGGGTAAGAAAATGTTTTCAAATGTAACATGCTTCATCTTCAAGGCATTGAGACACTACGTGGATCAATATACCATTCATAATAGTATACCACAAATGACGTTATTGGATAATAATCAAGAGATGATACTACCTCAGTTGAAAAAGAATGACTAGTGTTCTTATGTTGTTCATTTGAGTGTTTTATCAATAGTATACAGGTTACATGAATTATGGAGATAAATAAGGATTGTATTGCAGAAATATTTTATTGAGGATTTAAGAATATATGGTTCTAAGAAATGTGACTTAACAGGAAGATACACTTTTTGGAAAATACATGGTTGAAGGAAAGGTAATCCTTAATATGGTCCTGATAATGAGGTAGTGATTTTGGGATAACAGATCGTTAATTTGGATAAATATATTTTTTTAAATCATTTGGAGTGAAAGATGAGTTTGTGGTAGGAATTAGTTGAAGGATGAAACTCTACTTCCAAGTATATATATATATATATATAATTTTTTTCCTCTTACTAAGAATAAATTTTATGAACCCATTTTCTGATGTGGGTTTTCCCATAAAGGTATTTTCTATTTTCATTTTTTTATTTTAGAAGAACAATTTCAAATTGTGAGGAAACAATTTATTTAAGGAGGGAAGAATGTAACACCCCATGATTTCATAGTATGTTATTTCTTCAAAGTAATGCAATAGCTTGCATTACACGCAATACTGAGTTCAAGCACATCACGACTTACCGAAATAGCTGTTCAAAAGTGGTTATGAATAGTATTAACTGAATTTTGAACATTATATAATCTATATAATTTTATAATCCATATTATGAGTTTCTTAGACATAATGTAAGAACAAGTACATTTTTTTCAGATAAAAGAATTATTTTTCAAAAAATGTAATTTTACCGCCTTTTAATGGAGAACCTTTTTAAATCAAATATTTAAAACTTTTATATATTGAATTTGAAAAAATAAACTTCTTTTTTAGAATCAGGACATAGGAATTTAGCATCAATAAATTTTTTTTGTTTTTCTGATAACTTTGATATTTGGGTGAATAGTGAAACATACTATATTTTAACTGAAAACAACTTTTTTAATCAAAATAATTTATAGTGGTGAATTATAAATTTTAATGTTTTGGAAGTATAATTATATTATATTTTTACCCATTAATCCAATTTTGTTCATTGGAATTAATTTCACATTTAAATTATACATAGACAAGTGTCAATCTTTTGATAGTTATTGTTTCTTAAAAACACGATATTTGTTTTGACAATGAAAATTAATTTCAAATTAATAAATTCAACTTCTATGTTTTGAATTTAGTAAAATAAACATAACTTTAGGATTCAGAATATCAAAATTATCCTAGGGTGAGTATTTTGTATTTTTCTGAAAATGTTCAATTTTTTATGAATAGTAAAAAAACACTAAGTTATCTTTTAAAACCAAATTTTTATTTAAATAAATAATTATTTTATTTAAATTTATTTTACGTCAAAATAGATACATAATACCTAAATAAGTTCAGTGTAATTATTTGGAGTCAATTTATAATAATTTTAGATATATAAAAATTTTTAGAGAACTTTTCACCATCTTTTACCCACCTCCTAAGAGAATTTGCGAATTCACATAAAACATAATTTTACCGCTTCTGTGAGTGGAATTTAAAAAATATGAGGGACAAGGTCTAATATCAAGGATTAAATGTTGTTCAATAAATTAAATATAATTTTTGATGAATAGTAACTTTTTACTTTTATTTACCACGGTTAAAAGTAAATAGGGTAATTAAGGGTAAATATAGTATTATTATTACCCTAAAACATGTCCTAATTATATTGGATAAGTTTAATTCGACCATAAACAAACTGAGGAATAAAATATGACCCTTTATGTCCACTTGGATTAGATTAAGACATTTATTATTATTTTATTTAAAGAAGAGTTAAAAGAGTTTAAATCAAAGTTCAATAACTAAACCAGTTTTAATATATGGTTATACATAATATAAATTCATCTATAAATATTTATTAGAAAGATAAAACTATATCCCACATAATGGTGATTTATTTTTAATTTTTAGGGATTCAATAATAAAATTTATTAATGACACAATGATGATGCAGTAATTACCTTCTTAATGAAAGAATCAAGTAAATGGTATTATAAATATTAAAATAAATATAATTTCAATGTTTTTATGACATCAAAGAATTTAAAAGGTGAATATGACATGTTATAATTGATTAAATGTATTTTTTTGAAGTAATCATGTTGTTATTAGTTTATTAAAAAAATAACCGAGAGTGTCAAAATTGACATAACATAGTTTTTAAAACAAATATTATATTGTTAATTGATATAATAGTCCTAAAAATCTAAGGTTCATCCAAAATACTTATATAATAATATATATGACATTAGTGAACCAATTGGGGTTCTATTAGAATTTTATGGAATGTTTATTAACCATATAATATAAAAATACAATGAGACACGGTAAATGTCAAAATATTTAACTAAGAGTTAAATCTAAATGTTAAGGTTAATTTGGTAACATAAATCTATATAAATCATATTGGTTGAGTTTTTTTCGACCCATACCCACCTTATATTTTAAATAATTCATTTTGGAGCCATTATAAAAAGAAAATTAATTTATTATAAAATAATATTTTAAGTATTTCCTAAGGTACCACTCACCCCTCTTAGAAAAGGGCACTTCCCCTTCTCTCATATGCACACCTCCAAAGCCATCTGGATCAGCGAAAACCTGCCCAAATATCCTCCCAACTACCATAAATTCATCCTAGAGGCATTAATTTGGTAAAAAAATCCATCCTATGGATCCCTTTTGATCAAATCAATAAGAAGAACCCGAAAAAGAGGTAATGATTTCACCACCCTCTTTCAAGTTCTCTTACTCTTCCACTTACTCTTTCTTTGTTGTTTCCATTATAAAAAAATAAATCCAGTATCGTTTATATACTGTGATTTTATTATAAATATGGAACAACTATATTCATTAATCTATCCATCTTATGAATGATAATGTCACCATGCATGCGTACGTATAGCTTATCATCTCCACATTGTGGTGTAATTTGTTATTCAACACTATGTTATATGGATGGATATAATGATGATTAATATGTATATACATAATGAAAATAACAAGAAAAAGTCACTGTAAAATTAATATACCATCCAATTCCTCATCTTTAGAGAAATTATATTATCACTCGTGCGTACGTACTGATTACCATCTCCACGGCGCGATGAGATTCATTTCCACGTTCACCATTCTTCGACGATTATAAAAATATATATTACTAATTAGTTTGTAATATATGACATAATAATTCTTCTGGATATATATATATATAATTACATATATCTTTTTCACTGAGTTCCGTTCAATACGATATGAAAACGGAAACAACGTTTATGCGTACGTACGAACAACCGTCTCCATAAATGGTGTTTTTCATTTCACATATATGTCTATTATACATATTTATTTTATAAATTTTTATGTTATATAAATCATGTTTTATATTCTGGAAGTATTTAAATACTGATCTAAGTGATAGAATCAAGAGTAACAAGTTAAAACATGTATAATAAATAAAGAAATTATTACCCGAAATGTTAATTTAACATGGAAATTATTATTAAATGGGTATTATAAAGTCATAAAAGAATCATGCATGATATATTAAATATTAATACGGTTCTGGTTTAATTTAATAACATACTATGATCTTCATACAAGAGGTTAAACGGACCCTTGACTAAAGGAATGTTCAAGGTAAGGGTTAATTTTTCATTCTCATTATTATATAAAATTGTTTTTTCCAAGTATTTACTGGGACATTTTTATCATCCATATCAATTTTTCATAAAAATGATTTGAAAATGAATATTTTAAGGATTTGTGAAAGGTATTATTTATCAAGATCATAATTTAAAATGTTTTAATGATTTATCTTTCTAAATCTTTTTAATTAATGTTTATGTTTTCAAAATGATTTTAAGGATTTATTTATATGGACATGAATGTTTTGAAAAGACAATTGTTTTCAAAAGTTTCAAAGTTGTATGGGAATATTTGATTCAAAAATCTCTTTTAACTTAATTCCTTTATAAATGTGTGACATTTAACTGAATTAAAAAAAGGATATTTCTCTCAAAAAGTTTTACTCATCATTTTGAACTATGTCATCATCCTTTACTGGATATTATTTTTTATTGGGGTTGATTTATTACTATACAATCATCAATATTGTATTGAATGATTTATGATATGTTTGACTGTGGATGTTCTATTTTTATACCATTTATGATTTATTGTTAATGTATTGACATTTCATATTCTAGTTTTAATACGAATGCTTATGTTATGTTTCAATTCTCTCATATGAGGAATGCAGTGGACTTAGTAAGTGACGCGTGAAGCCCGCTGTAGCTTCTCAATACATCGGTAGGTCTCATGAGACAAACTAGTGTCTTGGCACAAGGCCTTTACAAAAAAATTTATTTTTAGTCTTGGCATAAGGCGTTGACTATGTGGTAATGATGTATAGCGTTAGGCATTCCCTTATTATGAAACTAGTTATTACATGTGATTATTCGACTAGTATAATATCCATGTGAATGTTTATATGGTAAGGTTTGGTTTATTTTATCTATATTATGTTCAAGTTTGTGTTTAAAAAGGTTGTTGATTTTATCATCACATCTCGCATTAAAAGATTATAGCTTTCGATAAATTATTTACCCTTACTAATCATCTGGGCTCACCCCTTTCTTATGTTTTGTTTTCCCTATGATAGATAAGCATGGTTAAGCTTGGGGATTAATGGCATTCTCCAAGGATCATTTATGTTGTGTTTTATTTACTAATATGTAATATAACAATCATGTATGTAATCTATTTTCCAAGACTACTAAACTGATCTGTCCTTTGAGACTTGATTCCTTGTAATCATGCCAATGTATTAAAATAATGCACCGACTCTGGGTAACAGGGGTCGGGGCGTTACACTATGTTAAAAAAAATTTAGTTATTAAACATTGATTTTAACTCTTTTAACTCTACTCTGAATTAAATAATAATAAATGTCCTAATCTAATCCAAGTAGACCAAATAGGTTCATATTTTATTCCTAAGGTTGTTTTTAGTGGCATTACACTTATCCAATATAATTAGGACATGTGTTAGGGTAATAATAATATCATTTTTACCCTTAAATACTCTATTTACTTTTAACCGTGGTAAATAAAAATTAAAAAGTTACTATTCACCAAAAATTATTTTCATCTTATTGAACCACATTTTAATTACTGATATCAACTGTGTCTCTCAGAATTTTTAAATTCCACGCACAAAAGTAGTAAAATTATGTTTTATGTGAATTTGAAAATTCTCATAGGAGGTGGGTAAAAGATGGTGAAAAGTTCAATAAAATTTTTATATATCTAAACATATTATAAAATTACTCCAATGAATTACATTAAAATTATATATGTTTTATGTATCTATTTTTACATAAAATAAATTTATAAAAAAATAACTAATTATTGAAATAAAAATTCAGGTTTAACCAATAACTTACTGTTTTTCACTATTCATAAAAAATTGAAAGTTTTTAGAAAAATTCAGAAAATTCACCCTAAACTAATTTCAATATTCAAAATCCAAAAATGAAGTCCATTTTGAATGATAAAATTTATAAAATTTGAAAAAGTTAGTATTACTATTCATAACGGCTATTTTGATTGGTTGTGGTGTATTGGAACTCGAAGTTGCATACAACGCACGCTATTGAATTATTCAAAGAGAAGCGTACCGTAGAAGCATGAGGTGTTACAATTAGAATATCATGAAAATATTTCTATTTATGATATATCATGTAAAATGGAAGTATATAAACCTCAAAATTAATTTAGCAGTATAACAAAACCTGAGTCTCAAAGAAGAAAAATTGTGACAAAACTACTTTATCGATTTGGTAACTTTTGAAACTTAAACCTCAATAAATAAAGGTTATATAATGGATATTAAAAACCCATTAATTAAAATATAATAAAAATTTAATACATCCACTGTCGTAATACATACCACGCAAATGGAATGGGTGGTGAATAAATCATTTATCTCATAAAAAGAACTGAGATGAAATCACCTTACCTAGTATATTGACTCTCACCGTACTTGTTTAAAATTCTAATATAATAAATATAAGTTTATTACACATCTATCACAGAATGATATTTTTACATCTAATACTATATATGGTTTATTATTTCTTTGTATTACCCTCTTCTTAGAAACTCTATATTATGGTTTAACTTTAGGTAATATCTGTTTTTCTATTCACTTGTGTCTTAATTTGTTATGTCCTTGGTCGTTATACTTATATAATGATTTCTAGAAGGTAAAACATGATTTAAATATAATTTGAATTCATTATATGTGGATTATAATAATCCATACAATATATAAGTATGAAATGGAATACACCATTCATAGAGACGGTAAGTTGTACATACGCATTAATGTTATTTCGGTTTAATTATTATTTTGAAAAAAATAAAGTAAAATACATATATGTATATATATATAATAATTACATTAGCTTGATTATATCATAGATATATCATATATATTTAGAAAACTCATCCTTAATACATTACATGTTGTGTATGAATGAATCATGTCCTTTTAAGGTGGAGGTAATCCACACTTCCTGAAATGAAATTATCGTATTAAAACAAAATAGAATATTTAAAGGAATGTGTTATAAAAGAATTACATAAGATTAAATAAATAATAAATGATGTATATAACATATATGAGGATTGTTTCAATCACAATTTCCACCATGGAGTCTATAAAGGAAAAATGAACAATCACAGTTTCATAAGGTGGTAGTTCGTCATACACAAAAAGAGTATATTTGTTACCCATTAGATGAAGGTGTGTGTAAGTGTATGTAAAACCCTTATCATATCAAAATACTAGTATATTTAAGATACATGTGGTTTTATACAAACATATAATAATGAGAGTGGATGGGTGGAGAAATAAAATAAAATAAAGGAGCTATAGAGAAGACGTTACCTCTAAATCAAGTAACTCCTTTTGGTTTGTGCTAAAAGGATTCATTGGATTTCTTTCTGAATGATCCTAGATAAGATAATTATATCATTGAGAAGGGGAGGGGTGAATCAATGATACTTTTTCTTTAATTTTTCCTTGAACCAACCTTTTCCCTATACTAAGGATTTCACTCCCTACTAAAAACAAATCAAACATGCATCCAAAGGAACACAAGTATTCACAATGTTCACTAGTCAATAAGAATAGTTGTGTCCATGGTATATTTTGTAAATAATCTAATACCACAAAATACAGAAGAATTAAATCCTTATATTATAAGGAATAGGATATACCATTTCACTCATGTAGCACTATGTAAACAATTCCAATAGTGAATGTTCACGCTCTTAACACAAATAGGTTAAAATAATATTTGTGTAATAATTTATGTTACATGTGATTATTTTCCACAACATAAATGTATTCCTTTTTAAATAATTATTCAATTTATTACACAAAATATGGTTATAACTTCAAAGAATTTGATAAGGAAAGATCAGTCCAATTTTCCCAGTATGTTTTTCCCAGTCCAATTCATCCCAGTACGATTCATCTCAATACGATTCTTCTCGGTAAGTTTATTCTCGGTATGATTCTTCCCGGTATGATTCTCTATAGTTCAATTCTTACAGGTATGATTCTACCCAATTTGAAAAAACATGTAACTTTTAGAATAGGTTAAAGATGAATACACATCGCTTTTATTTTAAGAAACAATGTACGATTCTTCCCGGTACAATTTCCCAATACAATATATATCGATCTAGCAGAATACGATTGAGTAAATTCAAAATTCCTTCTTACTTAGTCCAGAAATTCCAAAATGGAAATATTAATCCATTTATCCCACCTGATATTATAATCATATGAGTATTATTGACAATCTGAATATGTTAATAAACTGAATTTGATAATCACTGAATATAATGACCAGGTGAATACAACATTTTGATCTTGTCAATTATCCTTTCACTTCTTTCATAGAAACCTCTTCAACAAATCCTCTATTAGAAAAATTCTTTTTCTCTCTTAAACATTAGAGATTCTCTACCTTTTTTGGTTAACAGTACAACAGAAATTGAATGTACAATGTACATTTAACCTTTTATAGGTGACACATAAATTGTTTGGGAAGGAATCCCAAAATATTTTACACAAAAAAATTCACCCAAATATCAATTTCCCTTAAAATAATGGGTATATTTATTACCTTGTCCATGCATCTTGAATCTTCTTGAATCATTTTTAAAATTAATTCCACCTTCATATTATCTTTTCAAATTATAGTGAAATTAAATTTTGATTCTCCACTCAAATTACTGAATATGATGCTCTGTACCAATTAATGAAAACAAAACCCTTTTAATTTCAAGCCCCCCCCCCTCAACAACACACCCATTTTTTTTCTTCAACAATTATTTTTGTTAATTTGTAATACAATTCAATTATGAGATGATGGATTTTTACCCACTTGAAGAAAAAAACAATTTAATTCAAACCATTTAAAATGGTTGACTAAATTGTTGATCGGTCTCTATCATTGTGAATTTAATCAGTATCAACTCAATTCATTTTCCATCAATCTTGTTGAAAAAAATTATGTCGGAGTATGATGCTTTGTTGAAAAAAATGGATCAGTGTCTATAGCTTCATCTTTAGAAACTTTCTTTATTTAAAAAATTGTATTGGTTTCATGACATTCTTCATGACATCTAATCCATTTGAGAAAAGCCGCCACATCATCATATTTATAATGGAAAGTATCGTAACTTTTGATTCTTTCTGACTTTGTTCTTTCTTTCTCATCCTGAGATGTTTTTCTAGAAAACAAGTCACCCAATTACAATTAGGCTGAATATGATTGTCCTGATTACAATCATTATGAGTACCATTGGCCTAGGTACGATCATTCTATGCATGATTGGCCTGAATATGATATTTATGAGTACGATTTTCGGGATATTAATTCCTCAGTACGAACTCATCTGTATAAATTTTTTAGTATAAAAATTTTCTTCCCCAGCCTCTCCAACATGTTTTTCTTCCTGACCTGAATACGATCACTAACACCCTTTTCTTTTCATCCAGATTTGATTAATCTGAATATGACTGATACCATCTCTTTCAATACCCCTTTCTTTCATCAATGTTGGATCAAATGTTTAACCACTTAGTTATAATTTATGGAAATTCAAAAACATCAAAGAATCATCACATTTATTTTTTTGTAGTCATACATACTCAAATTTTCCCATTATTATTTCTTCTTACATACCAAATTTATAGTAAATTTGATTACCATTTATATTCATTAATATTCATTCTCAATTCAATTGACCATTTTCATTCTAACAGCTTCTTCTAAATATGATGGGATTCCTTAAACAATGTGAGTCTAAAAAATTTGAAACCAATTTCTGAATCTGATTTTCTTGAATATGATTTTCAACAAAAAAGTAATTTGATTTCATTTCATCAAACACTTTTCTTGATAACAAAAGAAGACACTTGAAAATAATCACCTTCATAATAAACATGGTCCTAACAATACCCCCTTTGATTTTGTTTTCAACCTTGTTTGAAAAATCACTGAACATTATATCCTTATGAAATGGATTAATTATAAACAATTCTAATCCTACGTGATATAAATCATTGTAGAAAACAATAATCACTAACAAAAAAACCATGCTATCCAAAATATGTGATTATGAAAACATATTCAACATATTTCTTCCTCATCTATTCAACATTCTTGGAATACAAAACAAAATAATTCCTACAATAACTCTAACAAATAGTGAGAATAGTTCACACACAATACAATTTTGAATTCACAACATACCCACAAATCATTATTTTTACATGACTTTTAAGGATAAATTTCTGAAATAATTCAATTTCCCCCAAAAAACACTCTCTAAAGGTAATATTCGATAGGGGATAGAAACACATACCTTAACCTTAATGATAATGAGAGGACAGAAACACATACCTCAACATTTCGGTAATGGTTTTGTGAATATGTTATAAACATGGTCCCATGTTGGCTCATACTCCCTCAACAATTCATTATTCTACACGAGATTTATCATGAAAATATATTTGATATCTATATGTTTTGAAAGAGACTGTTGAATAAGATTTCTATTGAGATTTATTTTACTTTGATTGTCACAACCCAAGATCAAGTGTCATTTCACATCAACAAGTAAGTATTCTAATTGAGTTTTCAACCATATATATTTTGTATATGTTTGAGTGGAAGAAACATACTCAGCATCAGTTGCAAAGACAGTTATTGAATTTTGTTTCCTTGTATACCAACTACCATAATTTTTTACCATAAATAATACTGCACCAGTTGTGGATCTTCTATCATCAAAATTTCTAGCCCAACCAGCATTTGAATACCCAAAATAAATACATAATTTATATGATGTTATATCTCATTCCAAAATCAGTGGTTCCTTCTATATATCTGAGAATTATTTTTCCAGCAATTAAATATTATTATTTTTTAGAACTCTTAAATCAAGCACATAAAGTAATAGCATAAACAATTTTAGGCCTTGAGGTAGTGAAATAAAAAAACATCCAATCAACTTCTAAAATTATTTCTGATCAACTTCTTTATCTTTTACATATTTTTTAATCTTTTTCCCAATAAAATCAATGTGGAAATAGGTTTTGAGTTTTTCATGCCAAACCTCATCAGACATTACAAAGCATACTTTTCTTGGGAAAGAAATATTGGTTTATTCTTTAGTAAAATTTGTAACCTAAAAAGTATTTAATTTTCCCCAGCATGGAAACTTCAAATACCTATTAAATCTCTTTATAAAATCATTCACAACTCCTTTTATTATTACCAAAAAAGAAAATATCATCAATATAAACAATTTTTATAGGGGAATACTCTTTAAATTCTCTAAGATAAATATGGTTATCAACTCTTCCCTTCTTGAAACTCACTTTCCTTAATAAGGTATCCAATTTTGAATACCATACACTCAGAACTTGTTTTATCCCATACAATTCCTTCTTCAATCTGCATATATAACTTTCATCTTTCCCAACAAAAAATCCATATGGTAGTTCAATTTAAACATCCTTATCAAGATCACCATTCAAGAATATGGATTTAATATCTATTTATAATATCTTGTAACCTCATTGTGTAGAAATTGAAAGAAAAATTATTATTGTTTCTAATCATTCCACTGGATAAATGGTTTCATAAAAATAAATACCTTAATTTGGTGAATACCCTTTTCACATAGATCATTCCTTGTTTCTTATCACTTCAACTTTTTCATTCAGTTAGTTCCAGAAGACCCACTTTGTGCTAATAATATTTTTGTATCCTAACTTTTGTATGAGTTCCCATGTATCATTCATTTCAATTTGATCCAACTATTCATTCTTGTCACAAACCCATTCTGGATACTCAATAGCTTCTTTCACCTAATATGGATATACTTTTGAATACAAATAAGTATGTGTAATAAATTTTTTTATTATTCTTATATGAACATTATGATGTTGATCACCAATAATATTTTGAGTGACCACTTGTTTCCTCATTCTATGATGAGATTTTCAAGTATTTTTCTAATCACTCGAAATTGATGAGTCTAATTCTTCTTCTTGAGTTGGATTGAAATTGTTTTTATCCTTATTAGAAATTTTTTCAAAACATTTCTTATCTTGTACAAGTTCTTTATCTTCTTGAGTATGTTTATATTCCTCTTTATTTTCAATTTATTTTATATCAATTGAATCAAAAATTATTAATGTTTCTTTGTTGAAACATATATAACCTCTTCCTTTTAAATCATATCTAAGAAATATTCCATCTTCATGTTTCTATTCAAACATCCCATTGTTTCCACCATTCTTTTTTATAATATATAGACTTCTAAATGATTTAATGTTTTTCAAACTAGGATTTTTTCCATAAAACAACTCACTTGAATTCCTATATGAATGATTCATGTAGAAACAACAATTATTCATATAAAAATAGTACTCATGTATTGACTCCCAAAGTAATGAAAAATACCATGTTCAAGTAACGCAGTTCTTCCCATTACTACCAGACTACTATTCTTTCTTTTAGTACCCCATTCTATTATGGAGTGTATATAGAACTATACTCACACTTAATTCCATGCTTCTAAATATAACATTCAAATTATACACTTCTATATTCACCACCATTATTTGTTCTTAACTTTTTCACTTAATACTCACATTCCTTTTATACGTTCCTTTTGAAATTTTTGAACATTTTCAAAGAATCTGATTTATGTTTCATATACATAACACAGGTAACATGAGTAAAATCATCAATTAATTTGATGAAGAAATTTTCTCAATTTGATTACTATTTTATCATCTTTCCACAAATATCAGAATGAATCAGTTCCATGGGTTGTCTTTAAAAATCTAAACATTCTTATGCACTAAGTTTGTAATCATTCCTTTTTGAAAAATAGTGTAACACAAATTTCTTCTTCTTGAAAAATTAGGAATCTCAAACACTATCTCATTTTGAAAACATACTCATGTTTCATTGACACATGTGTCCTAGAATTTTATGCCATAATTGATCCTCTTCCACCGTACTCATGTAATCATAGTTTTATATTTCACAAAGATGAAAAAATATTCCTTTTCTATTTGCCCTCTTGTAACAATATTTATATATTCATAAATTTTCAAAAAAAACCCCATCTTTTGCATAATATAATTTTTTTACCCTCATCACACAATTTTGAAACACTTAAAAAAATTGGTTTCATCCCATCAACATACATGTTTTTCATGGATTTCATATTTTCTTTTCCAATGATGGCTGACCCAACACCTTAGATTTTCATGGATTAATTATTGCCAAATGTCACTATTACTTCTTTAAAATCATTTAAATTCTTAAAAAATTTCTAATATCTTATCAAGTGAGAATAAAACACACTATCAAGATTCCATGGTCACTCTCCTTTTGTACCATTTAGTACGGTTTCAACAACAAGATATTTTTGTTCATCCTTTACATTCATCACCTTCATATTTTCAAAATTGTTAATAATATTTTTTTGATTCAGTAATAAAACAATACATCCTTTTGTATAGTTCGCAATTTTTTCACATATTTCAAAAATAGTTTCTAGGGGATGGAACTTAATTTCAATCTTTACTCCAATCTTTTTAGGATTATTTAAAATAAATTTCATAGAATTCGTTCATTGAAGATATTGAATCCTCCTAAAAATTTTCCTTCCATATCATATGGTGTAAGGATAAACTAGCACATATTTTCCATGTTTTCAAATCCACCATAATATTAACAATATCCATAGAATGATTATTTTCCTCTGAAACATCTATACTAATCATAATTTTGAATATATTTCTCAACAATATTATTGTATTTCTTTTCTAAGTCACCAACCATTCTATTATAAATAGTATTATTATTATTAATTTAGACATATCAGAATCAGAAGAATTTGGGACTTTTTTAGATTCATATTGTATCAAAAAAAAATTGGACACAGGGGTTTTTAAGACTTCTGAATTCTCAACATTTTTGGTCATTGACAAATACATTTCTTTCAACAATTTATTCTTTTTAAAAACAGTTCCATACTTATTCTAACCATTTTAAGGTAAATTTTGTTGAACCTTATTAGGTTTCACATTTTGAGAAAATTCACCAAATTCAGTGATATATTTTTTGAAGATTTTAATTTTCTTTTCATCTTTAGAATTTTTTTGCTTGAAAAGAGGAATCACATATTATTTTTCTTTCAACATCACCTCTAGATGCTCATTATAATTATTTTCATAATCAAGATATTTCTATAAATAATCAAAATATTTCACCAATATTTCTTTATCATCAATAAAATATTCATGAATCTTTTTAAGGAACATTTATCTTTCAACTTTTTGTTTTTCATTTCAAGAATTCCAATCCTTCTCATACATTCTTTCAAAACATTTTTAAAATGATGTTCAAGTTGAGTTTTTTCTTATTTAGAACTTCTAATTCTAAGATCTTCATCATTTACTATTGCAATAAAACTATATTCAATAAGAAACTCAACTGATTTTTTAGATTAATCATCACTGTGTTCATCTTCTTCATTATTAGAAATGAAACATCTTATTTTGGATTTGATTATATTTCCTTAATTCGCTATGGATTTCTATTTTTCTTTGTATCCTTGTTTCTTTCACGATATTCATGGATTTATTTATTCTTTATTACCTCCACTTATTTCTTTCTTCAAGGATAGTAATCCAGAAAGTGACCAACTCCTCCAAATTCAAAACATTTTATTATATGTTTCCATTTGTATTTCCATATACCACTTATTGCATTTTTAGAAAACATGGAAAAAATTACATCTATATTTTTACATACCTCATGTTAGGCATTATAATAACTAGATTTATCTTTAATAAGAATATTCTTTTACTATTCATTCTTAGAATCATTGAAATACATTTTCCTATAAACTTTTTTTTTTCATAAATTTGTATCTTCTCATTTTATAAGTGATGAGAGTGATCTGAAAATTATCATGGTATAATGTTCTGGGATCTCTTTCATCCAATGAAGATACTTTTGAATCAAAATTTTAGAGAAGGATTTTAAAGATATTTTCCACAACTATAGAATTATCAAACAATTTATTAAGACATCTGATAGTGCTGAAAATGTCATTTACCCTTTTAAAGAAGTCCCCAATAGAATTATGCTCACCCATATTCAAATCCTCACACTTCAATCTCTAGATTTGTAAATTTTCTTTATTTACTTTTGTATTTCTTTCATATATGTTTTTCAATTTTTGACATATACCACTGGTTTTTGCAACACCTTTCCCTCTCAAGATTTAACTTTCAAAAAGTGATGATAATATATCATTCTTCACCTTCCACCATTCTCATGATTATTCTTATCAACCTATGTGAGATGAGCTTTATAGTCAATATGAGGAAACCCATCAGTTGTAGCATCAAGAACATCATATCCAACAGATATAAGATATAGAAACAATTTATATTTCCAGATATGATAATTCATTAAATAAAAAATCACAATACCTTTATTGTTCATGCAATTCACATTCTCCATCAACTTCTCTTCAAAGCTTTAGAAAATAATAAGAGAAGGGAGCCTACTCTATGATACTAACAGAAAGTTCCTAGTTAGAATAATTATATCACTTAGAGGGGGAGGGTGAATGAGTGATACATTTTATTTTATGTTTCCTTGAAACAAACTTCGCCACTATTTAATGATTTCATTCCCTCCTAAAAAAATTAAAACCCACAACCAAAGGAATGAATGTTTTTACATGGTTAATTATTAAATAATAATAGATACACCCTTGGTATCATTTTTAAATAGTCTAATGAGAAAAAATACACTAGAAATGAATACTTAGATTACAATGAGTAGGACATAACAGTCACTTATATTCCACTCTATAAACAATTATAATAGTGCATGTGCACCCTCTTACCACAAATAGGGTAAATAGATTTTTTTTAAACTGCATGTGACCTAGGAATATTTTCAACCTCAAAAATTTATTCCATTTAAAACAATTCTTCAATTTCTTACCCATAATATGATAATAAATTCAATTAAATTGATAATAAAACTTTTCCTAATTTTCCTAGTATGTTTTCACCAATCTGATTCTCCCCAATATGATTCATCTCAATATGATTCTTCTCTGTAAAATTCTTCCTGATACGATTCTACTCAATATGATTCCTCCAGGTACAATTTTCCCCTACCAAAAATATATATGGATTTTTCAGAATAAGATAGAGATGAATCTATACCACTTCTGTTCTGAAAAAACTCATTATAACTCTTCTCGGTCTAATTTCCCAATACAATAGATATAGATCTAGTAGTATACGATTTAGTCAATTCAGAATTCCTTCTTCCCTATTCATAAAATCCCAATACAGAAATACCAGTCCCATTATCTAGCCTGATATGATGCTTAGTCGAATACAATTGACAAGGACAATATGGTAATCAACTAAATGTGATAATCAAATGAATATAATGATACACTGTATATATCTTGGAGATATGGTCTCTTCTCCATTCACTTCTTTCATTGAAACATCTTCAACAAAGGCTCAGTATGAAAAATTCTTTCTCACCCTTAAACTTTAGAGATTATCTTTTCTATATGGTGAACATCACATCTATAATGACTTGCCCATTCCTATTGGCTTGAGAATACAATGAATCCTTACTAGTCCTTAAGTGACTTCCCCAAGATGCTAAAGGATAGTAATAAATACTGAAGGGTTTCCAAGCAAACTATGGGAAAATTTATCCATTAAGGAATAAAACACTAACTAAACAACCATACCAAACAACAATTATATAATTCATGTTGAAAATAAGACAACTCAACCATTAAATTTATAATAAGAACACAGTAATGTATGATACAATGGAAAAAAACAAAAACAAGGTAAATAGTATAAGAACAACAAAATAATTAAAGATGAACACAAGACTCCATGATCTATAGATCCATTCTCCAACATCACGAAGCATTAGAATTATCATGAGGTGGTGCTAAATACAAGTGATACTTTACCTTTTCCCATGTCCCAGAAGATAGCATCTGCAAAAGCACCAAAGTCCCAAAGAAGGGGGTGAAAATAAAACCCAATATGCTTTCCATAATGAATTCCCTACTCACTCCACTAGCATATAAAGGTTATAAAAATTTATTTTAAATAGTTTATATAAAAAATTTTCCCAAAATAGTTTATAACTAAATATAAAGAAGTCCCAAAACCATTTATAACCAAATTTGAACAAAGTAACAATTTAAATAATTCTATAGGAAGTAATATTTCTAGAAAAAAACAAATCCCTGAAACCATTTCTCAATATTATTTATCCATAATCATTCCATTCCACTTAACCACAAACCCACCCATGCATGCAACCTAAAACTCCCTATACCCCTGAGTAGTGAGTTATCCTTCCCCTAAGACTTTATATAGTGGACCACTTTGATGGGTGTACTTCAAGACCATATCTGTCCCAAAAAATTTATAGGGGTCATTAACACCCTTATCCATCCTAATAAATATGAATACACACCACAACCTCTTGCCAAACCCATGCCAAATCCAATTGTGTTTAACCAATTCAATAAACCCACTCTTTAAATGAAAATGATTATTCTAGACAATTTAAACAAACCATTTCATTTCAATACAAATAATCCTTTTATTGAAAACATTTTATTAAAACCAATGTTCAAAAATTCCAAAAAATCCCTAATTTAAAATCCAAGAACAAAAGAAAATTTTCAAGAACAACCATTTTTTTTCAGATTTCCGCAATTCCCAAAACTGTCACTAAAGAGGGTTTACATAAATTTATAAACATCCAATTAAAAATCTAGTCAAAAAAAGATATAAAATTTGAAATTATTAAAATCAATTCTATTAGTTGGAGTTTATATTGAAACCACCTACCTCAATAGTTTTGGAAAAAAACCGAACACATATGAAGAACACTCATGAAACTGGGTTGATTCTCCATGAAAATGCCTTAGACCTATTCTACTATCATGATCAAGACCAAATCTCATAACATTTGGCATTAAAATTCATTGATATACCTATAATGATAATAGATATTAGTAATCAATAGTAGCGGAGAAGTATATATATGTAGATCTAGGAAAACTTGTCAAGAATAGATAAGAACGTCAATTACTGGATGAATCAAGCTTGAAAACACCAAGGGAGGGATCTGGATTGACTCAAAGTTGCTTGGGGGAGGTTCTCTTACCTTCAATGGAGAGGAATCCCGAATTAAGGCCACATAGGAGAAAAAAATAGGGATTTATAGCCAAAATGATGATATCATATTTTTAGGATCTAACTTTGACTCTCTGCACGATTAGTTAACATGGTTAGATAAACTGTGTGCTAACTCTACATTAGCTACTACCATAAGGAAACCCTTGAATGTCCTCCATGCAAGGTTTACATAACAGTACACACACCATTTCAAGGAAAATTCCTTATTTTACCCAACCTAGAACCAAACATCACAATTTAGACAAACCGTGCATATCCCCTTTAGCCCCAAAAACGTAATGAAAGCTCACCCAACTCTCCCATTCTTCACCCTTACACTTTTAAACCATAAACAAAAAACGTAAGGGTTACATGTTATAAAATGGGGGTACGGCATTATTTCCACCATTGTTATTTCTATCCTCATAAAGTATAAATCCATCATTTCCTTGAAAGAGTTTTAGCCATTTCTATTTCATTTCCATCTCACATTCCTAAGTCTCATCCTGAATCTAACTTTGTTTCCATAAAACATGCACTAGGCCGATGATTTTTCCACAAAAGACATTATCCTAACTATAAAAATTTTCACTGAGATATATACTGATGACGAATCCAGCTCTAAGTCAATATGATCTCATCTAATCACATTATCAGAATCAGGCAGATAATTTTTCAACTAAGTTATGTGGAACACATTATGCATCGAACTGAACCATGGTGGTAATTCCAAGTGACAATCCACCTCTCTAGCCTATTCCAATATCTAAAAAGGGATAATTTATCAAGGAGATTAATTTACTTGCTTCCCAAAATGATAATTTCTAATCCTTCGAGAATTTTTTAGCAACACATGATCACTCACTACAGAGGACAATGACTGTTGAGGATGATTCACATATGATTTTTGAAAAATCTAATCTGTCTCTATTCTATTTCTGATCAACTAAATCATTTCTTTTGTTTCTTGGACAAGGCTCGGCCCAACTAGTGAAGTATCACCTATTCATACACAACACCATAGAGAATGATGTGTACGTACATGAAATGCTTCAAAAAGATATGTATCGAGACCTGATAACTTTTATTATATGAGAACTCCACTAATGGAACATGATCTTCTCATGAACCACCGAAATATATTATAAAAGCCTGAAACATGTCTCCCAACATTCATATTGTCCTCTAATATTGTCTATCTGTCGAAGGATGATATGTCGTACTCATAGTCAAATGAATGCTAAGGGATTTCTATAAGGATTTCTAGAAATGAGATGTAAACCTATGATCTCTATATAAGACAATTAAAAATTGTATTCCATATATCTTTACCACTTCTCAGATATAGATTTTGGACATACCCTCCACCATATGAGTTTCACAAATGGGTATGAAATGACCCGAATTCATAAGATGGTCCCATATCACCCATATGAAATCGGGTTTCTGAACAATTCTTGAGAGGCCTGTAACAAAATCCATAGCTATCTTCTCCCATTCTCACACTGGGATAGGTAAAGACTGCAACATAACTATGGGTATTTGACGTTATTCCTTAACTTTCTAATAAGTTAATCACCTTGAAATAAAATCTTCCACTTTCTATTTCATACCAATCCACCAAAACTACACTTTCAATGCCCTATACATATTCTATATTCCCAGATGAATAGCCCATCTCGAATGGCAGTAAACATGAAGATGTTGCTCATGGTGAGCCATAAGTACAACCATTTTTTCTATGAACCAAAAATATGAACTCCCACCACGTTTCCATCCCATAATGGTCTCCCCCCATTTAGTTTTTAACTAGGAAATATACATCAGATGTTTGTTCCTCTTTAAACATCTTTACAAAATCAGGAGCCAGAGATACTGAAAAAAAACCACAACACCACCTTGGTCTTCACATTCGACATGCATGTCTTCTAGGACTAACATTAGATACCACTCATCTAGAGATTCTTTTCCCAAATGAGCATAATAATTTGTAATTATTGCATATTTAAAATAATTACCTTTTTCATAGTGTATACAACATGTCAAATTCAAAAATCTAGAGATACTGCATCCATCTCCATTACCTTAGATTCAAATCCCGTTGTGAGAAATTGTTATTTAAGCAATTATGATCTGTGAACACAAAAAAATTTCTCACCAAAGAGATAGTGACTATAACGACCCAATGATTTATAAATGAAAATTCCTTTCTTATGAATATGTCATGAAAACACAACATAATGAACTTCTAAGTGCTATGTGACCTTTAAACATAAGTTTTTCACATCTGTGTTTGGAATTTCGAAAAACCGACATACACAGTTGCAATATGCAAGTTATTTGGTGTCTGAAAAGAAAAACATAATTTTTGATGAATATTAATCTACCGTTATGAATAGTTTTATACCCTAATTAAGATTAACCTTACCATTGATAGTATAAAAATAATATTAAAGTGAAAGTATGATGTATCTATATTTTAGAATAAGTAAATGTATGTTTTAAAACTGGTTCTTAATAATAAATTATTGGTATAAATAAATAATAAATAAATAATATTTAGAAAATTATTTTTGAAAAATGGACTTCATTTTTGGAGTTTACCCATCAAAATATGGTTAGGGTGAATTTTTGAGATTTTTTTGAACCACCTGAATTTTTAGTGAATAGTAAAATAAATTAATTTAATGTATAAATACACTATAGTGAAAATCCACTATAACTGACATCATAAGTGATGTAAGAACCCAAATACATAACTCAAATGAATTTATTAATATTATTTTTCATGGAATTCTTACTATTCCTTGTCTTGTAAAGACATAATAAATTAATGATTATAATATTATGAAAACCCTCCGCCCCTCCACTATAAATACCACCCATTCTTACCTCTTCTCTTCACACCTCTCAAGCCTCGTGCATTTCTAATATTCTGCCCAAATATCTTCATAATATCCTACCGTACATCAAAAGAACCCTATTCTATTCATTATACCAAAACCTTTCCCCTTAATAGGTTCTCAATGGAGGAAGTCTCAAGAGGTAAATTTATATTTCTAATTCCTTCATTTCTTTTAAGATCTTTTCTTTTTATTTCTTTACTCACTTCTCTTTACCCAAATGGTATTATAACTCCCATAACATAAATTTACAAGAATTATATTATTCTAATGAGATAATTTATTATCTTATCACCTTTCCACATCATTTATTTGAATGAAATGAAAGCACCGTTGGAGATGTGCTAATTTATTACATTCAAGGACAATAATTTATCAATTTCTATTATCATATTTAATTATGGTCATGATGCCATTTGTGTTATGGTTGAACTAGATTATTATATATTTAATATATAATATTAGTGGTTTTATAATCCTTTTGTACTAGTGGTATTATGTTATAAATAAAAACATGTTCATTGTAATCAAACCCCCCAATTAACCCAAAAAGTTATCACTAAGGTTTTATATATTATATATTTACATCACTCTAAGAAACCAAATTAAATTTTTAACCATGTAATCTACTGTATGTTAAATAATTACATACAACTGAAATTCTGGATAAATCACTTTCATAATATGTGTTTATCCGAACATGAACCGATCATTAAATCCAGGTAAGCAAATAGACCCAAACAATGAAATTGAACCTCATAACCAAAAAAAATGGTTATAAATGAACTTACAATGATTATAATAAACCAATTAAAAATATAATATTTTCTGTAATTATTATTTAATAATACTAATTTTTTTATTCAGGTCTTTAATAACAAGTGGAGAACACCAATAGATTTAAGGTAAGGGATCCTCTCCATTTCTTTCTTAATCAAAATTTTCCAATATGATATGCGTTTTATACGTAATCCCAAATGATGGAGTATGTTTTATATCCTCCCCCAAACTTCCCCAATGATTTATAAGTGATGATAAACCCCTTTTCCCTCTCATCAATCCCTCTTTGGTACACCTGACACCATTCCAATAAACCGCAATGAATTCTATCAGGAATTTTTTGTTCTATCGGGTTGCCTTATCTTTATTTATATCAAAATAGAGTTATCTTATCTGTTTATGTACATATTATAAATTATTTTTATGTTTTAGAAAATTCATTTATGTATATCCTTTCAAGACTCTTTTTTGGGGATATAAATGTTTTTAAAAGATTCTCTACTTAGAACTTTCGGATAAGAAAACCTGTTTTAAGGGAACTTCCCAATTTTTTTTACCCAATTGCAAGTGAACTCTATCTCTTATATTAACACACCATTGTCTTTATAAAACAACTCTTTTTATTATGAAAATATTCTTGGTTCAATTCAGGTTTTATATAAAATAATATTCTCTTTTCTTTTTTCAAAGCTCTATAGTATTTTCCATAACACCGCACAAAAATGATTTAACGATAATGCTTCTCAAATACATTTATTATATGTTGTCACTTGTATTTGAAGTAGCATACCATGTTATATGAATATTTTAACTTATTAACGTCCATTTATGTTCTAATCCCTTAATTTCATGGACACTTTCATGATACGCCCATTGGTTATGCTTTATGTCATGATTGTGGCACCAAATTCTTTCCCTGGGTACTCTTATGTTATGTATGGTTGATTATGTATGATTATTTATGTGGAAATAATATTAATTATAATGTTGAGGTGGGTTCACCAAAATAGCACTCCAATGCATTGGGTAAAGTTAAGTCTCATTATATGCGACGGGGAATAGGATTGGCGGTTAGCCTTGACTCATACTGAAATGGGAAACGAGATTGGAAGTTAGCCTTGACCCATACTAAAATGAGAAATGGGATTGGCGGTTAGCCTTGAACCGTACTAAGGAAATTTTTTATGATCCTACCAAATTTATATGATTCCATGTTTATATTATCCATGCATATATGATATGATTTTATATGTTCCATGCTTTGGATATCATTATGTCATGCCTCCTAACTCATGTGATTATGATGTATCCTTATATTCATTGCCTTGGATTTTTGGCTCATCCTTTTGTTCATGTGTTCCCTAGTGTACCCTATGCAGATTTAAGGGCTCAAAGGAAGTTAGGATCTCTTTATGGAGATTAAATAAAGAACTATTTTTTAGATCTATGTTTTAGGTTTTATGTACCTAGTTTTTAAAGACACTAGAGTTAATGATCCTTGGCTTGTACACTAATATGAAATTATTCTTAAAATCATGTAATTGTATATGGAAAAACATATGGTTTCTATAGTTGGTATTAGAGGATGTTCTAGTTATTTTTGGATATTAGGTATCGAGCACCCCAATAAGACTTTAAAGATGAGACTAAGTATAAGAAAACATTCCTAAATTTTGGTTAGTGTTGAGTAAGTGGTTTATTAATAAAATACATTCCTATCTGGATACGTGCAGGTAGAGGTGGTTCTGGAACAGTTGTATCTAGGGTTAAACTTGAAAACACCACTTTGAGCTATACTTGAATGGGAACTTGTACACAAAAATGGGCCTTGATGCACTCTTGGTTACGACACTCTTGGGGGATATGCTTTGGTAGATTAATGATCTTAGTAAAAACCTTTATTAAGGGTCAAAAAATCCCATAAGAATATATGTTAAGGAATAGATCAAGGATAACCTAGATTTAAACCTATGGAATCACAAGTTAGGATATACTTCTTCTTTGTAATCTTATACTTTTATAATTAAAGTTTCATTTTTATGCTCATGGGCCATGTATTAATGCCCTCTAATTATACATTATTTTTCTTAGTTAATGGAGGGAAATAAAGGAACTCGTTCCAACAATCAATGTGATAGGCAATGTGAATATTTACTGAATGATATTCCTGATATGATGGGAGAGGGTGCTCAAAACATCATGACAGTACATGATCAGATGGATCGCGTTATGAATAATAACTTGAATCATGCAGAACACCCTCCTCCTCCAAGGAAAGAGAATGTTGCTGTAGAATCCTTAATGTGGAAAATTCCTCCCATGTTTAGCGGATTTTCTGATTTTTTTTCCTTGCGGAACCATTGATTAACTTGATTGATAATATATTATCCATACTCCAGTGCTTGGAAGAAGAGGAATTTGTACTAACAGTCTATCGTTTTGATGGGGAAGCTGATTAGTGGTGGGCAC
Organism: Viscum album; assembly: GCA_963277665.1. Taxonomy (NCBI): domain Eukaryota; kingdom Viridiplantae; phylum Streptophyta; class Magnoliopsida; order Santalales; family Viscaceae; genus Viscum; species Viscum album. The sequence goes on from OY728142.1 coordinate 1,320,413,806, forward strand.
TAATCAAGAATACAATTTCCCAAGTGGAAATTGATTCCATGGATTGAGAGGAATTCAAGAGAATGTTTTTCAAAAAATATTTACCTCTATCCTTCTATCTCAAGATGGAAAGAGAGTTCCTCATATTGATGCAAAAGAAAGATGATTCCATCAAGTATTTCAAGGTACGCCTCAGGATTTGTTATGAACACTGAAAGTAAGGTGGATCACTTCTTTAGCAGACTAAATCCGAGTCTATGAAAATCATGGGTGATTTGAGACTTTGAAAGTTATGAGGATATTGTACATTGTGCCCTTGAGAATGAAATAGATATTGGGGACTCTTAGTGTTATCATGGGCCCAATGATAAGAAGCAGAAAATAGAGAACAACATGGGTGGACCATCGAACAAATCCCATAATGGAAAGAAGCCTGACATTACCCCTTGCAAAATTTGTGGTAAGAAGCATCTTCGGAACAATTTGAAGGGAACCCATAATTGCTTAAAATGTGAAAATTTGGTTATCTGGGAATGAAATGCTGAATGGATATGAAAAATCCCGCTAATATGATAGAATAAAGGAATGATCAGATCAATACTCAGCCTGTAGTGCAGTGTTACAATTTCAAGGAGCATGGTCATTATGCAACAATTGCCCTAAGCTGAGTGTCGTCAGAGGAAATCGTCAAAAACCTCCAAGGAAACAAGGAATGGATTTTGCTATCAGTACTACTGAGGTATATCTAGAAAATGATATGGTGACAGGGACCTAGATATTTATTCAAGAATAGTGAACATACTCTTTGATTCTGGTTCTAGGCATTCTTTCATATGTTTATAGTTTAGCAGAACTATTCAAACACCACCTCTAAATTTGGAGGAAAAGTTATATGCGAGAATAAAAAATAGGGAAATTAATACTTCCATGGTTTATAACTCCTCCCTAGTTAATGTTTGTGGATTGAACCTCTTATAAAATCCAGTCATACTTACCTTAGTGGAGTTCGATGCAATCTTCGGTATGTATTGGATATCATTATACAAAGCCAACATCAACTGTCCAGAAAGGGAGATCACTCTTAAAATCCCAAAGCATCCTTTGATTCTTTACATGTGTTATGAGGATGATTAATCTCCTTTAGAATCATCATCTCAAGTGTGGATATTGCTACCTTGTGAGGTAACATATCTAGCTCAAATGATTGAGACAAAGGGGAGAATAATTCTTGAAGACATGCCCATTGTGAGGGATTACACTGATGAAGAGTTTCCTGGTCTTCCTTCAAATCAAGAGGTTGAGTTATCAATTTAACATGCCCCTCAATCTCTTCCTATCTCAAAGACAACTTATAGAATGGCCACCATAGAGCTGGAGGAGATGAAGAAGTAGTTACAAGAGAATATAGGGAAAGGCTTTATATGACTGAGTGCTTCACCATGGGGTGAACAGATCCTCTTCATCAAGAATAATGATAGATCAATGTGCCTCTACATTTATTATCATGAGCTGAATAAAATCATGATAAATAACAAGTATCCCCTACCACAGATAGATGACTTGTTTCATCAGCTTCATGGGGCCCGTTATTTCTCTAAGTTGGACCTTCGGTCGGGATATCATAAATTAAAGGTGAGGAAGGAAGATATTACTAATACTACCTTTAAAACAATGTATGGACACTAGGATTTCTTAGTAATTCCCTTCGAACTCACTAATGCTCCAAAAATTTTCATGGATTTAATTAATAGAGTCTTTGTAGATTACCTCGAAAAATATTTTGTATTCTTTATTGATGATATTATGATATAATACAAGAGATAGGAGGAACATGAGGAGCATTTGAATACTTTTTTAAAGACATTTCAAAGGGATAAATTGTATGAAAAATATAATAAATGTGAGTTCTGGATAGAGGAATTATCATTTTGGGGGCATGTTATCACCAGAAAAGGGAAATTTGAGGACCCTTCCAAGGCAAAGATAATTGAAGAGTGGCCTAGGTCAGCTTATGTGACTGAGATCCACACCATTTTGGTTCTAGCTAGGTATTATCAACGATTTGTGGATAAATTTTCACAATTGTAAAACCCAATGACCAAGCCAATATAGAAGGGAGTAAAGTTTGTCTGGACTCAGGAATGTGAAGAATATTTCTCAGAGTTGAAAAAGAGGTCTATCGTTGCTCTTTTACTCACACTCCCTACAAGTGGAGAACTATTTTTTGGTGTATAGTGATGCTCCAAAAAAGGTCATAGGTTGTGTGATAACGAAAAATTAAAATTGGATAGCCTACACCTCAAGGTAGCTGTAAATCTAGGAGCAAAACTATCCTACACTTGATCTAGAGTTGGCGGCAATGATCGTTGTGTTGAAAATATGGCATCATTATCTATATGGGGAGAATTGTGAGAAATATAATGACCACAAGAGTCTCAAAAATATATTCACACAAAAATAGCTTAATATATAATAGTAATGATGGATAGAGGCCATAGAGGATTATGACTGCTCAATCCACTACCATCCCAGTAAAGAAAACAAGGTGATAGATTATCAAAATAGAAAAGATTACGCATCTTTATCAATGATGAGAATTGAAAAGGATCTGATACACTTTGATTTAAAAAGGATGGACCAGGGAATAATTAAGGGAGGAACATATTCAATCCTTTCTCAAATGACTGGTCAACCATCTCTGTTAGAGAAAATAAAGAATGCTCAAAGAAAAGATGTGGAAATTTAGGAAATAGTGGAAACTATCAGAAATGGGAAATCCTATGATATCAAAATTTATGAGGAATGAGTTGTAAGATTTGGGACATGATTATGTGTACCATCTGATCCAGAGATAAATAAGGATCTATTGAATTATTCATATATCTTGACCTTCTCTATCTACCCAGGGAGCACAAATATTTATTGAGATCTTCGAGAAAACTTTTGGTGGGACAATATAAAAAGGGATATTGCTGAATATATGTAACGACCCAATGTTTCTTTAATGGAAATCCCTCTTGATCTAATTAAATGTCTCTTTATTTTTATATAAAGTTTCAACTTCATTGGTTTTATGTTAAGAATTTTGACCGTTGCTAATATAGCCGTTGAACAGTGATCACATGATTAGTATAAATGTAGGACTTTAAAAATGAAATTTACTCAGACAAAAGAAGTGATGGCCTCATCCAGTAGAATTGCTCCTTACGAAGACCATTTGTCGGAGCTCATAAAATAGGTGTCATCCTTGGGCTTCTCTCTTGACCAAGCCCAAGATGAGCTTCATCATGTCAAGCTCGAACATGACCGTCTACGGAAAAAGTAGAAGTTGATTGAAATTACCACTCGAGTGATGTTATCTGAGCCACCCCAAGAGTCTGTCACCATCGCACACCTTACCCTTAGGTCTTATGCGACTGTTTTAAAGGGGTTATGTAATAAATAATTATTACTATGTTCATGTACATTGTTTTTTTGTATATAATAATGAATATTATTTTTAGTCATTTTTGATACATTATAAATAGTTTTTAAAGTACAAATGAAGTTTTTAGTTATTATTTAATTAAGAAATGAATTTTATTAAATTAAGGGATTTTTGAATTAAATAATATTTTAATAAAATAATAATATTATTAAATTAATTTTTATTAAATATAAATGATCTTATAATTTTATTAATCCAATTAAAGTTTTTAATAAGGTTTGAAAGCGATTTCTGTCAAATCCCATGAATTTTAGATAAATGTCGGTTTTTATTTTAAAAGTGAAAATTCACATATATAGAAAATTATTTATATAAAATAAATGTTATTTTTGGAATCAGGAAGTCGAAATTATCCAACAGTAAATTTTTCATAATTTTCTGAGACAGTCAAATTTTTGGGTAAAAATAAAATACCGTTTAAATATATAATGTGTTTTATGACATCATAATGACCCAATAGTGATGTAATAAAACACTATAATCTTTATGTTCGGCCAATATATGTTTTAAAATTAAAATAATGTGATATTTGGTCTATTTGACTTACTTTTCAAAGCATTAATTGACCCCTCAAGACTTATTCAACACTTTGCCTTTTTACATTAATTTCCATGGAAGTGTGACTCACCTACACATAAGCAACCTTATTATTTTAAGAAGTTCGGACTTTGTCCTTATAAAATATTTTTTTCCTCTTCCCTTTGAAAAGAACAGTGGGGAAAAACCATGGGTTGGTTTGTGGTTTGGATTAATTTAATATAAGGAGTCCCAAACCTAAATAATAAAGAATTTCCTCACCTTTCCTATATAAACCCACCCAATATCCCACTTCCTCCTCACTAAAAGCCCTTGGACTTCGTCCAACCTCTGCCCTACTCTCTCTATAAGCCTCCCAAGGTTCCACAAGCTCCCAAGAAGCCTCTTACAAGCCTCTCTCTAGCCTTCGGAAGCACACTTCCAAGTAAAGGGTTTTTCTTCCTTTCTCATTTTTGTCCAATTTTCTTTAAGTTGTTTTTCCATTTTAATTTCTATTATAAATGTTGGGATATAATTTCTCACCTCCATCATACTTACCTATTTATGTTTGAATTATGAGAGACCCTTTCTATCTCATTAAATGCCTCCCATGTACACCAGTTACTATGCCGAAATTCTGAAAGGAACTTCTCTCTCCTCTTTTACATTCAAGCAATAATTTTGTATCATGAATCTAAATTCCATTAAAATTGTTGGTACATGTATTTATATGACCTTCTTAATTTCCATTACATGTAAATATGATGAGGAACCCCTTTCTCTCTCATCAACCATTTTTATGAATTCTTATGTCACGCCGTCACACTGCCGAAATCGCACCGATTTCCTAAGCCAATGCCATTGTGTAGTGGATACCATGTCGATTTCTCCATCAAGGGTATCTACCTTTATGCACCTTTACATATTGATTATAAAGTTTCATGTATTAATTCCACATTACTTTATCGTGGAATAAATGATTATGTTTTATGAATCCATGTTTTATGATCCATGTTGCACACTTATGCATGAAATGAAATGTTTAAGAAGGGTGTGCCCTTATAGCGCTCCAATGCATTGGGTAAAGTATAGTATCATGATACGTCATGTTCAATGAGTGTTGACTCGTGCTAATTCAAGTGCAACGAGGGTTTACTCGTGCTTTATGTTCAATGAGGATTTACTCATGCTCCATGTGCAATGGGCCTTGGCTCATACTAATTCCATGTTATGTGTTGTTTCCACATTTCCATGTTATGATTGTCATACTTTATCATGCCTTTATGTTCATGTTTTTCTTATGCTCTATTGATATTACTATTTTCTAAAATGTATTTTACTCCTAATGTTTTTCCATGTGTGCTCCCTTACTGGGCTTTATAGCTCACCCTTTTCTTATGCATGTCCTCAGGTTATCCCATGCAATGCTAAGTATGAGGGAATGTAGTGGTCATGTAAAGGAAGATTTCAATAAAGATGTTTTATTTCATGTTTTATGTTTTTATGTAATGATCCTAATCCCCAAAGACACTAAAACTCTCTATCTTCTTTGTTGTATCAAGTGAAGGTTTATGTAATAAATCATGTTTAAGTTTGTAATAAAAGCAGGGTTGTCATAGTTGGTATCAAAGGATAGGTTTAGTTATTTTTGTGATTAGGAAACCCTAGTAAAGCCTTAAATACAAGACTAAGTATAATGAAAACATCCCTAAGATTTGGTAAGTACTGAGTAAGTGGTTTATCAAACAAATGCATCATTTTCTAGATATGATCAGGTAGAGGCGGCTCTGGCACAGATGTATCCTAGGGGTAAAACCCCAAAACACCGCATTGAGCTAGACTCAAACAGGAACTGGTGCATAAAAACGGGCCTTGCTGCACTCTTCATTACTACACTCCCAGGGGATATGTTTTGATAAATTCACAAGCTTAGTATGAACCCTTATTAAGGGAATTAAAAAAAGGCCCCTAAGAATATATGTTAGAAAGTAGATCATGAAAAGCCTAGATTGAAGCCTATAGACTCATGAGTTAAGGAAATAAAAGTTTATTTATAAGTCATCAAATTTTGTCTTTGGATTACCCTTTATGTGTTACCCCTAACTTTCCTTTTATTCCAGCCAATGGCCAGTAATAGGAGAACTCGGGCTAATAACCATTGTGAAGATCAGTGTGATGACTGTAATAATGTGATGCCAAATCCAATGGGAGAGGGAATCACGAACTTTTTCACACTTCTCTCTCAAATAACTCATGTTTTGAATAGAAACCCGGGTCAAGAGGAATGTTAAACCCCCCCTATGAAAGAAAAAGTCGCTATAGAGAGCTTCATGAGACAAAGGCCTCCTACTTTTAGTGGATCATCCAATCCCACGATCTCTGAACAATGGATCAACTCCATTGAAAAGATATTCTCCATCCTCCAATGTTCTGAACAAGAGATGGTTCTCCTAGCTACTTATCGTATGGAGGGTGAAGATAATCAATGGGGGACGTTGATTAAAAATACGATGCCTGAGGAGGATATCGAGGCGTTGGAATGGAAGGATTTCAAGAAGATGTTTTTCGATAAATAATTTCTGTGCACCCTCCGGCTTAAGATGGAAAGGGCCTTCTTTTCCATCAAGAAAAAAGATGAAGAATCTGTTAGAGCGTATGAGGAAAACTTTACAAGGCTTTCACGATACGCTTTCGGGTTTGTCGTTACCCCCCGAATGCAAGGTTGACCACTTCTTTGGTTGGCTGAAGCCTAGCTTGCGGAAAGCATTAGCGATCCGTGACTTTGACAACTATGAGTAAATTATCTGATGTGACCTCATGGTCAAAATGGAGATCGGGGAATCACAAAGGTATCATGAGGACAAGAAGAGTAAGGTGGACTTAAATGTTGGTGGTCTGACGGATAAATCAAACGGTGCTAAGAAGATCCAGCACCCCACTTGCCAAAAGTGTGGAAAGAAGAACCCTGGAAATTGCCTTAAGGGGATTATAAAATGCTTCAGGTGTAGAAGAGAAGGGCACCTAGCTGTTAACTGTTGGCAAGAAGGGCCCACAGCTATGACAGAGGAGAGGAACACTCCATTCGAACCTCAACGCGTTGTTCAATGCTACAAATGGAAAGAACCGGGACATTTTTCAAATCAGTTCCCTTATCCATGGGTTTTTTGAGGCAACCAACAACCTCCAAGACAGCAAGGAAGAGCTTTTGCCATCACTTCTGCTGAAGTGAACTCCGAAAACAAAGTTGTGACAGGTACGTTAGTTATTCATTCGAGAATAGCGAACTTACTTTTTGATTCATGTTCTACGCATTATTTTATATCTCGAAAGTTTAGTAGAACAATCCCAGCACCACCACAAATCATGGAAGTAAAGATGTCGGTGAGTACGGAAAATGGGGCAATCATTGCATCCCATGAATATAAGTCATCTCCTATTATAGTCTATGGATTGAATTTCCCGGAGAACCTCATCATACTCCCTCTGGTGGAATTTGATGCAATTATTAGCATTTATTGGCTTTCCTTATATAGGGCCAACATAAATTGTCGGGAGAGGGAAATCACACTCCATATGGAAAATCGACCCCTGATTCTTTACAAGTGTCAGTAGGAAGATGAATATCATTTAGCTCCATCATCTCAAGCATGGATATTACTACCCTATGAGCACACGTATCTGGCTCAGATGATTGAGTCCAAAGAAAAAACCATCCTTGAAGAAATGCCTATTGTGAGGGATTTCGCGGAAGTGTTTCCCAATGAACTGCCTGGTATTCCTCCTAGAAGAGATGTTGAGTTATCAATTGAACTTATACCTGGGGCACTACCAATATCCAAGTCTCTGTATAGAATGGCTATTGTAGAGCTTGAAGAGCTGAAGAAACAAATATAGGAGAATTTGGATAAATGGTTTATACGCCCATGTGCTTCACCATGGGGTGCACCAGTCCTCTTCGTCAAGAAGAAGGATGGGTCAATGCGGCTTTACATTGATTATCATGAACTTAAAAAAATCCAGATAAAGATCAAGTATCATCTCCCAAGAATCGATGACTTGTTTGATCATCTGTGTGGAGGACAATACTTCTCTAAGGTGGATTTGCAGTCGTGATATTATCAGGTAAGGGTGAAGAAGGAAGATGTCCCCATGACTACTTTTCGTACAAGGTACGGGTACTATGAATTCATAGTAATGCATTTCGGACTCACCAATTCTCCAGAAATATTCACGGACTTGATGAAAAGAGTCTTTAGAGATTACCTGGACAAATTTGTTATAGTCTTTATAGATGATATTCTAATATACTCCAAAACCAAGGAGGATCATGAGGAGCATTTAAAAACTGTACTAGAGACTTTGTGCAAGGAGAAGCTCTATGAAAAGTAAAAAAAGTGTGAGATTTTGTTGAAGGAGGTCCCATTCTTGAGCCATATCATCACAAGCAATGGGATATCTGTGGACCCCACCAAAACAGATGAAATTGAGGGATGGCCGAGGCCAACATCAGTAAAGGATATCCGTAGCTTCTTGGGGTTACCTAGATATTATCGACGATTTTTGAGGAATTTATCACGATTGTACAACCCTCTTACCAATCTAACTCAGAAGGGAGTAAAGTTTGCTTGGAGTGATAAATGTGAAGAAAGATTCAAGGAGTTGAAAAGGAGGCTTATCACTACACCCGTACTAACATTACCCATAAGTGGGGAGATTTTTGTGGTATTCAGTGATGCTTCGAAGAAGAGATTAGTATGTGTGCTAATTCAGAATGATAAAGTGATATCCTATGCCTCAAGGTAGTTGAAAATCCATGGGCGAAACTATCCAATGCATGATCTGGAGTTGGCGGCAGTGATCTTTGCCTTGAAAATCTGGAAGCATTATCTCTATGGAGAGAAATGTGAGATATATACTGACCACAAGAGTCTTAAACATATATTCACATAGAAAGTGCTTCATATGCACCAGAGAGGATGGGGAGAGCTCATCAAGGATTATGACTGTTCAATACATTACCACCCTGGGAAAGCGAACAAGGTGACATATGTCCTAAGTAGAAAGGACCAAGCAATTATATCAATTATGAGAATTAAGAAGGATCCAATCTTCTTATACATGATGAAGATGGACGTGGGAATCATAAATAAGGGAACATCATCAATCCATTCACAAATGATTGTTCAGCCATCTCTTTTGGAATGGTTAAATGATGCTCAAAAGGATGATGTGGGAATTCAAGAAAAAATGGAAGCTATCAAAAAGGGTAAATCCTCGGAGTTTAATGTTAATGAAGAAGGAATTTTTTGGTTTGGGAAAAGAATATGTGTTCCATCAAGACCAGAGCTGAAGAAAGAAATTTTGGATGACGCACATAGTTTGAATTTCTCTATTCATCCATGGAGCACAAAGATGTATCGAGATCTTCGAGAAAACTTATGGTGGGATAATATGAAGAAGGAGATCACTGAATATACATCAAAGTGTCTGGTGTGTCAGAAAGCGAAGGAAGAGAGGCAGAAGTCTAAGGGGGTGATGCAACCATTGCCCATGCCAGAATGGAAATGGGAGAACATCACCATGGACTTTGGCACCGGACATCCAAGGACATTCAAAGGCAACAATGCAATCTGGGTTATTGTGGATCGTCTTACAAAGACTGCGCACTTCATTTCTATTCAAAAGGATTTCTCTTTGGATCAATTGGCACAGATATATATCAGGGAGGTGGTAAGGTTTCATGTAGTACCACTATCTATTGTGTCTGACCGGGATCCAAGATTCACCTCTACGTTTTGAAAGAGTCTTCAACATGCTCTGAATACTGAACGGAACTTCAGTACGACCTATCATCCTAAAACTGATGGCCAATCCGAGAGGACTATCCAAACACTTGAGGATATGTTGAGAGTGTGCTCAATGGACTTTAAAGGAGGATGGGATCAACATCTTCCTCTGGTTGATTTCACTTATAATAACAATTTCCACTAGAGCAACCAAATGGCACCATATGAAGGCCTGTATGGGAAAAGGTGCAGAACACCGGCATGTTGGGATGAGGTCAGTGAACGTAAGCTGCTTGGACTAGAAATGGTCACGGAAATTGTGGAGAAGGTAAAAACCATTCCGCGGCATATCAAGCCAGCCCAGAGTTGACCGAAGAGTTATGCAGATAATCGTCGATGATACCATGAGTTTAAAGTTGAAGACATGGTTTTTCTACGCATATCTCCGTGGAAGAAGGTCCTGAGGTTTGGAAGGAAAGGAAAGTTAAGTCCAAGGTACATCGGCCCCTTCAAGATTCTTGATCATGTCGGGGTTGTGGCCTATCGACTAGCACTTCCACCTCCTGTGGACAAAGTACATGATGTCTTTCATGTATCCCTCTGAAGGAAGTACATACTGGACCCTTCACATGTACTCTCTTCTGAGGTGGTACAATTGGAAGATGATCTTTCTTATGAGGAGCAACCAGTGAAGATCGTAGATCGTAGAGAAAAAGTTCTATGAAATAATACAATTCCCCTCATCAAGGTGTTGTGGAGAAACCACAAGTTTGAAAAATTGACTTGGGAATCGGAGGATATGATGAGATGAGTTACCCACATTTGTTTTCGTGTGGGAAATAGAAAATTTCGAGGGCGAAATTTCTTAAGGGGGGAATATTGTAACAACCCAAAGTTTCATTAATGTAAATACCTCTTGATCTAAATAAATGTATCTTTATGTTTATATAATGTGTCAACTTTATTGGTTTTATGTTAAGAATTTTGACCATTGCTAATATATCCTTTGAACAGTGATCACATGATTAGTATAAATATATGACTTTAACAAATCCAATTTACTCAGACAAAAGAAGCGATGGCCTCGTCCAGTAGAATTGCTCCATACGAAGCCCATTTGTCAAAGCTCAGAAATGATGTGGCATCCTTGGGATTCGCTCTTGACCAAGCCCAAGTTGATCTTCATCATGTCAAGCTAGAACGTGACCTTCTACGGGAAAAGTGGAAGTTGATTGAAATTACCACTCGAGCGATGTTATCTGAGCCACCCCAAGAGTCTGTCACCATCGCATACCTTACCCTTAGGTATTATGCAGCAATTTTTAGGGGTTATGTAACAAATAAGTAGTACTATGTTCATGTACATTGTTTTTTTGTATATAATAATGAATATAATTTCTATTCATTTTTGATACATTGTAAATAGTTTTTAAAGTACAAATGGTGTTTTTAGTTATTATTTAATTAAGAAATCTATTTTATTAAATTAAGTGATTTTTTAATCAAATAATATTCTAATAAAATAATAATAATATTAAATTAATTTTAATTAAAAATAAATGATCTTATAATTTTATGAATGAAATTAAATTTTTTTATTGGTTTGAAAGCCATTTCTATCGAAACCCGTGAATTTTCGATAAATGCTGATTTTTATTTTAAAAGTGAAAATTCACATATTTAGAAAATTATTTAGATAAAATAAATTTTATTTTTTGAATCATGTTGTTGAAATTATCCAACGGTGAATTTTTCATAATTTTCTAAGACAGTCAAATTTTTGGGTAAAAATTAAATATCGTTTAAATATATAATGTGTTTTATGACATCATAATGACCCAATAGTGATGTAATAAAATAATATAATATTTATGTTCGGCCAATATATGTTTTAAAATTAAAATAATGTGATTTTGGGTTTGTTTTACTTACTTTTCAAAGCATTAATCGACCCCTCAAGACATATTCAACACTTTGCCTTTTTAAATTAATTTCCATGGGAGTGTGACTCACCTCCACATAAGCAACCTTATTATTTTAAGAAGTTAGGACATTGGCCTTATAAAATATTTTTTTCCTCTTCCCTTTTCCAAAAACCATTGGCAAAAACCATGGTATGGTTTGTGGTTTGGATTAATTTAATATAAGGGGTCCCAAACCTAAATAATAATGAATTCCCTCACCTTTCCTATATAAACCCACCCAGGCTCCCACTTCCTCCACACTCAAAGCCCTTGGAGTTTGTCCAACCTCTTCCCTACTCTCTCTATAATCCTCCAAAGGTACCACAAGAACCCAAGAAGCCTCTCACAAGCTTCTCTCTAGCCTTTGGAAGCACACTTCCAAGTATGGGGTTTTTCATCCTTTCTCATTTTTGTCCAAGTTTATTTAAGTTGTTTTCCATTTTAATTTCAATTATAAATGTTGGGGTATGGTTTCGCACCTCCCTCAAAATTCCCTATTTATGTTTGAATTATGGGAGACCCTTTCTCTCTCATTAAATTCCTCCCATGTACACCCGTTACTATGCCGAAATTCCGAAAGGAACTTCTCTCTCCACTTTTACATTCAATCAATAATTTTGTATCATGAATCTAAATTCCATTACAATTGTTGGTACATGTATCTATATGACCTTATTACTGTCCATTACATGTATATATGATTAGTAACCATTTTCTCTCTCATCAACCATTTTTATGAATTCTTATGTAACGCCATTACACTGCCGAAATCGCACTGATTTTCTAAGCCAATGCCATTGTGTAGTGGATACCATGCCCATTTCTCCATCAAGGGTATCCAACTTTATGCAACTTTACTTATTCAATAAAAATTTCATGTATGAATTTCACATTCCTTTATCTTGGAATAAACGATTATGTTTTTTGAATCCATGTTTTATGATCCATGTGGCACACTGATGCATGAAATGAAATGTTTAAGAAAGGTGCACCCTTATAGCCCTCCAATTCATTGGGCAAAGTATAGTATCATGATACGTCATGTGCAATTAGTGTTGACTCATGATAATTCAAGTGCAACGAGGTTTTACTTTTTCTTTATGTGCAATGAGGATTTACTCATGCTCCATGTGCAATGGGCCTTGGCTCATGCTAATTCCATGTTAAGTGTTGTTTCCACATTTCCATGTTATGATTATCATGCTTTATCATGCCTTTATGTTCATGTTTTTCTTATGCTCAATTTATATTCCTATTGTCTAACATGTATTGTAATCCTCATTTTATTCCATGTGTACTCCCTTACTGGGCTTTATAGCTCACCCTTTTCTTATACATGTCTTCAGGTTATACCATGCAATGCTAAGTATGAGGGAATGTAGTGGTCATGTAAAGGAAGTTTTCAATAAAGATGTTTTATTTCATGTTTTATGTTTTTATGTAATGATCCTAAGCCCTAAAGACACTAAACCTCACAATCTTCTTTGTTGTATCAAGTGAAGGTTTATGTAATAAATCATGTTTAAGTTTGTAATAAAATTAGGGTTGTCATAATATACATCAATGTACCTGGTATGTCAGTAAGTTAAGGTTGAGAGGAAAAAGTCTAATTTGATGATTCAACCACTACCCATACCAGTATTAAAGTAGGATAACATTACCATAGACTTATTCACTGGACTTACATGGAAATCCAGAGGAAACAATGCTCTATGGGTCATTGTGGATCATCTTACAAAGACAACTTACTTTATCACGATTCGAGAGGACTTACCATTGGATCAGCTTGCACGGATTTACATCAAAAAAGTGGTAATAATGCTTTGTGTACCACTATATGTTATATTAGATCATGATATGAGATTCCCCTCGATGTTCTGGAAAAGTCTTCGACATACTCTAGGCACAGAACTGAATTTCAGTATGGCGAATCATCCTGAAACTGATGGCCAATCTAAGAAAACTATTTAGACACTGGAAGACATGTTGAGAACATGTTCTATGTAATTAAATGGAGGATTGGACCAACATATTAAACTAGTTGAATTTTTCTACAATAACAGTTTCTATTCGAGCATCTGAATAGAACCATATCAATCCCTTTATGGGAAAAGGTATAGAACACTTACATGATAGGATGAAGTTTATGAGAGTAAGCTGCTGGGACCTGAAAAGGTAGAAGAAGTGGTGGAGAAGGTGAAAACCATTCAGAAACATATCAAGGAAGCCCATAGTCGATAGGAAAGTTATGCAGACAATCCTCGATGAGACCTTGAGTTCAATGATATAGACTTGGTATATCTACACATGTCTTTGTGGATGAAGGTCATGAGATTTGGGATGAAAGAAAAGCTAAGTCCTAGATATATCGACCCCTTAGAGATCCTTGATCTAGATAGACTTGTAGCCTATCGACCAGCACTTCCACCTCCCATGTCTAAAGTACATGATGTCTTTCATATATACCTCTTAAAGAAGTACATACTAGACCCTTCACATGTAATATCTTCAGAGGTCGTACAATTGGAGGATGATCTTACCTATGAAAAGCAGCCACTAAAGATCTTCAATCGTGGAGATAAATTTCAACTTAAAAAGACAACACACCTTGTCAAGGTACTATCGAAGAACCATAAGTATGAATAAGAAACATGGGAACTAGAGGAGACAATGAAAAAAAGTACCTGCACCTATTTACATCAAAGAATGTTAAACGAAAATTTCAAGGGAGAAATTTCATATTGGGGGAAGAATGTAACGTCCCAAGGATTTATAAATGGAAATTAATTTCTTATGAATATTTCACAAAAACATAACATAATGAACTAATAAGTGTTATGTGACCATTAAAAATAAGTTTGTCACTTCTATGTTTGGATTTTTGAAAATTTGACATACACGGTTGCAATCTGTATGTTATTTGGAGTCCAATAAGGAAAAATTAATTTTCGGTGAAGGGTAACCTACCCTTATAAACAGTAACATACAATTATGAATAGTGATATATCGTAATGAATTGTAACCATACCTATGATAGTATAAAAATGATATTCAAGTGAAAGTATGATGTACAAATATTTGAGAATAAGTAAATGAATGTTTTAAAACTGGTTTTGTAAAAATAAATTATGAGTTTAATAAAAAATTCAATTAATCATATTTAGAATATTATTTTTGAAAAATGGACTTCATTTTTGGATTCTACATAGCTGAAAATGTTTAGGGTTAATTTTTGAGATTTTTCTAAAATACATGAATTTTTAGTGAATAGTAAAATACATTAATTTACCGTATAAATACACTATAGTGAAAATCCACTATTACGGACATCACAAGTTATGTAAGAACACAAGTATAGAACTAAAGTTCATTTATTACTATTCTTGGTCATAGAATACTTACTATTCCATGTCTTGTGAAGAAATAAAAAATAAATGATTATAATATTATGAAAACCCTCCGCCCCTCCACTATAAATACCACCCATTATTACCTCTTCTATTCACTCCTCTCAAAGCTTGTTCCTTTCAAATATTTTTCCAAACTATCTCCCAAAGATCTTCCCCCACTTCTAAATGCACCTAGTCTCTTTAATATACCAAAAGCTACTCTCTAAAGAGGTTCTCAAGGGAGGAAGTCTCAAGAGGTAAATTCCACTTTCCAATTCATTCATTTCTTTTAAGTTATTTTCTTTTTGTTTATTTCCTCACAAACCTTCACCCAAATTTAATGATAAATCCAGTAACATACATGTATTGGAATGATATTATTATAATGGGATACTTCATTATCTTATCACCTTTCACCATCTTTTATTTGAAAGAAATGAATGCCCCGTTTGAGATGTGCTAATTTATTCAAGGACAACGTTTTATCAATTTCTATTATAATCTTTAATTCTGGTCATGAAACCATTTGTGTTATAGTTTAACCAAATTATTATATATTTAATATATCCTAGTAATGGTTCTATAATCCTTTGGTACTAATGGTATTAATTTATAAAGAAAAACATGTTCATTGTAATCAAACCCCCTGATTAACCAAAACGGTTATCACTAAGGTTTTATATATAATATTTAAACAACACTCTAAGAAAAAAAATTAAAATTGTAACCATGTAATCTCTTGTATGTTAATTAATAAAATTCAAATTCAATTCATTACAATATATTTTATTATACTTGATTATTCGAACATGAACCAATCATTAAAGCCATGTAAGCAAACAAACCTGAACAATGAAATTGAATCTCATAACCAATAATGATAGTTATAAATGAACTTAAAATGATTATACTAAACCAATTACATATATAATAGGTTCTTTAATTATTAATTAATAAACCTATTTTTTATTTAGGTTTTTAATAACAAGTGGAGAACACCAACAGATAAGGGATCCTCTCCATTTATCTCTTAATCCAAATTGTCCTATATGATATGCCTTTTTGCATAATCCCAAATGACATGGTATATTTTCACTACTCCCCCATAATTCCCTCAACATGTATAAGTGATTACAAATCCATTTTTCTCTCATCAAGACCTCTTGGGTACACCCAACACCATTCCAATAAACAGTAACAAATTCTACCCGGACCTTTTTTGTTCTTTCGGGCTGCCTTATCTTTCTTTATATAAAAATATATTTATCTTATCTATTAATGTACATATTATAAATTCTATATATGTTTTAAAAAATTCAGTTATGAAGACCCTTTAATCACTCTCTTTCTGGGATATTCATATTTTTAAAACATTCCCTCCTTAGAACATTCAGATAAGCAAACCTATTTTAAGGGAACATCCTAATTTGTTTACCCAATTTCATGTGCACTATATCCCCTGAGTTAAGACACCATTTTTTTATAAAATCTATTTTTTTCTTATGAAAAAATTTTTGGTTAAATTATGGTTTTATATATAATTTTTTCCTCTTTTCTATTTTAAAAGCTCAATGGTATTTTTCATAAAAACACTAAAAAATATTTTAATACTTATGTTTCTCAAAAACATTTCATATATATTTTAACTTTTTTTGACATCAATTGACATTTTATATAAATATTTTACCTTATGAACGTCCATGTATGTTCAAATCCCTTAAATTCTTGGATAATTTAATGATACACCATTTGGTTATGCTTTATGTCATGATTGTGGTACCCAATTCCTTCCATGGGTACCGTTATGTTTATTTATGGTTGATTATGTATGATTATTTATGTGGAAAACATATTCATGAAAATGTTGAGATGGGTGAACCGAAATAGCACTCCAATTCATTGGGTAAAGTTACGTCTAATGAGATTGGATGGGAAACGAGATTTGTGATTAGCCTTGAACCGTACTAAAATTGAAATAGGTTGATGGTTATCCATGACTCATAATAAAATGGGAAATGGGATTGGTGGTTAGCATTAACCCATAGTAAGGAAATGTTTTATGATCCTACCACATTTATATGATCCAATGATTTTATGATCCCATGCTTATAGGATATGATTTTATATGTTCCATGTTATGGACATCATTATGTCATGCCTCCTTAATCGTTAGCTTAAGATGTATCTTTATGTTCATTCCCTTTCTAGGATTTTTAGCTCGTCCCTTTGTCTACGAGTTCTTTAGGGTACCCTATGGAGATGTAAGGGATCAAAGGAAGTTATGATCACTTAATGTAGATTAAATAAAGAAGTTTTTTTATCCCCATGTTTTATGTTTTATGTACCTTGTCTTTTAAGACACTAACATAACAATCCATGGCTTGTACTCTGATGTATAATTATGCTTAAAATCATGTAATGTTTTGTAGAAATGGTTAAGGTCTCTACAGTGACACAATGTATTCAATGCAAGGACAACTGCGTCTAGTCGTGTGTTTGGAAACTATTCCCATGCAATCTCAAATACATTGAACCATATGAAACCACACTGTCTCCTTGTATGAGAATATATCTCAACCCCGATCCCAAAGAATCATAGTACACCACATACCCCTATCCCCATTCCGAGAAAATCAGCATAAGTGTTGATGTAAGATGGACTTTCAACTCTTGGAAGGACTTCTAGAATTATTCAATCCATTGGAATGGAACATTATTCTTCGTCAGAGCTATCATTGGTGAGGCTAGATATGATAAGTCATTCATAACGCATCAATAATAACTAGGTAGACCAATAAAACATCATATCTCAAAAATAGTCTTCCGGGGCTTCAAAGGGATTCATGTTTCTATCTTCTCCGGAACAACTGAAATACCATTTTTAGAAATTATATTACTGAGAAAGAATACCTCTTGTATCCAAAAAACACACTTTGACAATTTGGCATACAAATGATGATCTCTCAAGATATCTAACACTATTGATAAGTGTTCCCCCAGCTCATCTTTTTTCCTTGAATACACAAATATGTCATCCAAGAATACCAAAACCAAATAATCCAGATATCTCTGAAATATCTTATTCATTAATGTTATAAATACCATTAGTGCATTCATAAGACCAAAAGGCATGACTATCTATTCATAGTGGCCATATTGTCTTCTAAAATATGTCTTTGGAATATCCTCTTTCTAAACTCACACTTAGTGATATCATGATCACAAGTCAATATTTTAGAACTACTGATATCCCCTCAATTTATTGAACAGGTCATCAATGCATGGAAGTGGAAAATGATTTTTTATAGTAACTTGGTTAATCATATGATAATCCATACATATCCTTAGAGTTTTTATATTTTTGATCATGAAAAAGACTAGTTCTTCCCACAGAGTTGTACATGGATGAATGAACCATTTTCTTTCTATATATTTTAAATATACTTTTAATTCTCTTAATTCAATTGGTAACATTATATAAGATGGATGGGAAATAAGTTTTATTCCCATTAGGAGATCAATCATAAAGTCTACTTCACTTATAAGTGGTAACCCTGATATGTTCTTGGGAAATACATCTATAAATTGATCCAAAACTATTGTGAAACTGATATTCTTGATCTATTCTATCAATCCCAAGTCAACACTACCAACTGGAAAGAGATAGTTCCCACTGCAGGTCCTAACAAGCCTGTTTCACCAGTCGTTACAACCCTTTTTCCTCTAAAATGATGTTTGATGCTATACTTTGTTGGGAAACTAAACATTATACTATAACAGTTGATGTGAGACTTGAGCATTGTCAACCAATCCAAACCAAGGATTACATCAAATACATCCATCTCCAAAATCGAGAAGTCCCATTTTAGTTTTGCTCCATCAATTGTTATAGATCATTCTCTACACACAAAGGATCAACATTCTCTTTCACCGAGAGGTGTCTGATGTTTTAAAAGGGAATACATAATTTCCAGCTATAATCATAGAAAATAAATTCCATGAGAATCAATGACGTAATTTTATGCACTAGTATCTAACAGTACTTTCATTATGGTAGATTTCAATAGAATCACACCACTCACCATAAATGGTCCAAACTGATCATCTATTATCATCATCTCAGCTCAATAAAACTAATTAATCACTAAACTCTTCACTTTATTTAGTTTCTAGGACTAACCTTGTTGATGAGTCATGGTGTTCCTAGAATCTCAAAGGCAATCTTTGTTCTGTTGATGGGTCTGATTCTTCTAGCCTCGTCCCATCGAAGCATACATTGCTTGCAACACCTGAGAAGTGTCTCGTGTGATTGACCTTGGAGCACTGTGACAATAGTGCTGAAGATTCCACTTCTTACTATTATGGCATGCTCTAGGTTGTGTAGTGAAATCTCACTTCATGTGGTCAAGTGAAACACATATAAAAAAAGATGTTTTTCTCTTGGGTCATGAAGGAAGGTTGATAGACCTATCTATTTGATTTTGAGTCCCACTCCGACTATGGAAATAGGTGTTCCTCTTCTTCTTCCTCACAGTATTATAGTTCCCACAATTTCCCATACATATCATCATACTTACTCCTTCTATGGATCCTGATATATCTCATTCAGCCACTATCACTCTATTCCCCATCTCTGTATATTATGTAATACATTGCACTGTGATCATCAAGATAATCTCTTACCTTAGCCTGGAATCGAAGATATGTGCCTTCAAGGATTCACTGGCTGCAACTTTTGGTGCAAAGAGTAATAAATACAATAATTTAGACACTAACTTAGTGATATAGAGAGATTCCTACTTCAGGCTGAATAAGTCTATTGTCCACTATATCCTAAACATGTGAGGATAGAATTTTTGTTGAATAATTCCACAAAATCTTTTCATCTAAGGCCTTTATTCAGTTTTCCCTGCAATGCTAGATCCCAACACTAGCATACAAGACCCTTGATAATATATGTTACCAAAATAACCTTGAACTCTGAGGGTGTGACGATGAAATTGAATATATGATTCATCTTATTCATCAACACCTCTGCCTTTTCATGTTTTGAATCACCCTGTAAAATTGATGGATTCTGCTTCATGAACTGGATAGAATAATCCACATCCCTTGGATCATCCCTCCAGTTCTTGTATCCATAGCCTAGAATGTGTTAATGAAACTATGAACCATCTCTTGGTTCATGTCACGACCTGTCCCCCAGTGCCCATGTCGTGACTACCCCAAGCCCACCTTCCATAGGCCAGGGGTTGGCGACTAAAAACGGAAAGGCGTAACCCTAAAATTGGAAGGCATTTCCATTAAACCTATAAACTCACATAGTCCAAGAACTCAAGAACCCAAAAAAATGCAACCACAATGTAAATCTACAGTAGTAAAAGTGTGTACTAAAAGTTAAGGGGCTGAAAACCAATCCCAAATTAAAGATACAATACAACAGGAAAATAGAAAACAACTCCTGAGTTAGTCCTCCAAGGATCCTACCTGAAGGATAGGTACAACTCATCTCCACAGCTCTTAACATCAACCGTCACTACCTCCCACCATCAGGTCCTAGCTCCCCAAGTCTCAGTCAAGGCTTCCCATCGTCTGCACAAGACAAAACAAGGTGTGGGAAAAGACCGTGCATGGGTGAGTATAATAATACCCATTAGGGACCTTGAGACCCTAGAATATCCCTCATAATTCCAAAAAGGAAAACCAAAAGGAATGATTTCAATAAAAAAATACAAATAAAAATACTCAGTTCAAACCTGGTATAGCTTAAGTACAAAAGTACATATGATTTGTTGTAAGGCCGGATTGTCTTATTCTGTTAAGAGACACTGCTTTTGACCCACACATGATTGATAGGTACTAACCCTCATTAATCCATAATGGATCTGGCCTTCTGAGTATTGATAGGTACTAACCCCTGCTGACCCACACAGGATCTGACCCACACAGGATCGATATGTGTTGACCCACACAGTATCGCTGAGCGCTGACCCACACATGATCTAACACACACAAGATCGGTAGGTGTTGATCTACAAATAATCTCCAGGTTATTATCCCGAGAGGATCGCTAGGTGATGATCCACACTACATCACTATGTGCTGATCCATATGATCGCTAGGTGTTGATCCACACAGGATCGTGAGGTGCAGATCCACAGAGGATCTCAATTCATTCTTCAAGTCTCAACCAACCACCAGATTCTCATACTTAGTATGCCAGATTATGAGTGGATCCACTCCCCAAGCCATTGGTCAGACATCAACTAGCACTATGTCCCACAAATAAGTATCTCGATGATCTGTCATGTCATGAGGGTTCCAAAGCAACAGACGACACCTCAATTAGGCGCCCGATTTGTGAGATATAGGCATTTTAGTGCCGAGGGCCCTGTTTCATTTAGGCAAAATCCAACCCTTTCGTACTCCAAATTTTTCCAAAACTCAAGTGGAGTATCTAAAAATGACAGTATCATTCCAAGGATTCCAATTCCGTAGAAGATTCATCAAATGAATGTCTGGTTTGTTAGTTACATCCCTTTCTGCAAAAAGGTGGAGAAGTGGGTCCGATCCGACATGGGTCAGTCCCAGTACGTCTCAAACTTGTGGGGACGGGCTGAGTGGGATGGGCTATGGCCTCGGCTCGCTAGGCCATATACCAGACCGACCCACCTTAGTTTGGAGCGACCCGCCGGGCATCCCAATCTGATGGTCGGTACGGTCATCCTGTCGGGCAACTGCACGGGGGGTGGGGGGAGATCCCCCTTCTTGAATGGAAAATCCGTTTGAGTTGTGTAACAGGCGGTGTCACATGGAATCGCCTCAACTGGTAGTGGGACCCATGGGGTGTGGGTCCCCTACACCGTGACTTTGAAGCCATGACCACCAACTAGGGAACACGACCACGTACTGCTCTCTACCAACACGGCCGGCTAAGAGCCGGCCTCCCCCTTTGGTCTGCCGTGAAGCTGTGCGCCGCCACCCTTCCACCAAGGCTGGAAGTTTATGGCTTCCTCCCTCATCTTCTGGCACTAGTCACTGGCACTGATGCGTTGGAGCTTCTTCTATAGGGTTCCGAAGACACCTCAAAGCTCCGTTTTCACTTCTGTTTGCACATACAGGCCTCCTGGGATACCGCTGTCGTTGCATGCCTCCCAGTTCAAGGTTTTGTCTTGTTGAAAAATCTGCCATTAAATAATGCAACAAAATACCGAAGCAACGAAGGGTATGGGCCTTTTTCATTTGGCCCACACCATCCACATTAGCATTTCAACAAGTGGGAGTGTTCGATTCAACCTAGATAAACTATATTACATCTACGTGTCAACATTCATTTAAAGAAATAAGGAAACAAACAATCCACTTGAATTAAACAAAAACTCTACCTCGTAAATGGAGGTGATGTTGTGGTCGTGTAGGGACAAAAGACATTGCTTGATGAAGCCACCAGCATTCATCAATTCCAGATCGTTGCCATCCAAGCTTATGCTCTTCGTCAGTGGAATATGCCAGAGTACTTTTGCAGAGGTTACTCTCTTGATGAAGCCATGAAAAATACCCCAACCCAAGATCCATTTAAAAATAAGGGGAGGGTGAGTGACGTATCAAAATAATTAATGAGTTTCCTTAGTTGGTTTTTAATTAATGAACCTCTTAATTCCCCATGGTGTGGTTATGCAACTGAATAGTTAATCCATTTAATGGCTTGAAAACCCATTGTTCCCGCCATAACTTCTCAACAGGAGGTAGGATAATAAAACAACAATTTTTGTTATTTTAATATTTCTTTAAAAGTCGCAAAAACTGAAATTTTCACCTGACCTACTGTACTCGAAGTTAAGCCTCCATTAATAGAATCCCGACACTACAAATTCAATGGTGCCCTCGTATTTTTATCCCAAGAACCAGTTCAAACGATAGAAAACACCACCCATGCGTTTACTAAACTTACCTTAAAAAAAGTTTAAAATTCCATTTTGGGCACACCGGACCTCATAATCATGCATCATTAAATTTCACAGACTCATAATAATACTAAATTATTTAAATAAATATTTTATGGAATTTATGGGTTATTACATTCTCCCCACCTTAGGGATTTTCATCCCCGAACGCTACAATTTTTTTTTTGGAATAAATGGTGGTACTGAGCATGTGTCTGAGACTCCCACTCCCATGTACACTATTGGATATTCTCATGCTACCAATGAACTCTCACTAGAGTAACCGACCACCTATGAAGGAATCACTCATGTTGATCCCTTATCTCCACTGGGAACTCTGCAAATTTCACCCCATCTCAATTTCCATCTCACCCCCAATTGATAATGTGCAACAGATCATGCATGTACCTCCTAAGCTGTGACACCTAAAAAACATTATGCACCCTATGAATCTATGTGGGAAGATCCAAATGGTATTCCACCTCACCTACTCTACTGAGAATCTGGAAAAGTCCGATAAACCTCATAGATAGTTTTCCCCCCTGACCAAATCTCTGTAATGATCTTCAGGGTGAGACCTGTAGGAAGACATGGTCTCCCATCTCAAACTCTAAGGGTCTCAATCTCTCTTAGGCATAATAATTCATCCAGCTCCGTGCAGTCCTCATCCACTTCTGGATGATCTGCACCTTCTCTGTGGTAGCTTGTACAAACTCTGGACCCATAAGTGCTTACTCCCCTTGGTTTGTCCAGCATAGAGGTGATTTGCAAGGGCGCTCATACAAGCTTCAAATGTATCCATGCTGATGGTGGAATGATTTCTTTTTTTGTACAAAAATTCCAATAGTGGCAGTTGGTCCTCCCAATTGTAGCCAAAATTGAGGACACAAGCACAAAACATGTCCTTGAGTGTCTGTATGGTCAGCTCCGTCTGACCATCTGTCTGAGGGTGAATGGTGGTGCTCAAGTGTAGCTAACTCCTGAAAACCACCTAAAAGTCCTTCTACAAACAGCATGTATAATGTGTGTCATGATATGAGAGGATATTTGATAGCACCCCGTGAATCGGTACAATCTCATATATGTAGAGGCGTCCCAAGCTCTCTACTAATCCCTGCTCTTGGATGGGTAAGAAGTTAGACGACATGGTGAGTCGGTCAATGATAATCCAGTTGGAATCATGGCCCCTAGACATATGTGTCATCCCTTTCATGAAGTCCATGGAGATACCATCCCACTTCCACTCTAATACCTCAAGTTCTTGAGCTAAGTCTACTGGTACATGATGCTCGACCTTCATTTCCTGACATGTTTGGCATCATGATATGAACTCCGCCACTACTTTCTTCATCCCTAGACACCAGTACTGATGTTGGAGGTCTAGGTACATCTTCACCACTCTAGAATGTACCGCTAAAGGGGATGTGTGGATCTCCTTCAACACCTCCTCTTGTAATGTCACTGGTACCATGGTGCATCCTCTGAAGAGGATGACATACTCCCCACCATTTGAAAATACATCCGTAGCATATCCTGAGTATATCTAAGGACGTCGGGCCTCGCAGACTACGTTCCCTAGTTATGCCTCCCTATCTCACTGAAGTAGTGGTGGTGTTACTGTCATAGACTTGAGGTAACCTGCTCCATCACTACCCATGAATGATAACAACATTACAGCTAAATTCTATGTCACCTCACCTAGAAACTGTAAACCATAACTCCTGCTGAGTGCATCTGCTACTACATTCCCCCTCCCAAAAGTGAATACTATCTCAAATTCGTAGTCTTAGAGGAACTCTATCCATCATTGATGTTTTGGGTTCAGGTCCTTCTATGAGAAGATATACCTGAGACTCTTAGGATCATAGTAAATAGTAAAATGTTCACCCATAAAGTAGTGTCGCCACATCTTTAGCTCATAGACCACTACTTCTAACTCAAGGTCATGGGTAGAATAGTTATTCTTGTGCTGTATCAACTACTGTGAGCCGTAGGTGATCACATCTCACTCCCGCAATAGGAAACAACCTAGTATGGTCCCTGATGTGTCACATTAGAGTACATACCCAACACCCTCTTCTAGTAGCCTCAAGATGGGGGCACTCGTCTTCCTCTACCTCAGATCCTGAAAACTCTGCTGGTATCTCTCTATTCACATGAAGGTCTATCCCTTCTTTGTCAAGGTGAAAATGGTACCACAACTCTGGAAAATTTGTGTATGAATCCCTAGTAGTACCCAACCAATCCCATGAAACGTCGTACCTCATTCACACTCCTGGGTGGATTCCAAGAAAACATTGCCTCTATCATCTCTGGATCCACTAAAAATCCATCCTATGAGATAATGTGCCTTAGTAAGTGGACTTCCCATATCAAAAACTGATGCTTCGAATGATTTCCATAAAGCTGGATCTCTTGGAGTGTATCCAGAACTATCTATAGGTGCGTGGTGTGATCCTCCTCCATCACTGAGTATATCAAGAAGTCGTTAATGAAGACTACCATGAAGTGATTTTGGTAAGGCATGAATATATTGTTCACATACCCCATGAACACTTCCAGAGCATTGGTAATGTCGAAGGGAATCAACAGGAACTCATAGAAGCCACACCAATATTTGGAGGTTGTCTTCAGTACATTCTCATCTTGTACCCTGAGCTGATGATAGTTTGATTTGAGGTCTATCTTGGAAAACCATTGAGATCCCCTCAGATAGTAGAAGAGATCATCAATCCTCAGGAGTGGATACTTGTTCTTCATGGTCACCTAGTTCAGGCGCCGATATTCCAAACATAGCATTAGACTCCCATATTCCTTCTTGGCGTACAAAATTAGGGATTCCCATGGAAAAACACTGGGGCTTATGAACCCCTTCCCCTGTAAGTCCTCCAACTGTACCCGCAAATCAAGAACCTCCACAGGGGCCATCTAATATGATGGTGTAGATATCATTGTCGTCTTAGGGTACAGGTTTATGTAGAAGTCTAATTCTCTATGAGGAGGTAATCAAAGAACACCATCAAGAAATACATCAGCATACTGGTCCACCACTACAGGATAAATTGGACTCCTCATATCAACAACTCCAAGGATAAGGCTATCCAACTCACGAGTCATCAGCTTCCACCTCCTTTGAGTGAGTAAATCTTATTTTTTAAAGGTTCCCTTATCATCGATGAAGGTAACTTGATCCCATCTTCTTGGACACACCACACATTGTGCCTAAACCAGTCAATCATAGCATGAACTATGGATAGCCAGTCCATTCCCAAGTTGAAATCGTAAGGCCTTGATGCTGCTACTAAAAGATTCTAGCTGAATCTCTCACCTCCTAGAGTGAGGTCACACTTTTTCCACCAGTGTGTAATCGTATAATCTAATCCCGTAGGAGTCTCTAATCTTAAGGATCGAGCCAATGGCTACTTCAGAATATCCGAGTTCCGAATGAGTTTCTTGTAAATAAAAGAGCGACAAACACCTTTGTCTATAAGTACTACGTCTAGGGTGGAATAGACCCAGATCATACCCCTAATCATATCTGGAGCATAGTGGTCATTTGCCTCTGCCACCTAAAGCTGATCTCGCCTCTGTCCACCTGCTCCTTGGGGTCGGGGTGGACCAAATGAGGGTGGTGGTGGTAGAACCTCAAACCATTATCCACCACCAGTTGCACGACCTGCTCCTATGCCACGTCTGCTACCCTATGGATCCCCGCTCTCAAAACTCAGAAACTGACTCAGTGGTCGCTCGACCATTTGCTGACCATCAATATGGTGGGTTGGGAAGTCATGAGCCATGTGACTCTGCCCGCGGCATGTGAAGAATAATTTTCTCCTCTGTTGACCTGCTCCACCTCACGAGCTCCGTACCTCCGACCCTACATCCTGAGGTTCTCCCCCAAAAGGTTTGGACTGCTTGGACCTCCTTTTTCATCTGCCTATAGCCTGTTTTAGATGACTTGACTACCTGTCATCCGGTGGTGGCTCTCACCATCGGTATCTGCTCAGCTAAGAATCTCTCCACCAATGATGCTCGCTCGAACACTCCAGACTATATCCGGATATTTGGTGATATCATCAACACTTTGATATCCAACCGTAGACCCTTCTTATTAGTATGGGCTCTGAAGAATGGGTCTTGTACCATGTCAGTGGAGTTTCATGAGAGGTTAGTGAATCTTGCTGAGTATATGGCCATTGATAGAATTCCCATCTAGAAGAGCATGAGATCTTGGATACGCACTGTGCATAATGTCACTGGTACAAAATCTACCCTAAAGAGGGTTTCAAAGTCCAACTAGGATTGTGTTTCCTCCTACGAATTTGAATCATTATACTCCACCATCTTCCTACTATTTTCTTGAAGAGGCTAGCAGCTAAGATCACCATATGATCTGTTGGCATCCCAAATAAGTGAAAAAACCTCTGCCACAGCCTCCATATAGTCCTCATCTGCATGGGGATCTATCTCGCCTAAAAAACTCGAAGCCCTCTATCTATAGAACTCATGAAATGCGCTCAGTCAGTATGCATGGTCTGCCATTGGGGTTGGTGGAAACTATTTCCCTCCGAGTGGGTGTGCTACTATTATACCACCCGAAGGTGCCAACACGGTAAGAGGGCCCTGTACCGAAGCCTCATCACACGGTGGGACATCATCGTGTACTCTATCTAGAATACTTGATGTCTGTCTATGCAGTGAAATCTTGAAAAGAAACAGGTGTGACATGGTTAAAAAGTTATACCTGGTGAGTTGACTCAAAAGAGATCAAAAGTAAAATCTTTCCAAAACACACACAATCAATGTTTTCATGAACCAATTCAGAAATTAAAATTTAGGGTATTGGTGTATGGATATGTCGGCTGCCACACCAACACATGAATCCTAGAACTAAAAACCACACTCGAAACACTTAACTTTATTGCTCCATTGGAAAGATCAGAGTCTGAGTTCTTTAGTAGAACTGACTCCTCTGATACCACTCTATCATGATCCGTCACACAAGGCCCATGCCATGACTACCCCATGCCCACCTTCCATAGGACAAGGGTTGGTGACTAGCATCGAATGGGCATAACCCTAAAACATGAAGGCATACCCTTTAAATCTGTACAATCACACATTCTAAGAACACATGAAGATGCAACCACAAAGTAAAACTGTAGTAGTAAAAGTGTGTACTGAAAGTAAAGGGGCCAAAATACAAGCTCAACGGAAAAATATAATACAATAGGAAAATATAAAACAACTCTTAACTTCATCTTCCAAGGACCCTACCTGAAGGGTAGGTACTACTCATATCCATAGCTCTCCATGTAAACCATCACCACTGTCCACTGCTAGGTCCACGCTCCCCGAGTCTCAGTCAAGGTTGCCCGTCATCTTTACAAGACACAACAAGGTGCATGTGAAGCCCATGTAGGGGTGAGTATAACAATACATAGTAGGGACCCTGAGACCCCAGAAGGTCTCTCAAAATTATAAAAAGGAAAACCATAAAGCATGATCTCAATCACACAACACGAACCAGAAGACTCATCTCAAACCCAGTATTCCTTAAGTTCAGAAGTACAAATGATTAGTCATAAGGCTAGTTCATCTTATTCTGTTAAGAGGCACCTCTTCTGACCCACAGAGGATCTATAGGTACTAACCCCCACTAACCCACAATGGATCTGACTCGCCCAAGATCGATAGGTACTAAACCCCATTGACCAACACAAGATCCGACCAGCCCAGGGTCGATAGATACTAACCCCCACTCACCCACATAGGATCTGACCTGCCCTAGATCGATAGGTACTAACTGATGCTGACCCATATAAGATCTGACCCACACAGGATCGGTATGCGCTGACCCACACAGGATCACTGAGCGCTGACCCACATAGGATTTGACCCACATACGATCGATAAGTGTTGATCCATAGAGGGTCACTAGGTGTTGATCCATAGTGGATCGCTAGGTGTTGATCTAAAAAGGATCGCTAGGTGCTGATCCACACAGGATCACAAGGTGTTGATCCACATGGGATAGCTAGGTGTTGATCCACACAAGATCGCTATTCATTATTCACGTCTCAGCCAACCACTGGATTCTGGTATATAGTCCGCTTAATTCTGGGAAGATCCTCTCACAAGGCATCAATTTTACTTCAGTTGGCATGAAGTCCCATGAAGTAGTAACTTGATGATTTGTCATGTCATAAGTCTTCCAACACAACCGACGACATGTCAATCAGACACTTGTTCTATGAGTTATAGGCATTTTAGTGTTGAGATCGCATTTGGATTCTATACGATCCAACACAACCATACTCTAACATTCTACAAAACTCATGTGGAGTATCTCAAAAGCATCTTATTCTTACAAGGATTCCAACATTGTGGACTGTTTTTCAAACATACATCTAGTTTGTTAGTTACAACCTTTTTCACGAAAAGTTGATGAAGTGGGTCTCGGTCCAGTCTGACCTGACCCGACCTGGGCTGATCGACCTAATCTAGGGCCGCCCCGGTCTGAGTACGCCCCGTTCCAGCTCGAATCGGCTGGGTTGGCCTGAGCGGGCTGGGTTGTGGCCTTAGCCCGCTGGGCAGACCGGCCCGAGGGCCGGCGCGGTCTAACAGATGGGAAACCACGCGGGGGACAATCCACCTTTTCTAATGGAAAAGCTGTCCAGGCTGTGTAACCAGATGTGAATATGTGGTGATTCCTCATTTGGAAGTGGGACTAGTGTGTCGTGAGTCCCCTTTTCCACAACTTTGATGCCGCGACCACCACCCATGGTGCGCGATGTCACCCCGCTCTCCGCCAACACGGCCGACAGAAAGCTGGGCACCCCCTTCTGTCTACCCTGGTGTCATGTAGTGTTTCCCTTTCACCACTGCTAGTGGTTTCTAGCTAACTACCTTGTCCACCGGTGACAGTCGTTGGCGCCTCCGCATCGGCACTTATTCAATGGGGCTACAACGATGCTCCGAAGATCCATTTTCACTCTTGTATGCGCCTACGGACCTCCCAGGATTCCTTCGTCATTTCATGCCTCCTGGTTCAAGGTTCTATCATGTTGAGAATTTCTCCCCCAAAGAACGCAACCAAACCCCAAATCAGTTGAGGGTCTGGGCCTTGTTCGTTTGACCCGCGCCCTCAGCACAAGCATTTTAACAAAAGGGAGTATTTGATTCAACATAGATAAACTATATTAAATCCACATTTAAATATTCCTTTCAAGAAAAAGGGAAAGAAACAATCCACTTGAATTAAACAAAACCCCAACCTCATAAATGGAGGTGACGTTGTGGTTGTGGAGGGAGAAGAGTTGTCACATGATAAAGCCATTGGCATTTTTCGATCCCAAATTGTTACTATCTAAGCTTCCATTCATCATCGATAGAAGATGACACAGTACTCTTACATAGGTTCCTCTATTGATAAAGCATTGTCAAAGATCCCAACCCATGCACCATTTAAAAATAAGTGGGGGTTAGTAACACATTGAAAAAATTAATGAGGTTTATTAATGAGTTTCTAATTTATGATCCTCTTAATTCCAAATGGTGTGGTTATGTAACTGAAGAGTCAAGACATTAAATGGCTTGAAAACCCATCGTCCCCACCACTGCCACTCAACACAATGTAGGATAATAAAATAACATTTTTTGTTATTTTATTATTTCTTTAAAAGTCACAAAAAAATAACTTTTTCACCCGACCTACTACGGTCAAAGTTAATCCCCCCTTAAGCGAATCCCAGCACTATAGATTCAATGGTGCCTCAGATTTTTAATCTGAGAAATAGTTCAAAAGATCGAAAATTTCACCTGCATGATTACTTAATGTACCTTAAAAAAATTCAAACATCCTTTCCAGGCACATCCGGCCTTGTAATACAGTGCCATCAAATTTCACAGACTCGTAATAATCCCAAATAATTTTAAAAATTATTATATGAAATTTACAAGTCTTTACAGTTCACCTAAGGATCAAGTGAAACCTCATTCTCCATAATTTCTTTCGGTTGGTTCCTACGACACCTATCAGGTGCCATTTTCTAAGAAAAAAACACTATAAGTCTCACTCTCTTAGAACTAATGGATTAACATTTCAAATTATATCACATCGACAATCACAACATTTCTTTTCAAAAAACAACCTTTTACACGTTTAACCATTTTTTAAAAATTTATACTTTCATTTTTGAATAAAACCATATTCAAAGTATATCAACCATTATCTTTTCAAAGTCCTTTATTTGAAAAAAAATTCATAATTTTTCGAAAATCAACACAATGCATAAAATGATATATCATTTATCAAAAGGAAATATGAAATCATAGTGGGAATTCATTCCTCTACAATGTATTTCATGCTTTTACCATTGGGTAAACACCTGAAAATGAGATTTCATATCCAATAAATGTATCTAACACACTTACGTACCCATCTACCTAGTAACTTGATGTTAATCATAAAAATGTTATCTACATCCATTTAGGCCCTATATTTCAAGTCCTCACACTCCTAATCCTTTTTAAGATTCCAACCTAAGGAATAGATAATTATGAATTCAACTCTAATACAAAGAAACTGAAGACCACTTGTTAGGAAAGTACCGAACAAGTTCATACCATTTGTAATGACACGTGGATACCCATTGGCTTGAGAATACAAAAAAATAATTAGAAGGCCTTAAGAAACATACCCAAGACAACAAAGGATGTAAATTAATTCTTAAGGGTTTAAAATTCAATTGGGGGATGATTTAACCTTTAATAAATAAACCACTAACCAAACAATCATAAGCAAAAAACCTCAATATGATGCTTTCTAAAAGTAATACATCTCAACCATCATATTTATAACAACACCACCCCAATGTTTGCTACAGCAGAAGCCAACAAAAAGGTAAATAGTAGAATAAAAAAAGTCTCTAGGATGACCATAAGACATAATGCTCTATATCAAACATCACATGTATCACGAGGTGGTTCTTAATACATGTCATACTTTTCCTTTCCCATGTCCCAAAAGATAGCATCTGCAAAAGAAGCAAAGTTCTAAAGTAGGGGTGAGTATAAAACTTACTAGGCTTTCCCCAAATACTTCCCTAATCATGCCACTATTATATAAATAGTATCAACATTTATATAAAATATTTTATATAACACAATTTCCAAAAATAGTTTATAAATAAATAAAAGCAAGTTCCAAAACCTTTTACAACCAAATGGGAACAAGTGCCAATTTAACCAATTTTCTAGAAAGTAATATTTCCATATAAACTACCAAATATATCCTTAACACCATTTCTAAATATTATTTTGGCATAATCATTCCATTCAAATTAACCACACACCCACCAATGCATTCACCCTAAAACTCTCTATTCTGGAGAGCGGTGAGTTATCCTTCGACTAAGCCTTCACTTAGTTGACCACATTGAAGGGGGTACATCACAAAAATATATATCCCAACCTTTTTATGGGGGTTATTAACACCCCTATCCATCCCAATTCATATTAACACACACCAGAAACCAATGAAAAATCAATGCAAAATCCAAATGTGTTCAACCAATTCCATAAACCCATTCTTTTATTAAAAATCATTAAGCAATACAATTTTAATAAAATATTTAATTTTAATAAAAATATTCCTCTAATTGAAAAAATATTAATAAAATAGTTGTTACACAATGCTAGAGAATCGCAATTTTAATATCTTCAATTTAAAACTCAGAACAGAAGCACATTTTCAAGAATACCCATTTTTTCAGATTTCCATAGTTTCACAAACTGTCACTAAAGAGGGTTTCCAACAAATTTTAAATATCCAATTAAAAAAATTCAACACAATATATTCAATTTGAAATAATTACAATTATTTCTATCTAGAGGAGTTTAGAGTGAAGCCACTTACCTCTTCCATTTTTATGAAAACAGAAAACAGATGAAGAACACTCAAGAAATTGGGTCAATTATCCATGAAACTTCTCTATATCTCTTATCATATAATGATCAAGAAAAAATAAAATAATATTTGGAATACAAAATACTAAACCTACCAGTAATTGGTGTATATCTAGGAAACTAATATGAGTGTAGATGTAAAACTAAGTAGATATAATAAAACATGACCTGAACGGAGAAGAGGAACACTTACCGCAAGAATCAGTTTTGAAAATTTCAATGGAGGAATTAAAATTGACTCAAAATTTCATGTTATATGTTCTCCTACCTTAAATGGAGATGAATCCCGAATTAAGGCTGATTATTAGAAAAAATGAGGGAGTTAGAGGCAAAAATAGTGCGATACTATTATTTAGGATCTGACTTTGACTCTACGAACATTTTGTTCGCACGGTTAGAAAAAATGTCTACTAACCATGCATTAGATACTGCCATAATAAGACCCTCACATGGACTCCTCACAGGGTCTACCAAATTGTGCGCATTTTGTTTAGCCCAAAAAACTCAATGAATTTTTACCCAACTGTCTAATTCTTTACCCATACATGTTAAAAACATAAAAAGAACAAAGTAAGGGTTACATACTAGAAATAGGGGGTACTAAAATATCAGTCATCAAATGTAAAAAGTACTTTTTTCCATCTGTAGGTGACCCATAAATTGTTTGGGGGGGGGGAATCCCAAAATCATTCTTGTTCAAGAAAATTAACTCAAATCTCAATTTCCCCTAAAATATCAGGTGTATTTATGAATTCATAAATGATTCTAAAATATTTTTCAAAAGTAATATCTTCTTAAAATATGATTTTCAAATGAATGTCCAATTTAATTTTTATTCTATATTAAAATTTCTGAATATGATACACTTTACTAATTAAAGAAAATGACAACCTTTGAATTTTAAGCACCCCCCTCAACAACACATTCATCTATTTTCTTCTACAATTTTTTGGGGACATTTGTAATACAATTTAATTATAAGATGTTGAATTTTGACCCACTTGAAGAAACAAACAACATAATCCAACCACTTTTTAATGGTTGACTACATTATTGATCGTTCTCTTTCATTGCAATTTTCATTATCTTCAGCTTAGTTTCGTTTCGATCAGTCTTATTTAAAACAATTCTACATAAGTACGATGGTATGAAAAAAATGTGGAACCTGTGTCAATAACTTTTGGTTCAATAACTTCAATCCAAAACTGGTCCTTTTATCATGAAATCCAACATGAATTGGAATCCATTTAAGAAAAACTTTTGAATCTTCCTCTTTATCTTGGAATGTCTTGTTACATTTTATTCTTTACAGCTTATTTATTTCCTTAGTATCCTGATACGTTTTTTCAAAAACAATTGGACCAAATAAAATCAAGTTGAATATGATTTCCTGATTATGATCATTATGAGTACAATCATTTTGAGTATTATTGGCTTGGATATGATCTTTTTGAGCACGATTGACGTGGGTATGAATTCTTCAGTATGAATAATTTAGTAATACCTTTTACTTCCTCATCCTCAACAACACCTTTTCCTTCAATAACCTAAATTTTATCACTATCACATTTTTTTAATCTAGATCTGAACAATCTGAATACGATTGGAAAAATATATTTCACTCTCCCTTTCATTCATCAATCATGCATGATATGTTTTACAACTTACTTATGATTTATGAGAATTCCAAAACTGTAATATATCATCACATTTAATTAATTTTATTTATACAGACTATGATTTTCATATTAGGATTACTTCTCCCACACCAAATTTATATTAAATATGATGACCATTTACTTCTTGAAAGATTCACTCTCAATACAATAACCTTTTAATTCAAACATATTCTTCTCGATATGATGGACCTCCTTAACCAAAGTTTGTATGAAATTTTTGAAAACAATTCTTGAATGTGATTTTCTTGAATATGATTTTCACCAATAACAAATTGAGATGATTTTCTTTATTTAAAATTGTTTCTTGAAAGCAAAATACATCACTTTAAAATAATCACCTTCATCATCATCTTGGTCCTAACACTTTATCCCCAAGAGAAGTCGTCTGAGAGGAAGTGTGGAATTTTTGGGGGATATTTGATCATATATTGGATGAAACTAAGTTTTTTATATGTGTAGATAATAGGAATAGGTGGTGGAATTTTATAAGGAAGGGAATGGACACACATGGAATTTTTTAAAATAGGTTAGGTGTACCCACATTTTTACCATAAAAATTTCATAAAAGAAAACCATTAACACTAAATAATGGAAGGTTCATGGCTGAAGTATGGATATCCAATGGGTGTTGGAGAAATTTTTA
Organism: Viscum album; assembly: GCA_963277665.1. Lineage (NCBI taxonomy): Eukaryota > Viridiplantae > Streptophyta > Magnoliopsida > Santalales > Viscaceae > Viscum > Viscum album. The sequence continues at coordinate 1,320,449,161 of OY728142.1, forward strand.
GGTCATTTTGGGTCTTAAGTTTACTGTTTAGTACTTTATTAACCAAATGTGTCTCTTAACCATTGTAATTAATTTTGATCACTTTCCCTACTCATTTTTAGTCAAAAAACATTTACCCTATTAAACATTAAAAATTATGTTGATTAAAAATATTTAATAAATTTCTTCAAATTCTAATCATAGAAGTGTAAGAAAATGATTTTAATTAAACCTCAAAGTCAGGTCAACAATGTAGGGTTGAAAGATAAAATATCAAAAAGTTTGTTATGTTTTTATATCAATTTTCAATGTGAAATTGGTTCCAAGGACCTACATTGGATTAATTGATAAAAATATTATCTGATTAAATATTTAAATCAATTAAAAATATAATTTAGCCCTTTAAATAAATTATATTATAAAGAAGTATTGATTTCTAATCCTGTATTTTTATCTATCCATCCAAAAATGATGTTTCTGAGAAAAATCCCAAAAAAAATTCCCTAATCTAATTTCTATATTCTAAATTCCAAAATGAAGATTAGATTATAAAATTAAATTTATAAATGTTCTTAAAATTAATTTTAATATTCTTCACAAAATGGTATTAAAAGTAGTTTATTGGGGAAAATATTATATTTAATCGTTTAAAAACTTTACAAAAAATTATATTTTCATTATCAATATGTTTTATTTATATAAAATGTTTTTTAAAAATATATGAAAAGTAGTTATAACTATTTATATTACTAAGTATAATAGCTGGACTATCGTTATATCATTTAAAAAATTTTAACAAAAAAAAGACATTTTTTAGAAACTCAGTGTTTCATATAATGTACTCTATGTCAATGTTTCATATTGTGCATTCCAATTAATAAGATAACCTCAATGTTCTGTGAAGAAAAAAAATAAAATTTAGGTTTTTTGTCCTGAACGATGAACTTGGTATTGTGTATAATGAAATTAAAACATATCTCTTTAAAATGAAATAATTTATTTTTAGTGTAACATGGAATGAAAATTATCACAAAGGTTAAATTAATTCAAAAAAAAAATTCAAAAAATATCAAGGTGTTACATTATACCTTGCCATAAAATGAATTTCTCCCTTGAAATTTGGATAGGTTATACAAGGTTTAATACTAGAATGTTTCATTCATATAATCCCACATCAAAAAAATGGATACAATAAAATACCAAAAAAAGGGAAATTTGGTACCATAACAGTTAACAAAATTAATGTATAACTAGGTTTCCACATAAGAGAACATAGGTTAGGAGTGAAGATTGGACATGGAGGAAAAGAATAAATTTTTATAGGGAGTGATTGTTGACATCCATCACAAACGAGTGAATGGTCAAAGAGAAGTTGAAGGCCTTAATTTAATAAATATATGATGATTTAAAAGGCCATCAGTTCAAAAAAAATTAGGTATTAGGATAACACCTTTTCTTATGATCATTATCCTTACGTTGATTAATTATTTTATTGACCATTATTGTAAGGAAATGTACTTAATTGATATATTTCTATAAATAGAATCTGATTTTTAATTTTTCTTTTATCAATATCTAATTAATCAATTACTTCATGAAATGGACATCTTAAAATTAACATCGATACCTAATGTGCTAAAATACACATTTATCATATCTTAAGACCCATAAAATAATGAAAAGTATATCTATTTATCTATAAATATTTATAATAATCAATATGGTTAATATATTAATTTATTAACATAAAAATTAACACTACTCTTTTATCATAAATAATTAAATATAAAAAATAATTATACATTAACTAGGGTATCATGTTGTCTAGTGGTAGGTGTGAATCCCTTATCATCCTTCGGTCATGGGTTCAGGACCTACGACCTTTTGCGGACTTGATTCATTGTTAGCCGACATAAATGGTGTCCTTTTCTAAAACCATACTAATATAATTTTCAAAAATAATTTAGATAGAAATCCTTGACATGGGGTTAATCACTAAAATGAATTTTTAAAATTTTTTAAATAAAAACTCAATGCATAAATAATTCTCGTAAAGTTTATCATAAAATTTTCATGAATGGTTAACATTATAAGCCTTCTAAAATATGAAAATCCAAGAATTACAATGAAATACATGAAATCAGCTAAACATTGATTCTCCCATATATCAAAAAGTAGATTGTGGATGTCTCATTTACAAAATGTAAATTCCCTCATCACATATTCTCTTGAAACATGTTAATAACCTGAATTACCATAAATAATTATAGAAAACATTCGTGCTTCATTTTTAAATAGATTAATCTATATATTCCATAAATATAAGAAGTTGTGAACTTCATCGATGATAGCATGAACTACTTGTCATCTGGTCTTTAATTAGTTCCAAGGTTATTAGTATCATCAAATTTACTTATTCATATCCCATATATATTAATACAAGGAATAATATATTAACATGATGACCGTATTAAGGTTTATCATTCCCTTACTCATGTGTTGTCTCTGAACATAATATTTCCATTAAATAACTACTCTATTCCATTGGATCCATTCAATGTATTCTTCTAAATTATTAGTGAAAAACATAAACAGAAAAATCCTTATATATTTTACCTTCAATATATCATAATTATTGAATATAAATACATAAAATATTTTATTATTCCACTTTATCTATTTTCTATTTACAAGGATGCCTCATCTTATTACACAATACCTCTTTCCTTTCATATTTCATCAATAGTATCATCATCTTACAGAATGTAAATATTACTTGAACCACATTTCTAATTATATTCATGAGATTTCCACTTGGGACATTAAGTTTCATAATGACCAATTAATCCAAACCTAAATCACATAACCTTCTATAAGAACATAGAGAGGCCAATATTCTCATGCATTTCATTAATTGAACTCATCATTTTTTCATTGATGCCATTTTATTTGTGTCCTTCTTTTCCATAGTCAAAAATATTTATTGTTCCCCTAAGACACTCACATAGGTGATTCATTCCACATTATTAACATAACGGAAAATTAATATCCTTTCCTCCCGGGTCTCCATTACCTAAAATCTCAGTAAACTCCTTATTTCTCTTCCTTTGTGAGTCTGATAGTTGGTTAAGGTACATGTTTTTAATCACGTTCCATTAAAATTGATTAATAGTAATCATAAAATATTTTACTCTAGTGATCATCCCATTTTATTAATCATCAAAAAATCATCCATCACATTTAACATAAATCTAGTTCCTACGGGTTCCCACCATTGATTAAAACCAAAATAATAGTGTGTACATTACTTATCATATTAGAAAACTATAGAGTCATGAAAATAATTACTTATAGGATTTCTAAATCATGAAACCTCACTTAATCTATGAGACCCTATTTTAAACCTAGGTTATTGATAGCCAGCTTTTATTTAAATCCATCATAATGGTTCGTGAAGAATTAGGGAATTCCCAAAGCATATCCCCTGGGAGTGTCAAACTATGTGTGCTGCAAGGCGCACTGTCATGTACTAGATTACCCCTAGTCAGGCTCAGAACATCTTTTCATAGTTTTTAAACCTAGGTACATCTATGATAGTTCCACATCCACTTATTGTATCCAGACAAGGATTTATTGTTAAAAATCCCCTCACAATATCCTTTAATAATATTCTAGAACATTTTGATATAATTTTTATTATACTTATATATATCCTTAGACATGTAAATATGGTTATTACTAAGGTTTTCTCATCCTAGCGTCCAAATTTTAACCAAACGCTTACTCTAACACTAACTATAGAGACCCTCATTTTTCAAACATTAAAATTACAAAACGTTTTAGAATACATAAAACATTGTACAATCATACACCAAAAGACCATACTATTATAGTGCCATTAAAAAAATGGAAACAAAAACAATGGTACATAAATGAGCTACATCATCTCCCACTAGGTTCTTCTTAACTATCACCCTTCGTAGACACATCAAACATAATACATATATTCATAACCATAGGGAAGGGGAGATAAAAATGGGTCTGTTCAAATACTTAGTAAGGGTAAAAATGGAGATATGTATGTATAATCCATATAAAAGGGGTATGAGAACATGAATATTAAAATTGAAGATCATACCATGATTATCAATATTCATAAACATGAATAATTTAATTAATATTAGAAGTTCCTAAGATATAAATCATAAGGAAATAAATAACATAAGGCATGAAATCATAACATAGGAATAAAACATGGAATTTTGGTAGACACATGAGCATAAATAATCATTTACATAGTAGTCAAGGCATTACTAAAATGACTATATTTGTGGACAATGTCCTTTACTGAATCAGGTTCACACACCATTCCCACCCTATATTACAGAACCAAGTTCACTTCAAGTTCCATCCTTGTAGTACTAAACTAAGTTAATTTCTTGATTGAGCTATGTAATATGGAACCAAGTTCATTTCTCATTCCAGTCTTGTAATATTGATATGATCTCTTTTTTGGTTCCATATATGTTTATCTAATGAGGTGTAAATACTTACTTAATTTAATGAATAGAGATATTGGCCACACCGATTTCATAATGAAATCATACATACATGTTATAAAAAATCATAAATAATAATATAATAACCCATGAACTAAAATGGATATCATAAATATGTAATCATATCATAACCTATGAAAAAAATATAGGTTTCATACTCATTTCATAAAAATCATAACCTGTAAAAGAGAAATTGATTTCATAAACATATAACCCATGAAAAGGAAACAAATTTCATAAACATACCACATGTGTAAGATAAATTGGTTTTATAAAGACCATGAAATTAAGAATAACCCATTTAGAGAAATAATAAGAATGAAACCATTAGATCATTTCATAAAAAGTAAAGAGTAACATCAATAGATGTCATCTTGGTTAGAAAATAATTTTGAAATAACCTTCAAAAACATTATTTGAAGAAGACATCAATTCTTCTTTGGAATGTGATTTTTAATTCATTAAACCATTTGAAAATAATTTTCTTACACAATACCTTGAAATCAGATAATGAAGGAATGAAAATAATTTTAAATACCTTTTACATGAACATTTATAGAATAAGCTACAAAACATTTCAAAAACCTTTTATTTTTGAAAAAAATAGAAAGATTTTAAAGATATATTGAAAATATTATGAATACCATTTCATTGAAAATAATTTGAAAACATATAAACAAATCATAAAAACATTTTGAAAACCATTTTACCTGAAACTTATGAATTCATATTGAAAATTATTTGAAAAACTTTTTACATAAAAATATATAAAAGAAGCTTTAAAATGTTTTGAATACCATTTCATTTAAAATACTTTGAAAACTTATAAATAAGGATTGATAACATTTTGAACACATTTATCCTTGAATAATATTTTTAAAAATATTTTTTTTAAAATAACCTTTTAAAAATTTAAAGGAATTATCAATTAAATGATCGTGGGTAAATCTATACATGTCATATTGGGTAAAAAGAACATTGCTTTTTCATGATAAATTTTTTAGAAAAAATGGATTGCTGGGAAAAATGAAATAAGGTTTATTTAAAGAGATTAGTAAAAATATTCTTCAAAGCCCTTTTAGAAAATATGGTTTGGAAGAAACATAGAATGGTAAAATATTATATTAGAATGGTAAAATATTCCCTTTTCATGGTAAAAAAATTAGAAAAAATGGATTTTTTGGAAAAGTACAATAAGGATCCTTTTATAATAAAACACGGTTAAAAGTTTATTTTAAATATTATATTTGAATGGTAAAATATTCTTCTAACCCCTTTTAGAAATATGGTTTTGATGAAACATTGATTAATGAATGATGATAGTGTGATGACGGGCTTTCAAAAAACACTTTCATAAAAATATGATATACCAAAAAGTATAAAAATGGTACCAATACATGATTATATCATGAATAACTATAGGATAAGAAAAATCATTAATGTTCCTAAGATATGTGTTATAATATTTCATCAAAGGGAGCATAAACATAAACAATCCTGAAAAGTGATGAGATTGTTTCAATAAAATATTATCACTTGGAAACATGAGATCATAATCTACATGTATGAAAAGGAAATTTCATAATTCTAATAATACAATGAAATGATGTATATTCATGAAATATCATGTAAAATGAATTTATATACACCTCAACACTAATTTAGGTTCATAATAAACATTAGTTTCAAAGAAGGAAAATTGTGTCAAAACTATTTTACTGATTTGGTAGCTTTTGAAACACAAAACCCATGAAATAAAGGTAATATAATGGAAATTTTAATACCAATAAATTTTAATATAAAAAATTGATTACATTAATAGTCAGTATAAAAACCATAAAAATGGAATGATTAGTGAATAAATCATGTATCTAATGGAAATAAACACTGAGATCAAATCCACTTACCTTGTGTCTTGAATCTCATAGTACTCATTCAAACCTCCTATATAATAAACATAAATTTATTATAAATATATCATAGAACCATATTATTACATCTAAACACATATCAGGTTTTACTATGGCTTTATATTACCATATTGTAAACAATTCTATGTAAAGGTCTCACTTCTGGTAATATCCACATTGTTTTTCACATGTGTCTTAAATTGTTTTAACTTTCAACATTTTAATTATATCATGATTTAAAGAAATAGAAAAAATATTTAAATATAATTTATATTCCATATATGTGAATTATAATAATAAATACAATATATAAGTATGAAATTGAATACACCGTTCATAGAGATGGTAAGTTGTACATATGCATGATTGCTATTTTTTGTTCAATTGCCATGTTGAAAGAAAGAAAGTGAAATAAATATATGTATATATATGTATATATAAAATTATTAAAATATTTTTATTATATAATATATATGTAATTATTTTTCACTAAACCCATCCATAATACATTTCATGTAGTGTATGAATGAATCACATCACTTAGAGGGGGCGGTAGTTCACAATTTTCCAAACAAAATTATCATATTAACACAAAATGAAAAGTATAAGGATATTTATGGTAAAAAATTATAGAAGATTAAATAAATAATAAATATATTTTATAAAATATATAAACAGAGTTTCCACCATAATTCCCACAATGAGAAGAGGAAAATGAAAAATGAACAATCATCATTTCGTGAGGCGGTAGTCCACCGTACACGTAAACAATTTGTTTTTACCCATTAATGGGGGTGTGTGTAATTTTTGGTAAAAAAAAATTCATAAAAAATTATAGTATATTTATGATACTATTTTTTCTAAAATCATCTAATAAAAAGAGTGGTGGGGTAGGTAAAGAAAATAAAATAATGGATCTTAATAGAAGATATTACCTTTAAATCAGGTTACTCCTTTTTGTTTGTGCCCAAAGGATTCCTAGGATTTCCTTCTGGAAAAGGGAAGGATTCAAGGAGTAAGTTAGGATTTTTGGGAGTATATTTGGTAATATATTTTCTAAATCTTTGTGGTTTGAGAGGTCTAATGAAGAGGGAGAGGTGGTGGCCTTTTATAAGGAAGTGAAAGGAGACAGTTGGAATTTTTGAAAACAAGTTACATGTACCCATGTTTTTACCTAAAAAATCATAAAATTACAAAAACCCCAATAATATAAGGTTAATGTCCTACTGATGGGAATAATATGGGATCTATACAAGTTTATTGGTCATTTTGGGTCTTAAATTAACACTTTAATACATTATTAGCCAAATTTGTCCCATAACCGTTATAATTAATTTCAATCACTTTCATTAATTTTTTTTGGTAAAAAATCTGAACTTATTAGAAATTAGAAATTACGATTATTCCAAATATGGAGTCCATTTTTCTAAATTATAGTCACATAATTTGAAAAAAAAAGAATTTAAAATTTATCCCATAGTAAAATAAAAAATTCCATTTCTTAATGTAAAAACATTAAAAAGTTTTGTAAGTTTCTATATCTAATTTCAATGTAAAATTGGTTCCAATGACCTAAATTGGATTGAATGATAAATATATATTCTAGTTAAACTTTTAAACCAATTTTAAATATAAATTTTATATATAAATAAATTACATAAAAAAATCCGTTTTGAATTAAAATTTGGTATTTTTCACTACTCATCTAAAAATGATGTTTCTTAGAAAAATCCTAAAAATACTCCCCAAGATAATTTTGATATTATGAATACAAAAAATAAGTTTATTTTATCAAATTAAATTTCGTATTGTATCTAAAATTCATTTTATTACTTTTCATAGAAGGACATTAAAAGTAGTTCATTTGAGAAAATAATATTTTTAAACATATAAGGACTTTACAAAAAATTATATCTTTCATCATAAATATGTTTTATTTATATAATAACATAATGAAATATTTCAAAAGTATTTATTACTCTTAATTTTACTATTTTTAATTACAATATTGTAATTATATAACTTAAATAATTATAACAAAAAAAACATTTCGTAAAAACTCATTGTTGTGTGTAATGTAAGCCAAGTTGGTGTTGTGTGTTATGTAAGCCAATTCACAAGCTAACCTTAGTGTTTTTTTGTAGATAAATCTAAAATTTATGTTTTGTTTTTGGCATGATTATGTTGGGGTTGTGTATAACGCCAGAAAATCATAGTGCTCTAATATAAAATAAACTATTTTTAGTGTTATATGAAATAAAAAAATATTATAAAGATTAATTTAATTCAAAAAATATTGGGGTGTTAGATTCTAACCCTCTTAAAATGAATTTTTACCTCATAATTCAGTTGGATTATAAAAAATTTAATAATTGAAGGATTCATTCATAGAAATCCAGATCATAAAATTGGTTACTAGAACGTACCTTAAAAAGGAAATGTTGGAACCATAATTGTTACCCAATGTAACATATAACTAGGTTTATACAAAGGAGAACATATGTTTGGAGTTAATGTTGGACATTTAGGAAAAGCATAAATATTTATAAGGATTGAATTGGTAATCAATCACAAACAAGTGAATGATCAATGAAAAATTGAGGTCCTAAAATTCTTAAATTTGAGATGACTTAAAAGGTCATCTGTTCAAAAAAATTAATGTATTAGGGTAGAAAATTTTCTTTCCATCATTATACAGACACTGATTAATTATTTTATAAAACAATTATATATGTAAATATATAAATCTTAAATATTTCTATAAACAAAATTTCATTCATTAGTTTCTCTTTTATCAATTTCTAATTCATTCATTACTTCATGTAAGGGATGTACAGAGATTAATTTTGATGCTTCAAGTGCTAAAATACAATTATAGAAGATCTTAAGGCCAATAGAAGAATTAATGTATAAAGATTTATCTATAAATATTCTTAAAAATAAAAATGGTTAATAAAATAATCTTTAAAAATAAAAAGTAACACTTCTATTTCACTATAAATAATTATTCATTAAAAACTATACAATAACTAGGAGATATTTCTGGCCAGTGGTAGGTGTGAAACCTTTGTCATCCTTCAGTCATGGCTTCCACCCCCACAACCTTTCCAGAATTGATTGGTTTTTACCCATCATACATTATTTCATTTTCTAAAACCAAACTAATATAATTTACAAAATAAATAATATGGACATCTTAGAAATGATATTAATCTCTACACGGATTTTTTTCATGGTTTTCAATAAAAACTTTCTGCATAAATACTTCCCCAGAATTGTTACTTGATGTTTTCATAAATGGTTAACCCTATAACCCTTATGAAATATGAAAATCCAAATCTTTAGAAAAAAATTCACAAAATAATCTTAACATTGATTCCCCTATATATCACAAAGTATCTCTTGGTTGTCACATTCCAAACATGTGAACACCCATATAAAATATTTTCATGAAACAAGGTAGTTACCTAAATTACTATAAATAATTATATAAAGCATTCATTCATCATTATTTCATATATTTATGAATATTTTCTATTAATCCAAGAGGTTGTAAACTTTATCCATGGTAACATGAAGTAATTATCAATAGGTCCTTAATTAATTCCATGGTAATCAGTACTATCCACTTTACTTTTTCATATCCCACGTAACATTATCCAAACAACAATATCTTAACATAAAAATATATTAATTTTTATCTTTCACTCAATAATGGGTTTTCTATAAACATCTACATTCCATTAAATCAATTTTTTATTCCATCAGATCCATTCATCATATTCTTGTAAATTATCAACAAAAAACATAATTTGATAATCCTTGTATATTTCACCTTTCATATAACAGAATTATCCATTTCAAATACATAAATTTTTTTTTTCAACTTCCTCATTATGACATTAGAATATCTACCCCATACTATTAAAAAACATCCTTTTATATTTCATCTATAGTCTCATTATCATCCTCAATGTAACCATTACTAACACCTGATTATTGATACTCTTCAAGAGCTTTCCTTTTGGGATATTGAGTTTCATAATGACAATTTACTCCACACATAAAACACTTAACCATTGATAATGACTTTGTGAGGCCAATATTATCATCTATTTTGTTAACTAAACTAATCATTTTTCACTTACTTTAACTTGATTTTGGTCCTTATTTTCCAAAGTCAAAACACCATCTTATTCCTTTAATATGTTTACTAAGGTGACTATTTCTCACATTCTTCACACAAAGTAAACTAAATATTATTTCCCCCATGGTTTTCATTACCTGAAATTTCATTGATCTCATTTTTTCTCTTCATTGGTTAGTTTGTGAGTTCATTAAGGTACACATTATTAATCATGTTTTCTGAGAACTAATTAGTCATGATCATAACATCTTACACTCCAGTGATCATACAACTTGACTTCTCATGAAAAATTCTTCCATAAAATTCTTCATTAATCTGGTTCATTTTGGATCCTGCTATTGGAAAAAACTATAAGCATAGTGGGATCATTACTTATCATAGCCGAACACTACATATTAATCAAAATAATTACTTATAAAATGGATAAATAATGGAACCTTCCTTAATCTAAGACACCTTAGGATCATCCCAGCTTATTCATAACCATCTTATATTTAAACACATCAAAATGGTTTGTGAATTGTTTGTGAATTCCCAAAGCATACCCCCCCATGAGTGTCAAACTAGTTGTGCCACAAGGATTGTTGTCATGTACCAAATTACCATAAATCGGGTCTAAATCAACTTGTTAGAGTTGTTACCCCTCAGTATATATTTTCCAGATCCATATCCACTTGATGTAACCAGACAAGGATGTATTTCAAGAAAACCACTCACTGTATCCTTTTCCAAAATTATAGTAATTTTTTCTATAATTTTCTTTATCATCATACTTATCCATAGATATGTATTTATGGATTATACTAGGGTTTTCTCAACCTAGTTTCCAATGTTTAACTAAAAATTTTCTCTGATACCAACTATAGAAATTATAATATTTAACACATTAAAAATACATAAATTTTTCGGAATACATAAAAAATCATACAAATAGACACCTGACTAACATACTAGTCTAGTGCCTTTAAAAACATGGAAATATAAACACCAGCAAATAAATGTCCTACAAAATCCCCCAAGAGATTCTTCTTCACTAGATCACTTCTTAAACACGTCAATCATAATACATATCATCATAACCTGGGATTAGGAAACATAAAAGGGGGTGATCTTAGATGCTCAGTAAGTGTAACGAGGGAGATATGTAAATAAAATAATGATTATTGGGGTTTGATAACATGGTCATGAAAATATAATATCTTACCCTAAATATCAAAGTTCATAAACATGAATAATTTCATAATGATTTCTAGTTTATAAGACAATAAACATAAAGAAATAAAGAACATCATCCAAGAAAGAATAATATAGGAATAAAACATGGAATTCAATCAGATGCATAATAATATAAAATTATTTATATAGTAGTCACAAAATTACTTCTGAGACCATCTTAGTGGAAAAAGTCCTTTTACTGAACTGAGTTCAAACAACATTCTTACACTATATTACTGAACCAATTTCACTCTTTATTCTAGCCCTATAATACTAAACTGATTTCATTTCAGTTTGTATCCCTGTAATACTAAACAATGTTCATTTCTCATTACAGCCTTGTGATACTAAACCGAGTTAATTTCTCTTTCAAACCATATCTATCTGAAGAGATATAAATCTTTACCCAATTTATTTGAGGGAGATATAGGTCCCACCCATCTCAAAATGAAATCATACATACATGTGTCACAAAATTATTAACAATCATATCATAACCCATGAAATGAAATGGTATTATAAACATGTAATCATTTCATAACTTGTGGAAAATGATACAATTTTCAAATTCATTTCATCAAAATCATAACCTGTGAAATAAAAACAGATTTCATAAACATATAACCCACTAAATGAAAATAGATTTCATAAAAATATTTCCCATGAGAGAGAAACATGTTTAATAAAGACCATTACATTAATCATAATGCATTCAGATAAATAATATGAATGGAACTATTAGATAATTTCATATAAAGGCATGAGTAGCATCAATAAATGTAATCTTTCCTGGAAAATAATTTTGAAATATCTTTTAAAAACAATTTTTTGGGAAGATATCCTATATTATTTTAGAAATAATTTTTCATTCATTAAACCATTTTACAATTACATTCTAAAAAAATTCCATGAAAATATATAAATAAGACTTGAAATCATTTTGAAAACCTTTTTTCTTGAAAACTAATAGAATAATCTTCAAAACATATTTAAATCAATTATTATTTGAAATCACTTTTAAAAAATTGTAATGAATTCTTGAAAACATTATAAAATCTATTTCATTGAAAATTATTTGAAATAATATAAATAAATCATAAAAACGTTTTTTAAACCATTTTACATGAAAACATATAAAAAAGATTCATTTTTTTTAAAACTTCTTACTTTAAAACATATGAAAGAATATTGAAAATGTTTTAAAATCCATTTCTTCGAAAATATTTTCAAAAATTATAAGTAAGGCTTGAAAACATTATGAAAACAATTTTCCATGAATATTACTTTTAAAAATAGTTTTTTGAAAATTATCCTTTTGAAAAATACAACGAAAGATTTAGAGAAATGATAGTAGGTATATTTTTATATGTCATACAAGGTAAAAGGAACACTCCTTTTGAACAGAATAAAGGTTTAAAACATGATTTGTTCAGAAATAAAAAAGAAGACTACTTTTAATATATTGGTTAAATAAGAAAAGTGTAAAAATTTATTTTAAATTTTATGGCATAATTGTAAATTATTCTTGGAAAACCTTTTTATAAAACATGGTTATAAAGGAATATATATTTATGACTGAATAGTGGGTAGAGTCATACTTTCTTAAAAACAAATTCTTAAATATATTATGTACAAAAGAGTAAAAAAATGGTAGATATACATGAATATATATTGAATGACTATAGGTGATGAAAAGTTGTGAATTTTCTAGAGAGATAGTTTATAATATTTCATTAAAGGGGGAATAAACATAAACAATCTTTAAAAGCGATGAGATAGTTTCAATAAAATCTTATCACTTAGTAACTTGGGATCATACTATCCATTTAAGAAAATGAAATTACATGAAGCTTATAATGTCATTAAAATATTGATATTCATGATATATTATGTAAAATTTTAGTATAAACTCCTCAAAATTGATTTTGGTGCATGAAAAAACACGATTCTCAAAGAAATAAAATTTATAGAAAACTATTTTACCGATATGGTAACATTTATAACATAAAAATAATGAAATAAAGGTCATATAATGGATATTTAAATTCATATAAATTTAACTAACAATATTCTTTAAATAAATCAGTGGTTATTATTCACACCACACAAGAGGAATGGGTAGTGAATAAAGAATTTAGCTTATCAAAATAAAAAGTTATATGAATTCCCCTTACCATGTGTCTTCAATCTAATTGTACTCATTCAAAAGTAAAGTATAAAAAAATTAATTTTTTATAAGTCTCTTAAATAACTATATTATTACTTTTAATACAATTTAGGGTTTGACTGTGTTTTTATATTACTCATTTTTAACAATTTTATGTTAAGTTTTCAATTTGGGTAATATCCGTTTTATTTTCACAAGTGACATAATTTGTTATATATTTAGTCCTTATACTTATATCATGATTTACAGGATGATAAAAAAGATATAAATATAATTTTTATTCAGCATATGTGTATTATAATAATCCATATAATATTTAAATATGAAATGTAATTCACCATCCATAGTGATGGTAAGTTGTATGTATGCATAAACGCTATTTCCATTTAATTATTGTGTATAAATAAAGGAAGTAAAATAAAAATATGTATATATGTTATTGTAATAGTAGATTTATTATATCAAAGATAAATAATATATATTCAATAAAACCATCCTTAATAAATTCCATGTAGTGTACGAACGAATCACATCGCTTTGAAGGGGTGGTAGTCCACACTTCCTCAAATGAAATTATCATATTAACATAAAATAGAAAGTACAAAGAAATGTGTTGTTAAATAATTAAATAAGAATAAATAAATAATATATATAATATATAAAATATATAAATAGAGTCTCTATCATAATATCCACCATGATGGGCAGTACAATAAAATTTAACAATCATCGTTTCGCGAGGTGGTAGTTCGTTGTACACATAAAAAGTATATTCGTTACCCATTAGATGGTTGTGTGTGTACGTGTAAGTAAAAACATTAGAATAAAAACATAATAGTATATTAAATATAATTTTTTATAAATTAATGGAATAAATAGTGTGTAGTGGGGAGATTAAGAAAATAAATGAAAGGAGTTCGAGAAAAGACATTACCGCTAAATTGAGTAACTACTTATGGTTTGTGACCAAAGGCTTCCTTGGATTTATTTATTCCATAGGTAAAGATTATATGAGTAAGTTAATATTTTTGGGAGTATACTTGATTATATATTGGTATAACCTAATTGGTTTTATAGGTGTAAATAAGGGGGAGAGGTGGTGAACTTTTATAAGCAAGGGAAATGACACACTTCACATTTTTTAAAACAAGTTAGGTATACCAAATTTTGTAGCTCAAAAAAGTCATAAAAAACCTAAAATATTTAATAATGGAAGGATAATTGATGAAGAATTTACATCCAATGGTTTTTTACATGTTTATAGGTATTTTTTGGGTCTTAAATTTAATGTTTAGTATTTAGTTAACATAATTTTTCTCTTAACCATTGTAATTAAGTTTAATAACTTTCACTAATATGTTTTGGTCAAAAAAAAATTTGACCTTATTATAAATTATAAATTATTTTTATATGAAATATGGAATCCATATTTCCAAATTATAATCACATAATTAGCAGGAATTAATTTTAAATTAATCCCATAGTGGGGTTAATAAATCAGGTTTTTAGTATAAAAACATTCAAAAGTTTGCTAGGTTTTTTTATCTGATTTCAATGTAAAATGGGATACAGTGACCTAAATTGGATTAATTTATAAGAATATTATCTAATTAAACTATTAAATAAATTTTAAATATAATTAAACATATAAATAAATTATTAAAAAAATTAGTATTGAATTCAAATCTGGTCTTTTTATTATTCATAAAAAATTGATGTTTTTCCGAAAAATCCCATAAAAATCCCTATGATTATTTTGACATTATAAATCATAAATAATGTTTATTTTATCTAATTTAATTTATATATGAGTCTAAAATTAGTAATATAATTTTTTACATAAGGACATTAAAAGAGTAAATTTGAGAAAATGTTATTTTTAGACATTTTAGGACTTTAAAAAAATTATATCTTTCATCATAAATAGGTTTTATTTCAATAAAACCATTATAAAATATATTTAAAAGGTATTTATCACTATTAATATTTCTACATTTAATATCTAGATTATAATTATATCTCTTAAATACTTATAAAAATAAATATGTTCTGTAGAAACTCAGTGTTGTGTGTAACATATGGCAAGTAAGTGTATCATGTTGCGTACGCCAAGTAAAAAATATATCCTTGGTGTTACATGTATAGAAAAATACTATTTATTCTGTTTTTAGTGCATGATTAACTTTGTGTTTTATATAACTCATTCCAAACATAGTACTTTAATATAAAATAAACTATTTTAAGTGTTATGTGAAATGAAAAATATTCCAATGGTTAAATTAATTTAAAAAATAATAATTCCCAAAATATTGAGGTGTTACATGCCTACCGAAATTTATAGAATTTATAAAATTTAGACATTTATTCATTTTATCTTAATCACTTGAAATTCCATTAGACACCATCCTTCTCTTCACTGATGTGTTCAGAAATTAATCAATGTTACAACTATTTGTCATAATTTAAGAAATATTATTTGGAATGATTAAAATATATCTAACATATATTCCCATTAGGTAGGAAATATCATTAGGTAAATAATTAAATTGACCTTAAAAGTGGTTTTTGGTAGGCTCTCTCATATTTCCTATTATTAACTAAAATGAAATAAAGAAAAATAACTTGAGAATAATATAACATACAAACGAGAACCTTAAATGATAATTTTTTTCTGACATATGTGTCTCTTGGTATCAGTGTCGATTATCCATGGTAATGGTTCATACTATGTTTTCTAACCAAACATTTTTTTTCCAGTAAATCATAATAGATTTTAAATATTTTGTGAACTTCCAAATCATATACCTTTGAAATGTCAAACAATAATTGTAGTATGGCCCATTTTCATATACCGGGTAATTCTAGAGTCAAGACTTGCAAACATTTTTCATAGTTATTATCAATATTTACATCCATTCTAGAACCATGTCAACATTTAGTGTCTAGATAGGGATGGAATTTCTAAAAAAATATCTAACTCTATACTTCCCCATGGTTCTAAGAAATTTTTTATACAATGTATTATCCTTAAATTTATCCAAAGGGTTCTCACTAATGTTTTCTCATCATAATTGAAAAATTTAAAATAAACATTTTCTCTCATACCAACTATAGAGATCAATTCCATTTTCACATATTATTTCATGAATTAAAAAACATCCATTAATTACTATAAATCAATCGTAAGTACTAATGTTTATAGAAGATTATGATCATAGTATATCAAAGGTTATGAAAATATGCCATCAATATTATTTTTTTTATCAATAGGGACATCATAAATCCATTTGATATCCTAAAACAAGATAGGATAACTGGGAGATTACATTAATGTAATAAATGATATAGAAATCCCAATAGGGGAATAAACGTGAATAAAAGGAAAATATGGTAGTTAACATGATAACAGGATTTCATAAAAGGCAAGGTTCATAAGTAATCAAATTGATACCATAAAAAATGGTATCATAAAATTATGTCATCATATGAAATTGAAATCAACATATAAAATGACATAAAATCTACTCAATGCTTACTACCTATACCATATCAGTCGGGTAAAAACTCCCATAATGGATTAAGATTAATCACTAATCCCATATTAGGCAGGTCATGATAAAATATTTACCCAATGCATTAAATCAATATTTGGTTTAACCCTTAATAAAATTTTCATGATCTATGTGATCCATATATTTGAAATCAATCAAATTAAATAACATAATAATTTCCCATGAAAAGAAAGTGGGTTTCATAATCTTAATTCATGTCATAATATAAAAAATTTCATAATGAAGAAATTTGAGATATAAAAACAAGTAATGTATTACCCCATAAAATGAAGAGATAATAATCAATGATTATATTTTAGAGACATAAATATAGAATTTATAATAATTCCATATAATTAATGGTTTTCTTGGGGGTATAATAGGTGTAATTTTAAAAAAATAAAAAAAAATCTGGAGGAATATAACATTTCAAATTTAAAAATAATTGGTGAAAAAGTAAATATTCACAAACAATTTTGGAAATAATTTTGTTTTAGAAAAACTCTTGAAACATATAAGTGAATCTTAAAATAATATAATTATTATGATGATGGGAAGTCTCGTACGTGTTATAAAAAATAGTCTTTTCACACTTGGGTATAAAGTAAAAAATAATATAATTAAGAAAACATCTAGAAGATACATTTTAAAACATGTTTTTTAAATTTTAATAATGCTAAAATTTAATTTAAACATTTATATATTAATATTAAAACTTTTTTCAAAATATTTTAAAGAAAACATATACATAGAAGTGAAAGGGTTTGCGATTGAAGAGATGAATAATGTTGTTTGTCCTTAAAAAACATTTTAATTCCTATTTTAGGTAATAAGGAATGGAAAATGGTATTATTTATTTCAGATTTCATGAATAAAAAATGTTTAATAAAATTAAATTGTTTTATAACAATGTTTTCAATTGAATTCTTTCAATCAAAATTAAAGCATAAAGAATCATGATTAAAAAGATATTATAAGAAAAACCATTTCCACATTGGTAATTTTTCAATTATAAACCAATTTAATGATCTAAATGAAGTGTAACATAAATTACTATTATTTATTACAATTCCATGAATTAATATTTCAAGGGTAAGTATAAAGACAAAAAAAGTCGGTTTATAAAATAACATCTGTCTCAAAGAATGTATATTTGAGACAAAACCCTTACCTTGAGCTTAAATTGTAACATTAATTCCTTATCTTCCCAAATAATATTTTTGTAAAAATTTAAATTATTATTAAATTTTTTAATATTCATTATTACTTTTATTTTTTTAACAATTAATATTCAATTATTTAACAATTTAATTTCACGTCGGATTTTTTAATGATAAGTGAATCATAATTCTGAAACAACTTTGGTTAGTTCAATAAGATAAAATAGACCATTAATCAATAATATAAAAAATTATAATCTAGAATTATTTATAATATTTATAAATAAATTATACATTTAAAAACTACCATGAAATGTGGTTATGAAAAATGAACTATGTTGTAATCAAAGAAATGGTAGGTCTTAAGTACACATTAGTAACGTTTCTATTTTATTACAAGATTGACGGAAAGTATGTAAGTGTTTTTTAATTTTTAAATTATGATAATTATATGATAAATATCATATTAATTCTTTAAATAACCTTACTCATACCATCTATGTTATGTGGTAACAAAAAAATCATATCACTCCCTAATGCACTAGTCCATTCTAGACATGAATAACGTTGTTAATTATTCAAAGGATGGAAAGGTAAAAAATTATATGATAAATTTATATTACATAATTATTAATATATAATTAATATCATATATGAACAAAAATTTAATCCTTATCACCTTTAAGGAAAATTGTATGTGAAAAATGAATCAAATCGCTTTACGATGTGGTAGTCCTCCGTACACATAAGTGATGTTACCGTACTTCTTACTGAATTAAAAGTATGAACGTATATGTTCTATTATATGTAAATAATTATATTTATATAAAAAATATCATACATATTCACTAAATAAATTATTATATTCATCAATTATAAGAAGTTATTGAAAATTAATTTCATCGGTTCCTGAGGCGGCACTCCTTCTTACACATGATAGACAATTTAATTTCCCATTTTAGGGAATGGGAATTGTCATGGGACATGAAATAAAAAAATCCAAATCCAATTATATAGAATATACTTAGGGAATTATAAAATTTACTTAATTATATTTTAATGTGGTGGAAGAAGAAATAAAATTAAATAATCAGTTATAGATGTTGCCTCTTCATTAAATAACTTATTAAGGTTTAAAAAAGACATATTATGATGTTATTATGATCAACAAAAATTATTCCATTATGAGGGGATGAAATTAAGTATCTGTCTTGGGTATCTTATTACAAAAACAATGGGATATGGATGCATTAAAATAAGAAAAGGTGGGATTTAATATGTCAAGGAGAGGATGCACTTAGAATTTTTAAATTAATGAATCACACCAATATTTTTCAAACTCCATAAGGGTTAAAAATGGTACATTATTTATAATTAGAAATTATAAGGTATTAATATGATAATAATATTAAAAATATGTGTTTTTTGAAATTTTAAACCTTAAATATTTTGTTTGAACCCTAGTAAAGCTATTTTTACCTTAAGCGTGGTAATTAATTTTTATTGTTTTTACTATTCATAATTAATATAAATTAAAGTGAAATTATTATATAATATAAATTATTATTATTATAAAAATTATTTAAAAATTTTAAAAAATAATCTCATGGAATTTGAAGAATTTAATTCCAGTTTATTTTTACAGACTTGTTGAAAAAACGGGTTTTCAATAAATGCATTTTTTTCCTTGCATAAGGTGATGTTATAATAAATATATAATAATTAGTCATAATTAAATTAATTTATGTTAAATTTTATACATATATTATATATTAATTTAATTTGAGTCATTCCTCATTAGGGTAACATTAATTAATTAAAATGGATAAACATTATGCATTATAAAACTATTTTCAAAAAGTTGTGTTTTAAAGCCTAAAAAAACTTATGTTAATTTGAATTATAAAGAAGCATCAAATGTAATTATTAAATGATATAAAAAATTATTTTTTTATTATGAAATCAAATTAAATGAATAATTAGAATTTAAAATTACATATTTTATTAAAAATAAATTATGTTTTATAAAAATCTATATTTTTATCTATTTTATGAAGAATTTATATTTCCAAAAAAATAAAAAAAATACAATAGGTTTATATAGATATTATAATTTATAAAATTAATTTTATTTCAAAAAATTAACATAATAAATTGGATTAAAATTATTTATATTATTTTCTCATACAAATAAGTAGGAATACTTTAAAAAAACATTATTTTGAGGTATAAAATGAATTTTCATATGATTTAGTGGCTTGTTAATTAGAATTTATAAATGAATTTATATTGAGTAGGAACGTTAAATAAATTTCACAATGTAGTTAATATTATTCATATATATTAACTAAATGGCTATGGTAAAATGAAAATATTTAAATAATTCAATTCTAATAATATGTCATGGTCTATTTAAACCTAGTGTGTCATGTTGACTAAGATATTGAAAATAGTAATAATTTAATTTCTTGTAGTGGTATAACTTCATTATGAATCAAATAAGTCATGGGAGTGTGAGTAATTATTGAGAGAGAACTAGAATCACCACTTCTAGGACTTGTCTTCTTGATCGACTTTCTACATTGAGAAAGAATTTCTTATGGGGACGCTGTATCATCTCATTACTAACATTTTAGAGTTAAAATTTTATTCCTGGTTATTTTTTTCTTGTTAATATCTATTCGTTTTCATAATGTTTTAGTTATACCTATTATTTCTTGATGTTTTCACCTTGTTAGAGATTTTATATGGGGAAGTGTCTTGGTTGTGGGTTTAGTGGTTGGAAGGTGTTCTGTACTATTAGCATGAGAGTGTGAATGTTTACATAATTTTAAATACTATATGAGGCCTAAGGAATTTATATTGAAGCTCATCAACTAGATAGTTATTGTTTAGCTCTGGGTTGTTCCTACAAGAACTATACCAACCAGCTGGTGGGATCCCACTTGCCCGATGGTTGAATAAGTAATGGGATATATATCCTTTATGACCCAAAGGACATCTAGTAGGACTTCTAGTGGTATTGGTATTTTTATAGGCACCATCAGATCATCAGTGATCCCAGTGAGGAAGATAAATAATAGGGTCGTATCTTAAAATTTTACTATTTTAATCTATCTGTTTAACTTGGTCATCTCTCTCAAATTTAATAAAACCATAAACACCTTGGTGTCACTCTCAATTTTATTTTGGATCTCCTAACCATGATTCTTCATAGATCATATTGTTAGTCGATATTTTGTATATCTTATTGTATGTTTAATCAAAACATTATAATGAATTATCCTTCTATCATCTCTCTCTCAATCATTGATAAAACTATAAAGTATTTTTATTTATGATTCTATATATCCACTTATTGAATTAGGTTACTACGATAATTTTTATATTTATATCCTCCAAATATTCATTGGTGAATATTGTGTGGTTTTTTATAATTATTGAGATAGGTATTTTTTAAGGTACCCCCTGTCAATTGAAATCGTTGCATATTTTTATGTTAAATTTCATCTACAATTTATTTCTAAATATTTAATTTATCCTCTTAAATAAATGATTTATAATGGAATAGTGTTCACAATGTAATCCCTTGAATATGTATTTTGAAAATCATTTGATTATTTCGATAAATTTTTTTTGAAATGAATAATTTTAAACATTGTATGGATGAATGAAAATGCTTGAAAATTTTGATGATGTCTAATCAGATGATTTTAAATGGAAGGAATGATTTTTATAAAAACCATTTGATTTTATCAAAAAATTAAATGGATTTTTTGATACAAGAATACAAGGCCAATTGAAATGTTTATTTAAAATTAATGATATTGATTAAAATGATTAATATCTCCTTGTTTAACTAATCAACATAAAACACATGTGATCCTGTATAGTTAGGTGGAAAAAGTTTCATTCTAGGAAAACTAATATATAAAAATTCCATCATAATGACAATGAAAAAACTATATTGAGTGTGGGGTATTATTCATTTTCATTTTCTCATATTCCATCTAGTCATGGGATTTTGGGAGTGTGTTCACACATGGATCCATATTTCCCTGATATCATGGTGGAACTATAAACTAATATATTTATTATATACCAAAGGACGGGTCACATTCTTGTGGAGATTGGTTATTCCTTTCCGGCTATGTTAGAACTTATTCGAGTTCCATTTGGGAAGGTTATACAGGTTGGCCCATGAAATTCTAAAAGGAAATTCATGGATAGTTTATACACCAATAAAAATAAAATAACGGTTTTATATGTAAAACTTCTCAAATAAAAAGTAATTAGGAAAGTATCCCTTAAATATTTTTATCTCTTAGTCAAAGGTCGTATAACATAATTAATAATTTGAACTTCACATTAATATAATTTTTATTAATTGATGATGTAGGAAAAGATCATTAGTTAAGATTATAGGTCAAATGTAATATAAATATAGGAGAAGTAAAATTTTTATAGATTCATGAGGAATTTTATTTTTTGTTCATTTTAAATGTGTCGGGGGCTAAACACTTTGATTTGGGGAAATAGATTTTTTATTATAACTTATAAATATAAGGGAATAAAATTTCTCACATGTAAAGTGGAATAAAAAGTGAAAGATAAATTAACAAAGATATAGTTTCGTCAAGCAACAAATAAACCAATAATCTATGCACTAAATTTAATTTTTTTTGGTATTTTATTTTTATTTAAACCCATTAATCCTTATTTAATCATTATTATGGTAAATAAATGTTAAAACATTGTAATACTTTTTTATTAAAAAAAGTAAAATAACATTATTAGATAATTTCTGGACTTTTATTTAAATTATGAAGATATTTTATAAGTTAAATATTCTTAGAGTGATTAAAATTAATTTTAATATTATAGGAATCTACGTGTAAAACCTCATTTTATAAAAAAATACTTTTTAAGGAAAAAATTTATGTTTATCACAAAATTATGAATGTGTTTTATTTATACAAATATAATTTTATTCTTAAAATAAATATATTAATTAAATTTTATACCAAGTAATCAAAAATATAATTCTACCATGGGAAATATAAATTTATAAAAAATCTGAACATCAATTTTTTTTATTCAAATAAAAGATTTATTATGTTTCAAAATGTTATTAATGGGTTTTATAAATTTAAGAGGTTATTTTTAAATAAATAATATTTTTATCTAAATAAAAAAATATTTTAAATATTTCATAATGTTTAATTCCATGCCTAAATTAAAATAATGTCAAAAACATTAAGGTATTAAAAAAACATTGTTTAAAATTTAGCTACAAATAAATTATTTCATATATATCTCACAAATTCATCAATATTGAATAATGTTTTGATAAATCCAAAGATAGATTTAATTTTTCAAGATTAAAATTCTAAAATTTATAAATTAATCTTTTCACTGAAAATATAAAATACAAAAAATGACATTTATAAAGAATATACATTTATTCATTAAAATTTAATGATCATATTTCATATTAATTTATTAATAAATGAGTTTAAAAAATGTATTTAATATATTTAAGGATTAAATATTTCTATATTAAACATTTAAAATTGATCAATGTTAATTATTGTTATAAAATACAAATCAATTTTAGAAAAGTTCCTTAAAAATATATCCCTTTTTAATGATTATTAGATTTAATAACATTCTAATACTTATTTTTCTACAAACCATTAAATTTATTCATTAATTGGTATTAAAATAAACCAATCATTATTTATAAATAATAAAATTATGTATGGAATTAAAATATAAGTGTCCATAATAAATAAGTTCATTATAAATTTACTTACATGTGGTTCCATTATTACTGTAATTTTGTTATTAATTTGTCACATTAAAATTATTTTTATTTATAATATATTCCATTGTTCATTTTAGCTATTTTTTCACATATAAAATCTATTCAAATGAATATTTATAGTGAAATTAGTAGTAAAATATTGGATAGTTACATCATTTTTTATTTTCACATTAAAATTCATTATTATGTAAATATAATTATTAAAATTGGGTTTCAAGGTTTTCATATATATAGGGATAAAATAAAATCATTGGATGGTGAATCACATATGGTGTTAAGTGTAATTCTAATAAATAGATTTTATAAGAGGTTATATTTTTCTTTATTAATAAATAAATATTGAATGAACTCCATGAGATATATGAATATTTTTACCATCGAGATTGAGCTTTTCAATTCAAAATATGAGACACCGAAGTTATGTGATGTCCAATTAGTGGTAGATTTTTAAAATACTCTTAAATAGATTTTATTTACTTATTAATATATGTTATATTTTAAATATTGTATCTAATAGATAAATTGTGTTTAAAAAATAATTTGACAAAATTCATATATGGGAATACTCATGGTATAAGGGAAGATAATAATGAGTTTCAAAAATATATATTGGATAAATATTATGGCAGTGATTAAACAATTGATTTAAGATTCATTCATTGGTTTACATTAAAATACTGATTATTTTCTTCCATTAAAAAAATAAGAGAATTTTTATCCTGGTAGAAAATCCACCTATATTGAACAACATGGAAATTAAAAGGATATATATAGCCTTAAAAAAATATGATATTTATTGAATGTGGATATGAATGAATATATATCAGATGATGTAACCTATATTATTAATAGTGAATGAATAATTAAAATTAGATGGAATTTTTAAGGATTCAAATAAAACATGTAAGAAATTCATTAGATATATTTTGTAACATATCAAAGTTTATTTCATTTGGGGTAGATGTTTAAAAGTGAAATAACATAAAAAATTCATTGAAATAAATTTTTAGGTTTTCAATATTATATATATTTATTATGAGAAATAATTTTCCTATACCACTATCATGGTTTAAAAAAACCATATTTAAAATGTATAAGTTGCATATTCAAAAATACATAGAACCATCGATAAAAAATGAAATAAAAATATGTCAATTAAATATTAATAAATATTTCTAAATATACCCCCTAAAATAAACTATATTAAAAAGAAGAAATTCCATTTCGGTTTTGAAGAAAACTTTCTTTCTCATGTTAAGAATAGTGTTCTGAAGCTACAACAATTCATCAAAACTAATTCGTCCAAGAAATATATTTTTGAATAAAGATTATTACTTAAAATGTATATAGATAGATTACTATTAAAGGTAGTGTGAATGATAAAATATATCTATAACATATAACAAGAGTTCTCACCAAAATTGCTTCAATAAAAAAAACCTTTTAAGAACTGGTCCATTAACATTTTTTATTAATGGAATTTGACCATCCTTTGATCTGTTGGTCATAGAAAATTTATTTGTTGAATATAATTTTCATTGCCCACACAAATTATTTGTGTTGAGGGTGAAATCATCACAGTATAAAATATATTATTTAATTTTTTATATCTATATTTTGTATTGATAGTGAAATATCATACTTATTTTTATAGTTATCCCTCATAAATAAGTGTTGTTATTTTTTTCTACCTAACCAAAGGCTAACATTAAAACATGACAAGTAAATAGGTTTATCCCCAAAAATCATATAATAATTACATTAGTGACTCCATCATATGATGATGTTTCATATTAGTATAATTAATTATATAATTTATTATGGAATCAAAAAAATAGTTTCACCAACGAAAGTAAAATAACTACCATAGTCCTTTGTAGACTTGTTAGAAGGAGGATCAGAAGTCATGTCACGTAAAAAATTATCTTTACTATTAGGTATAAAAATATTCAGGAGTTCTAATGATTTACAACGTCAATAAATATTTTTTTGGATCCCCACAGACTTCATATCGATTGTCACATATCTACTAGAATATTTTCTATCTTCCATTTAAGTTAAACTAATCATCTATGTAATCCAAGAATAAATTTATTTAGGAAAAAATAAACTTTATGAATTATTTACACTATAAAATAATATCAATAACCGACATTATATTTCCTAAATTTAAAAACAAAACAAACTAAATATAGATATGTTTGGTTTCTATGTTGAATAATTATTCAATGACTCTAGATATTTCATCTATTAAAATGTTTAAAATAAACATGTATTTATATAAGGAACAACATTATTAGGAACCCAATCTCATTGAGGTTTCCCATTTACATCTGAAAAATGACCATGGTGAAAACAAAAATAATAAAATAATGGGATATATTCATAGAAAACATGATTAATTTAACATTATAATCTATTTATAATCTATAATACAAAATAAATCTAGTGATACATTTATTTCATAATACATAGAGGTAATAGAGGGTCTCATAAGTGATATTCTTGAAGAAAATAAGTTAATTGGACATCCAAATATATTTCAAATTATATAAGTGGAAATGAGGACTAAAATAAAAAAAATAATTCAAAATTAATCACACCTAATATTACAAGACAAGTGATTCATAACATTCAAGATCCAATGGTCATCATATTTTAGAAAACATTTTTACTAATAATAAAACATAGAATAGATTTTACTTAATTTACAATATTCATTAATATCATCAAATGAAATTTTAAAGCAATACCAACTAAAATCCCTACCTTAGACCCAGAAAATATAATCCTAAATATTGTCCAATGAAACATATCAAATTTTTATTGAACAACAAGGTAGTATCCTACTAGGGTAAAAAAATTAAAATATTATTTCAAAATAATTATTTGAAGATGTGATAGTAAGATAAATATTAAAATTAAAAGTAGGTGAAAAATGAATCAATGACAACTTTCTAATTATAGGGATCCTTTTAGAATCCCTCGATATTTCCCTAAAAAAATATCCCTTGATATTGATTGAAAATGTTTCTCACCATCTTGATTATGGTCATAAAAACAGATCATGGACATGATAATTTCAAATCACATCATTGTTATTGAGAGGGATTATAAAATGATATTTCTTAAAATAATTGTTCTTATATATTAATATTTATAAATGTTTTCTTATCAAGATATATAGATTTTTATTTAATGTTAATTGGGGAGAGGATGTAATGTGATTTTATGTGTTCCCTTATATACAAAGAGTAC
Source organism: Viscum album (assembly GCA_963277665.1). Lineage (NCBI taxonomy): Eukaryota > Viridiplantae > Streptophyta > Magnoliopsida > Santalales > Viscaceae > Viscum > Viscum album. Next base: position 1,320,476,934 of record OY728142.1, read on the forward strand.
CCCTTTAAAAGAATATTAGAAAAAAAGATCATTTGATGATTGGTATAGCGTATCTAAATAGGTGTTTCATTGTTTTTGGTACTCTTTCACACATTATGTTGGAGTATAGACTATATCATTATGATTAATATTTTTTGAACAATATCATCCTATTCTACTATTTTGATATGGGTTCTAATAAATTTTAAATAATTATATGAAAATTTTGGTGGTGGAAGGGTGTGAGTGTGTTGATTATTATACAATATTCGTAATATTAAGATATTTATAAACCCATTTTATATGAGTTAATGAATCTTAACCTAACCAATTTCTTTAGTAACAAAATATACTGGAAATAAAAAATGGATAAAGTGATAGTAAGATATTGGTTGTTGAGTGTTTCTGTTAAAATGGAGAAATAGATAAGAAGAATGCTAAATTTTAGGAATTGAAATTTGGGATTTTGTAAAAAAAATTCATGTTTTAACATGATTATGAGTTTCTAAGATGGTGAATTTATTTTGACATTAGTATAATAGTCACTATAAGATTATGAAAGTAATTTTCACTAAGATAGAAATTATGGGGAGATGTGATTAGTCAATATGGATGGGTAATGGATCATAAATCCAATCTAGATTCATGTTGAAATTATTTTTATCTTGAATTATAGGTGTTTAAATTGGGATTTATATATAATTTTCAAATATTCATTAATTAATATATAAAGTTACTATCTATGATCTTGTAATTAATTGCCACTATCATTAATTGAATTATATTGTGTTTGTGTATACAATTGGAGTATATATTAAGTGTTCTCCCTCAACACTCTCATTTATATGAATTCATTAATTCAATTGAAAAGGTTTGGTAAATCCTTTTTTTCTTCTTGATTTGACCATTGGAGCAATAATTAAAAATAAGAAAATGTTTTAATGTAATTATTTAAAATTGGTAAAATATGATAGAACTAAAATACTACTAATATTCAAAAAAATTTCAAATTGTGGTCTTCTTTTATAATAAATGATGAATTTCATATATTGTATCATTGTGTTACCCAATTGTGTATTATTGTTTTTATGATTATATAGCTATATCATGAAATTCATCCTTAAGTTTCAATTATTATTTATTATTATTGAAACTCATTAATTTTTTTTAAAAAAAGTGACTGGTCATTATCTAATGTGTTTATGAAAAATAATGTGGTACATAACTGAGGGAGGGGAGCTTCACACCCATTCATACTAATGAATGGTAAATATATATTAGATAAGATATAATGTTTGTAAATTTCTCACATATTCTATCAACAATATCATGTATTTTATAAATCCTTATTTTTTAAAAATTTGGTATGTGGTTACTTTCAGTTAATTATGTGAGGTCACCAACATAGTTGATCCAGGAGATGGAAATATTCTATTACGGGGGTAAAAAAGTGATCATCATATCATGTTTAGTTTAATGAAATTATTTTTCTTGGATTGAATCCTCTTACTGGTAAATGAATGCATTGAATAAGAGTTAATTTATTTAATTCATTTTAAGGAAGAAATGTTTAATGGATGGGGGAATGTAATTGTGTAGGCTTTAAAACCGAAATGACTTTTCAGGACGGTAGAATTTGATTCCCATTTTAGTGTCATTAAATTCATTAACACTCATTTCAATTAAATAATTTTCATTAGGTAAATAACATATCTCTATAGGTTTTACTAAGAATAAATATTACATTTAAAAAAATAAATAAATTTTAAATTAATCATTATTATATTTTGAAATTGATAGATAGACTTCTCTTATGATCCTATAATTAGTAGTGTCCATTGAGATGATATTTTGTTAATTTGTAAATATTTTTCAGTTATTAAGTCATAGGTGGTGAACATTTGTCAAAATTTTAAAAAATATATATATATTAATTGACCATTTCAAAAATCCATCAATGTTATATATAAATTATAGAGGTGAATATAGGGAGGCTAGTTTTTTAAGGGATTCAATAACTATGGTTATATCCACTGATGGGGAGATTTATTATTATCATATCATCATGTCCAAGGTATGGATAATTGATTATAATGAATCATTTAGAGCATAAATTTATCTATTCCCATTCTAATATTGAACAACTAAATATTTCCATGAAATTTAAATATATTGTAATCCTTTAAAATATAGATCTACTATTTGAATAATAATTTGTATTTGACACATTGATTATGTGAAATCACATACATAATTCTTATGGATAGAAATTTATTTCATAAATTTGATTGAATTATATTCTATTTAAACTCAATACTATATGTTATTTATTCTATGTGATGATATGTATCAAAATTATTTAGATGAATTAATATCTTATTAAAAAAATTTATGAAATTCTAGAGATAAATTATTTGGATACTTTTAATACATTAATAACATATACATTAAATTAAAGTATTATTTCAACCTTTTATTTTTAAAAAGAACATGATTATGTGAATCTAATATATTTGGAAACAAATGATATATATTTTATCATATAAAATTTAGAGAGATGTTTTAACAAAACTCACCATATTTTATAGATTTCACAAAATAAACAAACCACATTTTTGGAATGGGGTCAAAATTGAACACAAAACCTTTCATATGAGGACAAGGTGATTTTTTTCATTCATATGAGGTGGTAAAACAAGAATGGGTTATGAAAATGGTTGTAGATTCTAAGGTTTTTTATGGTGGAATCCAAACTATTTAATTGCTTATACGATGGATATGATGGTTGACTATTAGATATAGGTGGGTAGAAATTCAAATATAAGTTGCTATCAAAATGTGTTATGGGAGTAAGGATTAGCCAATAAATATCTTGGTCAGATGGTGATATGTGTGTACATATGGTAATAATGTCATTTGAAGGTAATTCATGGTATAATATGTTCAATGTGAGCAATAACCATGCAGTTGTGAGATCAGATTATAAAGGTGATCCACAATTGATGTGTTGTGGGTTGTAATCTATTGGTATGAGGAAAATTCGATTAATAGATCAAATTAAAATTTTATTTATCCTGATTCGATGTGTTTGTCCCTACATATCTCATTTGTGAGTGTGAACACAATGCGCCAAAGATTTGTTGAGATGTGTATATATTTTTTGGGCGGTACGGTACAGTTTTCAAAATTAAATGATTATTTGACTCTACATCACTTCTTATCAAATAAAAAACCATTTTTAGGGTATTTTAGAGGTGTTTGATAGATGAAATAATTAAATAGTTTTTAATTGAATGTTAAAAATATTTATTATTAAGAAAATTATTTAATTTCTTAATGTGTTGGTGGTTATTTTATGAATACCAGTTTACAAACTCTAAAAATCCATAGTTTTTTTCCAATTAATTTTGGTAATTATATCTTTTTAAGTGAAATTATATATATGGGAATGTTTTGAGTAGATTGGATGAATTTTCTGGGAGGATTGGAGTTTGAGCCAGTGTTATGGAAGTATGAGTTACTAATGTACCTGGATCGGGTACCCAATTTCATGAATAATGATCTAGATTTTGGGGAATTTAAATTTTTTCATTTCCTACATTAACTCACTAAAATTAATACCCTTGATGTTTTTAATAATTTAAAAGAATTGTAATATATTTGATCAGGACCATATCCTCTCATCCTTCTCAAGTATGTTGATCATCAATCTTAGTCCAATGCGCTTCTAACAGGTCACAATAATTAGTCTATAATGAGGTAATCCCACTGCATAACTCTAGAAATAAATTCTTAAAATTTTATCAAAATATTGACATAAATATTGGGACTTCCATACTTAAATCATATAGAATATTCTATATATATCATTTTCCATTAATTTTGGCTACTATGGGATCATTGCTAACTTGAATTTATGATAATGTAATTTTTTTATTAAATGGATGAATATTTTTTGGTGGACTAAAACTATCCTAAATTCCATCCATATTATCATTTGTTATTTATTTATTATGCATGGATATTATTATTCCCTTATATTAAATTGATATTATTGAATATATTCATAGTAAGTTAATTCTTTTATCTTTCCAAAATCTTGGAGTGCTAACGTAGAAATGGTTTTGACTAAGAAAACCTAATTTAAAATAAAATGTTTCTATATAATAAATGTTTTGAAGAAATATGAAATTGAATAAATTTTGTTATCTCTTACTGGTACTTCTCTTTTCTTATTGTGCCTTTTTAGGAAATGCATATCATTAGTTTTGTTTGTATAATAAATTGTTTTTTTCAATGTTCTAGTTATATTTATAGAGATATAAATGATTTAAAATTTCATGATAAATTCCATTCTTCTATTCATATTAAACTATTCATATATTTTTTTATCATGAAATTTCTTCTAATATTGTGTTATATATTTACAATTGATAAATATTTCATGTTTTTCATGCTAGAATATAGGTTTATCAGTATCAAATCTTTAGAATGAGAACACCTATTGAAAAAAAGTGGGGTGGTATGGGATGATATTATAATGCCTTCAATTTTGGTATTCTCGTTTCCCCTATTAATATAAGTATGGGTAGTAATATTAACCCAACTATAGTATACATGGTTCCCTTTCTTCTTATGGGATGGGTCACATTGACCCTTTGTTGAGTTCTTCACACAAACACACAAAATCATGCACACAGAGACAAATATATATAATTGTAAATATATATATGTATATATATATATATATTATAGTGTGATATTTATAGGTTTAGGAACAACCATATATTAGGTTTAAAACAGATAAATCATTATAAATATAATGTTAGGATCAATGTATTTCATTTAGGCATGGACCCTCTTAGAGATATGAGTTATGAGTGAAAGTTAACATTCATGTACGGTATCCAAGATAATTCAAATTTCTTTTTCGTTTTTTCCATATCATTTATATTGAATTATTTCAATATATTATCTAATATGTAACCTGTTTATAATTTGTTATTTAGTGACTATATATGAGTTATTGATATGCTCTCACTTAATCTGTGTTATTATAAGACACTTATCAAAGTTCTTGTATGTGACGGTAATAAGGTAATTGATTCCACGAATTAATAGTATATTTAGAAGCATTCAAGATATTAAGAATATTATTTTTGAAATTTTTGATATATAGATGAACTGAATAGTACAAGGCACTATTAGGCACTTCAAGTTGAGTTCCCACACATTGTAAAAAGTTTACGTGGATATAAAGGACCTTTTTCAATGAAAACTATGTGTAAATATGATATTTAATTATTTTAACCCCCTCTTATATACATCATTGATATTTTGGACAATGATTTATTATCAATTATTATAAATTGATTCCTTATATTACAATTTTCCTCGCTATTAGAGTGATCTTGAACTTTATTATTGAGTGTCTATTTTATAGTCAACCATGTTAATTTACATCAAGGGTCATGTCAAAATTTCAGATCAACGATTTATTTGGTTACTGATTTATTAAGATTATATTAATTCAATAAATTTATTTGATATATTCATTTAATTTAATCCTATATATTTAATCCTACCATTAGTGGTAAAATTTTACATATAAGGGGTTGTGGTGACCTAGATAAATGTTGATTCAGTAATTTGGTCACCATTGTTTTTAATTAGTATGAGATCCCTCTATGTGATTTTATGTATGGGACAGGGGAGTATTGAGGTGATAATACTATAAAGACTCCATAAGTAACCAATAAATATTCTTTTTCAGTATAATAATGGTAGAATGATATTTTTTAGAGGTAGTATATTATTTATTTTCTTTTCCTTTACTGCGTTTTTTCTAAATCATCGAGTGTCATACATTATACTATGCATAAACACATTTCATAGGTATGGTAACATGATATATAATATTAATTTTTTGTAGTTAATGTAAATATTTGAACCAATTAATAACCAATATTAATTTAAACATAAATAATAAATTAAAATCATTTTTTACCATTAGGTAAATAGGACTTAACAATTAATTCTCCTAACTAAAAATAATATAGTTAATTCATGATATCAATTCATTTTTTTAAACTTAAGTAATGATACTTTTTCATATTAAATTATATCTTATAAATTTGTATGAATATATAATGATTTATGATTTTTAATTCAAAATGACAAGTGTTTTAGTAAATTAAATTAAATGTATCTTAGAGGGGAAATGGGCTAGGGCTGACCTCACATTTCAAGTGCTAAAAGTTCATCTTATTAATAAATGGTGATATGAAACTAATAATATTGTCATATTTATTATATATAATGCTACATGGATGATCACCACCTTCTATTAAGGTAATGTGAGGTCAGAATGCATTACCAGAATGGGAAATAATGGATCCTCAGATCTTAGAGAAACCCAAAATAATTATTTAAAATGTTTGTCAAGGATCTATAATAAGAAAAAAAATATCCTATGATGTTATAAGATAATTTAAAATATATCATAATTTGATATTTTGGGGTTTCATATATCCCAATGATATCATAGAGTACAGAAAATATCTAGATCATATCTTTGGTAGAACTAATACATTGAAAAAACCTTAGGTATGACCTACAACTTTATGTTGGAAGGTGTGTCTCTATGGTGATGGGATGATATGGTTGAGCATATTAAAGACTACATACTTACATAAATCTTTTAATGATATATTCTCTAATAAATTTTATCGAGAAACTCTACATCGGTTAAAGGGTCAGGAATTCATGGATTTGAGGAAGGGATTGATTTCTCTTTAAGAGTAAAACTCATGTTTAATTATCTAATTTTTTAGTCTATATAAGAGTGGGTATAAATATTCTAATCCCCTATATTTTGATATAAATTTAAAAGATCTAGTTTAGAATTTATTAATGCTTATCAACCAATTGGGTTTATTTTAGGTAGTACAATAAAATATTCTTATATAGATAAGAAATAAGAGTTACTCGGCAGTGGGAATCTCTACATCTTATTGAATTGTAGTTTACAGATTATATAGTAGTTGAATATAGTTAAATAATGATTTTATAGGGGTATTTCTCACCATGGTAGTCTGAATAGTTGAGTTTCATCAACAGAATTCCATAGAATGTGTCATTTTTTCATCAATTAAGGTTTATAGGAAAAATTAATTCATATTTGGATTTTATAATGATGTCCTTCAACTCATATGGTATATATAGGAATCATTAAATTTTCTCAACTTGATTATATTTCAATCAATTTCCTAGTAATCATAGTAAACCCATGTACAAAGTATACATTCCACTACATAGTGTACTACCTGTGGATGACCACCTTTATAGACATATGGTCAAGGTGGAAAATGTAGAATTTTAGGATACACACTTTTAGAGTTATCTATTGAATAATTATTTCATCTATATAGAGAATATAAGAAGTTAGGTTGGAAAATATATTATTGAGAACTCTTCGATGAAACTTATATAAGGGTCATATAATATGATGTGTATTATTTATATATTATATACATTATATTATTTTTTAAATTATATATCGTTTCTCAATAATTAATTTGTGAATAAATGGATACTCAAAAATTATCTTGTAGAGTACGTATCTCTAGGATTTATAATCCATGATACCGATTTAATGAAAAGGATAGAAATAGTTAAAAAACACAAATATTTAACATTTTTTATGAAATCCTTTGGGAATATCTTAGGATTTATGGTTTATAATGTGTAATCAATTGATGTTATTTAATAGACAGATTAGTTAAACTAGTTTTTATGTTTCACTGCTTTCTAATGTTAAGGGATGTTTTATCATATTCTATTAAAATTCAGTATATTAACCATAGAAGGTGAGCCTTTATTGTCGGTGGAGTAGGTCATGACTAACAATAAGTTAGTGAAATAAATACAAAAACGTTTATATTATCATTTATACAATTAATGTTAAATCGTAACATGTTATTTCACTATTGATATATATTTATCTTAAAAGTTTCATTATCATATTTCAATGTATTTCCTCCTAAGATACATGTGATCTTTTATTGATCGAACACATAATACTAAACCTATCATGACCACTATTTGTAGAGAGGAAGGTATACAATGGGAGTTAGTGTTTCATTGGTAGGATAATGAGATAGAGTGTTTTATTAGAAAAATAACTACCCACTTTTGTTCCATAATTTATGTTTACAATAAATAAGATAGCGGGTCTTTGTCTTGATATATACCACTAAAATTTGAATGGGTTAATGACCAGGAAACATTACTCTTTTCCCCAAATTGATAACTTTTTTAACATTTAAATACAAAATTTTTGTTTTCTTATAGAGATATATTCTATTTATCATAAAGTCTGGGTATATTAAACATTCTAAAAATAAATTTTTATAATACATATGCTAATTTTTAGTTTATGGTAACTTCTTTATAATTGAAAAATTCATATTCTATGTGTTTAAATTAATTGAGTATGATATTTTTTCCATTATAACAATAAACCATTGGCTTTTTATGAATATATACTAGATTATTCTAAATCTTAGGATAGAATGGTCAATATATTTACATTTTCTTATAGATTTTATAGAAACAACTTATCTATATGAAATTTTTTATTTCTTCATTTTAAATTTATGAAGTTATTTTTTTCCATTTGATATCATAAGATTATTTCTTGGTGGAACAAAATATTTTTGTATATCTAATTCCCTATAAAAGTATATTTAACAGTGCTCAAGGTGATTATTTTCATTAGAATCATGGGTTACTATCACCGATTGCAATAGGATTTAATCATAATATTTTGCCAAATGATTTCTCTTCTAAAAAGAGCTCAATATTTCTATGGTTTTGTTAGTATTATGAGGTCTTTATGAACATAAAAAATGTCATTCCTAAAATTTATTTTTCATCCTACCCCAACAAGGTGATAGTTTTGACGTTTATAACCATATGTTTCTAATTTTCCATGTATTTTTCCTCATATAATATCCTTTAGTAGTGGATTATAGATAAGTTTATCTACATTATAATGATTATAATTACATTACCAATGAAATCAATATTTCTATAATCTGATCTAAAATATTAGTGTTAATATCTATTTGGTGAGTATTATATGGTTTTTAATAACCCCAAAATCATGATGTATATCTCTTTAAAATGAATATAAATGTGATTCATTACTATTGGTTAGAGTGTCTCTAACAATTTTATATTTTCATTCAATATACTTCTTAGAAATTAAATGTCCTTCCAAATTATATATTTAGGAAGATACACTACAAAGTTCTATTGAAATAAAAATAATATTGATTAGAAATATCATTATTTAGTTAAGTTGTTTTTCATTACATTAATTATTATAGTGAGGTTTACATACACCTTATTAATATTATGACATCTATTGTTCAATTTTTTATGTAATAAAAAATATTTTTTTTTTAACAAATATTTGAAAAACACTCATTGAAATAGATAATATTGTGGATGATTAATGATATGATATATTTAGTCTATTTCATTCAAAGGATATTTATTTTAACTAGAATTATGTATGATATATTGAATAAATTCCATTAAAAAATTATTTTTACATATTTCATAGTGAATATGTATCTAGAAGTGAGTCCCTAATTTTAGTAGTGATGCATGAGGAAAGATATTATAGGGATTGTCTCTTGATAATTATCCAATAGTAAAGGTGTAACATCAACAACCTATAGGTACTACTTATCATTATTTCCTACTATTTTTAAAATGGGATATTGTTACCATTCCCTCTTTAATCACAATTCTCATATCATATAAATGCAAGTATAAATTATAGTTAATCATGAATCATGTAAAATAGATGGATCACATAATTCCTTTCAAATAGTCATATTCTATTCATTAGTATGAGAATGAATATATTAGATAGTTCAACATGATGTATGTTTTAATTTCTAGAATCATTCTAATGACGATTTCTAGTTCACATCTCATTTATGGATAGAACATCAATGAGAACTATGTTTTAAAGTGTAATTGAGTGTTATATTTCACTTATAGACCAAAAATCTGTCTGAATGGAGTGAATTTGTTTTTCATGATATGATTTGAGGCTATATTTTTATTATCAGTGGCTTATAGAAGAATCAAATAATATTTATTGAATTCTCCAATGAAAATAGTATCTAAAAACTTAAGCTAGATGCTTTTGAATCTTCTTATTATAGGATTTTTTATTCTCTATAATTTTGGAGATAAATAGGAAATTAGTTATTCATATGGACGTGTACTTTTTCAGTAAATTTTTTATAAATAAATAATTCCTTTTAGAAAAAATTTAACCAGTCAAAGAAAAAAAAATTCATATGAATATTTGGAAGGTTTCTATTGGAATTCAATGCTAATGAATGCCTCCGCTGTTAGGAATGGTCTAAACTGGGTCTTTGATTTATATGTTTAAAAGGGAATCTAACACTATGATTTATTATTTCGTTTCATGTATTAGAACTTGTCTTGGAGAAATAATGTCACATAACCATTCCACTATAATTACACTCCATGAATAACACTTTTCATTTCTCTCAACTAAGAAAATATATACTTGAATGACCTTATATGATCTTATGTTTTTAGTGCATGTTTATGGTCAATGAATGTTGGGAATAGATTCATTATTGTGGAATTTCAATGTGTTTAGTTGACTATATTTATTGACAATGAAAATTTGAAGGTCTGTTGTGGAGTTCCAGCATTTTTATAGATTATATATGTTGATAATGATCTAGAATAGAGGTTTGGAAGCTCTGGTAGTGGTTTAGGAATGTTTGATTTCCAGGGATGCGTAATGAAAATATGGTAAGGTCATGAAATTTGAGAATTTTTTGTTTTTTGTGAAATACATATAATTCATCTAAGAGAGTAACATGAAAGATGGTATGGTAGGAGACAATAGCAACTATACATGAAGTTTAGAAAAGAAAGGGAGTTTCGTAAAAAATAATGAATAGTATTTTAAAAATGTATAAGTGAGAATGGATGTTTTGAGAAGGGGAGGAAACTTATATAAATAGGAAACTAATATCCTATTATAAAATTGGAAGCCTTAACAAAGATCAAAATTATATGAATTCATGAATGCGAATCGTGAAGGCTTTTCTTACACGAGGAATTTTTGTGTGAAGAAAGTAGGTTTCATGAATCATGAGAAAGTTCTTTGGAAGGTTTCGAGTTTATAGAATTAGAATGGGTTTATGAAATAATCGATTTAAAAATGTATTTTGATGTATTGTGAATGTTGGAAAGTAGTTCCATGAATGTGATTCTTATAAGAACCATATAGATTTTCTTAGAATTTCAAAGGTAAAGAGTCACTATAGGAAAAATAAAATTTCCTAGTAGTTTTTTTTTGAAAATGGTAGTGGTTTAAACCGCCTCTATATGGTTCTACGACTATTTTTTTAAATAGCCGCTAAATTGTGTTTCGACATACACTAAGCAGCAGTTTCCTAGATTTAGCGACGGTTTATGGTAACCATCTACGTCAGTGTTTTTCAAGATGGTTTTTTGAAACAACATCTAAAGTGTGTGTTAGCATACAATAGGTTAATGTTTCCAATATTTTGTGGCGGTTTGTTGTAACTATTGTAGAGGGTGTATTTGTAAAAGTTTAAATGGTTTTAGCAGCCGTTCACCCCCAGCAAAATAGGTTTTTTCTGTGGTGGTTATAACTACCCCGATAAACACCATTTTTTTATGGGGGAAACCACAGCTAAAACCATTAAAATGGGGTGATATAATAAAGGATTAGGTCAATTGTTTAGCGGTGGTTAAAACTGCCGCTAAAAAATATCTGTTTCGCCAGGGAAAACTGACACGAAAACCATTAAAACTGCTATGATATAATAATGGAATATGAAAATTGTTTATCAGAGGTTTTAACCACCAGTAAATTATTGTTTGTGGCTGTGTTTTTAACCAGTACAGATAACAAGATAACATAATTATAGCAGCGGTTAAAACCACTGCTAAATATATTATATTAAATTTGTAAAGATTAAAACCACTACTAAAGAGATATTTACTAAAAAAATGCAGCTGATATAGCAGGAGCATTTCCAATTCCATGAAAAAAATCCATTCCAAAAGATATAACATATAACATATCATTACAACAAAACATCGCAAACAAGTATCTCAAGTGAATCTTTATTGAACCAAATGAATAATAATACTCCATAAAAAACCACCCATAAAAGATGATAATTACCACCGTAATGAACTCTTGAATATAATAAAAAGATAATAAAGGAGCAATGGGGAAAGATAGGGCTACCATGAGTGAAATATATTCAATCTAAATGATCCAATATGATCCAAGTGGATTGGAACACCAAGGGTGGTGACTGGGGAAGGGGAGGATGAGTAAGGGTCAATTAAGAATATAGGGAATGTCTAAAATTCAAAACAAGGTGGTAATAAAACTATAATTTATAAGTGAATCACACTAGACTCTACCAAAACATGGTTAATATCCAAAAATCATTGGAAGGTTTGGTAAAAGTGTGATATAGAACCCTCATTATTGTTTTATCATTTTTCCCATTTTAAAATGGAATTTGGCCACCCACAAATCATAGAACATGGATTGGTCTAGGCCGTAATGGGTCTTTTATATTCTTCCATGTATAGAATCCATAACCTAGTTCCCATTTTCCAACCATTTTACCCACACCATGCCCAAGGTTACAATGTGTTGAGCTTGGGATTCCTATTTTGGACAGGTGGTCCTCTCATATTGCATGCCCACCCAAGGGCTTTTCAAGATTCTCATGGTGCATAGGAAAACCACTAGGACAACATGCATAACACCATATCATCACCAAGTCATGGTTATATATCCTAATTTACACAAGAGGATACCCAATATAAAACTACCTCCTTCATATCCATAAAAGTCATTGCACAATCTGTGGTAGCCTTCAAAAGGCTAAAACACCACCTCAAACCTCAAAATCACCACAAAACTCTTCCTAAACATCCTCAAGACATGATAATGCGCAAAGGGATGTTTATAAAGGGTATGTACCATTAAACTCATTCTATTTATTTTGGTTTCCCTGTTAATGATCAATTTTAAGTCAAGGTGATCATATTTTCCCCAAAATTATAAGAACTATGTGTGGATGGATTCTTATATTAATGGGATATATAGTGATTCCTAAGACTCCTTTCTCAAACCCAACCAAAAAACCGATATCAGATCCCCCACTTTATCTTAGTGACTGGGTTTCTTCATTCACATTGGTTTTCAATTCATATGGTTGGCATCAAGATAAGTTCATTTCCTTTTAAACATCATTTTAAACTACATTAAACCTCATATAATAAGGTATTTTTGCTAATATCTTAATCTATAGATTATTATAGTCATTTTCACATGATATTAAACTATGTGATGCATGGTCTATCCTATAAGACTTGAAACTTCTTAGATTAGTATACCTAGTTAGACCTATCTTCCTCTACATATTATCCAAATATATATAAGGATACTTAGCATGTTGTTCTTTATCCCTAAAAAATTTAATGAAAAAAATGACTCTTACCCTAAGAGAGAGCCTAATATGTATAGGGGTGTTATATAAAAACTATATGTGGATTGATTAAAAATATTTCAATATATGTAATGATGTTTGGATCTCCTATAATAGGATTTTTGGAAATTATAATCACACTAGGTATAACCTAAAGGGGAGACCCTTCCACATTCACATCTATGTTTTTATTTCTTTCTCACATAATGGTTCCCATACATCTCATCCTTCTCCTCCTATACAGGAGAAATTTTTTTATAGAGGACCTTTTCTAAGAACTATGAATGGATTGATTCCTATTACTATTGGATTTTTTATTGATCATTCATCCTTGGGTAAAAAACCTAATAAATTAAGGAAAAATGAATCATCAAACATGATTCATGAAAAAAATCGCCATATATGGTTCATAACACACTCGAGAAATCCAGACATAAAAGGAAACATCAGAAATCAATAGAATACATAAAATAAAACAAGAGAAATCATGAAAATGTTTGGTCATGAAAATTTTTGGAGGAAAACTACGTTCCACACATAATACATATACAAATAATCTGTTACCATATTTTTCCAACATATGAACAAAACAACTAATCATTATCCAATGATGAACAAAGCTCATCACCCTCTCCACATCCATATCTACTTCCTCCTACCACATGAAAGAACTTTATATTGAAAATTAAATAATGTTGTCTATTTAAATTTTAAAATTAAACCAATACATGTTTGCAAACTAAATGATTTTGAATTTTTTCATTTTACCGCCCACCACCAGTCGATGTAATACCACCATGGGTAGATCTAGTCATCTTATTATATAAATCAATCAATGCTTTCTACAAAGTTGATATTTAAGCCCCCTCATCATGAACTGTGTTTCATAGTGAATAAATCTCTCTCTATGTCTCTGAAGGTATGTACTGACTACAACCAAGAGTAGATGCAGCTACAATCCCCAGTGGACTAGCAAAGACCTCAGATGGTACTAGTCTCAAACCCATCTCACGCACTCTACTAGGATTCTCTTTCCCAAGTACTTTAGCAACTGGGTCATCCTGGGAGACTGAGTATGAATGTGTAGGATTGACATCCCACATTCCTTTAATTTTTACATATAAATAAAATATCAGTCATATTAGAAGAAATATTTATTAACATAATAACAACTGATAATAAGTTATAATAATGAAAAATGATTTCATACCGCAACTTCTTTGGTAGGCTTATTGAAAAAACATCAATCATATTTTTGGTGAACATTTAACCACACTTCTGTTCGGGATGCTTCATGCCCTAAACACTGTGAATGCTCTAAAAACATAAATCAACAATTTAATGTATCAAAAAAAATATTGTCTTATAAGTATTTAAAATACTGAAAATATTACCAATGAAGATCAGCTTATAGAAAAACTCTTTGACCATGCTGTGTGAGGGATATCCTACTTAGCTTGGCTTTATGCATTCTTTATTGAAAAATCCTGAAATAAATAAAAATAAATTGAACAGTAATGTATTCAATGTCATATTCTCTTCATATACATGTATAAATTTAAAATTATATTATTATAGCAATATATATTTAAATACAATCTTCTTCTCATCACGATGTCGGTCAAAAAAAAACTTTTCACTGCTCTTTGGGTACCCCATCAGGTATCTTGTCATACATCTGTTGGGAGGTTAATGAAGTATCATTTAAATCTTCCCACAATATCCATTTAATGTCTTTCCATTTTTGCCAAGATTTTTCAATGTCCACATCCGTGCTATCACATCAGCAACTGTAAAGTGGAAAATCATGTGTACATAGAAATTTATTTGGAAAATATTAATAACATGACATTCAATTGCACCATAATGTATTAAAATCACCTTTATTTGGGAATCAAAAAGTCATTTTTCTAATTTATTGGCATATTTCTCCAATCATCATATGAAATAGGAAGGGAAATGGGTTCTATAGCCAACTGTCCTAAAATCTGGCCAAGTAATCTTACGGCGTCATCCTAAGAGACCCTATATGAATCAATTGGGACAACTATTTTCTCTCTAGTTAGATTCCATACATCTGATATTTTAATATTTTTCTCCACATTTTCATTGTTTCCATCTTTAATGAACAGACAGTTAGTATAAAAAAAGTGCAATAAATTTATCCACATTAAAATTTGTACCTATAATAGTCACCCTCTAGTATCCCCACAAAGAACTAGAAGTGGCACACCTCTCGTCAACTTCTGATGCTCTTAAATATAGAGGCAACGAATGAGTTGTTGAAGGGCCACTCACAGAGGATGTGAGAGATGGTACAGGGGGAGATGGTGTAGGGGGTTAGGCGGATAGTGGATCAGATGTCATATGGAGGGAGACAGATGGATCGTCATCTGTCGCAGTGGTTGATGAAACAGTATATCGCTTCCTCCTTGTCATTATTGTCTTTTAATCAAATATAATTAAGTTCAGAACATATATTTCAAAAAAATTATTCATTAAACTAATTAAAAAATATAACAGATGCACAGTTCTAACAAAAAAATATACATAACAATGATAATGAATGATTGCACAAAAGAAATAAGTGGCTCTTAAATAAATGCATAACTGTACATACAATCATTTTCTCCTTAAATAATTTATTATTTCATATCCATTGCATCATACAAATCATTCACCCTTTCTGGACTAATATTTTCAATACCATGGTGGACAAATAATTCTGATTCATGTTACTGATGAGATTCAATGTCATATGTCAAATATTCTGCTTCATCACCCATATCATACAAATCTCTTTGTTTTATGTGAACAACTACACTCCACCCTTCATCAAAAATATCATTAACATAATATAAATTTTTTTCATATGATGATAAGATATATGTATCATGCAGTTCACAATCACCAAAATCCATCAAGCGAGATAATTTCATAAAAGTAAATTGTAAGGACTCTATTTTAACCCCTCTAATAATATCGACCCAATTGCATTTGAAAAAAACAATTGAAAAATGACTATGGTAGTTTAATTCAATAATATCGTCCATCTATCCATATTATCCCACTTCAAGAAATGTAAATATACCACTATTTTGTGATTTTAAACCCTACTCTCGATCGAATTCGTGAAATATAAAGCTATTCACGTTGTAAGTGTTGAAATTTCTAACTTGTTTTATAGGACCTCAAGAAAGAAACCACAAATCTTCTGACAACTCTAATCGAGTATCAGTATTCATGATCTGAAAAGAGAAAATTATAAATAAAAAATATATGTGTCAACCTAATATTCATAGTTATTATAATATTTATGAACTTACACGTCGTGCACATCATCCTTCAAACTCGTTATTAACAACTTTTTCTATTTCTTTCTCTTTTTGTGATAAACCCCTCATTCATATCTATGTTTTCATCTTCAACTCTTAAATAAATGGATCTAAAATTTCATTATTCAGTAGCATATATATATGTACCTATAGTAATTCTATTTCTGTCATTGTAACATTTGAGTTCCTCCCAACTGATTGGCCAATAACAAGAAATATTTTTGATTTCCCATGTATTTGAGATTGAGTCCATGTTTCATCAACACATCTAACTTGATTAAATCATTTATCAATATCATCTATGTATCTTGAACAAAAGGTAAGACACAGTTTTTCCATATATCCTTCAGCAATAGAGAATTCTGGTCGATCTTTATTTCTCACGTATGATTTCAAATTCTTAAGATATCAGTGAAATAAGAAAAACATAATTTTGTATTTTTTAAAGTTCAAAAAATTGTTTACATAAATAAAAAACATATAGATAAGGTACCTCTCAATTGGATAAATTCATAGACAATGAACAAGGCCTCCTAATTTAGCTTCATCAACCAAATTCATAGTTAAATTATTAATAACAGTAAAAAACGACGGAGGAAAGGCCATCTCCATTGCACAAAGTGTCAATAAAAACCTCTACTGATGGTTGTCAAACTCAAATGGATGTATATAATTCTCACTTTGTAACCTAAAAATGTATATAATTGGAGTACAGTAGCAGTAACTTAGATTGTAATATATGCAATGCCAATGGTAGTAACTTCTATAAAAATATGTTAATTGTGACTTTTCAATCCATGTAAATTATGATTATTTAAGTCAAAATACCTCGAGAAGTTACTTGAATACCCATAAAATACATTAACATGCTTCAAAATTATAAGGAATGTATCTTTATCTATATTTTTCATTGAAAAATTTGTCATAGCATACTTTTCATTCTCATTTGGCCCGCGATTACATTTTATGTTCATTACTTGTAAGTATTTCTGAGAATTGAGATGATCCTTCAACTTTCCATGATCATTAAGAAATGTGAATATCAAATTTCCATAAAAATTCTTCTCAATATGAATCTTATCAAGATTATTCTACAACAAGTTAAATTCCCAATATGGAAATTTGAAGAATATACTTTTTTCTCCCACTTTTGCGTTCTAATTTCACTTGATGATGCACATTAAACTTGCTTCCCTATATCATTCAAATGATGAACTTTAGGAAATTATGTTTCAACTTTTTCAAGTTTTGTCAATATTTTAGAACCATTTTACCACATTGGAGGTGTTCTACGATTAATGAAACCGATAAATTTTGATATGTTCATCCAAAATATATAAGAAGTATCAAGAAATAATTGATGGCACAAGAAGAATAATATTCTAGTGTGAGGTAGCTTTTTGTTCTGAAACCTAAAGTTACAAATAGGACAAGACAAACCCATCTAAGTGTCCCAACCAGATAAATTTACAAGCCCAAGGAAGTCACTAATGGTCCGCATTAAAGAAACATTCATTTTGAACATTGTTCTAGAAGAAGCATCAAAAGTCTCAACACTGTTGCTCCATAACTCCTATAATTATTCAATTAAAGGCTTCAAGTATACATGAATGAAATTTCTAGGCATTTGTTTCCAGTAATAATCATCAAAAAGATAAAATACTTTTATTTCATACACATCCATGGACGCAGATTGTAAGGGATTAAAACCACTGGCCAAATTCAATAACTGGTACTCAAAGTGCCAAATGGGTTGAATCCATTGGTATCCAATCCTAATCAAACATTCCTAGGATCATCTAAAAAATATGTATGTAATGAGTCAAATGTATTCAAATATTTTTAATATCGAGGATGTCGCATTAATCTGTCATTGTTATTATCTACAGAATGGAACTTCATTTGTTCGATGGTTTTCAATGACATGAATAATCTTTTCAATAAAGGATTTAATGGAAAGTATTTCAAAACCTTTTTAGGTGTGTTTATTTTATTCTTATTCATGTTAATATGTTGATTCTGACTTCCAATATCACACATTGACTTCCATCTATAAGAAGAACATTTTTCTCAAACCTGTCTACTTGAATCTTCTCGCCAATAAAGCATACAATCATTGGGACACGCAAGCATTTTTGTATAATTCAAACCAAACCTGTTAACAACTTTTTTCATATCATAAAAAGACTGGGGGGTGTTTGCTTCAAGAAATGAATCATGAAACAATTCCAATATCATGTACATTGCCTTATTTGTAATTCTACATTGACATTTGATATAGTACAACTTCAACAAAAAAAAGTTTTGAATATTTCATACATCCACTATACAACTCTTTATTTACATCATCAACTAAATCATGAAACATAATTTCCTCAGTGATGTTTTCACATACATTAGTCTCCACGTAATCAAGGGGAAGATCCACTGATATGTTACAGTCTTCTTCTAGTTGTCCAAAAGTCTCAAAAACATCACTTGTCACGTTGCTATTTGTAGCACACTCACCTAGTTGTTCTAAATTGTTTTGATGTTGATGGTGGTGTCTTGCAGTTCCAAGTGCATCATTTATAAGATTTTTCATTTCATTTTCCATTGTCGACGATGTTGGGAGCTCATTCTGTGGATTAACATCACTGCTCAACCTTTCTTTAATGTTTGATTCTCTATGCCAAACCCAACAAAAATATTGACTATGGAATTTCTTCAATAATAAATGTTCATAAACCTCATCTCTCTTCAACCATCATAAAAATTTACATTTAGGACATGAACATCTTATTCTCCCTTCAACAGGACGATTGGAAATTGAAAAATCTAATCTAATCCCTTAACATTCTGAGGTGTGTTCCTCGGTAATGTGATCCATATTTTATCTATGTACATAACAATGTGACTACCCAATATTAAAAAAAATTAAAACACATAACTTTTAATAAATTCGGAAAGATATTCATATATATGAGTTGAAAAATATATATAAATATGTTAAATATTTGAAAAAATTCTATGATTAGATCAAAAAAATACTTAATAAACTTTTTACCAATAGCCTATGGTGGTTATCAGGTAGAAATTATCGAATTGAGGAATAGAAAATTTAATAAAATTAAAAGATCCAAACAACACATCATAATAAATTTGTGGAAAGCTCCATTAAATATGTGATATACAATGGATATAAATTTGTATGATGAACCTCATCCTGTATAGTGGAAAGCTCCAAAATCCTATTGAATAGAGGTTTGTCAGATAATTGCCTCCACCGAGTCTATGCACTAGAACTAGGAAGTGATATCACCAAATTACTACAAAAAACACCATTAACACACTTCACACAAAATAAAACCAAATAGAAAATAAATATTTATGTGGTTCGAAAAATTATATACATTTACGGGAGAATACTAAAAACATTTTCATTGTAAAAGATACAAGAAAATATAAAACTCATCACTCACATTCAATATATTATAAATTCTGAAAAAAAATTATCTAGAAACTTACATTATTTGGCATAATCTTATATACAAACTAATTTGGATGGAGAAATTTGATAAACTGTTCTGGATGGGAAAATAACCACAAACAGGACTATCAATATTTAAATCTTTTATATCGACAATTTAAATTAATGAAAACATTATTAGTTACTATAAATGGGTGATATTTAGTATGTGGTAGGGTTCTTAAACCAATGGATATAAGAGATAAAGGTACTAGTAGAAAAAACCACCTCCATTATTAAAGATCTTATGTAAGAAAAAAAAGTACATATGGTGTAGTGATGGTGACGAAGATACCTAAATAGTACTATGATAGAGCACTACATGACCCCATTTTCACCTCTCAATCACCAAAGTTTGGATAATTGTATCGGGGTTCTAAGAAGACTAGTGGGATTTGGTTTACCCAATTTTATTAATAAACTAAAATACAACAAAACTATCCTGATCCAAATAGAGTGAATTATATATGATAAATATTGACAAATCATATAAAGGTCAACAATATAAATGGATCCCTAAAACCTAAGGCTAAATGAAAAATCAAACTCCCGTCTCCATTTACAACACTGAATGGAACACGAGTCATACAAAAATCAACCATGCTTAGAAAAAACAATTCATCTGAACACGTACTTGTACCTATAAGTTCCCAAAAAATAGACCATGAAATTTCATGTCTCCACTAAGTGTATTTGTTGTGTGTGAGCATATAATACCCAGTAATAAACCACTTAGTTTCTCACTTATATAGAATATACTTATATAATTTCCTTATATCAATATAAAATTTTATATATATTTATAGAAAAATGACTTTACCAATGGTTATCAATAAAACAAGAAAGCATCAGATAATGGAAAACATCATAAAACAAAATCAATTATAACCAATAAATCCCCAAAATGGGAGGGTCTAGACCTAACATAATTTCTTTGATCCTATACTCGGATATGAGACATCTGGTTAAGGAATACAGGATTCCATTCCCATCGAACTAAGATCATAACCATACTTCTCATGGTTGAGTCCTGGGAAAATCCTTGTATTTTTAAAAGAGGAAGGTGTATACAAAAATGAAGGAACTATAATCACATGAATTTAGTGATTGGTTAAAGGGGTATAAAAAATTCAATTCATTGTGATCCCATCCCATTCATCAATATCCATATAATACATACCAACACACAAGTTATACAATAGAAAAATAAACCTTCTAACATACTCATTATTTATCAAAACAATATCCATGGTCACGATAGGATTATTATTTATACTAATCAACATGCTTGGTATAAAAAAGTAGAAACATGATCAACATATCAAAGTAATAGTCAGGCATAAGAAATAATTCCATTGTAATGAATATAATGCTCATCAAAACAAAAGGTAAATATGCTTGAATATGATACATTAACTATAATATCAATAAAACCTAATTCCATGTCACACATGATCACAACATAAAACATGAATAAATAATGAATATTGTATTATGGAAACAAAACATGTATAAAAATATCCATCCAAACATAAATCAGGTTATAAGGATAAATTATCTACATGCTACTCTGAATGCCAATTATACTAGTTATAAATTATTCGATAAATATTAATTCATGGTTCGCTAAAATATATCCAAAAAAGGATCTATATTTATCCTGGGAAGTAACAAGTTTGTACTATTAAAATAATACCTAAGATCAGATATGGTATTTTTCATAACCAATTTGATAAACTACCTCTAAAATGGGTGAGGCGGCGAGGCGCAGCGAGGCAGCGCAGCAACAGGGCGGCGAGGCACAGTGAGGCGCCAAGGCGCAGTGAGGTGGTGAGGCACATAGAGGTGGAAAGGGTTTCAGGGGTCACCTGCAGGGGTGGAGTTTCGGGGCTGAAAAAAAAAGTTTTAGCAATGGTTTTTAAAAACCCACTGCTAAAACATTAGTAGAAAAAGTTAGCAATGGTTTTGTAAACCGCTGATAAAAACCGCTGTAAACAACTAGTAATGATTTAGTATGTTATTAATAAAGTTGATGAAATTATATCTTCATGTAGCAAAAAATGAGGTGTAATCAATATTGATTCATGTGATCATTAAAATATTATTCTCAAGGATCATGGAGCACACTTCAGTTGATAAGGGGTGAAATTTTAAAATATCATTGGATGTAAATTAGAAGGGATAGTGAGCCTGTCATTGGATTTTTAATAGGAATTTGATTTGGTTGATTTGGTACATTATAACTTTTCTTTGTTATGCTACATGGACATATCCTAGTGTAGGTGAACTATTTAAAATTGATGTTTCACATCTATTCTATCATTTCAACTCATACATTACTAAAGGAAGGATGTTTTTTTTATTATTGACCAAACAATATCTGAAGGGGTAGTTATTTTAGACAGTCATACCATGATCCCCCCGACCCAGTTTATTTAACATACTTCGTTTACCTAATGGTATTAGAGTTTATAAATGTAATTAATGTTTTTCTATATGAGGTTGCAATGGATATTTTCAATTTAAAATGACTTCTGTACATTGAGGTAAATAATTTTCAATTTTCAAAGAATTAGAAATTTGAAAACTTTAGCCTTTATGTATATATTTCTTTACATTGAAAATGAATTGTATTTCAGATACTATAGATATTGGAGAATTTTCTTAAGTATATCGAAAGAATTCGATACCTATTCCATAAGAATCAATTCTTTAGGAGTATCTCTATCCAACACAATATACAAAATGGTAATTTCTTTTAAGTCATCAAATGATATGTGGGAAAAGAAGATAAATATCTACCAAGTTGGGTAAAAAGTTTGAGATTTTAAATTGAATGTTTTGAAGAACAAATATAAGGACATAATAATGCATTCCAATGATTTTGTAGATGCATTCATAGAATGGTTGAACGTTATTGTTGATGATATGAATGTTCTTGGAAAAGTAATTTATGATGTATATTTCATTATGTGAATCCTAGGAAAACTACCTCATCGATTCAATATATAAGTATCTATACTAGATGAAAATGATTAAAAAGAGCTGAAATTTGATTGTTTACATAGTACTCCTATTATGTATGTGATGAGAGATGACAAAAATTAGTCTTTAGAAAAAGGTAAATCAAATGAGTTTGAATCTAATTCCATAAAGAATCTCATTATAATGGATGTCTAGGAAAACGAAGAGACATATAAAGTCATTTTATTTCATTACTCAAATCTATGAAGTAGAAAAGTAATTCTCTAGATGAAACACACAATAGCATGCTTTCAATGTGGAATAGATGGACATCATACAACATGGTACCCCATGAAGTTCCAATACAATTAATTGGATGACATAAAAACTCCCATGATGAAATATTCAGCCTATTTGAAAGGTCAGAAAATGTGAAAAAAATTTGATGAAGAAGATCCTACATTGTGAAGAGAATAAATGTTTAGAAGAATATGAGGTATAAGAGATAGAGGACTGCAAGGATCGTGAAGAAAATTTTATTGTTTTTATTTTTAGTTAAATAATTGTCAAGGGAGTAAAGCTAAAATCGTGATGGAGAATCCAAAGGTACAGTTGATGTCAAGGATGAATTAGAGGATACTATTGAATAGATATATGTTTGAATATCTAGAACAATGATATCTAATAACATGGTTTTGGATTCCATATTTTATATATATAATTAATAAGAACATAATACTGAGATATAAGCTTAATTTAAAGGATTATGTCATCAATGATATGGAACTCAAAAAAGTATGTTGTGTAAAATCTTAAAGATGAGTATTAGAAAAGGGTGATTGATGGTTTTATTAAAACTAAAAAATGTAGAATGATATAAACAAAATAAAATGAATTGGGGGTTTTCAATCTATGAAGAAAAGTATAATATCATGAATGATTATTTACTCATCGTATGACATCAGAAAAGAAGATCACTTAGGGAAAATAAAAAGTGGAAGTGGATCAGAGAAGTATTTAAAAATAGAAGAAACAATCATATCCAGATGACAGGTCTAGTGTGGGTCTTGATCGATAATAAAATTTTTGACAATTGATTTCAAACATCAAGTGAGAACTTTAAGATTGAAAAATTAATTGGGAATAAATTGGAGTTAGATGTTTTAGAGAATAAAAAGAAAAAGAGGTCATGCATTGATGACTCATATGGATTATCCTCATATATGGTGTTGTTACTATATAAATATAGAACATTCCAAAAATTTATATTTCATTTCCAAAATACAATATTTGGAATAAGAGATCAAAAGGAGTCTCCACATAGTTCAATATCTAGAAAAATTATGATGGAAAGAGTTTCTTGTGTATTGTATTTGAGCACATGGAGAGATATCTCTATCAAATAGTACAAAGGAATGTGTAAAAGAAAACCAAAAGTGGTTCAAATTAATAGCTCAAGTAATCATTTAATGAGATAATAAAAATAATTTTCCTCATATAATGATAATGTTGGTCCCTTGAAAACTATGTAAGATAAAGAATATCAATCAATAAAATGTTTGAAGTAAAATATGTTTATCGAAAAGAAAAGAGGAGAGATAGAAGTGGTTGCATAGATTAAACATAAATTACCAGATCATACTGGTGTATGGATCCTTGGAATTTGATAAAAATCCAATAATATAGTAATTAAGGATCCTATTTCACATATTAAATATAATAAGGAATTTTTACTAAAATATAAAAATGATCAAGTCTTAGATAATATTGTCCTATGGAAAGTCCATAATTGGGGGGAAATTTATGTGATGCTTGGATGTTTTTTCTTAAAGGTATCAGTCACAATAATCAATGTGTCTGTATGTTGTGTTCCTTGGGAAAAGAAATAACATTTATTATAATTTTTTGTATCATTGATGGAAAATTGTTAATGGTTTGTTTACATGGAAGGTGGACAAATGAGAATCTATCACTATTGAGTGGAGAAGTAGATATATATTATCTATCCCAAGGGGCAGAAAATGAGTTTTGGAATAAAGGGAGTATCCATCATGGACAAATATAACTAAATTATGGTAAAATACTTGATTCATATTGAGGTCTATCTATTCTATAATGTGATCTTACTCACCTATGTGAGGCTTTTCAATATGGTAAGATTAGAAAAACAATTACAAGTAAATAGAGAAAAACTCAACTAGAGTACTTGAATTAGTGAATTTAGATTTGTGTAGAACAATATCATGAAGATAATTATGGATGGATTTAGGAACCCATAAATATCTTCTATTTCATTAGGAGTATATAAATTTTAACAATAATTAGTGAAAAAATGTTGAAGAAATCCCCTTCATCATAATGGTTTTTACATCTGGAATAATGAAGATGTTTCCAGATTTGAATCACTTATTCTAGTTGTGTGGCATGGAGAATGAGATTATATGGATTGTCTCTTGATATTTATCCATGATTCATGGGGGAAAATCAATGACCTATACGTACTCTTCATCATCATTTCCTACTATTTTTAAAATGGGATATAGTTACTATGGAATTTTCAATCACCATTACCATATATTCTAGAGGCTATAATATGTTTTAGTTAATTAGTTATTATATAGATAAGATATATAACATTATTCCTATCAATTATTCCTCCTCCGTTGATTTGTTTGAGAACCTATATATCTGAGAGTTAAACATGAAGCCTGGTTTACTAGAAAGAATTGTTCAAATAAGGATTTTAGGTTCACATCATATTTATGGCTATAAAATCAAGGAGAATTAAGTTATATAATGTAATTGAGTAATATATTTCTCTAATAGACCAATGTTCAATCAAAATTGTGTGTAAACATTCATTAGGATAAAATTTTATACTATATTGTAATCATTAGTGGAATATGGAAGCATCACGTAACATTTATTGAGTTCTCAAACAAAAGATAGTATATGAAACCCAATTAAGGAGGATCCTTTGGAATCTCTTTATTACTAATATTGTTGTTCTCTATATTTTTAGAGAGAAATATGTAGTTCCTTACTTATAAATCCTATTATTGTTCAATATATCTTTTATAAAGTAAATATTATTTTTTAGAAACTATTGACCATTCAATGATAAGAAAAGACATATAATGGCTTTTGAAGGATTCCACTAGAATTAATTGTTACTGAATATGTCCAGAATTAGGAATGTTCCAAACAAGTCATTGATTTATGGGTTAAAAATGGAATATAACATTGTTATTTATTATATTTTTAAATGTACTAGACTTTGTATTTGAATAATAATTTCATATATCCATTCCATTATAATTATACTCCACTTATAATTGTTTTATATCCCTAAAATAAGGAAATATATACCAGAACCTACACATATGATCTGATATGTTGAGTTCATGATTAAGGTTAATGAATTTTGTGAATAAATCCTTCATGGTTTCATTTTCGTGTTTTTTAGTTGATTATATTTATTGAAAATAAAAGTTTGAAAGGTATGTTGTGGATTTTTTATATGAATATTGACTAAGTATATTGACAATGGTCTATAATATAGGTGTGGATGATCTAACAGTGGTTCATGGATGTTTTATTTCTACATATTTCAATTGAAAAAAGGTAAAATGAATGATATTTTGGAACATTTTATTTTTTTAAATACTACTGATTCATGTAAGGGTGTTTGATCGAAGACAGTATGTTATGAGAATATGAAAAATGTTCTTGAAATTTGTGAAGAAAGGCAGTTTCAGGGACAAGAATGAGGAGTTATTTGAATAGGACACAGTTAGATTGGATGTTTTGTGAAGGGGAGGAAACTTATATAAATAGGACACTACCTCCCTATCAGAAAATAGGAATCCTTAAGAATGACCCAAAGGCTATAAAGTCTTGAGAGTGACTCAGACATGTTTTTTTGAATGAAGTATTTTGTTTCATAAAGAAAGGAGGTTTTGAGATTGCTAAGAATGTTTTGTGAAAGGAATGGAGTTCCTATAACGAGAAATGATTCATGAAATAAATGATTTCAAAAAGTATTTTTATGTATTGTGATCACTGCAAAAGGATTTTTTCATAGTGAATCTTACATGAAATAGGTGAATTTTCCTAGAAATGTTAAGGTAAAGCGTTATTCATGAAGTGGATGAAAGTAGATTTTTGTGATGCAAAAAATGAGGTGTAAACAAAATTGATTCATGTGATCATGAAAATATTCTTAGGAAAGATAAGCGAGCACACATCTATTGGTAGGTGAGTGTTCTTTCAAATTATCATTAGTAGTGAACTAGAATGTATAGTGAGCCTTCTCTGATCTATGTAACAGAAGTGTGCTTTGGTTGATTTTGTACATTGGAACATTTATTGTCATTGTTACATAGAAATAGCCTAGTGTAGAAGAACCATGAAAAATTTATGTGTCTCATTCATTCTTTCATTTAATCTCGTACATTAGTCCATGAATGAGAGAGAAAACATTTTTCTTTTCAAATTATATAATATCTGAAGGGGTAGGTTTTTAATCATTAATATCATGATTCCCCCCCACATTGGGTATTTAACATAATTGGTCTAAAAAATTGTATTAGAATTAAAGGATAAAATTAATGTTTCTATACGTGTTGTTGAAATTGATAATGTAAATTAAAATGGGATTCTAAACATTTATGAAAAATAAATTCAATTGTTGAACAATTGGATGTTTCACTACTTCTATTATTTCGGCATATATGTCTTTATAGTGAAAATTAATGGTATTTCGACTACCATAAATATTAGTGAATTTTCATAATTAGATCAAAGAAAAATATATAATAGTTCCATAGGAATCAATTCCTTCAATGAATATTTATCTAACACAATATACAAAAGGGTAATTTCATGTAAGTCATCACATGATATGTTGGAAAATATGAAAAATATCTATCACGGTGATTACAAGTTCTGAGAGGAAAAATTGAATGTTCTGTGTAACAAATATTAGGACCTAATAATTCACCGTAATGAGTTTTTAGATTCATTATTTGAAATGGTGAATGTTTTTGTGGAAGATATGCTTGGTCTTGTAGAAATCATTGATGATTTATTGATCTTCAAGTGCATCTAGAAAAAAATTACCTAATCGATTCAATCTAGAAGTTTGTATAATAGAGGATAGTGATCTAAAAGAGTTGAAATTATATAGCTTACATAGTACTAATGTTTTGTATAAGATAATTGTAGATGGTAATGAGGCTGTAGTAAAATTTAAATCCAATGAGGTGGTATCTAATTCCATGAAGAATCTCACTATAAAGGATTCCCAAGAAGAGTAATACAAGTGTAATGCAATTTTATTACATTACTAAAATTAATTAAAAGGAAAAGGAATTAGAAAGATGAAACATGCTCAAGCGTGCTTTTGATGTGGAATAGATGGAAATCTTGCAACAAGGTACATCGTGAATTTCCACGAAAATTATGTGGACGAAGTCAAAACTCTCATGATGAAATATTATACCTATGTGAAAGGTAAGAAAAATGTGAAGAATAATTATTTCAATTAGAAGAGTTAAACATAATAAAATATTGAAAAATTTAAATAATCTAAGGAAGCAGATATGGAGGACTGCAAGGAACATGGAGAAAATGTTGTTATTGTTATTGTAGTTAACTCCCGGCCAAGGGAGTAAAGAAAAAATGGTGAAGAGATAAATTTTTGGACATAAAATAATGATATCCAGAAGAGTGGATCATTATTACATACTCTATATATAGAGCTAAGAATAAGAGAAGTCTAAGATATTGTATAGGGAACCATAATTTAGTTATGATAACTCCACAGAAAAATGAAATGGTTGAGAGGATAAGTAAGATCATAAAATCATGCTTAGATATTTTTTTAAATGAACTATTAGATAAATTTTAAATAAATTCACTCTATTCACTAGTGTACAAATCTAATTGATCTCTATTTTGTACAATATAAAAAAATGAATCCATACAATTTATGGGATGTAACGAATACAAAATTGAAATAAAATCAAATATTTGGATGTGAGTTGTTTGTTATCAATATGGAGAATCATGTGATGATTGTGTCTCATAGAGAAAATGGGGTATTCCATTGTTAATTTGGGAAGAAAAATCATTTAAATGATTCAAAAAGAAGATGAGAAAAGTTATTTAATGCAATGATGTCACTATATTAGAAAATTAATAGAATTTTTACAAATATATTTAATAGTTTCCAAATGTATGTGATGAGAATATAAGATATATATTGTGAGTATAAGTGAAAAATGATGATTTAAAAGAAGGTAATGATGGTGAGTATGATGGGGTTAGACATGTGACTTTACAGAAGCCAATGAGGTGTGATGAAGTTGAAATGCATAATATCATCTATGATCATGATGTTTTAGTTCAAATAATGAAAATTATGTCTCAAAAAATCATCATTCATATCTTAGTAAGATCCAATAACGTTTGAATAAGTAGCATGAGATGAAATTTGGGATTATTCTCTAAATGAAGCATTTTATGAAATTAAAATAATAACAATATTGGAGATAGGTTCATTGAAGTAAGATAATAATGTAATTAGAGTCAAATGTGTCTTCTAGAACAAATTAAATTATGATGGTATGGTAATTCAAAACAAATCATGGGTTGGAGATAATCCTGTTATTCTTGGACATAACAGTGAAAATGGGATTAAAATCATACATCATGGATTTGAATTCAGCATTTATAATTGTGGTTATAGAAGAACATGTCTTCATTGAGCAACTAGATGGTTGTATTTTCAATGTATATGAGAAAAAATTTAGTTAAATAAGTCATTACTTGGATTAGAGATGGAAATGAGAGAATTGTACCATATGAGGTCGAGTGAAACTTTTTTTTATGAATTTTTGAAAATTTCATTAGAAATTTCAAGGATATGAGAACTGATGTTTTAACTTGGTTTACGATTGACTAATGAAATAATGAAACATTTATTTCTCAATAATAATATTATACATTGGTTTTGAAGAGATATTGAATAAATAATTATACGAACATGTTGACTCTAGTGGATACACAAATGAAACTCTCCTGGGACGATGAAGTAGTAGTAGTTTATGTTATAGGTCAATCATTAGAACTCTATTTTACAAAACTATGACACAAATAAATAATGGTTTGTCCACCTTCCAAGAAACATGATATCTATCAAATCCAAAATAAAGAAAATTACATTTAGTAAAAATATTTATACAATAAATCATTAGAATGATGGATCTTTGTTTTCTGTATAATGAAAAATCTAAGCCATAGCTATTTGGTAACACAAATGTATATTTGTCTGGTTGATTAGAGGATTAAAAAAACAGGACGCGCATTATATCTTATTGGATTGTGTATTTCCGGAGTAATAAAGAAATCTGATTTTACCACATTAATCACTGTAAAAGTTGAATATATTTTTGATACTGTATACAATTTTTTATTATTATATATGAATTAAAAGATTTAATATATGGGAGTTGAATTGAACTGTCAAATCAGAATCCATTTTGATCATTCCTGGGTTTTAAATATTAGAAAAAATGCACTCCATAACACTAGGAGGAAACACATTTAAATCATGTATCAATTTATCAATGATAAGATGGATCATAGGCCTGTGAATTTGGTTTATGTTTCTATAGAACTTTATGTTCCTAATATTATAATAAATTAGTTACCTAATAAATCATTTTAATTCCATAAAATATATCATATTGTTCATTTGACTCCCCACACATTAACAATTATGGATGTGGAACCCTCTCTTGTTGAGGTATGGAATTTTTTCCCCTATAAAAATATGATTATATTTATGTGTTCTAGTCCCAAAAAATTAAACTCTTCATTAATAGATAATGTGGATGAAAATTCATTCATCGAGAACATTTGAGAGGCTAATAGGTGTAGTGAAGGAGGGGGAGTTTTAAAATTTTAAATCTGACGATGATGAGTATGTTCATTAAAATTTCATATTTTATGATATATTTGGTTCATGAGAATATTAGTTTCCTATTTTTGGAATAAAATGATAATTGGTGAAATTTTATATAAACTATTATTTCTCACACAAAAATGGAGCATGTGGTTTTAGAGTGCTTTTTAAGGAAATATTTACTCACCATATGGAATCATTAGAAATATATTTTTTGTAGAATATAGAAGAGTGAAAAGTGTGGTCAATACACTGGAATTAGAAGAATTAATGTGGTATCAAGAGGATAAATATTTTCAACAAACCCAATGGGGGTTATTTTTGTAAAAAACACATCAAGGTTACACTATAGAATTTTTTGGGTTGATTTTGTTTGTTGACAATAAAGTCTTACATAGTAGGTTTCATATTTCCAATGTGATTTTTGACTAGGTGTGTTGAAAATGATATTAGATAGATGTATGGATTATCTACATGTGTATTGTGAAGTTTCATGTACAATGTGGTTTCATTTACATGGGTTTCCCAAATTATTGGAGTCTGAAATTTGAAAGATGGAACAATGTTTGGGAAATATTGATTTCTAGGGATACATATTTAAAATATGGAAAAGGAATTAAATTAATGAGATTTTGGTGTTTCACAAATGGGCGTTGATGATCTTGAATTTTGCATGAAGGGATCATCTATAAGTAGGCAAATAACCCTAATTTAAAAAGAGGAGGCCATTATGACGATACAAAGACTCATAATTCCCAAAAGAAATTCATAAAGGTTTGTCTTGGATGAAGAATTTATTTTCAGGAAGAAAGTTGGTTTCATAAAAGTGGATGATGTTTCTTTAATGTTTATGATTTTTTAAAAATATAATTTTTTCATGAATTATTTTGATTTTTCACAAAATGTGAAAAAACAGTCCCACATAAGTGAATCTTAGGAAAACCAGAAGGGTTTTCCATGAAATTATGTGGAAAAGATTTCTTCATCAAGTAGAAGAAATTAATGCTTCGGGATGTACCAAATGATGTGTAAATAATATTAACTCTATTGATCAAGAAATGATTCGTTTAAAGGTTTTCTGTGAACACATCCATTGACAGGACAATGAAATATCAGATTTTGAATGATAGTGAACCTGAAGGAGTAGTGAGAGCAATTTGAACTTTTCAATAGTAGTTTTATTCAACGTATTTTTTACATTGTCACATTTCTAGTTTATTATCCTTGGATATATCCTAGTGCGGGTGAACCAAATAAATTTTTTTATCCACACATTCATTTCTACTAATACATTTATATGGGAAAGGGGAAGAATGGATTTTTTTATAAAAAGACAGATCTTGAGGGGTGGATGTTTTTATCTATTATACACTAACTCACCCCCAACTCAGTGTATTTAAACTAGATGTTCTAACAATTCATCTAATATGGGAATCATATTTATATCATTTACCAGAGTTAGAAGGTGTTATAAAGAAGTATTATTACTATTATTCAAATTTTGTAGTAATATTGGAACCACCGATATGAAACATGGGAACATGAACATTAACTAAATGTTATTCAGTCAAGGTTTTCCTATCAATAATATAGTAAATGATATTTGGGAATGACAATCCTTATGGTATGGAGGTTGAAAGTATCATTTCCTTCATAATTATTTTTCTCTTTAATTATTATTCTTATATATGTTTTAGTGTATAATCCCATGTTTGGGATTGTTTTTAAGATATGTAGAGAAATATTGAAGGGGATGTAGAATAGTGAATAGGTTTTAGCAGCAACGAGTACCCAATGCCATGCATTATCTACCTGGTGTCAATGACATGGATGCACGACCACATTAAGAACAATCGGGTAACTAGTGGATGTATATCAGGTACATCACCGTATAAAAAATTATTTTTACAATATGGGAGTGTATATAATTTTTAATATCCTAAAATAATCCCCTCAAATTATGAACCTTAGGATTATCCATAATTTATCCACATTATCATTTATAGAATCTCCTCCCTCTCCCCTCATCTTTTGTTAGAATGTGTATAATCATTCTTTTTCCAAATTTCTTCTAGTTTTCATGGAATATTTTAATTAGTGAGGTATTTCTATAAATATATACTAATACCATTTTATTAATCAATTTTTAAAATATGAATACAATCACTGTTTTCCCAAGATTAGATATTGTGACATATCTCTACACTCTTTAATAAAATATAGTCTGACAACTATGAGAGAATTATTAACACCAATTTTATATAATTATCATGAAGCACTGATAAGATTGATAAATACATGTTTAAAATGACCTAGCCCTAATTTTATCCATTTTATATTTTGTTTTATAATTAATGTGGTGGTAGATAATTCTTTAAATAAACTATAATGTTGCAATACATTCATTTGTTGTAAGTTAACGCTATCTTTTTCTCACACTCGAATAATGGTATCCTACCATTGTTTTAGGGTAGAGTGAACATAAATAAAAATAATGTTTCAAACAAATTAAATATTATAAAATCCATTTTTTGAATGGGAAATAATTACAAAGGTGGTGATTTTTTTTCCCAGAATAGTATTTATTTTCATTGATAATCACTCTATGTGTGCTATTTATATATTTTCATGTTATGAAAAAAGTCATTGGTTATATATAATGTGTTGTAATGGATTTATATTTTCACGATAAATTAATATACATTCTTCCTATTAACATATTCATAACTTCTTTTTTCATGCACCACCATCTAACCATGTATTAAAACTTATCATTTTTTTTCTATCTATGCTTGACATACTAGAATATTAGTATGGAAATACATGATAATTTGGAAGTATACCCATATTAACAAAGGGTCATAATGTTTTATGAATTTTATATAAGACCCTAAATTTTTATAGAACTATTACCCTTATCCTTGAAGGAATGAGACACAATATTACCCTATATAATGGATACCTAGTTTTTTACACATATGTGAAAGGTTTTTAGTGCCTTAACTTTGTTCCACACAATGATATATAATTATAGTTCAATATCTATATGTGTGTGGAATTTATAGGTTTTAAAATGATGAAATGAATTATAAAACTATTAATCAACATATGAGATCCCATTTTTAGTTTCAAATACATAATTTACATAGAGACCTAATGGATGTCATCAATTATGTGGTAACAAATTTTTTTTTTGTATCTATGATATAGAGTACTACTAGTTAGTAGTATCTATTTAATTAGACCTGTATTGTTTCCAAGAACACTCTATATTATGAATAATTGTTACAATATATATTAGTGACCTCGTAATGGGTACTAAAAACTCAAATTTTATATATTTTTTTATAATACATGTGAAAATATACTTGTATGTAAATTAGTTAAGGGAAAATTACCTTTCCTTGGGGAGTAATATCATGTGTATTCAAAATAATGGGAGGATTATTTTTGAAATTATTTGTGGACCAATAAACTGATTTAACATATTTGTCCAAATATGTTCTAATGTAGATCCCATACACGGGGAATCTTACATTTGGAATCTTATTCAAGGTTTGGATAATATAAATTTAAACATCTAATTTTTTTAGTCCATCTTTATCAATTTTTTTAATATTTTGGATCATTTTTTCTTAGGATAAAATATTAATATAATGATTATACTATTATTAGTCAAGATCACTCTGTGAACATGAAAAATCTTAAAGTATCCATATGTTATGTACACCTAAGTCTATAAATCCAAAGAGTCATCCAAATATTTAAAGATAATAATTTTTTAATTTATATATTTAAAATCTCTTGAATTTGGAAAATATTATCCTACATAAATGTCAGTAAAAAACCCACATTAAAATTTGACTATAGTGAATGATAGAGGTTCCTGAGGTGTTTTTGTGAACTGGATAGATTTTTCTCAACTATCTGGGCCACATTCATTATTAAAATTAATCATGTGTTACATAATAGATGATTTAAACTCAATTAAATATAAATTACTAAATTATTATTTACCATTTTATTTGAGTTTTTTAGGAAAAATATGTTATTTTTTATTCAAAAAATATTAATTAGTCTGAGATATAATATCATATAAATATATCATTGAGTTAATTAAGTTTACCTAATTACTTATCTAGTGATTATATATGATTAAACGATATATGAAATTCAATTAATGTGATAAGATATAGAATCATAATAGTCAATAACATGGCATTTTTTAATACAAGTTAATGAATTACCAATATCATGTTTGAATAAAATATAGGTTATTGTAAAATTTTATATGAGAAAAAAAATTAGTCAGTGGTTAAGGAAAATTATTTTGATGTGAATGATAAATTAAATATTTAGAGATTATATTATAAATAAAAACATAATATAGGTTTAACATTATTTTAGTTTAGGTATTATATTTGTAACCTAATTAGTAGAATTGTAGTAATGATAAAGAACAAGTGCCTACATAAAATTTGTTTTCAAGAATGAAAAAAATATAGAGTTCATATGATGATATAGATGTATTTATTTACACTAAGAAATTAAATTTACTATATCCAATAAATGTTAATATTGTTTCTGAATTATAAAAAGCAAGATGTGGTTACTAATTTTGTATGAAAAGAAAAGAAAAGGGGATACTAAGAACATTAATATAAAATAAATTCCTCAAATCCGGATTATATAGCATCAAAAGTGGATTATAATTTCTTAATGAAAGTCTAAATAATAAACAAATATCTTTAAGGTGTTGAGTAACTGTTGTTTTCAATAATAATTTATTTTATTATTAAGGGAAGATTGTTGACAACAATACTCTATCTCTTTATGATGATTTTGAGGTTCAAAATTACCATTATTTGTTAATATAATGATTTTACATTGATTATATTTCAGTAAATTAATGTTATTTATTTTTTTATTTTGGAATAATATTAAAGTGCTTAATCTATGTGGAACATTTGATGAAGGGTTCTAGAAACATTGTTCATGGTCTAAGTGTTCAGAAATCATTTTAGCACATTAGCGTGTTCTAGAAACACTGTTCATTCCCTACATTTAGGAGCACATAATAAGGATGGAATACATCCTTTACTTTACACGTTATTAGAATGTTATGGTTAATGGAACCCTACATTTTTAAGGAACCCTACATTTGGAAGGAACCCTATGTTTGGAAGGAACCTTACGTTTGAGACATCCGAAAAGTATGGGAGTGGATCATTACGTAAGTAGGGAATGTTATATTTGTTTCTCAAAAGTATGGTTCATCAACCTTACTTTTGTAATGAACCATATATTTTATTGAAATTTATAGATCATATTTTATATTTTTGAAAGCAGAGAAAAGTATAGATCAAATATAGTACGTTTGAGAGTTGAAGAGAGAAGTACGGGTGATCAATAATATATTTGATATCAACCTTACGTTTGATGGTTGAATCATCAATCCTACTTTCATTATCAAGCTTACATTATCAACCTTACATTGTCAACCTTACATTTAGAAAATGCATGCTAAGCAGATCAACCCTTTTTTTGATGTCAGATATTTTAATATACGATTTTACAGAGCAACAGTCATTATGTGGATTGTCAGGCTGACTTCATTCCAGATTAAAAGCCCGAATATAAAGCGCATCATTAACCAAAGAAAAGCCATTTATTTATGATTCAATGGATATATTTAAGAGGATCTTTTCATGGAGAATATTAAGGGATGTTCTAACTGCTCTGTTATTCAAACATTTGAATATCGCGAGTTAGAAGGTGAATTTTGTGGATCTACATTTATGGAGGAAGCGCTCATCGTTATTCCCTATATATTTTCATTGTTTTGACTATTAAAGAGATCTATAGTATGATGAAAAATTTTTCTCAATATTTTTAACCACTATAATGTACAAAAAAATTTGAGATTTATAGATCTGCTGTTAAAATGATTGAAAAAGCTCTGTTTTCTGGAGAATAACTAACACATTGAAGATTTATTGATTTTACATCAAATATATTTTTTGGATCGATTATTGTTTAATTTTATGAATTATTTTCAATATCTATAGCAACTAGATCATCTCAAAACTACTTTTACCTAAAGATTAATCTTTCTGAATATGATGATCCATTGACTATCAATTGCGTGCTATTGCAATTGTGAAGAACAACTAGAACGTATTTCAATGAACAAATA
Organism: Viscum album; assembly: GCA_963277665.1. Taxonomy (NCBI): domain Eukaryota; kingdom Viridiplantae; phylum Streptophyta; class Magnoliopsida; order Santalales; family Viscaceae; genus Viscum; species Viscum album. The sequence continues at coordinate 1,320,514,495 of OY728142.1, forward strand.
CTCTTTTACTTTGAGTGATCATATTCACATACGAATCTGTGTGTTCGGTTCTGTGTATGAACCAGAAGGATATATTTATCCTTAATTTTGTAAGGGTGTTAACTACCTGCACTTAGTTGTGGAATTGTCTGTTGATAAGGGGACCAGATAGTGAAAATCACCAAGCTCGTGAAGTTGAGCATTGGTGGAGTGGACTAGGGACCTTCTATTCTCTGAAACACTATACATCGTGCGTCCTTGGCTAATTATTTTCCACTTCATATCTATTTTGATAAAGTTAGAAGGACATATCATGATCACTCTAAGAATTTTTAAAAGGAACAATTCACCCCCCCTCTTGTGAATATTTTTTATAATCTGATCCAACATAAGGATCAAAAAAATTAATTTTAATGTATAATTAATGGAACAATTTATATAATTATTTATATAACATCTGATGTATTGTGGAATAACTTAGGGTTAATTTAAATAACATGAAAAATTGTAAATTTAGATTTAGTATAAAATGTGTTATGTTGTTTAATGTTAGGTAATTTAATAACTAACTTTTAAATTATATTTAATTATTATATTAAAATTATAACCTTGTAATGTGGAAATTAACTGATGGTGATGTAATAACTATGGATTAATATAAATAATGTCTCATTTTAACTAATATAAAAATTATTCTTTTTATTTTATTGAATGATTTCTAATTATATAGGTTGAGAAATGAAAAAAAAATTGATTGTTAGATACTGATAAAACTAATTTATTTCAGTGGATTCCCATAGACTCACAATCTAACATAGGACATATTGAAATAGGGATGAACTTTCCTTTCACAGCTACTGAGCAGTATGGTGGCTAGTAATGAATCATATATATATCAATTAATACACACTAAAATCATTGGGTTAACATTGAATATATATTGTAATGGTGATAGGTGCAGATAAGCAGTTCCTTCTATATATCTTGTTAAATATATGCAAATACAAGTTGTTCCTACAACATACCTAATACTAAAATGTGATAAATGATTATTAACTATAATTTTTAAACGTTTTCACTCTAACACCAATGGGATTAACATAGGACATGATGCGTGAGATGTTATATATTCCATTAAATGAAACACTAAACATTAGATATATAAATATATACTGTTGGAGTTTTCAAAACATACATTTACTCAAATATTAGGATATAAAAATAAAGTTGAGGAGTTGACCACCTTTTCCATATTTAAAAAATATATGGAGATGAAAACATCCACCAACCTCTCATAGTTAATTGAATATATATTAAAATATTGAATTATAATTATATAAAGCGATGTGGGATTAGATTTTTATTATTGTATATTATTTTTATATTATTTTTTCTTTCTATATATGTATTGAATTAGTTTTAACACATATATTGTAGTTGGAATGGATGGCTGGGGTTTAATCCAAGGTTTTTTCTCAAATAACAGGTATACCATATTGTTCTATGAGATTTTGGAAACATACTACAAACATGTAATCCATGGAGATACATTTTTATTATTGGAATTTGGGATTGGGTTTATAAATATATTTATTCATCATAACATTGTAGGGTAATAGAATTGTGTATTCACTTTATTGTTTATTTATTCTTATAGAAAATAGTCTTCCATTGAGTCCCCTCACTACTTGTGATTCTAATATTGAGTGTTATATATCAACACTATATGGGTACTTTCTCTCTTTTTTCTTTTTTCCATATAGATCAGAAGATTATAATGATTTTGAAATATGGATCCTAGAGGTAAGTGGTTAATATTGAATATGATGAAGTTTATTTTTCATTATGATATCAACACCCATGTAATCAGTATTTAGGTGGCCTCTATTTATGATTTGATGGTCCTATAAAGTAATTTCATTAAACCACTATAAATTAAATCATTTTGTTTCTCAATACATATTAATATGTTAAGTTAATCATGTTATGTATTATATATTTCATGGTTGATGATGTTTGATGATAACATGTGATGGATTATTTTCATTGGTATGGAGCACCATTATCTTGTGTGTATACTTCATCACTGGACATTATCCCCTAACCAATATAAGGTTTGTATAAGTAGTTAACATACACATATTTCATGATGTGATAATATCAATAAAACATATTTATTATAATGGTTCATTATGTAATGTATTTTGACCCATACTTGTCTTATAATATATAGGATTGATGATGTTTCTTGGTTTCTAGTGAATATTGTGGAGGATTAGTGTAAACTATTTAATAGTGAATTGTTTTTTTACTAGGGAAGAAGAAAAAATATGGTGAAATGGATTGAATGATATTATTTCAATTATAATTCTTTGTAATCATGATGAAGAATACTTAAAGGAGAAATATTGAAATTTATAGTTTGAAATGTTTGGAATGAAGGGAAATTTAGTTATATTGTTGAATTGGATTTCATATATCATTAGTGGAAATATTTTCTGGTGAAGAATTTGAGTTATACAAATAATTGAAGCATATAATATATGGGTATCAAAACACCAAATAGACCAATGAATAAAAAATATTCATAGTCTGATATGATAGCCTAAAGAAATTCAACTATAAAGTATTTCATGATTTTACATTATATGAAAGAAGAAAATTATATGGTGTGAAGAATTTATAATGAGGCAATGAGGTTTGTCACATTGTATGGTATATGTCACTAAAGTATTCTGTAGAATGATTATCTAAATATCTCTATGAAAAAGTCAGAAAATAATTCTCAATGGGATATATCACTCCATGTATTAAAAAATAATGAATGTGATGTTCTTTAAAGATGGGTATATCAGAATAATAAAATATTAACTATCACCTAAGGCGATCTCATGTATTTTTATAAACTAAAATTTATCATAAAATGGAATAATGAAACACTTTGCATTGAAATTTATTTATATATTTCATAAGAATCGATAAGAAGTTCTCTAAAGTAGGTTATTTTCATACATGAGTTATAATTATTTGGAATTAATTTCTCATCGTAACCGAAGTCTGTAAAGTTTATGCGAAGATGTTGTATGGTGGATTGCACAGAAATCAAATTTGAGATAAAACATATTACATGACTTTATAAGAATAAATCATAGGTCATAATTTTTTTAAGGATTATGAGAGGATAATAGAACATCCGAAATTAATATTAGGAAAAACATAATAAATTATGATGGGGTTTATCATATATCATGATATAGAAAAGGATTAATATTTTTAATAGATTAGGTAATATTATAAAAATACAATGCGATAATATTTTGGTAATCATTTTTATTGGTTTTTAGAAAACAATGAAAGGTGATATGTTGTAGATGGTGAAATGTAGTTTTATAGGTTTAGATAATGAGGAATCTAATGCTATGATAAAAAAATTTTATTTTTGAATGTATTGATATATATAATCAAAATTGGTGACTAAGAAACACATATCATTGTGTAAAAAATATACATCCTATTGAAAAATAAATATTTAGTGATTCACTCTTCTAGTTTTTGTTAATAGATATGATATCTAATTTGTAATGATGATTCACATTTCATAGATGATATTATTGTTACATAACATGATGAGATTAGTAAAATAAGATAAATGAAAGTATATATACTTTAATTAAATTATATTACAACCATGTATCATCAAATTAAGTTTTTTGATTATTAATATACTAGTGATAAATTTAAATTCATTGTTGTTATCAGTAATATTTGATCCCCGTGATGGCGCCTCACTCTCTCAGCTCATGCACTCAGCTCTAGCTCCACCTCAAAACTTCATTCCCTTCCACTCAGGGTTTTGAGTTCCCTTTCTGGTGATGGTCCTCTCCTCATCCAATGACTTCTTTATCTTTCAGCTTATCTATCCCCCCTTTGTTTTTTATTGTGTCCTTGGTGGTGGTGGGTCCTTTATCCTTCTCCATATTCTTCAAGATTCCTATTTTCAAGTTCATTGTCTTTGGTATCTTTGGTATTTTTCCCATTTTTCCATCTTCCATACCAACATTTCCTATCTGGCCCAACTCACACAACCCCATCTTGGTTGGGTTTGTTGGTTTTTCAAATGGGTTTTGGACTATGGCGGTTGAAGTAAGGGAATGTTTGTTTCTATATTTTGATGGCTTATTTCCTCAGTTTCTCTCAATTTTTCTAGGGTCTATCATTATGGGTTCAGTCTCAGTTTCTCATTAGGGTGTCAATCTCAGTTCGTACTTCCTCATTATTTTTTATTTTGGGTATAGATTCCTTTCTCTATTTTCCCTTAGGGTTTCTGTCCTCATGTTTCTCTATTTCATTCCATGGTAATTTAATTTTTTTCTTTTTCTTTTCTATTCTGCTCTTTCTTACTCTAAATTCTTTTTCCCTTGCGCCATTCTAGGTCAGTCAGGTGCATCAGATTCTAAGGGAGTTTTGGGATGTGTCCGAGGAGCGGTAATAGTATCCAAGAGGCACGAAATGTGGTATCTTTCTCTGATTTCTATGTTATTTTTGTTTTTCCTTTGATGATAGATCTAGTTCTATTTGGTGGTTTTCGATGTTTATGATGGTGTTACACTGCTTCTTTATGTTGTTGGTTGACAAGGATTACAGATAAGGATCTATGTTTAACGACAGCTACCCAATAGACTACGATGTTCTTTGGGGGGAAAGAATGGTGTTTGGATGATGAAGGTAGAATTGGATTGGTGACAATGTATGTTAAGATGAAGAAGATGACCAATGATGGGGGATTCTGGTGGTCCATTTTAGTGTTTTAATGATGGGGTGGAGAAATAATAGAGTGTTTGATGTGATTACTGTGTGCCTCTAGGTTGGTTCATGTCTCGAGATGTATCATGAACTGATATGGTTGATGATGACTCTTAATTTTTTAATTTTTAATATTATAGATGCCCTATTTTTGGTCAACCCTTTTTAAATGTTTGGTTACCAATTATCATTAAAGCTTATTTTTATAAAATGAAACAAAAATGGATTTGGAGAACTATTTTTTTAGTAGAAATACCAATCAAAAGATTAATGTAAATAAATGTAAATGGTGAATAATAAGGGTAAATGATTTATAGGGACAATAGATACATAATTTGGTTTCTATATCCTATATTAAAAAATTATAACATATCATAATTCAAATAATTCAATAAAATAAGATACACACCAAGGGAATGATCGTAGAATATATTGTTGTTATTGGGTCACGGTGGATAAAAATCACTCAATTATTTTAGTGGACCATGAATGATACATTGAAAAGAATATTTTATCAAGGTAATCGGTTGTATCAGTTAAGTGAAGAGAGATATCAGTGAGAAAAGGTGATTTTGGGATGGTTATACATAAGATTTTTCTATGTTGGTATCACATAATTTTTTATTAGTTATTTATGATTAGGAAATAAGTTACAAAATTATTGACTAGAAAGGATTAAAATGGATAAATAAGTAGTATGATTCATCTATTAGATAATTATAAAAATTGAATTGAAAAAATAATAATGTTTTTACGTACCTAATATACGTTTTATGAGATAATAGGTTGATATAATATCTCAAGAGATAAGGGTAACGTGTGATGATTACACCAGTATATTTAATTTCTATGAGTGATACAGAAGTAGATTAAAGGGATAATACAAAGTGAGGTAGAAATGGGAAATAATGAGATGAGGGGAATACATTATTAAATGAGATAAGTGGATTACAAAATTAAATGTAATATAGAACTAATTAGTTATATGATAAATTAAATAATTCTACGAGTCAAAACTAAATAAGTGGTAAATAAATTAATATTAGAGGAGAAATAAGTAAATATCAACCATACTATTGAATTATGTTATGTTATATTGGGGTACCACTACATGGGAAACTTTTATCACATTTATATTTAAATATTAACATATTAATGGTAGAAAACTTTTTCCTTCCTGAAAGTGTAAGTTCTTCACAAATTATATAGGTCATGTTCTTTGGTATGTATTCATAAAATAAATTAGTTTTTTTATCTAATGGTAGCAGTTAATTATTACGAAAACTATATATATATGTCATATTTTATAAACAAGATAAAATAATCATGTCTCATTTACATATCAATTGTTTGGGAGTATTGTGATTTCATATAGTTTAAGGAGATTGATCAATTAGTAAGTGAGAGCTACAGTGAACCTCAACACAAAGAGGCCATGATATTATTGTTAAATGAGGGTTATGTTTTTATAATTTTTTTAAAATGGAATAGAAATAGAAACCTTGACTCACCCACTTAATATGTTCAATTTTTAGTGCCTTTAAAAACAATGATAGGTATAATATCCATTAGAATTAATTGTAAATTACTTTCATCCTAATCACCATTTTGAGGATTTTAAAAAACTATCTATTGATCATCTAAAAATATAAAAGAAATTTTATGTTTATGATAAGTAATATGATGTATAGATCTTTTTTCTTATGAAAATATGATGTTTTGGAAGTACAGTTATCACTCTTAGGTTTCAAGGTTTTGATATTAATGAGAATATAAATGGGACTCCGAATGGTGAATCACATAATGTTATGTGTCCAATACTAATAGATAATATGTATAAAAGTTTATTGTATTGTGATATAAAAAAGATATGTATAAGTAGCTTAAATAGAAGTAATATTTTTCATATCCATAATAATTTATCATTAAACACTCAAAATATAGTATTGTGGACCTGAGTGAAGTTCATCCACTTAATGAATATAAAATGGATTAATTCTTAATGAGGATTTATGTGATATTATTCTTACAAAAATATGTAAATTTAAAATCAATGAGATCCATGGAATAAAGAAAATAAGATGAATATGAATTTCAAATAGGAAAGAACATATTAAAAGTATTTCATAACATATAATCTATAATAGAAAAGTTACTAGGGGATTAATTTAGGAAATTTTATTCAAATAATGAGAATCCATATACAATAATAAAATAGTATAATGATTAACAGGAAATAAAATTCACCTATAAGTAACATCACGGAACTTTTAAGTATATATCTAGAATTTAGTAGTGGGATATTTATTGCATATCAAGAAAAAATAATATATTAAACATTATATATCTAATAAGATACAAATGATGGTTGAGTATGATCTTAGAGTGAATATCCTGGGGTTATCATAAAAAATATAATAAATGCCCCTATATTAATTTTATCACATATAAAAAATAATATTCAAAGGTTTAGAGTTATGAAAATTAACAAACATAAGAAATTAATATACTGAGACATGTTTGTTTTTAATTTTTATTTATTTATTTATTTATATATTATTAAAAAAATACTTCAATTCCCATTAAATGTAATACGGTGAGTTGATGTGTTGTCAGTTTAGTGTGTCCCTATATTAAAAGGTAGTTTACCTTATCAACACCATGGATTTTTATTCAAAATATATTGTCAACATTGAGTAAGATACATTAAATTAAATGAAACATACATAAAATAATAGAAGGAGTATTGGATTTTAATTTCAATTGTTTATCCCAAACCATATGGCGATGAATTGAATATTTTTGAAATATATTTTATTGGGATTATAGTCATGTTGTTTCATAAATAAATGATTAAACAGATAGTAGTTTAAAATTTAATGAATTTTCGATGGATATTTTTTAAAATCATAGTATACTCATTCATGGCCTAGGCGGATATTTCTTATATGATTGTATATTCTATAGAATGAGTTTTTTTTCTATTTATTCATTCATTGGTTTTGGGATGTATGATTAAATTATGTAAGGTAATTTAAAGAAAAGTTGGAATTCATTAAAATTAAACATGTGAGTAAAATTAGGTATGAGAGGTATAAATGAAAAACATAATATTACTGGATAATTCACTTGATTCTAATACTAATATATGAATCTTGTAGACTATGATAATATATTTTGGGACTCCTTGTTTTGTGGTGACTCCCAATACTATTATATGACAACATGAAGTCCAATAATGATATGATTGAAGAAGTTAAAATGTAATATATATTGATATTATATTTTTATTTTAATTAATTATGGAGAATGTCAATGGTTGGAAACAAAAAAAAATTGTTTTATTTTTTAACTATATGGATTGTTTAATGGATTAAACATTATAAAACATGGTATGTTTACTTATTATGATAACTCATGATATGAATGAAGCGATCATTTATTATGATGAATAAACATTGAATAAATGAATTAGTGTGGGTATGGAACTTATACAATCTAGATCATTAACAATGATAAATGCAACTAGTGATGAAACATTGGTTGTAATAGTTGATAGATAATATATTTATTAATGGTTTTGAAATTTTATCAACTAGGGATGGTTGGATGAAGAAACTATCATTACAATGAATCTATATAAGATGTGTTGAAATTATTATTTATTATTTATTAAATATTTTTCAATGAAATCCATACAAGATTAGTGTTTTATTAGAGAGGGTAAAAAGGGACAAATTATAAATGGGAAAAGAATACTAAACTATAATTTATAGACATGAAAAATAGTGTTCAATATTTCATATGATGACTATTTATTTGGATGAGGAAGGAAATAATTATTAAGAATAGTTGGTAATAACAAAAACATGATATTTAATAGGAACTATTAAATGATATTGTGATTATTTTCCTTCTTATATTCAATAAAGATTGTCATAATAATATATATGTGTTATAATATTGTATTTGGAATGTAAATTTACAAAAACACATGAATTATATAACATGAGAAGATATACCAATGAAATTGTAGGATATAATGTAATTATTATAATGAGTTCATCTAAATTACATATCAAAACTAATGATATGAATGTATCATAGAATTTGATAGATAAAAATAATTCTAATCTAATTATATTTAGATAACATAGCCTATGATAGAGATATTACTAAAGAATTGTGATTATAATAGACTATAATAAAATGGATGTATAGAATTAAATGTATATTTCATATGGTGATATATCATTTCATTGTTTAATATAGGTGACAGTGAAAGAGATACTTGGGTATATAGAGTATTAAATGAGACATTAATTATATAAAATTAATTATAGAAGGAGACATGTGCATATCATTATAAGTGCTATAAAAAACTGAAGATGACATTTTTTACATATGGTTATGCCATAGTTGGGTATTAACATATATCACCATTGGAGAAATAAGGCACTAATATGGCCTCATATTATATGAATAGAGAATTATGGTTGATCATGAATGGGAAATTTTTAAAGGGTTTTAAATATTTGATATATAAATTAATAATGTTTATTTTTGTATGATCCTACCATTTTCATGTTGCCCCCCTAATTGTTTTTTTAAACGATTTTAAATTAGGTTTTCTTCTTTTTTGGATATACCTTGGTTGCTCCTTGAGGATGAAAATGGGAATTTGTGATGAAATACATAGTTTCATAGGATTATATACAGTGGATATATAGGATGCATTATAGGAAATGTGGAAATCCCGTAGAGAACCAGAATATGGTGTGGATTCCTAAGAGAACAGAAATTCATGATACTAGATTTTTTTACCAATGTGGTATTGAAACTTGTGGGGTATTAGACTAAATGGGAATTGTATCATGGTGGTTGTGTCTTTGGAAAAATTGTATCAATGTTGGATTTTATTTGTTCATCAAAATCTAGCAACCTTTTAAAATATAGGTAGGTTATGGTACCACTCCAACCATTGCAATGGCATAAATGCAGCATGGTGTACATATCTAAGATGTAGTGTCCCCACCACCCACCTCCTCCCCCACCACCCCCAACAGAATTAAATAAGACCAATATTGTTAACATAAGAATTTTTTTTCATACACACATTTAACAAGGGAGGATGTGGTATGGTATCATGGAATGTATCGTAGCATACTATAAGCCATCTGATTCTACTACATGGTCTTTGGGATTATGTTATTAATATATTTTGGAAATCCTTTCTATAAATACCCCTGATACCTTATAATCACTTTATGATAAAATATTTTATTCATGAATTATAGGTACCCCATATATATTTTAAAAGTATTATGGACCTCATTTTCATTGGATTCAACCCTATCATTCCTACCATGATGTTTTGAGAATATATTTTTATGGAAATCCATCCAGTTTCTCTAATTATAGTTCAATGGTTTTCCTATAAGAAAAATATGATGAAATTTTATCTTATAATCGGTGATGGGAAGTCATAGGGACTAAAAAATATCTTGTATAATAGGAGTCTATCAATAGAATCTCAATTTTATGTGGGTGGTCTAGAACATTTCCTATTTTTTCTGTTTCTAGTTTTGTATTATTTCCATTACATGTGATCATACCAGAACATGGTGTGCATGACCAAAATAAATGATTTTTTACTTTATTTTATTTTTAACTCATTTATAGACCTACCATTTGACATGGTTAGGTCTTTTGGTGTTATTATTTAGACATGCATCCACCTAAAAGGTGGTTCATCTTTTTTACCATCCATGATAACTTTGAAAATTGATGACATATTTTTTTAACTTCCATAACATATGAAATTGGTGTCATTTATTAAGATATAATAACACAACAAAAATTATTTATAGACATTCTAATGACCCAAGAGAGTTTAAATGAAAAATGCAATTTGAATTGAGGTAAATGTGATAATAGTTTGGATTCCAACCTTATGGGATGTAAATAGATAAATAATATTCAGTTAGATGAATTGAAAATAAGGTACTGTTGTTATATATGTTATGATTTGGGGTTCGTTAGGTTTTATTGATTATATTTATTAGATTAGTGATTATATATTGAAAATAAGGGTTGACCCTATTATACTTCTATTCATATAGGGATTTCCCCTTTTAAACTAAAATTCTTATAGGGAATGACCTAGTTATACATTAATTATTATGTCTCTTGTCACACATAGATTGTAATGATTAAAGGGATCTTCCTTATTCTCTTGTGATGATTTATGTAAATACCTTCAGAGGGTCATGGTTAAGGTTTTCATAGTTCCAAGACATTCCTAGAGTTATTAGGTATTCTTATGAAGTATATCTATCTAACCAAAGGTGTCAACCCAAAGCTTGAGGGTCAATGCATTTATTTCACATATTGAATAAATAGATTCAATTAATACCATTTTTATTACTTCATTAAATGCACAATATATATCAAACATTATTATTTTAGGTATTGTGAGGTTGAACTATTTAGTTGTTCTTGAACCCATGATGGTTCATCATTTGGTTCCCATAGAGCTATCATGGATACATGATTAAATATGGGTAAGTAACTCTATTGTTGATTGTTTATTTTTGATGGGTTGAAGCATGAAGACATGATTGACATGGAATTCATGACTTAGAACACAATGTCTTCATTTGATTAAACTATCCTTCTATTTTTTTACATTTATCGCATATTTTATTAAGATTTAGCCTGTCATTAAATGATTATATTATTATTGATTTGATGGATTTATTCTTTTTTAGTTACAATAGTATGTTTTTTACTATTTTTCTTAAACTATTTATACTACTCTATTATTATATTCTATTGTATTTAATATTTGTTATTGTGTGTATAATCTCTCCTCTATAAAACTCAAACCATCACTTCTATTCTGCATCACCCATCATATAGGGAGGAATGTATAAGATCACATACCTAAACCAAGTTTAGACATGTGAGGGAGTATCGGGTTAAGGGACCTTAAAAGTTGTTTTAGATCCCCATGGTTTCTTTTTTTCCCTTACTATTTGAGAGAGGTAAAAAATAGACTGGGATGTGTTCAAACATGATGAATATATTTTCTAATATAGTATATAACCATTAAATGGAAGAAAATATGAGTTCCTAGTCATGGTACTATTGTTCATTATATTCTCATGTTACAATTTGGATGTGATTTCACCTCAGGTGATTCACTTCTTTTAGGATATTTTAGTTTATTGATAGTTTTATTCACCTCTTACTATGGAATGTGATTAGTACAAAAAAATAATAGTAGGAACATAGGGATGTATTTTGACTTGAATGTTTAATTATTAGGACATATTTATTGAATGAGACATAACTAGTAATAGAAACAATGAAATGAAATCCCTTGTAACACTTGATAAATGAAATAAATGAAAAATTTATTTTTTAAACTAATTGTTAAACAAAGTATAGAGGAACCATTATTCAATGGTTATATTCTATTATTTATTATTCTATAGACCTTGTGAGTAATTATGTTATAAAGAGTGTGTTGGTATCCGTAGATAAAAACATCTCCACACCATCTTCGAGTTGATCATCATGATTGTGGTAATCAGCACAATCCAAAAATAGCTTATCTAAAATTCCAACAAATTAAGAGAATTATAAGGAACATCATCTTTGTGAAGGATTCCTAGGAGATATGATATCCATGGAGAGGGATACTATTCTCACTACCCCTTACTACAAATCATTTTTTTTTCATTTTCTAAAATCCAGTTAAAGGGTGGCTGGTACCCATTACAAAAATCACCACTCTCATTCACCCCTCCACAAAAACCATTTCAAATTCAAATTTCAAACAAAAAAATGACAGCTGCATACCATCCATCATTACCAAATTCAAAAATCAAAAAAGTGGAAACATCATGACCGAACTTGGTTCTTGAGCTCCGTACTCCATGCGTACTTCTGTAGCCCTCAGTCCTTGCGACCCCGTACTCCATGCCAATCCAAAAGCTTCATCACCGAAGTGGATCACCGGAAGACACCCTGCTTCGTCGCCCACTGCCACAGGTAGCCGTCGATGATGCTGCCTCCAACTTAACACCATCAACAACCCATCACAGTAGAAAAAGATCAAATGTAAACCCAACATTGAACAACCATCATCAGCAACCAAGCCAGATTCATCTTTACGAACACGCTCACAGGAAATCAGAGTCGCCAATGGACCGTCTGCCACCATAACATCCCAGAAACATCACAAAAAAAAGGAAATAAAACCATTAAAAAACTAAAAGTGAAGATACATCACCGGAACAGCCTTCCACATGCAACTCCGCCAAAACAAGCTCAAATCACAAAGAGAATGGAATCAACCTCAAATCCCGTCGCCACCTTCAGCCCCATTGGAGAATACCCTAAAAACCCCCAAGGCACTCACATCAACTGCATATCGAAGCTGAAAACCCCCAAATAGCCAAGAAAACACAACCCAGGACTGACTCCACAATGCCAAGACCAGATCGAACCCACAAACCTTCCCTTGGCACATGTTAGAACTTCTAGAGACCTCATCGCAACCTAGTATTCCGCTCGTGGATCCATATTTGACAGCGACGTAGAAACATTAAACCTAGAGAGGGAGCCCAATCCAGAAACCTAGCCGACGAGGAGAGCCAAAGAGGGAAAACAAAGCCTTCCCTTCACAGAGGAAGGAAGGGGGCGATCGAGGGAACCATCACCGCATTAAAATGATGAGAGAATTAGATCTAAAAATTCCACCAAATTTCAATGGGGAAGGATATCCCCAAGAAGTTGAGATACAGATTAAGACATTATAAACGTTATTCAATCACCATGAGACACCTAAAAATAAGTAGGTGAAGATTTATACTAATATTCATTGAGGAATATGCTTGAATTGATTGGATATTTAGGAGATGGTTAGGATTTTGGAGGAGTTATCATGGAATGTTTTCAATGTGATGTTCTTGAGACACTTCTACCAAGATGTGTTGAGGGATGATAAGGATCAAGTTTTCATGCCCTTGATATTTGAGGTTATTTTTGTGATGGAAAATTATACACACTTCAAAGACAGGTAATTATTTTCTCTATATATGTATGATGATGAGGTCACTGATGTGAGGCTTTTTTAGAATGGGAATTTCTATAAAATTAGGTCATAGTCAAATGTATTGCATTTGGGAAACATTGTTGACATGATAAATCTAGATCATATCATATAAAGAAATTAGAGAGAGGACATGAGTGGTGTCTAGATAGTTTCATTAGGTTAATATATGATTTCTTCATCTATTTATAGGAAGTTCTACTATGACAGTTATTTTTATCGAAATAGTAGGTGGAGCAGTAAGGGCGGTTGGTAGTCATCTCATAACCATGTCTCGTTTTAGTGATTCTTGTGTGTAAAGGATGGACACATGCTCCCTCAATGTCCTTGACCTACAATGTAGTGTCTTTATTTTATTATTATACTTTATCACCAATGATTTCACAAGACCCCATAGAAGTAGAATAGTAGGATAGTCACCTTAGTTGGTGATCGGCATAGCTACTCCTTAGCATATCAGTATATAGAGTTCCACGAGATGGTCAAGAATAGGTATAGATGTGGTTCCCCATAATATTAGAGATATTATCATTTATAAAAACCAAAATATGGTAGTTTTACTAGAGCATAATATAGATTGGTCTGTCAACTATAATTTATAAATCCTACTCCAGTTATCTTGGATACATGACATCCTACCATTAGAGGTATGTTTCATGCATCATCTTCCCATACATTCATTATTTTATAAGATAATTTCATTTAGTTTTATCTTATCTTATTTAAAATGTATTGGTTTTGGTTATTTAATGTTTGGATTGTGGTATGACCATCCACAGAACAATTGGAGTGTGTTCATATGATATTAAATGTTGTCAGGTGTGTTCTATAAAATTTTGTTGTAGTTATTTTCTCATGATTTTTATATATGATGGAAATGAAATATTTCCATTTGATTATATTTATGTCCAATCTAGGTGTGATGTAGGATTTTATCAAATTTTATCAGATGATATTTTCCTTTTTCTCCCCATAAAGAGGGGCTAGAAACACCAAGTAAAGTTGGATCTTTAGGCTAGTCATTTAGGAAAAAGTCAGTGAAGATAGTAATATCTCTTAGATTAGATATGAACACTTTATCTTAATGATTTTGAAATTAAGTAGAATAATGTTCCTCCAATTGAAGGTAATTTTTTGTATGTATTTCATGATTAGTTATTTGGATTAACACCTACATGGGAGATGAGTTCATGATCATGTTGTTTTTTTGACTTGATGTAGTTTCAATACTACATTATAGAACATAAATTGCAGAGCATTTTGAGTTGAAATTTCAGTTGGAGGAATTTAAAGTAAAAGTATTCATATTTTATAGTACTTCACAATAGTGTTTTACCTTGTTCTTTGACAAGAAGGATGATATGACTTCATAATTATGTTTGGATTATCAGATATTATACCAGATTACTGGAAAGAACTTGTATTCCCTTAAAATAATTAAAAATATCTTCAATCTATTGGGAGGTACAAAAAACTTCTCCATGATCTTCTTCAGTTATGGGTACCATTAATTGAAAGTGATACTTTATAAAAAACCTCAATCTATTTAAGTGTAAGTATGTTTCATATTGGTTCATGGTGATGTTGTTCGGTTGGGAAAATAAACAAGTAGTATTCATGGCCTTAATGAATCAAATAATCAAAAATTTATTTGATCAGTTTATGGTATTGTTTTTTGATCAAATCTTAGTACTCTCTTATGTTTCATATGATCATGTCTCACATCCTGTCCTTATCCTAAGTACACTGAGAGATAGTTTACTATATTCCAATCTATCCAAATGAATCCTCTGGATTAATTGAGTGGACCTCTTGGCCCATGTCCTCTTAAAGGATGATGTGGTAGGGGACCCAAATAAATTTTCAACCATTATATCTTAGAATGAACCAAATAATGTCTTTGAGTTTTTGGGTTTTCTCATTTTATTAGGATATTATTAGGATTTCATCCCATATGAATCCAATTTGGTAGAACTAATGTCAAGAATTACCATGAATGGGGTGAAGATTTCGTGGTTAGATACTTTTGTAAGAGTTTATCAAGAGTTGAAGGGAAAAATTACTTCGACACTAATCATCACAATTCTTATAAAAAAAAGATTATAATGTTTCCTAAACAACATCCATAATTGTATTTGGAGTAGTTATGATGTAGGAAGACCATGTGGTTTTATATACCCTCATATAAATGAGGCTACCTGAGAGGAATTACCCTACTCATGATCTGGAGTTAACTATCATGGTACATCCCCTTAGTTGTTTGAGGCATTATCTATTACATGAATTTGTTTGTGTTGTATATGTACTACATGATCCTAAAGTACATATTTTCTTTATGTGACCTGATCCTTTAACAGAAGAGATCAATCGAGTATCTATATTATTTTAACTTTGGTCTAGCTTACACACCATGAATGGGAAATGAAATTATTGAAGAATTGATATAGAATAAATTGATATACGTAGTTTTAAAATCTTTAATTGGATGGAATATGATTTCATTTATTATAGAAGAGCATCTAGATATTCTAGAATCCTAGGGATGGTTATATTTAACATCAACATCAGTGATACCCATGGTTCTTTACATGATAAAGGAAGATAAATTATCTTATCATAAGGGAATTTTTCTGATGTAAATTAAGATCATTTATTATAAGGGTTGATTTCATTCTTTTCTTTTTATCGAGTATGTGTTCATATGAGATTTCACACGGATAAGTTGAGAGAATTTCATGCTACCAATTGGGTAGTACATCTAGGTCATATAAAGATGTATCATGATCTCTGTAGATAGTAGTGTTGGATAGGAATTAAAATGAGAGGTTGGATTTTTTTGTAAGATTCTACACCTATCATCAGCTGAAGACCGATCATCAAAGACATGTTGTCTTGTTGCATTATCTTCCCATTACATAATTGTGTTGATGCCACTGGATTTTTTGATTGTATTACCCAGAATTTCCCACATTAATAATGTAGTTTGGTAGATTGTATATCAAATGATGATTATAACCCTA
The DNA here is from genome assembly GCA_963277665.1 of Viscum album. Classification (NCBI taxonomy): domain Eukaryota; kingdom Viridiplantae; phylum Streptophyta; class Magnoliopsida; order Santalales; family Viscaceae; genus Viscum; species Viscum album. The sequence continues at coordinate 1,320,531,418 of OY728142.1, forward strand.
TTCTTTCTAATTAGAGAGACATTCATTATGAATTATATGGGTTTCCTCTATGGGATGTGAATATAATGACTATATGGTGTGTCGAAGAGTATTGTTTTTGATTGAGATCCTTATTTCATATCACAGTTTATCATGGTTTCATGAAGGAACTATGATCGTAGTTTCTTACTCTTAAATACTATAATACTCATACCAGTTAAAAATATAAGTGGAAAACATATAATCTAGAAGATATTTTATGATCCGGTGTCTTGGTTTTTTGTGGCACTTGAGGGAAGAATTTGTCTCTTGTGGACTTCATGTATAGTAAAAACATCCAGGATTTGATACCAATGGATCAGATTAAGGATTTTTATAAATTTTTTTGATTTTATCACCTATTCTAGTCAGAGAAAGGTGAGTTAATTCACCTTGTAAGTGGTCTCATATAGGATACTTATGATTAGGTTACCAGGTTCATCAAATGGTTGGTGACCACGCATAGACTGTAGAAATCATACGTTTACCATTGGACATGACCATTAGAGTTTGAGGTTGGCCATAATATTTTTCGTCAAGTGTATTTTAGTTTGTTTAAATGTTTTATAAGGATATAGGTGAAGCTAGAACCTATGTTTTCTATGATGTTTTATATAGTGGAAAGGGTTGGTTTAGTGGAATTCCATTTATCTATTCCATAATTCTTCAACACCATGCATTATGTGTTTCACTTTTGAGAACATTGGAGATTACATATTAACATTTATCATGAGATATAATTTTATAAAGTCGAGATGGATGTTGATGCATTCTTTTGTGGAGCATGTGATTCATTTTATGGACCATCGTGAGAAGAATCTATGGGGGATGAACACACCACCAGTGAGAGTGAAATGGAAACATCACCAGGTAAAAGATGTGTCTTGTGATATGGATTATGATATCATGACAGAGTATATTGTCTTTTTCATGGATACCGCACATTGATATTTTAATCCTCATGGTTCCGAGCAGTTATATGGTGGCAGGGTATGTAGATATTTTTATATTATAGTTGTTCCCCTAATAAAAATTTTGTAAACATTTTAAATTATTACTTGTTGTCTAGATGTACCTAAATTTCTACATGGGAGAAATGAAATAATTAGTTTTACAAGATCCTGAACTATAGAGAAAATTATTTCACTATAAAATAGGTGGTTGGAGTGTGGAGGTACTGGTTAAGGATTAGGTTCATGGGAGGAGGTAAATATGAGCTACAAATATTTTTGGAATATCTACGTTGAGGAAGCTAACTTTGGAGTAGGCTTGTCTAATACTACAATATAGTTATCTTTCCAATGGTGTAAGGTTCACAGGGCTATATTTTTTCCATTACACCAAATCTAGTACACTTATGAAATGGTAGTAGGATTCAGGGAAACTCCTATATTTCCCAGGTCATAGATATATCACGGTTTTCATGGTTACAGTTTGGTCTATCCATGATTAGAGAGGGTGTATTTCATGGAACTAAGTATGTATTTTCTGTACACATTGACCTACGATGTTCATTCCATGGTTTCTTGGGAAGCACCATAACATAACATATGTCATTCTATTATGTGGTGTGGTCTAGGTGGCTGAGCCATGGTCCTCTTTTTGAAAGACTCTATATAAATACCCTTGAGACCATATGAACTATTTATGATCAAATCATGTCCTTTTAATTCCTAGTTTTACAAGATAACTTTTCTATGTATTTTTTACCTCCTTATCATTAAATTCAACACTATCCTTCCATCCATGATGCTTTGAGCCAAGATTTTAATGGTAGTCCTTCTAGTTTCAATAAATCTAATTCATTTATTTTACTCATTGAGAACACTTTTTAATAGATTAATTGGTTATCAATGAATGAAATGAAGATGAACCAAATGTTATATTTAACAACATGATTTTTTCTATATCTTCTTCATTTTTGGGTCAATGGTCTAGAACTTATCTTGATATTTCAATTTTATTTTTTTCTAGTATATGATGTATATAAGATCATGTTGGAATGCCATGAACATGAACTAAATAATTGGTTTGTACTATTTTCAATGACTTACAATTGTATTGAACTCTCATTATATTTTTTCGAGTCTTTTCATGTTGCGACTGAGACATGAATTCACCCAATTGGTGTTATCTTTTGAACCTACTTCAGACAAGGATGATTGATGGCATAATATTTGGTTTTTTTATTACTTATAAAACATGATTTGTTGATTTAGATAGAATAACATGGAGTAAAATTAGTAAATTGGAATAATGATGACATTGGGATGTTTAAATGATTAATGGAATGAGAAATGATATAATTATTATGATATATGGTATTCTGACATTATAGGATGTAATTGGACAGATAAAAGATGTCTTGATGAATTGGACATAATAGGTAGTGATGAAATGTGTTATTCTTTGTGATTGGTAGATTATTAATTATTATAATCCATAAATAAGTTTTTTAAAATTTTTATATGGATTGGATTAGTTATGTTGTAATTCTAATATGGCATGGCCTCGACATATTGTAATGCTTATAGGAAATGGCCCATTTTTTCAGTATTTCATATTACGAAAAGCTAATTTATTCTTATTCCTTATAGGGATCTACTATGTATTCATGTGATTATTTATATAAATACCTTGTAAGGGTTATGTTTATAGTTATCATGGTTTCACTACATATTCTGATATATCGAGCATTGCGTATAAGAATGATTGGCTAACCAAGTGTGTTAACCAGGACCTCAAGGGTTACTGGATTTATTTCTAGAATAATCCTTATTTATTTAATTTATACTTTGTTTGTAGATTTATTTCATGATATAAATATATATATATAAAACTAGTTTTTTTATACATGGTTATGTCGACTTACTGAGTTTTACTCACATCCTAGATGGGTAGTCATTTAGTACCATGATATGTAAGAACCCAATTTTTCACTCATGTATGGATGCTTTTATTTTTAAGTCTAAATCTTTTGTTTGGACTCAATAAAGACGATTAATGTGTTAATAATGATTCTGAGGGTGTCTAGGTCTTTTTAGAGCACAAAACCCATATTTTTGGTGAAAATAGGCTTAGAACATGGTTTAAAGTTAACCATGTAGGAATTCTGCATGGTTTCCAAAACCATCTGGATTGTGTATTGTTTTTGGATAGAGCCACCTTGAATGGTTGGCACAAGGCCATGTATCCAAACCATGTGAACACCCCTTTTTTCCAGGTTTTCGTTCATGGATTGTACATGCTTTGATCATACCATGTGGAGGATGCTTTTTCAGGCAGAACCATCACACACGGTTTGTGCATGGTTTGAAAAACCATGTGAATAAACCATGATTATGCTAAATTTTTGAGTAAAATGTCCAAAATTCCTTTAATGGTATACTTACACCCCCCCACCCTCTTCCTCCCAAATCCAAGAACGAGTGGGATTAAGCACTTTTCCACGCATTTTTTGTAGCTTTTGAAGGCCAAAGATAGGGATCAAGAGATCTACATCATCCAACATCCAATCGAGTTTTTATTCTTCATGTTGGATTCACAATAGTATGTATTCAAATCCACATTAGCCTCTCTTCTTCTCTCTTTCTCTCGACCAAGATATCATCATGTGATCTTTTTTCACCTTTTCCTATATCTACTCTGATCCGAGCCAAATAAAGGGACAATACTGGATGAGGAGATTCGTAAAACACTAAGGTGGTTAGTCTATAACACATCCATAATGTTCGTTGATTTTTGAATATTCATCTAGGGCCCACCGATTTAATCGAAAGCTGTTTCTCAAATTCACATGTCATGAATATACTTGTTAGAATCATATGTTTATGCTCTTTCCAAATATATGATTTTTTGTTAGCGGTTACACCATGAACTCAATCCACCCCATATGAAAGGTTATGGTATATTTGGGTTTTTAGTGTTTTGGCACATTTGAGCCACCGTTCAGGTGTGCCTTTGGTTGATCTTCTTAAAGGTGACCCTTCTATGATATATGGAATGGTTTTAATGATAATTACATAATGTCATGTACCATGTATGCTCACCACTTGACCAACATAAGCTAAGTGCATCAATTTGACTATTAAATGAAAAATTTGAAATGGAAAGCATATTAAGTATATAACTTGACCTTGAAAAATGAGATTGAATAATGGTTACATGTTCATAGAACTCCTTGCATTATTGATGGACGGTAGCAGAGTGAACCTCTCTAATTGAATTTTCATTAATGGTTAATTAATTCATGATTAAATGGTTGCAACACTACATGGAATATCTGCACTAATGGAATACAAGGCTTGAACCAAATGAAGGATTACATGATTACAATATCAAATAAGAATTTACTAACTTGATCTCACCTTGGATTCTTAGGGGAGAATACCATGGGTCTTGGGAACCCCATTCCTATTCAAGGATGTGGTTTTATTAGGTTGATACCCACCTAGACTTTAGTTGTGGTCTATTCCTCAAATGCTTGGTATACTACCATAGGGTCTATTACCTTATTACATGATACCTCAGATACACTCCTTGGATCTTACATTGACTAGTATGTGCCATGGAGAAATCCCATAGGGCCCTGTCCTTGATTAGCCCCATTTTACCTTGTTCAACCACCTTGGACATTGTAGGAACCTAATTTTTTAATTACTTGGATTACTCTCCCCAGATTTCACTCTTACCCTTTATCTAGACTATGATACTAATAAGTTAGTGATTCATAAGCTTTATGTTACCATGGTTATTACACTAGAACTCCCTCACTGGATATAATTTTTAGGTTACCTTTTTATGTCTTGGGACTTTCACTTATTATATTATCACAAGGTTATGTCACTGCTGGATATACCTCACGTGACCTATTAACATTAAATTTCAATTACATAATTAATTAACTAGTCACATGTTCTGACACCTTCTAAGGGCTAAATCCAGTACTAGGGTATTTACTTATATTGTAATATTTCCTTTACCTTATATATTCTATCCTATACATTACTATATTCCATTACACGGGTCGAATGTTATAGAAACTGTTGGTGGTGGCCCACTAAGATTTATATCACTTCCTCTATGAAAACTGTTTGGTACCTGAAGTAGATTAAATGGTTACATGTATTAACAAAGGGAAGCATATAGCAGCAAAAACAAGATTGCTTGCTGTTAGGATGAAGCTTCATAGAAGAAGACTAAGTTGGATCTCAGGATACTTGGAGTAACTTTTTTTTTCTTTTACTTTGTGGAACATGTTATGCCTATTGTATTGAATCCATGTTTTCTATTTTCTAGTGACATGTCATTACATCATCATTGCTTTAGTTGATATAATTATTGTATTATCATTTATATATTTCAATAGTTTTCTTCCTCTATTTAATTACATTTCTTATGTTGGTCACTATTCATTTATATTCCTTCCACTCTGCTAAAATCTGCTAATGAGGGTATAATCGCCCCATGGACACACCCTAGGCCCTAGCAGCTAGTCATAATCCTCTGGATGTTGTGGAGATATGCTTGACACCATGTGGCCCACCGGGCTCTAGGAACCCATTAAGTGGAATCTGTGTCTGGGATATCACAAAGTCATATCAAAGGTTATTCGTTTCTTACTTTTCTATTTAGAGAAAATAGATTAGAGAATATGAACTCTTAAAACATGGTCATATGTTGTGATTTGGAATTGAGAACCCGTGATAGGGGGAAAAACTGAGTTGCCTAAATTATAAATGTTATTATGCCTTTTCCTATTACAGTTTATATTATTTCACCATTGGGTGACACACATGTTGTTTAGTGTTGTTAATTCATACAATATTTGATAATTTATTTCATATTTAGCCTGATGATATGAGGGAAAGTAGCATTATTACATTCATCATTATAGGCACCTAGAATTCACATGTCATGTATATTGGCATGCCTTATATGTGCATTTCACTACTTTTCATTTCTTAATATTCATGTGATTGTTGAGTGATGTTGTGATAGTTGGATGTACTAGTATTACATTGGATATAATTGAGTGATTTCTTATATAATTTCATTAGGTGTATGGGACCTCATGGGTTGGGGTGCATAATTAACGGATTCAAGTCATTATACTATAATTAAAGGGGTGTTATTTCTGGTTATAAGTGTATGGGAACTAATTCAATGAAAATGGATATCCAATAGAAAGGGAATCTGGAAATCTAAAATAAACTAGTTTCGCATTCTCATCCCACCTTTTAATGTCTATGAAAGTTAAAGTATTGAACCTTGAAATTAACTACAAAATGACATGAAACTTATACTTGAAAACTTATTAATTCATGCCCGTCTAAGCAGGTAGTTCGGGTAGTATACCTTGGGGAGAGAGTTTTCTTATGTTCAGTTTCCTCTGGTGATGATATCTCAATTATTTTAATCTTGTTCTGAGGTGTGATCTTGGAATTTGTATAACAATGATACCATGAATTTCTCATCTCATTCAATATGATGGCGGTGACGATCATGATCCAAACATTGTGGGCCTTGGGCCCCCAGTCTTACCTCCAAGAGTTCCACTTGAGGCACCCCGTGTTGTACCTGATCTGAGATCTGACTCCCAAGTCTGTTATAGTTTCATACATCTGATGCAGTACATGCTTGGTGTTCCATGGGTTGCAACTATGATGGATGATCTGGCCTAGAAGTTCCTCTACTAGCATCCTCAAACTTTTTTAGGGGATGGAATCTCACATGCTAATGAATCTTGGATAGAGGCCATGATGTCTATCATTGGGAATTTGGAAATGACACTAGAGAGGACTGTCAATATTTAAACATACATGCTTCAGGATTTTGCCTAGACTCGCTGGGATGTGGTTACCTAGGCAGGTCGTCATCAGGTCATGTTATGGGTTGATTTCCAGAATTCCTTCTATGATCATTTTTTTCTTTAGGCGCTGAGTGATGACAAAGCTAGAGATTTCATGTATATCGAGCATGGTTCTATGTTTATTATGGAATATTCAACACATTTTACTGATATTCAGCACTTTCAATAGCTTTTTACTGGTGATGAGATATTATGTGCCATACATTTTGAGGATGGGATCCAATATGTCATCTGAACTCAGGGGAATGAATTTTTCCTTCATACCTTTTCTGCAATAGTTGATCAGGCCCTTATCAGTAAGCATAACCTGAGGTACGACATGAGTATCGAGTTTAAAGGATAAGTGCCGCCACATGCTAGTAGTAATTTTGGTGGTAGGAAACATTCCCTTGTGTTTTCTCCTTAGGGAAGTTGTAGCAAGAGTATCCAGTTTAATAGCTCTATGGAGTGTCATCGATGTGGATGTCCAGGGCATATAAATCCCCAATGTGATAGGGACCATATGGAGTGTCAGGCTTGTGTCTATATGGGTAATGTTCAGTGTTTATTCTGGTCCTTTAATCAAGCTTCATATTGAAAAGGATTAGCATTTACTCCACATAGAGGAGTGACTTATTTTGTGCCACATCAGGCGTGGAGTTTGAATAGCACCGGTAGGTCTGGCTGAGGAGGTTGTGACCATGGTAGTCCAACCCTTGATTACAAGCAGCACCAACAGATCAATCCTGATCTTGGAAGTCAATCTATTGCATAGTTATGTGGATCAGGTCTGTTTCATTCTTTATAGTAAATACCCAAGGATTAGGCAGTGAGACCATCTACAATACGAGGTACTATTCTAGTATCCTCCACTATTGTCTCTACTTTGTTTGATATGCCTACTTTAAAATCATTTATTTAAGTATCAATGTTGGAATGTATTAGACTAGAGATATAATATTACTATGGCATAATAACCATTGATATACCATTGGGAATACAGATATAAGGCATATGCTAGTGCATGGACTGTGGTAGTAGTTACCCTTTCTTGTGGAATCTCTTTGTTCTTGAGATGATAGTCTTCGATGTCATTATTAGGATGGAATAGTTAATCCACTATCATGCCTTGGTAGACTTCTATCACTGTAGGGTCTCTATTACATCACCAGAAGGAAGCAGTTATATTTTCAAAGGTGAGTGGGGTGTCCAGGTTGGGAGATCTGGACCAAAGCATCATTGTCTAGGTGAAGTGACCACCAAGATTGTATGTATTTTCCTAGAGGATAAGGGTTTGCATCAAAATTATTTCCCTCAAATAGTTGATCATTTCAGGGAAGTGTTTCCCAATGAATTTTCTGGTTTACCTCTAAAAAGATAGGTAGAGTTTACAATTGATCTTGGTCCAGGAGAAACTCCAGTGTCCATTCCTTCATACATGATGGAACCTACTAATCTTCAGAAGCCTAAGAGGCAGATAGAGGACCTAGAGGCCAAATGATTTATACATCCTTGTACATCCTCTTCGGGTTCTACCATGTTTTTTTCCAAGAAGTTGGATGGAACCTTACATCTCTTCATGGACTACATAAGGTTGAACCAGCATGCTATCAATAATAGGTATCCACTTCCTCAAATAGAAGATCACTTTAACTAGCTCTGAGGAGAAAAGGTGTTCTCTAAATTATAAATAAGATTGGGTTATCATATGGTGCCAGTCATACCATCAAACATTCCTCATACAAATTTTAATAGCATGTATATTTTGTATGTGTATCTTGTTGTGCAGTTCGGTCTTAAAAATGAACATGTCATTTTCATGGATTTGATGAATAGGGTTTTACACCCCTATTTGTACTGTTTTTTCATGGTCCTTATGGATGACATATTGGTGTATTCTCTCACTCATAAAGACCCTGCCAAACATCATGAGATTATTCTAATTGTAGTGAGATAACATCATCTTTATGCCAAGCTTTCTATGTGTGACTTCTAGATCGACAAGGTCCACTTATTTGGTCAAATTATTTCAGAATCAGGTGTATCTTTTGACCATAAAAAGGTTAGTGTTGTAGTTTCCTTGGATAATTCATAGAACATGTTTGATACCAAGAGTTTCGTAGGGAATGGTAGATACTACCAGATTTTCATAAAAGACATATCTCGTATTTCTTCAACACTTACTAGACTTACAAAGAAGTGTGTTAAGTTCCTTTGGTAATAATCATGTGAGAAATACATTCAAGAACTGAAAGGGAGGCATGTCTCAAAACTAATTCTGATTCTTCCAGAACTAGGTAAAGGTTATATCTTCTTCTATGATGCTTCATGCATTGTCCTAGTAGTAGTGTTGATATAGGAAGGCAAAGTCCTTGTGTACAAATCTTGACATTTGAGGCCTCACAATAGAAATTACCCAACACATGACCTTGAGGTAGTATAATATGTCCATGTGTTACATTTAAAGAGACATTGTCTATTGGGTGAGCACTTTTTGGTGTATAAAAATCACAAGAGCTTAAATTATATCTTTTCACAGCATGAATTTATCCTCAGACATTGGAGATTGGTAAAATATCTATAATCTTTTGATTTTGAGAATTCCTATTTGACCAGAAAGGGAAATGTGGTCACTAATGCACTAATTTAGAAAAATAAAAAACATGCCATACATGAAGACAATGATGAAGTGAAGTTAATGGACCTCTTTTCTGAACATCATCTTGAGTTTCAGGATAGTCACCAGAATTCTTACCTCTCTGACTTAATAGTTACCTATTCCCACTTTGAGAAGGTGAAGTGTATTCAGTTTTCAAATATTAATGGTTTGGTTCTTCATGACAGTTTATTAAAAGATAACCCACCTATGAATTATTCTATATGTAGAGATGACATCCTATATCTACATGGATGTATCTGGGGTTTTGCAGATATAATAGAAGAGTTGATGAAAGAGTCCCATGCTTCTCAGTGAGAAGTCTTTCTTGGAATCTCGAGTATGAATTGAGGTATGTGACGCTAGTATTGGTGTCTTGGAATGAAATTTCCAATTGCATGCTTCATCATTAGGTGTTCCACATATCATTAGGTGAAGTTGAATCACCAGATACCTGCAGGCTTGTTACAGCCGCTTCCAGTCCTAGAATGAAATGGGAAGATATTGCAATGTATTTCATAGTCAACATACCTAGGTCGCTGAGGGGTAGTGATTCTATCTGGGTAGTCATTGATCAACTAACGAAATCCACCCACTAAATTCCTATTTGGGATACTTTCTATGTTTATGAGTTTGGAAGACTATATGTTTGTGAGAACTTACAACTACATGGGGTTACACGTACTATCATTTCAGATAGGAATTCTTGTTTCACTTCATGATTTTGGAATGGATTGCAGAAATCTATGGAGGATCAGGTGCTTCTATGTACGTATTTTCACCCATAGAATGATGGAAAATCAGAATGGACAATAAAAGTTCTAGAGGATATTCTCTAATCATGTGTCTTGAATTTTAGAAGCTCTTGGGAGAAGCAACACTGTTTGAGAACCCCCCTAGTCCATCGCACCCTACTTCCTCACTATCCCTCTTTCCCGCCTCACTCTCCTCTTATTCGGCACCGCCCTATCTACCTCCTCACCAGCCGATGCTTCCTCTCCAGCCTCCTCACCAGCCAGCACCGCCTTCTTCCAGACTCCCATTCTCCCCTTGGCCTCTGTCTGATGAACCATTAGTCTCCTCATCCTATAGTTTTTCTAACCAGGGCCCTCCTCCCCCAACCTAAGTTTTGATTTTATAGGGGTTTCACATCATTTTGGGTGAAATTGTGATGTAGTTTGTTTGGTATCTTGAAATTGGGTCTGTTCGTGGTTGATTTTGGTGCTGTTGAGGTGCAATGGTAATTTTAAACCTTTATTCGGATGATTCTTGGGTCAAGGTAGGTGGTTCTACCTCTAATTATAATTTGAGGAATTAATTTTCAAGTTTAATTAATTTATCTTATAATTCATTTAATTTTTGTAGTGTGAAGTTGGTTTTCATTGAAGATTGATTTGAATTTGAATTGTTTAGTAGAATGATTATATTATGTGTGTGCATTATGCCGAAAAATTATATATAGTTAGTTGTTAGTGATTTTTAAATTGATCGGTTAGCTTATTAATCTGTGAATGTGGTGCAACTTAAATTTTTGACATGGCGTCGTGTGCGTTTGGTTGTAAAAGAATGTTTTTTTTGGGTTTAGTGGGTAACACAAAGTGATTTATTTAAATTTTATTATAACATTTTATATTGGGATTATTAAATTATATGGTTTGTGAAAAGGTTTTTTATATATGGTGTAAGGTTTTCCATCTAACTATTTGTGTGGTGCAGGTCCCACATTAATATTTTATTTGACTACTTGTGATGTTGGAATCTGTTTGGAACATATAAATAGTTTCTTGAGTGTGTGTTAGGCCATGTGACACTCTTTTACTATTTCTTTATTAATTTTTTTGGTTTATTAAATTATGATAATGGTGTGAAATGTGTTTGAAGAATGTTTTAGTGTGTGTTTTACTTCAAGATGGTGTTTTTGTGTATAAGATGTGTTTTTTTTAATTATAAGTGTCTTTTTAAACTGTGAATATGGTTTAATTGAGTATGTAACCTATGTAGATTAGGTTTTGAAAAGATTTTTTTGGGTGTGAGTATGGTTTTAAAAGAGGGTTTGAGTGTGCAAATGGTGATTCTATGTGTGTAAGTACCCTGTTTGGATCTTATGAATTGGTGCAACATGTGACATAAACTTGAAACTTGTTACATGTAGAGACCCGAAGCTTGACGTACATGAACATTACATTACTTTTGCGGAATACTTAGTACATAACAAAAACACACTCACAAGGATCGTAATAGTTTAGTGTCTTTGGAAACTTGGAATAAAATCTTCTAATCGTGGTGAAAGATCTTCAACATCTCCCATAAAGATCTTCCTTTTTTTTACCTAAAACCTTTCTTTATATCCTGGGGAAAAGAAAACATAAAAGGGTGAGCTCAAATGATCAGTAAAGGTAAACAAAAGAAATATCAATCACATCGAATTCATAAGAACATAACATTTTGGAAATCATAACCTTTAAAAGAGAGCATAATTTCATAACATGGGATAAATCATGGTAGTGAAATGTAATCACAATAATCATAACTTAAAACATGAAACTTTGTGGCATTCACACATAATCATATAGAATCATTTCCTGTTAGTCAAGACTCATTGCCCAGACTATCTTAGTGGACAAAGTCCATTTCTGAATCGAGTAACCCTCGTTTCAGTCCTGTTTCACTGAACCGGTATAACCTACCATTCCAGCCATGTCTATCTCCTGAGATATAAAATCTTTACCCAATGCATTGGAGGGAGATATAGGTCCCACCCATCTCATAATGATACCATTCTTATGTGTGCCACAAAATCATAAATCATACATCATTTCATAACCCATGTAATAAAAATGGGATTCTTAAACAACATGACATCATAAAACCATTCATATAAGATAAAGGAAATCATAGACATAATTCCATCACAACATAGTCAAATCAATGTAAAAAATATGGATAGAAACAGAACCCTTTATTATCTTATATGGAAAATAATTTTGATTAAACACTTGAAATGAATTCTTGAGGAAAATATCCTTTCTTCTTCAAAATCAATTTCTTTTCACAAAACATCATGCAATTTTAAAAGAAAGAGATTTCATTAAAAATAGTCATGAAATCTTATAGAGGAAGCTTCATGAAAATATGGCTTTATAAAACCGTAAAAATCTGTTTGTGCCATTTAAGTTAAAAAAAACATTCTTCGTACTTTTGTCGGAAAAGTCAAAAAAGTACCTCGTACGAAAAATGACAAAAGATTCCTTCCATACATATTACTAAAAACTCACCTAAGGGTAAAAATGGATTTAAACAATTGTAGGTGGATGGAAATAATATTACATATTGATGAAACATGGATGTGGATGATAAAATACACCCCAGTAAATACTAAAGTATAAACAATCTCGGATAAAAATGAGATTGTGATATTTCCCTTACCTTAGGTCCGATTTTCTTCGTATGTGTTCGAACCTCCTGTATAATGATTTAAATAATGTCATTGACTTATTACAGAATCATATTCATAGTTATGATATCATATATGGTTCACTTGTGACATTATATTACCCGTTCTTTTGTAAATTCCATGTTAAAGAAGCGTTTTGGGTAAAATCGTTTCATTTATCGTAGGTGTTTTGACTTGTTGTTCTTGACATTATTATTACTTATATCATGATTTACTTACATCAAGAATATAAAATATGATTTATATATCATATATATTCATTATATATATATATATATATATTAGATAGATAAATGAAATGAAAAACACCGTTCATGGAGACGGTAGTCCGTACGTACGCATGAACGCTGTTTTCCTTTCCTTATTGTCTTGAATGGAAGTAAGTAGATGACATACATATATATATATATATACATTAATCCAGTAGATTTATAATGTCATATATTTCATTATTATTTCTTATATATACTTTATAATCATTCTTAAATGGTTAACATGGAGAATGAATCTCATCGCGTCGTGGAGACGGTAGTCCGTACGTACGCACGAGCGATGATATCATTTCCATAAATATTGACTTGAATTGGACTGGATTATACAATATATCAGAATCAATATTATGTTGTAATAACTATGTATAGTTATTCTTTACACCATTATACCCATCCATTTAAGGTGGTGGTGGAAAATAGATTACACCACGGCGTGGAGACGGTATTCCGTACGTACGCACGCGCGGTGATTTTTTTTTCCGTAGGATGGATAGATGGTGAAATAGGGTTTTTTCATACTTATAATAACATATCAGTATATGAGTGATACTGATGTTATTACTTCATAATGAAACAACCTAATAAGAAGAAGTGGAAGAAGAAATAAAGATGAAAGAATTGGTAACGGTAATTACCTCTTCTTTGAAGCGCCTCTTTGAGACCTCCTCTTAGGGCACTAAAATTGGTCTTTGAGGAAGACCAGAACCTTTAGGATGTTTCTAGGGAAGTGGAGAAGAGATTTTGGCAGGGGTTGGCCGAGCATGAGTGCTCAAATTGGTGTGAGGAGGAGGGAAAGGAGGTGCCCTTTTATAACGGAGGATAGGGGCACCTTAGGAATACCTCAAAATATTATTTTATATTAATGTCAAAATCGGTTTATAATGGTTACAAATGGTATTATTTCGAAGCTAAAGTTGGTATGGGTCTAAATCCTATCAACCAATAGGATTTAGACAAATTTAGGGTATTATTTTAACCTTATCAATTAGATTTAACTCTAAGTTAAATAATTTAACTTTTACCATGTCTTTTTGTTTTCTTTCACTATATGGTTAATACACTTACTATAACATGCCAAACTAACCCCAAATTGTTTATTATTAATATATATATCTTTATCTAAGTCCTTTGTCCGAACCGTAGATTTTTAGGAATAAAATAACAATTAATAATATAATATAAGATTTAGGAACTATTTTGTGTCAATTTTGACACTATTTGATATATGATTTTTGGGAAAGTCATAACAGAATTATATGTTCGAAAAAAGTTCATTAAATCAATACTAATATATAATAGTAACCTAGAAAATTCGTGGTATTCATAAAAAGTCTCAAATTACATTTATTTTGGTGTTTATAACATCAATTATGTCAATATTTCATAAATAAGATAATTACTGCATTATCTTTGTGTCATAAATAAATTAACTTATTTGATGTCTAAAAATTACAAATAAAATACCATTATGTAGGAAATATTTTTATCTTTTTAATGAATATTTACAATATAATTTATCTTATGTACAACCCTATATTAAAAATGTTTTAGTAAATAAACCTTTATTTTAACTCTTTTAACTCTTCTTTGAATTTAATAATAATAAATGTCCTAATCTAATCCAAGTGGGCCTAAATGATAATATTTTACACTTAAGGCTGTTTTTGGTCTAGATACACTTGTCCAATATAATTAGGACATGTGTTAGGGTAATAATAATATCATTTTTACCCTTAATTACCCTATTTACTTTTAATCGTGGTAAATAAAAGTAAAAAGTTATTGTTCACCAAAAATTATTTTCATCTCATTGAACCACATTTTACTTACTGACATCAACCATGTCTCTTGGATTTTTGAAATTCCATTCACAGAAGCGGTAAAATTAAGTTTTATGAAAAATTCAGTTTTTTTTAACTACCACTTAGTAGTTTCACTATTCATCAAAAATTGATGTTTTTCAGAACAATGCCAAAATTTCATCCTAAGCTATATTTCATATTCCGAATTCAAAAATGAAGTCTATTTTACCGAATTCATAACATAGAAGTTGAATTAATTAATTTTATAATTAAATCCCACTGTTAAAACAAATAGCGTGTTTTTTAAGAAACAATATCTATCAAAAGATTGACACTTGATTATGTCTGGTTTAAATGTGAAATTACATCCAATGACCAACATTGTATTAAATTGTAAAAATATATTCTAAATATACTTTAAAACCACTCAAATTAATAATTTATCACTATTAATTATTTCTATTAAAAAAGTTTTTTTTAATTATAATTTAGTAATTTTTACTATTCATCAGAATATGAAAGTTATCCGAAATGTACCAAAATTTCACCTTAGGCTAAATTCAATTCTCCAAATCCAAAAATGAAGTCCATTTTGAGAGCTAAAATTTCTAAAATTTTAAAAAGTGGTTATTACTATTCATAACGGCTAGTTTTAATAATATTTTAATAGCATATCGTTGTTTCGTGAAACTCAGTATTGCGTACTACACACGCTATCGAGGAAGGTTGTGATTGCGTGTAATGCAAGGCAAGTCAAGGATGCGTGTTGTGCAAGCTCTTTTTGGTGTAGCGTACAACACAAGACATTAATAAAATTAAAAATAATAGTTTTCATAAAATCTCGGGCTGTTACATTCTACCCCACTTAAAATGAATTTCGCCCTCGAAATTCGTCGGGGTTATAAATAGTTTACTATTCGAAAGTTTCTTTAATAGAAACCCACATCGTAAAAAGGAATACCAAAACTTGTCTTTAAAAACTAAAGTATGAAATGTAACGATTACCCAAATAAACTAATCACTAGGTTTCCACATAGGTGAAAAATATGGATATGGAAGAGAAATCTAACCATCATGTTCTGATAGAGAGTGGTAGAGAACATGGCTATGGAAAAGCCAGCAATCACAAATCCATAAATTTGTGACGATCTACGGTACCATCTGATTCATCAGGTATAAGATCACTAGGACGACATTTTTGGTTTTCAAGATCATTTCCCTAAAGTTGAAAATTTGAATACTTACTTTATTTTGGAACAATCTTACTGTTGTTCGTGCCTTGAACAATTTCCACTTCATCTCTTAAATAAATGAAGTTGAATTTGTTATTCGTGAAGTGTTAGCAGATTATGTGATAGAATGACGAGTCATTCCATCTGTCTCAAACAAAAGGTTACATAAGTCATTCTATAGTCAGATTAATCATATATGGTTCCTAAAATGGACATATACTTCATATATTATACTATATAATAAAACTAGTTTCTACTAAATAGGGACTTCCTGTAGGCCAGTGGTAGGCGATAAAGGCCAGTCGCACTTCGGTTGTGGGTTCGATTTCCACAGCCTTGTCTGACGCGATGGGTTGTTGCCCGTCCTGCAGGTTGTCCTTCTTCTAAAACTATATTACTATAACATCCCATCAATAATATCGAGAAAACTTCTATCCTTAAACAATACTAACTTATGTCCAACATAATCCATTCCAATCTTTAGGCATATCCATAATACTGCAGTCCACTCTCATAACATAGTGAAAACGATTACCAGAGATTTAACACCATCGTCGATCCCCATATATCATAAGATATGTTTTGTTGGTCACATTCCAAACATTCAAAGTCCTTAATCATGTATTCTCTTGAATACCTTAGTGAAAACATGAATGCAGTTAAAATTTAACAATTTCCACATACCAAAATCCTCAAAATTATATATACTCAAACAATGATATCACTTAGTCCTTATATTAATCATGAGCTCATGAATACAGTCAAACATTTCATTTTCTCCTTATCCCTTCATTATGCGCATATCATCTGCTTTCCAAAATATTTGAATCACTTTTCATGGTTACCGATACCTTAAAATTATTGAAAACCACAATAATACAAAAATATTCTAATACACAATAAAAGTACCTCAACAACATTATTCTTGAACACCAATACATAAACACTTCAATCCATCCTCTTCAATTATTTTCCTGGAATAAGTCCTTCCTTGATTTAGAAGTAACTTTTTAGGTCAGGGCATTGAGTTGGGTAATGCCCATGTTCTCCACAAATAATACATTGAACTCCATAACAGTCTGTCACTCTATGACCCTTTTCTCCACACAAATAACATCGGTCCCTCCATTTGAGGTATTCCTCAAGGTTCTTCTTCCCTTCTTTAGAAATCTCAATCTTCCTTTCTTTATGCTCCTCAACATGCGAACATGCATAATAGTCTATCTTCCTCTTCTTTGATGAATTCGGTATACCACTAAATTTCACCTTGTTAATCATATATCGCGATGACTGATTTGGCATAATCACAATATCTTTCTCTATAGGCATTACATAATTTTGTTTCTCATAGTCACCAATTTTTCCATTGGATTCAATGTTAACCAAATTCCGTCTGGTTCCCTCCATTAAATAAAACACAAAAAGAATTCTGTGAGAGGCAAAAATCATGCAAGAGAAAACACCATAGTAAAGGGGGAGTACCCTCAATATCTAACATCTTAGGTTAAATTCTAATATCGTTAGCGCAATTCTAGTACTATAACCTATACGTATACTTAACCTTAGGGACATCCCTAGGCATACCTTAGAAATATCTCTAGGGATCTCACTAAAGTTCTCGCATCCTAGTTTCCAAAGGTTGACTAAACCTTTCCTCTGATACAAACTGTAGAGACCCGAATCTTGACGTACATGAACATTACATTACTTTTGCGGAATACTTAGTACATAACAAAAACACACACACAAGGATCGTAATAGTTTAGTGTCTTTGGAAACTCGGAATAAAATCTTCTAATCATGGTGAAAGATCTTCAACATCTCCCATAAAGATCTTCCTTTTTTTACCTAAAACCTTTCTTTATATCCTGGGAAAAAGAAAACATAAAAGGGTGAGCTCAAATGCTCAGTAAGGGTAAACAAAAGAAATATCCATCACATAGTATTCATAAGAACATAACATTTTGGAAATCATAACCTGCAAAAGAGAGTATAATTTCATAACATGGGATAAATCATGGTAGTGAAATGTAATCACAATAATCATAACTTAAAACATGAAACTTTGTGGCATTCACACATAATCATAGAGAATTATTTCTTGTTAGTCAAGACTCATTGCCAAGACTATCTTAGTGGACAAAGTCCATTTCTGAATCGAGTAACCCTCGTTTCAGTCCTGTTTCACTGAACCGGTATAACCTACCATTCCAGCCATGTCTATCTCATGAGATATAAAATCTTTACCCAATGCATTGGAGGGAGATATAGGTCCCACCCATCTCATAATGATACCATTCTTATGTGTGCCACAAAATCATAAATCATACATCATTTCATAACCCATGTAATAAAAATGGGATTCTTAAACAACATGACATCATAAAACCATTCATATAAGATAAAGGAATTCATAAACATAATTCCATCACAACATAGTCAAATCAATGTAAAAAATATGGATAGAAATAGAACCCTTTATTATCTTAGATGGAAAATAATTTTGATAAAACACTTGAAATGAATTCTTGAGGAAAATATCCTTTCTTCTTCAAAATAAATTTCTTTTCACAAAACATCATGCAATTTTAAAAGAAATAGATTTTATTAAAAATAGTAATGAAATATTTTGGAGGAAGCTTCATGAAAATAAGGCTTTATAAAACCTTAAAAATCCGTTCGTGCCGTTTAAGTTAAAAAAAACATTCTTCGTACTTTTGTCGGAAAAGTCAAAAAGTACCTTGTAAGAAAAATTACAAAAGATTCCTTTCAAACATATTACTAAAAACTCACCTAAGGGTAAAAATGGATTTAAACAATTGTAGGTGGATGGAAATAATATTACATATTGATGAAACATGGATGTGGATGATAAAATACACCCCAGTAAATACTAAAGTATAAACAATCTCGGATAAAAATGAGATTGTGATATTTCCCTTACCTTAGGTCCGATTTGCTTCGTATGTGTCCGAACCTCCTGTATAATGATTTAAATAATTTCATTGACTTATTACAGAATCATATTCATTGTTATGATATCATATATGGTTCACTTGTGACATTATATTACCCGTTCTTTTGTAAATTCCATGTTAAAGAAGCGTTTTGGGTAAAATCGTTTCATTTATCGTAGGTGTTTTGACTTGTTGTTCTTGACATTATTATTACTTATATCATGATTTAATTTCTTCCAGAATATAAAATATGATTTATATATCATATATATTCAGTATATATATATATATATAATATAGATAAATGAAATGAAAAACACCGTTCATGGAGACGGTAGTCCGTACGTACGCATGAACGCTGTTTTCCTTTCCTTATTGTCTTGACTGGAAGTAAGTAGATGACATACATATATATATATACATAAATCCAGTAGCTTTATAATGTCATATATTTCATTATTATTTCTTATATATACTTTATAATCATTCTTAAATGGTTAACATGGAGAATGAATCTCTTCGCGTCGTGGAGACGGTAGTCCGTACGTACGCACGAGCGATGATATCATCTCCATAAATATTGAATTGAATTGGAGTGGATTATACAATATATCAGAATCAATATGATGTTTTAATAACTATGTATAGTTATTCTTTACACCATTATACCCATCCATGTAAGGTGGTGGTGGAAAATAGATTACACCACGGCGTGGAGACGGTATTCCGTACGTACGCACGCGCGGTGATTTCTTCTTCCGTAGGATGGATAGATGGTGAAATAGGGTAGTTTCATACTTATAATGACATATCAGTATATGAGTGATACTTATGTTATTACTTCATAATGAAACAACCTAAGAAGAAGAAGTGGAAGAAGAAATAAAGATGAAAGAATTGGTAACAGTAATTACCTCTTCTTTGAAGCGCCTCTTTGAGACCTCCTCTTAAGGCACTAAAATTGGTCTTTGAGGAAGACCAGAACCTTTAGGGTGTTTCTAGGGAAGTGGAGAAGAGATTTTGGAAGGGGTTGGCCGAGCTTGAGTGCTCAAATTGGTGTGAGGAGGAGGGAAAGGAGGTGCCCTTTTATAAGGGAGGAGAGGGGCACCTTAGGAATACCTCAAAATATTATTTTATATTAATGTCAAAATCGGATTATAATGGTTCCAAATGGTCTTATATCGAAGCTAAAGTGGGGATGAGTTGAAATCCTATCAACCAATATGATTTAGACAAGTTTAGGGTATTATTTTAACCTTATCAATTAGATTTAACTCTAAGTTAAATAATTTAACTTTTACCGTGTCTTTTTGTTTTCTTTCACTATATGGTTAATACACTAACTATAACATGCCAAACGAACCCAAAATTGTTTATTATTAATATATATATCCTTATCTAAGTCATTAGGCCGAACTTTAGATTTTTAGGAATAATATAACAATTAATAATATAATATTAGATTTAAAAACTATTTTGTGTCAATTTTGACACTATTTGATATATGATTTTTGTGAAAGTCGTAACAGAATTATATGTTCAAACCAAGTGGATTAAATCAACACTAATATATCATAGTAACCTAGAAAATTAGTGGGATTCATAAAAAGTCTCAAATTACATTTAGTTTGGTGTTTATAACATCAATTATGTCAATATTTCATAAATAAGATAATTACTGCATCATCTTTGTGTCATAAATAAATTAACTTATTTGATGTCTAAAAATTACAAATAAAATACCATTATGTAGGAAATCTTTTTATCTTTCTAATTAATATTTACAATCGAATTTATCTTATGTACAACCCTATATTAAAAATGTTTTAGTAAATAAACTTTGATTTTAACTCTTTTAACTCTTCTTTGAATTTAATAATAATAAATGTCCTAATCTAATCCAAGTGGGCCTAAATGATAATATTTTACACTTAAGGCTATTTTTGGTCGAGATACACTTGTCCAATAGAATTAGGACATGTGTTAGGGTAATAATAATATCATTTTTACCCTTAATTACTCTATTTACTTTTAACCGTGGTAAATAAAAGTAAAAAGGTACTATTCACCAAAAATTATTTTCATCTCATTGAACCACATTTTACTTACTGACATCAACCGTGTCTCTCGGATTTTTGAAATTCCATTCACAGAAGCGGTAAAATTATGTTTTATGAAAAATTCAGTTTTTTTTTAACTACCACTTAGTAGTTTCACTATTCATCAAAAATTGATGTTTTTCAGAACAATGCCAAAATTTCATCCTAAGCTATATTTCATATTCCGAATTCAAAAATGAATTCTATTTTACCAAATTCATAACATAGAAGTTGCATTAATTAATTTTATAATTAAATCCCGCTGTTAAAACAAATAGCGTGTTTTTTTAAGAAACAATATCTATCAAAAGATTGACACTTGATTATGTCTGGTTTAAATGTGAAATTACATCCAATGACCAACATTGTATTAAATTGTAAAAATATATTCTAAATATACTTTAAAACCACTCAAATTAATAATTTATCACTATTAATTATTTCGATTAAAAAAGTTGTTTTTAATTATAATTTAGTAATTTTCACTATTCATCAGAATATGAAATTTATCCGAAATGTACCAAAATTTCACCTTAGGCTAAATTCGATACTCCGAATCCAAAAATGAAGTCCATTTTGAGAGCTAAAATTTCTAAAATTTTAAAAAGTGGTTATTACTATTCTTAACGGCTAGTTTTAATAATATTTTAATAGCATATCGTTGTTTCGTGAAACTCAGTATTGCGTACTACACACGCTATCGAGGAAGGTTGTGATTGCGTGTAATGCAAGGCAAGTCAAGGATGCGTGTTGTGCAAGCTCCTTTTGGTGTAGCGTACAACACAAGACATTAATAAAATTAAAAAGAATAGTTTTCATAAAATCTCAGGCTGTTACATTACAGCACAAAGTGGGAAGCCCAGATAGCTAGGAGGGTGGACTAGACTAGTGGGATTATGATCTAGTGGTGGCTTTGTCCCTGTTTCACTTATAATGATTGATGACTACAACACTAATTAAACATATGTAGGACTCAGGTTTGTTTTTTCTAAGCCACATTTTTCAGAGGGTTGTAGTTTCTAAGCAACATTTTTTGAGGGCCTTTGTTTCTAAGAAACACTTCACTGAGACATGAAACTATTTCCTTTAATCCTATATTATTTTAATCTATTCAAACATTTTATTATTTTCCTTAATTAAAATTTCAAATGTGTTTATCATTTAATAATTATACATAGAACCTTTTTATTGGGGTGTATCCTACTGGTCCCTTGGCTCACACATGACATACACCTTTGGGAGTATGTAGACCTTATTCCTTATGTATTCCCTATTGAGGAATCATGCTTAGTGATGGAGGTTTGGGTTGTCGATGGTCTTCTCAAGCAGGTTGGTGTTGTTAACTTGTGGAGGTAGCACCTCTCTTGTTTCTTAGAGGTTTGAGTTAGAGTTTTAATTTCCCTTTTTGTTGTTTCTTTTTGGATTTCATTAAAATTGTAGACCTTTAAAATTGATTTCTATTTTAGGGCATGTTTGGTTGTTAGTTTTTAGTTTTAGTTTATCAATCTGGTATGTTTTTTGTCTTTACTATTTTGGTCAAATAATTTCCTCATATTATGTTTGATACCTGGGAACTTGTGCTAGCCCGTGGGGATCAGGAATGACCCTCGGGCCTTACCGTGGACTAGGTCGGGTGCCGGTTCAGATGGCGACCTGACCTGGTTCATGAAAAATGATATCAGAGGGATTTTCTCTCTCTTATGTCGTGTTACTTTAAGAATATTCACATGATACTAGAGTTATGGTTTTCAGGACTCGACGTCCTGGCGATGAGTAAGGTTCCTGGTCATCACATCTTGTGGTGGGACTCGAGATTCCATGGTAAGTTGAGGTTTGTCTGAGTATTTTATCCTTGTGGTTAATCTTGTTTAGTGGAAATGAAAAGAGAGTAGGGTTAGTTGTCCCAATGACCTCATAGGTTCTGGAAAGCCATGTGGATCCGAGGATGCTATCATAGAATACCTTCTATGGTGGCGTCGTGATTATCATATGGTTACCAACCATATGTCCCAATCACCCACTGACAGTAGTTTACACTTGCATCATTCCTCATCTCTTTGTTTTGGAATCATGGAAATAAAGTTTTTAAGAAAAAGTGTTTTATTATTGGAAAATGTTTTGAAATGAATCACTTTAAAAATATCTGAATGTTCATGGTTTGAAAAGTGTGATTTAAATGTTTTTGTTTTGAAAAAAATGGAAGGGACGGGTTTTGACCCTTGTTATTCTCATGGGAAACCATATGCATAGGTATATATGGAAGGAGAAATTGTTAATGGTATGAGCATATGAGTTTTTTGATGGACATGAGGTGGGTGTCAGTGTGTCATAGGAACATTCTTATGTGAGGACCACGGGACACCATTGATGTTTGTGCAACCCACTAGCTTTTCTTATTTTCAAAAATAAATTATTAAATAAAAATTTGGTGTTCTTGTAAACAGTGATTGTGTAGCATGTCCTTATGTTTTTGAAATGTTTAATGTGAGGTGTTTCAAGCCAAGAATCATTTTTGAATGATTTCTGTCTTGATTTTTAATTCTTCATTGTAAGTTGGTTTGAAATCATGTGGTTAGTGGTTTCTTTTGTGAAGTGCTTCTGGATTCCCTAGTAGGGTTCCCTTTGAATGTTTAGTGTTCAGTACCGGTATGTATTGGTCATTGGACTGATTTAATTAGGTCCATGGTTTTCTCTCTTGACTAGTGCACACCAACATAAAGCAGTAACATGAAATTGAAGTATATCCATGAGTAATTCATAGTTGTCCAACCCTCCAGTTGATTAAAAGAAGGACTCTCCCTTTTTTGGATGAAAGTACTAAATATATCCCTATATCCTTTTTAGTTAAGCAGATTCTCTGGCTATGGGATGACAGACACGAGGGGAGTTGAATGGAGTTTTGATCTCTTTGAGTTGTCCAAGTTGTTGGGTATGAAGTTTGACATTATTATGTCTTATGGTTCCTCCTATTAATGATTAAGGGAATTCCAGCAGGGAAGGGTGAAGGCACATTGGAAGTATCAGTGTTGACCAATTTCTTGAAAGAATTGAAGGCTTTCATCGGCTGCAAGGGTTATTTTTTGTGACATCTTGCAGTGTTAGATCCCTTTGAAGTACAAAGTTGTATTTCGTTGAACCCATCACAAATCCATGTTTTTATAGAAGTGTGTCCTCTTAGGCAGTGCTATTTTTTCTATTAAAAGTGGAGTGTTTGGTGTGTGCCTTTTCATCTTAAGTATCATGGTTAAGGTGAAGAGGTGAGGCATATTCATCAACTAAACCCCTCTTCTAGTAGATGTCTTGAGAAGGAGTAGGTGGATTTCAGGTTGTGTTGTGTTTGTTGGTTTTTTCTTGAATGTAGTATGGTTTCTTGTGTAACAAGGAAAGAATAAGATCCATTCGAGAGTCTTCAATGCCTAACTATGAGGCCAGAGATGCTTGAAACATTAGGGCTCTAGCCATTGGGCTCAGAGTGAAGCTGGTGCATGGTCCGAAAACCCAAGAGTTTATGAGACCTCAACATTATTTCTGTTTTCGGTATTGAGGGTGAATGGATTTTAAATCATTTCCTGTAGGTGTTCAATTTTAAATGACCCACTTGAGTGTGTGAGGTTTCTATAACTAAAAGGAGGTGTATTTTCCCCATACCTTAAAGTATTGGGGGTTGCATCCCACCGGGTGTAATCACTTTTAGTGGTCCTTATTGGGTCTCTTAGGTAAATCGCTCTCAAATTTGAATATTGCTCATCCAGGGATGTGGAGATGTTATTTTTTCTTGGGCCATAGTTTTGAAACCCTGATAGTTGGGCCCCTCCCTCCCCACCCCTTGTGATGGGGTGCTTGGTCACTATCGGGAAATTTCAAATTTTGTGTACCCTCTCCTAGTTCTAATGGTGGTGAGACCAATGTCGGGTCTCACTTAGTAGTGTTAATAATGAATCGTGTTGACCTTTTTCATAATGGTGGAGAGTCTGCTCATGCCTCATCCGGTCGTTTTTCTATTCTCGTCTCAGGCATTGGTAGGTTCCTAATGGTGGGGAGCTGCTTCAGGCCTCCCCATATTGGCCTTTTGGTCCTGTTCCTAGTGGTGACTTGGTGGTAGGTGATAACAATGTTCTTAGGATGTGGTTTGATCTTTTTTTGTTCCCTACAAAAAAAACTGTGTGGTTTCTATTTTATGGTAATTGAGGTGCTTGGTTTTTGAAGTTCATTTTCGTAGGTGCGAGATATCCTTTTCTTGATTGACCAACTTGAGGTTTCCTATATCTTTTGGGCTGGTGAGACTTAGTAGGTAGTCTTTTTTCGATTTTCCTGAGGTAGTCATTTGAGTTAATTTCATTGAGCATGGTGTGTTTTCTTCTTTTCACATGATTTTCATAGGAATCCTTTTTGAACCTCAAGGGGGTATCATTTACAACTTCAGGGTTCAGCCTTAGTTGTGGCTTTTCGAGGATGGAATGCACTATGGTGGGGAGAATTGTCACACCCGCCATTTTTAAATTATTTTTTTATTAATTATTTTGAGCATAGGGTTGTTTGTATTGAATCCCAACCTAATAATTTTGGGTTTTTATTTAAAAACAAAAAAATTTTCATTGAAATATTTCATCGCCCCATGATTTCATCCTCACAACCTCGCTTAGGTCACCGCATGGCCTCACCCAATTCACCGCATGACCTTCCCTATGTTTAAGGAAGATGAATAAAATTTAATGAATAATGAAATAGAAATAAAATTAAAATTAGATGTGCAATAAAAATTTAATGAATTATTTTAATGATAATAATTATAATATTGCTTTATGATATTAGTATTATTATTTCTGTTAAGAATATAAATTTTATTATGTTATTAATATTATTGTTAATATAATATTAAGTTATGGTCAATTAATTGTTTTATTTGGATATAAAATATTCGGTTGGGGTGTGGGATGAGTCTGAGTTGAATATTGAGTTTTTATTGATAAATGAGTGTTTGCATCTTGACAACATACGACACTCAGGTGAAGCTAAATTTGTAGACCGTGCAGCTTCTCATGGGCCACTGAGTGACCTGCCGATGTCATCTAATTAAATAAAATGAATTAATAATAAAGAAATAAAATTAATTGAGTGATAAAATAAAAATATAAAATATGTAATAAGTAATTTTTAATGGTATTAATAATATTATTATTTAACGATATTTTAAACATTGTTATAAATAAATATTTTGTTTCCCATTAATTAATTAATTGGTTAATTTTTTTTATTATTATCATTTTTATGTTAGTATTTTTATTATTATGATTTTTGGGTATGTTTTTATTTTCATTATTTCCCTTAAGGCTAGCTAGAACCTCAACCCTTCTACCAGGTCATGGAACACCCACCTTCCATTAAACCATTGTGTGCCCCTACTCCCTGGACAGCCATCAGACCATCCCTTCCTACCGGCCTTCCCCTGCTCACGCTGTCACCCCAACCCCCTAACCAGGCCACCCACGTCATCACCCTTGAACCCCCTGGTCTAATGCACTCTGATCCCTCACCAACAAGCTCACTCGCCTCCCTCTCTTCCCATCCAATGATGCCCCATCATCCTCCTAACCAGCCGACACCACCTCGCCAGCCTCGTCACTAGCCAACGTTGCCTTCCACCGACCTCCCCTTCTCCCCTTAGCATCTATCCGATGAACCACATGTATTCTCCTCCTTTGGCTATTCTGACCAGCTCCCTCCTCCCCCAACCTAAGGTTTCATTGTTTTTTATAGAGTTTTCACTTCTTTGAGGGTTTAATTTTGATCTTTTTGGTCGGGTCTCTTGAATTAGGGTCCGGTATTGGTTGAGTGTGGGGCGGCCGAGGTGCGATGGTAATTTCTCACCTTTCTTAATAATATTCTTTGTTTAAGGTAGGTGGTTCTACGTATAATTATTATTTGATGAATTAATTTTCAACATTAATTAATTTATCATATTATTCAATTAATTTGTGTAGTTCAAAGTTGGTTTTCATTGAAGATTGATTTGAATTTTAATTGTTTAGTAGCATGTTTATATTATGTTTGTGGTTTCTGTTGAAAAATCATTTCTAGTTAGTGATTTTCAAATTGTTCAGTAAGATTATTAATCTTTGAAAGTGGCACGAATTATATTTTTGACATGGAATCGTGTGCATTTGGTTGTAAAAGAAGGTTTTCTATGGGTTTAGTGGGAAACAATAAGTTATTTAACATAAATTGTTTTATAAGTTTTTTTGGCTTATTAAATTATGTGGTTTGTGAAAATATATATATATATGGTGTATGGTTTTGCATCAAACTATTTGTGTGATTTATGTAACGCCCCGACCCCAGCTACCCAGATCTGGTGCGTTACTTCGTAACATTGGCATGATCACAAAAGATCAAGTCTCGAAAGACCGATTAGTTTAGTATCCTTGGAAACACTAGATACATTAATAAGTCTTACATTACATCATAAAGTGAAAAAAGAATAACAAATTCTTCATATTCCACACTCATATCCTCTTCTGACTATCCCTGCAAGTCATTCATAAAATACTTCTTCACATCCTGGAAAATATTATAACATTGAAAGGGGTGAGCTCAGATGCTCAGTAGGGATAACAATATTGCGGAAGCTTTCATAAATAAACATTAACAATTAAGGCAATGTATAAATAAAAGAAAAGCCTTTTTAACATGAACTTCAACATAATATGGAAAAAGTAAAATGAGATAATGCCATTTACTTATTCACATGGATATTCTACTGTTCGAATAATCACATGCAATATCAATAACAACTTTCATAATGAGGGAATGTATAATGCCAGACATTCTGAAACATTTTGTCAAGGCCTCGTCCAAGACGTCTAAAATGGTTAAGGCCTCGGCCAAAACCATAAATCAAATTGGGAAAGGGCCTCGGCCAATTCCACGTCTAGTTGTCTCATGAGACCTACCGAGGCATCGAGGAGCTATAGCGGGCTCCACCCGTCACTTATTAAGTCCAATACATTCCTCATATGAATAGGTTTAAACATATCATAAACCATAACATAATCGTATCACATAAAACATGCATAAATGAAACATAACATTTCCAAATTTCAATCACAAGATATCAATACAACACATTGATATAATAAAAACGCTTTGAAAACCATTTTCAATAACAAAATAAAAGAAAGATAAAACTTTGTATTTATTTTTTCATTAAAAAAAATGATGGCTTGTAGAGGAAGCCGAAACTCAAATAATGGTCACGGCGGCAGAGAAGTCGTTGTCGCCGCATAAGTACGGAAAGAAAAACATTCCGTTTTGTCGTTTAGCAAAACGCTTCGTATAAAAAATATTCCTTTTGAATAAACGTAAAAGTCAAAGGGGTTTATACACCGTATACAAGAAAGTTGTGTATAAAACCAAATATGCCTCAATGAAAGGGTATTGAGACGAAGTCCTTAAAAAGATCATTTTTTTTAAATAAAGTACATATATAATGTGTATTCACTATAAGTACACATAAATAATGTAAAAATACAATATAGGACATAATAATATAATGACATAATTTGAAAGTAGGAGATTAACCCAAAGAATAGAAATTGGGTTAAGAAGTTCCCTTACCTCGTGTCTGACTTGACTCAACCGTTCTTTAGCCTCCTGAATAATAAACTAGAGTTAATATATACATTATTAAGAACCATTTTCAATTTAATTATCCTTTTTATATCACTTATTACAATGATATGAACATTATGTAATTATTTAAGTTAATAACGGTCGTTTTGTCGATCTTTGGTACTTGAGTCAACAATAAACTTCTTATAATTACAAGTTGTTTATGTGGTAGAATATCCATTATCTCCAGAATTATATTCATGATTTAGATGTCATATATATCATATATATCCAGTATATACATTTATTTATAATATTACGTAACATTTATAGGTAAGAAATGAAATGCACCGTTCATGGAGACGGTAAGCCATACGTACGCATGAACGCTACTTTCATTTCTATTTCATATTTAATGGAATGAAATCATAATGATATAAATGTATAATATAATTACAGTATAATATAGTGAATAATACCATTTACTCTATCCTTTATACATCCCACATATGGCATTAACGATTCAAATCACTTTGAGGGGGCGGTAGTCCGCACTTCCTAAAATGAAATTATCGCGTTTACCCATAATGGAAATCATAAAGTATTCCATAAATGAGAAATACAGAAGCATAAGTAAAACATAAACATATTATATATCATATATAAATATAGTGACATCTTAATGGCCACCATTGAAGGTGTTATATGAGTGTTGAACAATCATCGTTTCGTGAGGCAGAAATTCGCCATCCACAGAAACCGTATGATCTTTAACCATTATATGTAGGTGTTTGTAAGTGTAGCTCTAATCCTTCTTATAAAAACATCCTAGTATATTGAGGATACTTTTGTAGTTACAAAAGAAATGAATAAAAAGATTTTAGGGGTTGTAGAAGAAAAATAAAACAAAACAACATTAGAGAAGACATTACCTCAAAATCGGGTAACTCTTTTTGATTTGAGCCAAAGGCTTCCTTGGGAAGATTTCTGCCCAATGTGAGGCTTCTAGGAGTAATAGGGGGAAGTTGGGAGAGTATTTTGGCAGAGTTTGGCCGATCCAAATGGCTTGAAGGTGCTAATAAGGTGGGAGAGGTTGGGGTCTTTTATAAGAGGATAAGAGGGGCTCTTTTGGAAAGATTGAAATGTTACATTATTATACAATGATTTTCGGATTCTAAAGGTCGCACACTTATATAATTCGTGGATAAGGTGATAAGGGTTCGAAATATCCTCATCCAATAGGCTTTTGACAAGTGTAAGCCTTGGATTTTGCATTATCTTCTCATTTTATTTAAATCGTTAAATAATGAGGTCATCGCTGCATCATAATTATGTCATAAATAATTTAATTTATATAATATCTAAAAATTATAAAAAAAATAATATGATGTAGGAAATATTTTTAGATTTCTAATTAATATTTATAGTCAAAATATGGACTTGTGTAACCCCACTTAAAAGCTGTTTTAGTAAAACAACTCATGTTTGTGTCAATTTAATTTTAACATTAAATAAATATATATTAATGTCATTTTCCAACCAAAGTGGCTCCATGGGGTCCCCTAGTTGACCCATGGGTTTTCTTGGTCTGACATGACTCATCCAATAGGAGTAGGACAAGTTTCAAGCTCATATCATATTATTAAAACATTTTTTTTACCTTAAACTACACAAATTACCTCTAATCGCGATTAAGAACTTAAAAGTTACTATTCACCAAAAAATTATTTTAATCTCATTGAACCAAATTTTACTTCTTAATGACAACCATGTATGTCGGATTTTTGAAAATCAAATCACAGAAGTGGTAATATTTAATTTAAACGAAAAATCAGTTATTTAACTACCACTTAGTGGTTTTACTATTCATCCAAAATTGAAGTTTTTCAGAACAATGCCAAAATTTCACCCTAAGCTATAATTGATATTCCGAATTCAAAAATGATGTCTATTTTAAAAAATTCCAAACATATAAGTCGCATTAATTAATTTTATAATTAATTCCTGCTGTCACAACAAATAGCGTGTTTTTAAGAAACAATTTATATCAAAAGATTGGCAATTGTTTATGCCCAATTTCAATGTTAAATTAATTATAATGACCACCATTGGATAAAATGGTAAAAATATATTCTAATTATACATTAAAACCACTAAATAGTATAATTTATCAATATAAATTATTTTGATTAAAAAATTTGTTATTAAGTAATTTTCACTATTCATAAAAAATTGGAAGTTCTCAGAAAATTACAAAAAATTCAACTTTGGATAATTTCGATATTACAAATACAAAAATGAAGTCCATTTTGAAATATAAAATTTCTATAATTTTAAAAAGTAGTTATTACTATTCATAACGGCTACTTTGATTAGTCGCGGTGTTTTAGAACTCGAAGTTGCGTACAATGCAAGCTATTGCATTATTGAATGAGAAGCGTATCGTGGAAGCTCGGGGTGTTACATTCTCCCCTCCTTCATTAAATTGCGTCCTCGCAATTTGAAATTTTTCTTTGAAAATAAAAGGTTGAAAAGAGAAAATACCTTTCAGGAAAACCCACATCGGAAATAAGATTAATAAAATTTAGCCTTAATAAGAGGGAAGGGGAAATGAAAAAGTCACCACCCAATTATGATCTCGATTAGGATAATATTGGTGGCAATTAGAGACATATAATTGGAGGAAAAACGTAAATATTTGTAGGGAGTTATTGAGGTCATCAATCACAATCAACTGTCAAATTGAGGGCCTCAAAGCCTTCAATCTATGTTGATTTAAAATATCATCAGTTCAACAAGACATAAGGTATTAGGATAACACATTTTTTTGTTTTAATATCCCTTTACTAAAGTTTAAGAATTAATGTATTCATTCAATAAGAGATAGGTATATATATATATTTATGCTTGACAATTAGAGTTTCAACCTTCAACTCATCTTTCACTCAAAAAGATAATAGAACTCAAAAATATTATACTTAAACTAATTGTATAAGGTTCCAAATGTTAACACATACCATTTAGATTAGTAGAATTATTTTTTAATAACTAGGGACTTCCTGTAGGCTAGTGGTAGGAAATAAAGGCTTGTCTCACTATGATTGTGGGTTCGATTCCTACAGCTTTGCCCGACGCGACGGGTTATGCCCCACCCTGCAGGTTGTCCTTTTCCTAAAACTATAGTATTATAATATTCCAAAAATAATCTTCATAAATTTTTTAACCTTAAACAATACTATCCAATGTTCAACATAATCCATTCCAACCTTTATAGTTATCCAAAATACCTCTGTCGAGACTTTCTCTAAAAGGTCTCTAAATTCCAAAATCAATTGTAACATCAGATTCCCCAAACAAATTAATGTTTCTCTTTTTGTCACATACTAAAAATATGATTACCTTCATCATATTAAAACCTTAATGAAATCAACAAGTACTGCAGTACAATCCTTATATATATATCTCATTATTCTAATAATCAGAATATAATCCATGAGTCCAAAAGCACCAATACATTAATTATTCCGCTTCAACTATAGTAACCGCATAAGATTGTCCTTGATCCCTTGGCCTTTTCTGAGGTATGTTTCCCTTACGCTTAGGACATTCATTTTCATAATGCCCCATTTCCCTACAATTGTAGCATTCAACATTGATAGCCTCTTTCTTTCCCTTTTTCCCTTTATCTGTCTCTTGTTCCACTGTTCTCTTCTTCGCTTTCTTTATTTGTTGTCATAAGACTTAGAGAATTCCTTTTCTGTCTTGATAGCACATGAGACAATATCTTCGTATGTTGAGAAAGATTGTGATACTAAAGCTCGATGGAGAAATGGTTTTAACCCATCAAAGAAACGATCAATCTTACCTCTTGGGTTACATATATAATCTTTGGCATACCTTGCTAACCTTGTAAAGTTGGCCTCATACTTTGCAACATTCTCATCCTCCTTTTGTCTCAGACTCAGAAATTGCCTTTCCATATCTGCTCTATGGTCACGAGGAAAGTATTTTTCTAAGAAAAGATCATTGAACTCCCTCCATTCCATATTCCATATTTCATCATCTTCCTTTGTATTTTGAATCAATGACCACCATTGATCAGCATCTCAAGTGAGGCGGTAAACTGCCATGATAACCTTCTCCCTTTCGCCACTCCCCAAGGCGTGGAATATTTTCTCTAAGGATTTTATCCATTGCTCAGCTACTAACGGATTTGTACCCCCATTAAATGTTGGTGGTTGTTGCCTCATGAAGCGGTCAAATATTGATCCTCCACATTGCGGATCAGGGTGCTCCATACGAGTAAGGTTATTATTCATAACCTGAGTGAGTTGTCCCAGTATGGTAATAAGTTGATCAGCACCAGTTGTATCTCCAGATCCACAATAATTATCTTGAGCAGGAGAGAAATCCCTACACGGAGTGCGTGCATTGATACGGTTTCCATTCCTTCCACTAGGTGCCATTTCTATACAATGGCATGAACTAGATTAGTTTATGAATTAAAATACATAATTCCATATTTGTAAAACACTTCACATAAATTGAACTATTTATGAATATAATCCATAATCATAAAAAGAAATGTTTTCTTTGATAAAGTATATACTCATAACCCTTCATAGTGGTTTGTAAAGAAAATGAGAATTATCCTAAGCATATCCCCCGGGAGTGTCGTAACCAATAGTGTAGCAAGGCCCATTGTCGTACACCAGTTCCTGTTCGAGTCTAGCTCAAAGCGGTGTTTTCGGGTTTTACCCCTAGGTACATCTGTGCTAGAGCCGCCTCTACCTGCTCGTATCCAGACAGGGATGTATTGCTCGGAAAACTCATAACATCTCTACAATACCAAAATTCTAGGAAGTTCTTCTATACTAATCCTCAAAGTCTATCTTCGGGCTATGTGCTCTAATCAGAGTTTATCTAAATCTAGCTTCCATGGTTAGTACTAAACTGCCTCTGATACCAACTGTAACGCCCCGACCCCAGCTACCCAGAGCCGGTGCGTTACTTCGTAACATTGTCATGATCACAAAAGATCAAGTCTCGAAAGACCAATTAGTTTAGTAGCCTTGGAAACACTAGATACATTCATAAGTCTTACATTACATCATAAAGTGAAAAACTAATAACAATTTCATCATAGTCCACACTCATATCCTCTTCTGACTATCCCTGCAGGTCATTCATAAAATACTTCTTCACATCCTGGAAAATATTAAAACATTAAAAGGGGTGAGCTCAGATGCTCAGTAAGGATAACAATATTGCAGAAGCTTTCATAAATAAACATTAACAATTAAGGCAATGTATAAATAAAACAAAAGCCTTTTTAACATGAACATCAACATAATATGGCAAAAGTAAAATGAGATAATGCCATTTACTTATTCATATGGATATTCTACTGGTCGAATAATCACATGCAATATCAATAACCACTTTAATAATGAGGGAATGTATAATGCCAGACATTCTGAAACATTTTGTCAAGGCCTCGGCCAAGACGTCTAAAATGATTAAGGCCTCAGCCAAAACCATAAATCAAATTGGGAAAGGGCCTCGGCCAATTCCACGTCTAGTTGTCTCATGAGACCTACCGATGCATCGAGTAGCTATAGCGGGCTCCACCCGTCACTTATTAAGTCCAATACATTCCTCATATGAATAGGTTTAAACATATCATAAACCATAACATAATCATATCACATAAAACATGCATAAATGAAACATAATTTTTCCAAATTTCAATCACAAGATATCAATACAACACATTGATATAAAAAAAACGCTTTGAAAACCATTTTCAATACCAAAATATAAGAAAGTTAAAACGTTGTATTTATTTTTCTTTAAAAAAAATGATGGCTTGTAGAGGAAGCTGAAACTCAAATAATGGTCATGGTGGCAGAGAAGTCGTTTTCGCCGCATAATACGGAAAGAAAAACATTCCCTTTTGTCGTTTAGCAAAACGCTTCGTATAAAAAAGATTCCTTTTGAATAAACGTAAAAGTCAAAGGGGTTTATACACCGTATACAAGAATGTTCTGTATAAAACCAAATATGCCTCAATGAAAGGGGATTGAGACTAAGTCCTTAAAAAGATCATTTTTTTAAATAAAGTACATCTATAATGTGTATTCACTATAAGTACACATAAATAATGTAAAAATACAATATAGGACATAATAATATCATGTCATAATTTGAATGTAGGAGATTAACCCAAAGATTAGAAATTGGGTTAAGAAGTTCCCTTACCTCGTGTCTGACTTGACTCAACCGTTCTTTAACCTCCTGAATAATAAACTAGAGTTAATATATACCTTATTAAGAACCATTTTCAATTTAATTATCCTTTTTATATCACTTATTACAATGATATGAACATTATGTAATTATTTAAGTTAATAACGGTCGTTTTGTCGATCTTTGGTACTTGAGTCAACAATAAACTTCTTATAATTACTAGTTGTTTATGTGGTAGAATATCCATTATCTCCAGAATTATATTCATGATTTAGATGTCATATATATCATATATATCTAGTATATACATTCATTTATAATATTACGTAACATTTATAGGTAAGAAATGAAATGCACCGTTCATGGAGACGGTAATCCGTACGTACGCATGGACGCTACTTTCATTTCTATTTCATATTTAATGGAATGAAATCATAATGATATAAATTTATAATATAATTCCAATATAATATAGTGTATAATACCATTTACTCCATCCTTTATACATCCCACATATGGCATTAACGATTCAAATCACTTTGAGGGGGCGGTAGTCCGCACTTCCTAAAATGAAATTATCGCGTTTACCCATAATGGAAATCATAAAGTATTCCATAAATGAGAAATAAAGAAGCATAAGTAAAACATAAACATATTATATATCATATATAAATATATTTACATCTTAATGGACACCATTTAAGGTGTTACATGAGTGTTGAACAATCATCGTTTCGTGAGGCAGAAATTCGCCATCCACAGAAACCGTATGTTCTTTAACCATTAGATGTAGGTGTGTGTAATTGAATCTCTAATACTTCTTATAACAACATACTAGTATATTGAGGATACTGGTGTTGTTACAAAAGAAATGAATAAAAATATTTTAGGGGGTTGGAGAAGAAAAATAAAACAAAACAACATTAGAGAAGACATTACCTCAAAATCGGGTAACTCTTTTAGATTTGAGCCAAAGGCTTCCTTGGGAAGCGTTATGCCAAATGTGAGGCTTCTAGGAGTAATAGGGGGAAGTTGGTAGAGTATTTTGGCAGAGGTTGGCCGATCCAAATGGCTTGATGGTGTGAATAAGGTGGGAGAGGTGGGGGCCTTTTATAAGAGGATAAGAGGGGGTATTTTGGAAAGATTGAAATGTTACATTATTATACAATGATTTTCGGATTCTAAAGGTCCCACACTTATATAATTCATGGCTAAGGTGATAAGGGTTCTAAATATCCTCATCCAATAGGTTTTGGACAAGTTTAAGCCTTGGATTTGGCATTATCTTCTCATTTTATTTAAATCATTAAATAATGAGGTCATCGCTGCATCATAATTATGTCATAAATAATTTAATTTATATAATGTATAAAAAATATTAAAAAAACTACTACGATGTAGGAAATCGTTTTAGCTTTCTAATGAATATTTATAGACAAAATTTGGACTTGTGTGACCCCACTTAAAAACTGTTTTAGTAAAACAACTCATGTTTTTGTCAATTTAATTTTAACATTAAATAAATATATATTAATGTCATTTTCCAACCAAAGTGGCTCCATGGGGTCCCCAAGTTGACCCTTGGGTTTTCTTGGTCGGCAATGAATCATCCAATAGGAGTAGGACAAGTTTCAAGCTCATATCATATTATTAAAACATTGTTTTTACCTTAAACTACACTAATTACCTCTAATCGCGATTAAGAACTTAAAAGTTACTATTCACCAAAAAATTATTTTAATCTCATTTAGCCAAATTTTACTTCTTAATGACAACCATGTATGTCATATTTTTGAAAATCAAATCACAGAAGTGGTAATATTTAATTTAAACGAAAAATCAGTTATTTAACTACCACTTAGTGGTTTTACTATTCATCCAAAATTGAAGTTTTTCAGAACAATGTCAAAATTTCACCCTAAGATATAATTGATATTCCAAATTCAAAAATTATGTCTATTTTACCAAATTCCAAACATATAAGTCGAATTAATTAATTTTATAATTAATTCCCGCTGTCACAACAAATAGCATGTTTTTAAGAAACAATTTATATCAAAAGATTGGCAATTTTTATGCCCAATTTCAATGTTAAATTAATTATAATGACCACCATTGGATAAAATGGTAAAACTATATTCTAATTATACTTTAAAACCACTAAATAGTATAATTTATCACTATAAATTATTTTGAATAAAAAAGTTGTTTTTAAGTAATTTTCACTATTCATAAAAAATTGGAAGTTCTCAGAAAATTACAAAAAATTCAAATTTGGATAATTTCGATATTACAAATACAAAAATGAAGTCCATTTTGAAATATAAAAGTTCTATAATTTTAAAAAGTGGTTATTACTATTCATAACGGCTACTTTGATTAGTCACGGTGTTTTAGAACTCGAAGTTGCGTACAATGCAAGCTATTGCATTATTGAATGAGAAGCGTTTCGTGGAAGCTCGGGGTGTTACAATTTAGGTCATACTTTAGTATTTTATTTGAGTTCGTGTGATGTTGGAATGTGTTTTGAATGTATAAATGGTGACGTTAGTGAGTGTAAGGCCATGTGACGCTTTTTTACTATTTATTTATGAATTGATTTTGGTATATTAAATTTTTTAAATGGCGTGAAATGTGGTTGAAGAATGTTTTAGTGTGTGTATTATTCAAAATGGTATTTGTGTGTGTAATTTGTTGTTTGTTTAATTAGAAGTGTTTTTTAAGATTTTAAAATGGTTTAATTGAGTATGTAACCTATGCAGATTAAGTTTTGAAATGATTGTTTTGGGGGTGTGTATGGTTTTAAAAGAGGGGTTGGGTGTGAAATGTTGATTTTGTGTTTGTATGTACCCAATCTAGCTTTTATGCGTATGTTTGACACGTGACATGAACTTGAAACTTGTTTGAGCACAAAGCGGGAAGCCTAGGTAGCTAGGACGGTGGACGAGACTAGTGGTCTAGTGATTTGGGGGTGGATTTTTCCATATCTCACTTAGCTAGATTTATTATTGCAACACTAATTAAACATATGAATGACTAAGGGTCATGGTTTCTAAGTCACATTTTTCTAATGGTCGTGGTTTCTAAGCCATGTTTTCTGATGGTCGTGATTTCAATTCCATGCTTCACTGAGACACGAAGAACTATGGACAGAAGCTAGCTGACGCCCACAAGGCCTCTCCCATATTTAGTGCTCATTGGTTAATTTACGCTCATTGGTGTGACACATTGGTTATTTTGAAAAGTAAGTGTCTGTGTGTTTTAATTTATGTTGTTCCATTTGAAATTTTTTTCTTTAATCAAGTTTTCTTTAAAATTGTTCAATCATTTAATTATTTTATTTAATTAAAATTGCATATGTATTTTTAATTTTTTAATTACATGTGGAACATTTTTATTGGGTGGTATCCCTATGGGCTCTTGAATCAAACACTAAATAGAAGTTTGGGATTATTTAGACCATGTTCTTTGTGTATTCTAGGTTGAGGCATCATGTTCAGAGATGGTGGTTTGGGTGGTTGATGGTCTTCTCGAGCAGGTTGGTGTTGGTAGCTTGTCTATGTTGAAACACTATTATTTCTTGGAGGTTTGAGTTGGAGTTTTAGTTTCTCTTATTTTCGTTTCTTTTTGTATGTTGGTTCAAATTGAAAAACATTAAAATTGATTTTTATTTAGGGCATGTTTTGTTGTCGGTTTTTAGTTTTATTTTATCTATCTTGTTGGTTTTTGTTTTTACTATTTTGGGTAAATCATTCCCTTGAATTATGTTTGATACCTGGGCACTTGTGCCAGCCCGTGGGGATTGGTAACTCTCCTCATGCCTTGCCGTGGACCGGGTCGGGCACTGGGTTGGATAACAACCTGACCTGGTTTGTGACACAAACTGTCTGTAGGCTAAATTTCTGGGTAAAATGTTCAAAATGCCTTTAATGATCTATTTACACCCTCTTATTCTGTAATCTGATAACCAGGGAGATTAAGACCTTTTCCTCTCATTTTTTGAGCTTTTGAATGAAAAATGTAGGTATCAAGAGATCTCCTTTGTCCAGGATCTGATCGAGCTTTCGTTCATCACGTTGGATGCACAATGGTAAGTACTCATGTCCTATTTATACATTCCTATTCCCTCTTGCCCTCGACCTATATATCATCATGTGAGTATTTTCACCTTTTCTTTGATCTACTCTAATACAATCCAAATCAAGGGCCAATTTCTAAGGATGAGAGTCATACAACCCTAAGGTGAGTGGTCTATAACTCATCCCTAAAGTTCTTAAATTTTGGAAAATCCCTATGGGCCCCCGTGATTTCATTAGAAGTCGTTTCTAAAATTCACATGTCATGATTATACTTGTTATATATTTATGGTTATGTTCTTTCAAAATATGTGATTATTTGTTAGCAGTTACACCAATAACTCAATCTGACCTATGTTGAAGGTTATTTCATATTTTTATTTTTAGAGTTTTGGAATGTTTGAACCACTATTCAGGAATTCCTTAGCTTGACCATCCTAAAGGTGAGCCATATATAATTTTTGTTAATAATAATTGCATAATGTATTGTACCATGTATGCTCACCACATGACCCGCCTAAGGTAAGTGCTTCAAATTTATTATTAAATGTGAAATGTGAAATGGAAATAATACAAAGTATATAACTTGGCCTTGATAAATTAGATTGTATAAATGTTACTTGTATGTAGAACCCCTTTCTATATTGATGGATGGTAGAGGATTGAACCTCTATAATTTAATATTCTTTAATCGTTAATTAAGACTCATTTAAATGGTTATAATTATACTATTCGTATCCCCACTAATGGAAGACAAGGTATGAACCAAATGAATAATTACATGATTACAATATCAAATAGGATTGGACAAACTCGAGCTCACCTTGGATTCAGAGAGGAGAATACCTTGGGTCTCAAGAACCCCATTCAAATTCAAGGATGTGTTTTTCTTAGGTTGATACCCTCCTAGACTTGGGTTCTTGTCTATTCATTAGATTCATGGTATACTACCACATGGTCCTTTGTATTATTACAAGATACCTCAGATACACTCCTTAGATCCAATATTGAGTAATAAGTGCCATGGTGAAATCCCATTGGTCCCTGTCCTTGCTTATCCTTGTTTTACTTTGGTCGATCACTGTGGACATAGTAGGCACTATATTGTGGAATTCCATATATTACACTCCGTGGATTAAACTCTTGCCCTTTTTTTATACTCATATACTATCGAGTTAGCATTCCATGAGCTTTATGTTACCTTGGTTGTTACCCTAGAACCCCCTCATTGGATGTAATTATCAGGTCACCATGTTGTGTCCGAGTACCTTCACAACTTATACTATCAATAGGTGATTTCAATGTTGTCTATGCCTCATGTGACCTATTAACTTTAAACTAAAATTACTTAATTAATGAAATGTTAACATATTCAGACACTAATTGAATGATTAAGAATGTACATGAGTATTATTAATATTTTACTATTTCATTTACCTTATATATGCAAGCCTGCACACTGCTATATTCCATTACATGGGTCGGATTTTATAGATACTGTTGGTTATGGCCCACTGAGAATTCTCTCAAACCCTCTCTAGGTGTCGTTTGGTAGAAGGAGTAGATTACATGGTTATAGGTTTTGAAAAAGGGAAGAATATGGCTTCAAATACTTGATTGATTTTTGTTAGGATGGAGCTTGATAGAAGATGACTGAGTCGAAACTTAGGATTCTTGGGGTAGACATTATTTAAATTTACCTTGTAGAAAATGTTCTACCTATTGTGTTGTAACCATTTTTTATAGTTTTCTAGTGACATGTCATTACATCATCATTTTTTTACTTGATACAGTTATAGGTATTCTCATTTATGTATTGCACTAGTTTGCTTCCAATATTTAATTACATTGCTTCTGCTGTTCACTATTCATTTATATACCTTCCACTGTGCTAGACTCTGATAATGAGGGTATATTATCTCCACAGACACACCCTAGGACCTCACTACTTGTTAGTAGCCTCTAACATTTGGTGAGATGCTCTGGGACGTCACTACTTTTCACTACTTGTCAGTAGCCTCAGGACACCTGTTATGTGGAATCCGGGCCTGGGATGTCACATGATAGATTTTAGGGATGTAGATTTCGATATGCTCAAGGCACCCAATAATTGATTGTTTCTTTCTTGATGGGTTACAGCTTGGACATAAGACCGACATTGAATTTCGAACTAGGAACAAGGTGTAGTTTATCAATACTTGGTATTCTATTTGTTTGACAAACAACACATAATTTAGATGCATTCATCCTTTCATTACATGATTATATTATTATTGATTTGCTGGAGTGGCTCCTTTTTCAGTTATGGATGAATGATTTAAATTATTTTGTTTCCACGATTTCGGATAGTATATTTGTATATTTCACAATATTTATAAATTATTCTAGACGGTTTATTTCATTGACTATATTTCTTACAAAATCGCTACTAGTGATGATATATTCACTTATGTGGGTATGGATTTAAATTTATTGATTTTTTATATTCATAAAAAAATTATTATCAAGATGAATATTCAATTGATTTATGATATATTTAATATTTATCAATTTTTTAAATTTATAATTTTTGTTCATTTGAATAAACTAATTAATTATAATAATCATTGAGAAAATAAATATCATTTTTATTCAATTTTGAAAAATAGTTATAAAAAAATTTATAAGGAACCATTATTTTAAAAAATAGATCTACGTGGAAACACTTACTCAAAATCAAATAAAATGTACTATAAACCCTTAAAAATAATTAATC
The DNA here is from genome assembly GCA_963277665.1 of Viscum album. Lineage (NCBI taxonomy): Eukaryota > Viridiplantae > Streptophyta > Magnoliopsida > Santalales > Viscaceae > Viscum > Viscum album. Next base: position 1,320,573,446 of record OY728142.1, read on the forward strand.
AATGTAATTTATTGGTATTTTAATCATTTTTTAATATATGGTTGTTTCTGATGCTTTATTCAGTATGTAACATTGTCCTGTTGTCAAGCAGTGACAAAATGCTATCTGTTGTCATGTATTCCTACTTTCCAAAGGTGGGTGGATTCCATCACATTCATTTGTGATGTCTCGTCTTGAAATGAAACATAGTGATGGGATATCAGTTCCTCCTTCAAAGGATTTCTCCTTGGATCTCATTTATTATCTTGGTTCACCATTATATATTTATGTCATGTTATTAAAACTCATTACTAGCACTATCTTGAGGTGGAAACCGATTAATGACACTACTTCAGTCTCAATAGGGAAGAATGCATTAGATTGTGGAAGTAATAGCATTTGGAATAGTTCAAATGGAATGCTATTTGGTAGGTTGTGAACCTATAAAGTATTACTCTTTTAAAGGGAATCTCATCTGTGAGGCACTTATGAATAAAACCCATATAATCTGGTTTCATAAACATGGAAATTGATTCCATGGCCAATGATTTACAAGTATTTTTACATCAATAATCCCACTGTTATTGTATGGGATGATTTTTTTGGCTCAAGGAACATGTTTAATGTTTGTGGCAGATTGATCATTTCACTTGTTTAATGTCATGTGGGGATAGGTGGTGGAGTGTGTCCCCATGGGGGGATATTTTACATGGGATGGTGGAGTGCATCCCCCAAAGGGGGATAATTTCACACATGGATAGATGGAGTGTCCCACCTAAAGGGGGATAATGTCAAACTATATGATGTCGGAATTGAACGTGAGGTTGGTCTCCTATGTACCATGTTTAAGAGTAAGATATCAAACCCAATGTAGTTCTATTCCACAGTTTAAGGTCGTGTTGTATGTTTGGTCCTTGTAGTTTAATATAATTTGGTAGGGAAGCTCGTATCATGGAATGAGAATCTACAAGAGATCCTATAGTTCATATGTGTGGAAGATTCTTATAATCCATAATGATTAATAATGATGTGGTTAGAGCTTATGTGTGGAATCATCTCAATTATTTCTAGGATCTATGAGGGACTGAATGGGGCTTATGCATTGGGAGATGCATGAAGTAGGATTTTCATCCCAAGTGGAAGGAGGATAGCATGGGGGTTATGCATGAGAGTATCCCACCTTGGTAGTTTCATTCCATGGTGGGGATGAGGAGGAATCCAATGATGATCATAGATGGGGAATCATGCATTCATCACATTGGGTGAGACTATAATCATATGTCAAGTGCTATGGATGTTGTCTTTTTGATTAATGTCGTATGGCTAATATTTGGTGCTATGAAGTTTTATGTCTTGAAGTTCTATTATGGATGGGTCTTGCACCTCTAGGGGGTCATGTTAAGGAGGGATGAATATTATTTATAAGGATAATCCACATAGATAATTAAATAGTTTCCCTCAAAGATTGAACCACTAGGGGTTATGTGACCATTTATCATAAACCTCTTAGTGGGGAATGGTGTTATCATTATCATGGAAGAGTAAAAATTATGAGGTTCAAAATTACGATACCAATTCATATAAAAAATGAATTTGGTTATCTATTATTAGAAGAAAAAGGTAACGTAATTATTATACTAAAAGAATAGGGGGTATTGGTTCGAGGACCCAATTTGTTGCTCTCAACATTTTTATATTGTGTACAAGTAGAGTTTTAACATCCATGGGACATAGAATACGTACAACACCTGAATCCTATAGGCACAAGTGTGTGCATGACATGGATTTTTTGAAAAAATTAGTGTTGTTTGCAGGCTGACTCTCCAAAATGAACTCGATTATCAATACGTGTATGGTGTGATGACTTCTAAAAAAAATACAAGTCATTTTCAGGCCCACATGAGGTCTTTCAGGAAGGTTTAATTCCTTTTTGAGGCCAAGGATATTGTTGTTCTATGATGTAATATAATATTTGGAGGTGAAAGTGCTACAAATTAGTTTTTATTTTGTTGATCCTCCCCAAGGAGTGGTGCACGGTTTATTTTATTGCTGAAATCAATGATGGATGGGCTGTAACTACATTGTGGAATGAAACAGAGTGGTGTTCTTCTATGATTTTCATTGGAGACTAGTCAATAAAACTCCACTATTTATCATCACATTTCTTACACAATCAGTTGGATGGGATATTGTTTTTTATGAAAAGATTTTTGAACTCACATTCCTTAGGTTCCCCTATGTTTGACCATGAAACTAGTGGGATTCATCATCGCCTATCCACTACTATAAATTCTAGTATTTGATGTTGGGTACAAAGGTGACCGCTTATGGAGGTTTCTATAGGTGGGTAATAGAAACCGCCTAAGGCGGTCACACTACTTTAAAAAATTACATAATCAATAGTGCCACACACCCCCCTCTCATGGCTCCATAGCCCTAATCATGACTATGTTTTGACTCCCTCTCCTGATGCTCCCTTTCCCAAAATGTGTCATGGATTCCTCGCCCGATTCCCATTGTGGTTCCCTCACCTGAATCCCTCTGTAGCTTCAGATCTCACCCCTAATCCGGATTCCGCTTCCGCCGTAGCTTTGTCGCCCTAATCCCACAGATCTGCAGATCCCGTATGCCATTGATCACCACCCACTACCAATACGCTAATCTATATTCCCATCCACAGATCCCCCTACCTCCCTATCTACTGCCCTCAGCTACCCCATCCTCATATCCCTATCTTCCAGCCTCTACCCCCCACCTCTGATCCCGACTATACTTCTGTCTCAACTCCCAATTTTTCTCACCTCCGCTTGAGCTTCTCCACCTCCTCATCTTCAACTCCCATATTATAACCTTTATACTCATTTCTTTCAGTTTATATCCATTTTTTCCATGATTTTGGAATTCATGATTTGAAATCCTAATTACATTTCATTTTTTTACCATGATTATTGCTTTTGAAACTATAAACATGGATTCTTTATGTGTATTTATAGTTCCATCTTACTAAATGGGATCACCTCTATCAATTATCATTAGCATATGATTTCTGAAATATATTATTATTTTGTATTGGTTTATATATTTTCATCCATGTCTTTTATTTCAGGTGATGATAATACTCAAGTTAGTTTTTCTTCACATTCTACCCTTTTAGTGATTTTTTTGAACACTATAATTTTTAAAACTCTGAAATAACATATTTTCATTTAACCAATATCATTTTTTTGAAATATGTTCAACAATTCTATGCAATACATGAATTAAAGAAATATAAATATTTCATTAGGCATTGTATACTTTTTTGAACAATTTTCATTGTATTACTTTTTCTATGTGAACTGTATTGTTTTTTGAAATTTATTTCATTGCATATGTCAATTATTTGTTATCAATTTTAGTGATTATAATGTTTGAAATTATAATACCATTTAGTGAGTTAGCTTTCCTTGTAATTTTACTATTCTATAACATAAAATCTAATTGGTCTTTTTTGGGTTGATTGACCATGTGATGCCATTTTTATTTCTCATGATCTAGGGATTATTGGTTCATTAGCCTAATAATTATTCAAAGAATAATATTATTTTGAGGTATCTATAATAATCAATGTCATGCATGGGAATGGTTTTCTACTGCTTGCACCTTGTAATTAGATTCTATATATATTTTTGTTCTTTATTGGAATATCTGTCAATACATCTTATATGCATTCAGTATATATTGAATATTTAATATGTGTTCTAGAAATATACAACATGAATTTATATATATGAAATACAAAAAATGAATTTTTTTATGAAATATGAATTTTGTTTATGAAATATGAATTTTGTTTAAGCAGTATTCATTCAGTTTATAAATATATATGTTATTTTTAAAAATATATGCAATATTGAATATGAATTCTTATTCAGAATACATGTTTTATGTCTCTAAATATATGAAATATAGATTCTATTTGAATTCATGCAATATAATGTTTTGTATTCTAAATATATTTTATATAAATTTAGTTTATCTTGAATATATGTGGTCTGTTTATTCATTAATTTATACCCAATTTGATAACCCTCTATTACACCGACATTTCTTTTCTCACTATTGTTTTTCATAGTATTCGATTTATTAATTTACAAAATATTCACCCTTCATAATATGAGTCTCATTAAATTTCCCATGAGAATACAATTGTATATACTAACAATTATTACTACTTAATGTAAACTTCCTGACCTTCTACTAAATATATATCATCAGGTCGACATGTCATATCAAATGGTTACATCCTAGGCTTTATAGTTCATGAAGGTATGCTTTCTTATAATTTTCATTAATATTAAACATTAAATTTATAATTATACAAACATTAGACCAGTTATTTTATTTTTACCACTTCCATTGAATACTTTTTAACACATGAAACATTTATAATGTTTTATTGATAATATATATATATATATATATATTAAATTTTCAACATTTTTATGATTATGTGAAAACATTAAGTCATATATTTTGAATAGAAAATTTATTCCTCAACATCTATTATCAATACATTATTTTATTATGACTAAAATTTTTAATCTACATATATCCTTTCAATCTCCACAAATAATTATTCATTAACATTAATTACTACATTATTTTAGTCCCTAATATATAATTTTATTCTGATTATATTTTTTAATAAATTGGATATTTTAAACAAATTTGTTTTATTTTTTTATGTTTTATAGTGTTTGTTTCCAAAATTATTATAGAACTTATATCATGGAATTTAATAGTTATATATATATATCTATATAATTTTTCTATATGATTTTCTCACCCATACATCTTCTTATTTTATTTTCCATTTTATTTTGTGAATTTTATAACTTTTTTTCTTGTTATACTCTTCCTTTATGAATTTTCATACATTGTGATGTACTTAAATAAACATATTGTGTTATTGTTGGAAAATTGTTCATTATGTAATTATTTACTGAAATTTGTATGATTTGAATGATGTTATCAATGTTCAAAAACAGGTGAGGTTTAATAACAACCCTAATAATATTATCACCTTTAATTCCCAATTTATTGGATTATGCCTTTCTTAGTTAATAGAGGATGCAGGGAGAAGCTATCCTCAGTCAACCCTACCACAACTTGGTAGATCTATCACTTGGTTCTAGGTTTTTTGGGCTTTCTGGTAATCCCTAATTTTGGTTTTATGGTTTAGATTTTGGGCACATTCATCACCCAGATTGCATAAGGACTGAATTTTTTTTGTTCTCTTTAATAATGTGACCTAAAAATATATATTAATGAATATATGGATCCCAAATATATTTTATTCCATAATGATTATTAATTAATACGTTATATGTGAAAAATTAACTAATAGTTCAATAAAAAATATATAATATTCTATTTTAAAAGATTTATTTTATAGGTAAATAAATATGGTAGATATTATTTAGATAAAATCGAGATCCATTCCCTCTAACCCCATGTAAATTATATGGAAAATTATTATTTGCCATATCAAAATAAAAACACGGGACAAAATTAATTCTACAAGTAAATTTCTTTTCCATTAATTATAACCTATTTCAACCACATATCTTTTATTCTTCTAAAAAATAATTAGTTTTTTCCCATTATTTTTTCCTTTACTAAATCTCATTATGTCCTTTGTTTTCCGTTCATTATTATAATTGATTGTTTTAATCACCATTTCAAAGTTACATTAAATATGGTGTTTTTGTGTATTCCATGAATCAAATGCTAATTTTTTAAATCATGTAGATATAGTTTTTAATTTATTTTCAAAGATTATACATAACACATCTCTATTATTCTATTTCAAAAACTAGTAATGAAGTTAATATCATTAATGTAAACATTATAGTTTGATCAGTAGTTTTTGATGTAATGTATCTGGTTTTCTAATTTATGATTTTTTATTTTTTTTGTCTTTTGTTCACATACTTCTTGCATTACTTGGATGTTTCATATTACCAGTTGACACTCTTAAATAATTTTTTACATACTTCATGTATTATTTCCCCAAATTCCAATTGTATCCCTTGAGGAATGCCTATTCATTATTATATGAAAACCCAAATTCTCACACTGAATCGTTAAACTATAAAGCCTCTATAAAATCTTTAGTAAAATATATATATTCTACTTTTCATTATGTTAATGGAACTCTAAATTTTATATTATATTTTTGAGTTTTTAATCCTACACATTCCATTAAAATAAAACATGTCATCTATATCTTAATGTTTATATTTGGCATAGTAAAAATATATAATCTACTTAGTAATCACATTTGAAAATTTACCAATAATTAAAACATATCATTGAAGTTGTATATATATATATATATTTCTCTGTAGCCACTTCAAATCATTCCAATGAGATTTTCCAGGATTTTTCATAAACCTACTCACCTTCTTAAATTAAATATTTATAGCGCATATGAGAAATGGTTCAAGGTGGTCTGAAATTATGAAGTCCATTGGAATACGTAGATAGTATCATTGAATGGGGATTGATATTGACACAGAGTGCTAATCTAAAGATGTTTTATAGTTTATCAAAATATTTTTTTTCATAGATATCTATAAGGTATTACAAATTATGTGATACGTGGTGAAGTTAACAGCTTCCAATAGTTGGTGTAAGTGGTGAACTTAGGTAAATGTCATTATGTTTATTAGGTTTTAGTGTAAGTGGTGGACTAAGGGAGATATTCACAAAATCATTATATATAAATGTATGATATATTTAAGTTATATCATATGGTATGATATAATAAATCATATAAAATGACTTTTATACTAAAAATGGTTTGTTGATATGGGTTATATCATATAACAAGATTTTTGTTAAATAATAATTCATGAAATATGATTTTATACAACTTCATGTTTCAATGATAATATATGATAGAAGTTATATCATGAGGTAATTGATTAGAATGTGGTAAGGTATGATTACTGTATCATATGAATGCTTTCATGATCATTAGGGTTGGAGAAAGATAAATGTTTTTAGTAAAGAGAATCTTCCACCTACGTTATCATTTAATTACCATTTTATAAAATGAAACGTGTGATAGGAGTTGAATTGATGCATTATAGGCATGAGTTGGTTGACACATTTACTCATGAATTTTATCACATGAGTAAATGTGACAAAACTTGATGAACACACTTGATGATTTTATAAAGCATCGCTGTCATGTTATGGCTTCAAAAAAAATTCATAATATTATTAATCCCATATCCCTCTATATATTTTATAGTAAAATTATATAGAATTGGCATGCCATGGTGAGAAGTAAATCCTTTTTGTATCAAATGTGATAAATTGTCTCCAAGATAGTTTTGAATAGATTATAAAAGAGTTTGGTAGTTTTTTATTAAGATATTATTGTATTTTATGTAAAATAGAATTAGAAATCATAAATATTACTTCAAATTAGAAAAAAATTAGACAAAAAACGGAAGCTTGTGTTAGTGTAAGGTGATGGAACATTTTTTATTATAGGTGCTAAGTCATTTTCAATAAGAGGAAAATGATAAAAAACATGAATTTTTGTAAAATTTAGGATAAGTTAGTTGTATTAAATGAGTTAATATTTCTTGTCATATAATGGGAGAAATTATATCACAACCATCTTATAGTAGATATAGATTTCCATACTTCACACCTGGAAGAATGATTGATCAGTATAAAATAGTTTCTATAGTTCCATTAGAAAACATTTCCATTTGGGATTAACATTAGATCATAAGATACTATAAGTGACTGAGGTAATAAATTATTATATTTATGTTGATTTTGATCATATTTTAAGGTGTTCTCCTTGGATTTATAATTCATTTCTTTTTTATATTTTAGTTATGGATGTTATCACAATGATCTGGTAGTTGAAAGTGATTTTTTTTTCATTTTTATATATTAGTTTAGGACGTTATCTTGTTTTAAACCTTATGAATCTTTTTTTGATTGAAAGGGATTTTTTGGATATTTTTCATCATTCAGAGTGTAGTTGTTTTAAAAAAACTCCAATTTAGAGACCGCATAAGGAAGTGAAAAATTGTTTTTAACCTTTTTAGAGAATTAACGACCACTTTTGGTTGTCGCTAATGGTCAATTATTTATAAGTGTCCAACTATTGATACATGGTCCCAAAAATGATAGTCTTCTACATAAGCCCCCCATTTTTTGTACATGTTCCTTGGATGGTATTTCAAACATTAAAGTACACACGAAACACAACATTTATTTTTGTGCGTAAATCCATTCCATGAGAAAATGATTGTTTTCACAGAATGCTCCATTTTTTCTCACAAGATGATTCTTATCCCTTGGATGGTACTTTGAGGAGGGTCTCACATTATGTTCCTCAAAACATAGACATTTGGGACGTGATATATTTTTCATTGCCAAAAAATTCCCCCCTTAAGAATCGAAGCTAACTATGGACTGGATGCTCATGTTTTGATTAAAACATCATAGAGTGGTGTTTATTTCTATGAGTTGGAGAAATATTTTCTTTGGTTCACAAAACTATGTTGTGAACTTCACTCAAGGTGGTTATCCTAGACTTATAACCTAGGCAAGGGGACCATTGAATAGTAAAAAAAATTCCACTCCGGACAAGACAACTTTCATCCACGTAACTCACCCACTTGAGGTAAATTGGTAGCATTTGGTTGGAAAATTCCCAAAACACTTTCTTTTAGTACAAAAGTTTTCTTGCTTCAACCTAAATTTCATGGGAATACTTCCAAATTTGTGCAATGTGGTGAGTTTTTAAAACTGAACCCAAGACTTGTAATATCCAGCCTTAAAACCCATATATCATTATAATATGGCCGACCCTACAAAACATACAGTGATTGATGTTGGTGTCACTACTTGGAGGGCCAAGATGGGTTAAACACTAAAATTCCTATAGCCAGAAGGGTGATTTATAACAACCAGTTTCCCATGGATTTATTGGCCAAATAATAGAGAGGATAAAAACTAATAAATATTCTTCATCTCTAAAACACTGGGATGAAAGATGATGTGGGTATCCCAACCATCAATGTAACCACACTATACTTCTAGTTTTCTCTTCATGAAAAGATTACCTACTGGAAAAACATTACATTGGTTTATCCTTATTGAGAGGATGAAGATACTACCATCTACATTCTAAGTGGACAGATGAGGATAGTCATGGAGGAGAAACTAGAGGATGAATTTTTATTGTCCCTCTATGAAAAAATAATTCATTCAATCATATATAGTAATTACTTCGGCTAGTATAAGTATTGAGACATACGGACTAGGCATAAATTCATAGATGAGTGTGGATGGTCGTACCAGGTACGCATTAGTTTTTTGGATTACGAGGATGGGATTCATCACATTGTGTTATATGATGTAGTGTGGAAATCCATGTTCCACATAAATTATCAAATAGAGATACTTAAATAGCTCATTATTTGGTGGTCCCTAGACACCAACACAATTTAGTTCCATCAAGGGGAGGTGGGAATCATCATGTTGTACTGACAATGCATTGGTGGTATCCCACTGATGGGATTTCTGTATGAAAAATTCCACCTACCTCCATATTGAATTGGCTATTTTGGATGCAAAATCCCTCATACATAAGAAACATCCTCCCTACAACTGGTACATTGCATTCAAGAAATGAATGGGGCAATTTATAAAGAAGAATCAAACCAAAAATAATATAGGTTGGCAAAAACATTGACCAACTACATAATAGAGGAGGATGAAAGGATTCTATTGGATGATCTTATATGAGGGGAGCTATCACTGGTTGAGAAAAAACATGAAGATGGATAGAAGATGATTGTCCACTTAAATGAATTTTTGGTCACTTTCTGAAAACAGCTAGGTACTTTCTATGAGGGATGTGCACATGGGTCTGTATACATGAATACTTGTGATGGTGGAAATCCTAGCATCCAACAACCGGGTAAAATTGGGAGTACACATGCTAGCCCAGCTCTATAAATAGCTGGGCCACATGGCCAAAGTGATCAGACCCATGAGGATCTAATATCCATTCCTATTTTCCCACATGTGGATCATAGCATAATTTAGAAGCTACAAATTTAAAAATTCTATCACCCCTATAAATGCAAGAATATGGCCATCACTTTCTAATGTGGCCATTTTTAATTCACTTTTAAACATCAATTATTGTATTTTAATTAATAATTATCATATTCATTATTTTTTTTAAAAAATATTTAAAGGGTGATTTTTTGTTCAAATATGTATTTTAGTATTTGTTTTAGTCATTTTGAATAATGTAAAATTAATTAAATAATTATTTTTTTACTTTTAATTTTTATTATTTCGTATTTTTTAAATTTATTTCATTTTATTTCCATTAATTCATTCATTTTTTATATGTTTTATAATTTTTAAAATAAATTTTTCAGTTATTCTTTTATTTAATTAATTATTTATATAATCAACTGTCAGCATAAAGAATTTTAGGTTTTCTAATTAATCATATTTTATTTTATTCTTGTAAATAATTATTTATTTTCTTTTTACTATCAATAAATTCATAAATTATATTAATTCGTTATTTTTGTTGAAAGATTACTAATTTTAATTTTCTTATTACAATCATAATAAAAAATGTTTGATTAATTTGATTTTTTTGATAACTCACATAAGTATTCACACATTTTTTTATTATATTTTTTTTTCATATTTTCAATTTATTAATAATTTTTTTCAGTTTTTTATTTAAATTGAATATAAAATATTTTATTATTTTTTCAATTTAGTTTATGTCTTTCATTTCTATGAATTTGAAAACTAATAATTTAACTTTGTTTACTTTATAATTATTTTGTTGTGATTGAATTTTATATTCTAATTTAAATTCATTTAATAAACTTATTGAGTTGTCTTTTTAGGTGTTGTCCCCACCCACCACTAGGATTCCTTCTAAGACACTATCAAAGCATATAATGGTGACTCATCCCTCCATCACCATGAATCGTCACCAAGAATAGAGAACTGTGCAACTGCCATTGTCCTGCCACCGTCCCCCACAACTCACCACCATCCATTGACTCACCGTCATCCTTCACTTTCACATATGTTCGTTGATTTTAAGGTATTTTTTTAGATGTATTTTGGTCTTATCATTGTTAAATGGATATACATTTATTTTTGGTAGACATGGAATATTTTTACCAGATAGCTAGTGGTTAATTATTAATCAAGATCACATGCCTATCAAGAAGAGATTGGGCACCAAATATAGTTGTAATGTCTGCACCATACGACCTACATAATGAATGTGTGAAAAATAATGTGCCCAAACTAGTGGTTCTTTTATGGGAATGAGGTCAAAAAAATGGGTGTGTAGCCTCCCCCAGAAAACCATGTGGCCTTATTCCTCTTTAGAAATGGAGGGATGCAAGGTTTCCACAAGGTTTGGAAAACTATGAGGCCAAACCATGTAGCCTATATAGGTCATTAAAATTGTGAAATTTATCATTTTTCCCTTCCTTTATTGTAACATAATCCACCCCTTTCTCACCCATTTAGATCTCTTCACCCTAGGCTCCTCCTCTCATCCCTTGGATCCCTTGGACCCCCAAATCTTGGTTGTTTTTTGACAGGGATATTCTATTTTTCATCAAATAACCCATTTATTCTTTGGTTTTATTCTTCTTCTTTGGTTCTTATTTCTTATAATTTGGGTTCTTCATTATCCAGTGGATATGTTACCATAATTTTGGTAGAACATTTTCCTTTTGGTTTTAATCATGATGTTTATGGAATGATCCATTCATTATAGAGTCCTCTTGTGATGCAGTTGTAGTTTTGAATCATATTCTGAAAGATTCTGAGCTTGGGGTCGGTGATTCCATGATATAGAATTATTGGATGATTTTGGTATGCTTGTGTTTCTTCTTAAATGTGTTCAATGGATTATGTGTGTGGTGAAAATTATATTTTCAATGTATTTTGATTTTTTATGGGTTATATGTTGATTATCTAAATGAAAATGTTTAGTTTTCTTAGTTTTTACAAATAAAGAACTTGTGTGTGGGTGTATAGGGTTTTTAAAATGGTCATCATATTAAATATGAATATTTTTCATGGGCGTTTTCAATATTGAATTTGTGTTTATAATTGTGTTGGTTTCTGTGTCAGTTTTAAATTAGAGATTTTTTGAATGTGTATGTGGTGTTTTATATGACATGAAAAGTTTATATTGACTACAAATATAATTCTAATTGACTAGGTGGGTGGACTAGGACAAGTACACTAGCCAGATTGGTGGGTCTGAGGCTCGATTCCTTCTAGATGGATTGATTCTATAACATTAACTAAACTGTTATGGTCATTGGATATATCTATAATAATGGATGGATTCCCCTTTAGTGTCTTGTGCCAGAGGGAACCGTGGCTTAGGGTTTATATACCATGTCTCACTAAGATTCGAGGTACCTATGGTCTCACTTCTGATAGTGCCTTTAGCAATTATCTATGGTTCTCTTATGATTTTGTGCATACCATCGATATATGGTGGATCTTTCAATCATATTAATTTTTAAGAATGATGTTCCTCAAAATCTTTTCCCTAAAATGACTTTTTAAAATTGTTTCAAATATCTTTATTAAAACATTCATGTTGATTTATCTTATAATGTTTTGGCAGGGAATCCTTATCTTTGGGTAATATCTTACTAAGATGTTTCTGACAGCCTATATACAATCTCAGGTTCTTTTAGATCTATTTGTGTTCAACCAAGGTTATGGAAATATTTTCTTGGGTGGTGATGGTGGATATGGTTGCTTGTAGTCAATTTCTTGCATTTTTTGGTAGGGGTAGAATAAGGGTTATGGACCTCATGTTTCATATAGATGGGTTGTAGAGTTGGTTCTGCTCCCTATGTTGGTATTTTGGTTTCCCATTTAATGTTGTAAAGTGATTAACATGTGAAAATGATACATCTTCTGGTTATAGATCATTTTTGTGATGACATTCTATTATTTTTTATTATTCATAGTTAATTCTATGGGAGAAATTATTTCCAAATAAAATTATTGAAGCCATGGAACTAGTTTCTAGCCCATTGGGATCAGCAATTCCTTTCGGGTCATGACAATGGCTAGGGCAGTTGTTAGACTAGATGAAAACCCCTATCAGTTCACAAAAAAAATGTATCAGAGTCAGGATTCTTAGTTTATTTGAGTCATGTTATTTGGGAGAGTCAAAAAATATTTTTTCTAGGACTATCGAGGCCTGGGGATCTGGTTTCATGTGGGGTGTATATCTAACACACCTCATGAAAAACCATGGGTCTCCAGGGGATTTTGGAATTGTTTAAACTTCACCTATAGGTGAGACATGCAGGATGCAAACTATTTATGGAAACTGGGAGGGGTCAAGTAGGTTGGATTGTGATTATGGTTGATATTGTTTTGGTTTTGATATATATAGATGTATTCAATGTTTTTTTGCTGAGTTGTTTTTTATATCGTGTTGATGGATTCATTGGTTTATTAAATAGTGTAGAAAGATTCTTCCCATGAGACTTACTATGAATGTCTGAGAAGAGGCTAAAAATATTTCTCCCTCACCAATTAATCAAAGACTAGTATAAGCATCAGTTTGGTTTGTCGAAGCATTGGTTTTGGGAGTAGTAACGTGTCTTTCTCAGTTCAGGGAAGCCAAACTGTGTTTGGAAAAGCACAAGGCTCGTGAGTATCTCAAAATCAATCCTCCTACCATCAGGGGTAATAAGGATCCTGGGGAAGAAGATTCAGGTATTTATAAGGTTGAGAAGACATTTGGATTCTTTGATACTCCTTATACATTCAGGGTAAGGTGTGGTTCTTTCCTGTTGGAAGGTCCCAGTCGAAGGGGGTGGGACTCACTGGTTCAAGCTGGGAAGCATGAGTATATGGGTTCAAAAGACATTATGTTCATGTTAAATGTGTTGTATTTTCTTGAGACCTATCATGTACCAATACCTGGGAGTTTCTAGACCACCACCACGGGGTATAGGCATCGATGGAGTACACCAACTTCTTTGTAGAGTTGGTTCATTTTGCAAAAGAGGTAGTTTCAATGAACAGTTGAAGGTTCATCTATTTAAAATAGGGTTTCAAGCAGATATTAAATCTATATTTTTTTCATATTCAATTTGAACACATATTATGAGGTGGTTGATCATGCCTTGATGGTGGAGATAAATCATGTCGGAAATTCCAAATCTTCTGGGTTAGTTTTGGAAGTGGTCTAGAGTAGTGTTAGTTCATCTAAATAGTGGAGGAAGTATGATGAGAAAGAAAATAAGGGAGGTATAGCTCAAATAATACATCCCGACACCATCATATATGGTTCTAGATGTCGGGTCATTCCCATGACATCAGTGTGGGAAGGTAGGGAATATTTTTTCAACACATTCATATCCACCTAGGCCTTGAATCGATTGAAGGACACCAGAACACCATGAGAGGGGAGCGGTGAATCAGGGTGTCATCTTTTTCATTTTAAATTCATGGATCTTGTTCCCACATTGGTAGAAACTTATTAAATCTTTTAGTAAAATTAAATAATGGATATGACACAACACTTTTACTTGGTTCACCGCAAAGGGCTACATCCAAGGAGCATACACTGACAATGTATCATTCGATCCTAAATCCACTAATCTTCACTAGTTTGTGGATTAAAATGATCGATCACAGTAACTCTATGCTAGGAATACAACATTCAAAATGGTTCAGGTATAACTCAATATGTCCCTTGGATCACTTCAGTCAACTCCCCCTAGCTCACTACCTTGAGAGAAGTCTAACTATGTTTATCAACATGAAGGTTGCTTCAACAGATTTTCATTGAATTCTTTGTCTCTATTCAGCATGAGACACTTATTTCAGCGAAGTATTGAATTAATGCACATGAAATCACTGAACAAACAAACTGGATATTCAAAACATATAATCATCTTACACTGACAATCGCACACAACACCTAACCTATGCGTGCATGATCTTACTTTTGCGCACAAGATTTTCATTTACACAGAATATCCACTATTGGCACGCAAGATTTTATTTGGAATGAAATATTTTATTTTCCTGAATAAATCATTCATACAACTATAAGATTTATGCGTAACTTTAAATTTTATGCGCAACTTTAATTTTCCACGTAACATTTATTTTTTTGTACACCTCCCATTTCGTGCAGTGTTTACGCCCATTAGAGTTCAGATCTTCTTTAAGTTTTCAACCATACCGAATGAGGGGGTTCACCTCATATATATATGTTTCTCCAACCCCTACACACAAAACCCACCTTATCATTAAAAATATCCCATTTTGTGCCCAACACTTTTCACTACATGAACTATATTTCGTGCACATCCCCATATTTTTCACGCACCTCATGCCTTTTCCTTTTTTCAGCATTCTGATCACGAAACACCTTTTTTTCAAAAATTCCAAACTAATTTTACTAATTTACACAAAACAAATTTAGCACACACTCTATGTTCCTTCATGCACCACTTCAATATTTTGCACACCTTCCTTTTACAAAAACACATCTCTCCATTTTCTGATTTTTAGGCCAAAAAATTTGGAAAACACTGGAAAACAGCACTACCTTTAGTACTATTGTTCGCTTAAATTGTATGATACCTTTCATAGAAAAAATTCTAATCTTATAATGAGGATTAAAAATGGGAAAATCATACTCCATTTAGAGCATCAGTTGTGGTTTCAACAATCTCCCCCTTTGGGTTTGTCATAAATCAACAAATAAATTCAATAGAGCACCAAACACTATCAAAACCTGATACACAAGTGTCAACTCAACCAACAGTCAAATTATACATGAGCTATGCTTGGTGTAGAAAACAAGAGTGGAATCTTGAATTGGGTTCTTGTGTTTTATAATTCCTAAAAAAATTCCTATGTTATTCTCTTACTGTGTCATAGAATACTTACATGTCCGGAATGTATTCCTTCTCCTCCTAACACCAAATTCCCATCGAGGAACATAAGAATTACCTGACCATTACAACATTACATGTCCTAAATGTATTCCTTCTACTCCTAACACCAAATTATCATCGTGTCATAGAATAATTACATGTCCATTACATTTCCTGAATTTATTCCTTCTTCCCCATTGACAATAAACCCAAAGATCAGTATTTGTTCATTATGCAGAAAAAACACACTACCCTTGGATAGTATCTCTACAATGAACCTAAATCAGATCCAGAAATAGATTAAAAATATTTAACATAACTTGGGAGAGGGGAAAAACATAGCCTTCTCATGCACTAGTAAGGGGCTGAACACCAAGGTTCAACTACTATTTCTCAAACACAACTGTAGATTAATAATGTCATCCACTTGCTCATCTATTCCCACATGTTCCATGTTGATAACTCATTGTTCAAAATTTTCCTTGATGAATTGATATCTTGTTTCAATATGTTTTGTATGAGAATACTTAACAGGATTCTTCGTAAGATCAATTACGCTCTTGTTATCACATTAAATCTCCATTGGTTGTTTTACCTCAGCACCTATGTCAGTCAGTTGTTGGTTCATCCATAGTAATTTATGGAATAGATTTGTAGTGGATACATATTTACCATCAGAAGTAACAAGAGAAGTACATTATCGTTTCTTTCTCAACTAGCCCACATATTTCTGTGTAATATAGAATGCTCCACCGCTAGTGGATTTTTTTCTGCTACATCCCATGCTCAGTCAGCATCAAAAAATGCATATAATTCATTATCTTTTCCTACATTAAAGAATAATCCATAATTTTGGGTAACTTGAATGTACCTCATGAATTTTTTAACTTCCACCATGTGTCTTTCCTTTGGATTACATTGAAAGCAGGCTACTAAATATGTTTCGAACACAATATCTGGTAGTGTCACTGTTTGGTACAATACGATTCGAATGACTCTTCTATATATTGGGGGATCCACACACATCCCTTCCTCATGATTTTGGATCTTTGTTCCAACCGCAATCAGAGTACCCATTGGTTTGGAATCTTCTATATTAAATTTCTTCAATAGATATTTTGTATAATTTTCATGAGAAATGAAAGTGTAATCATTCTTCTAAATCACATCTAGCCCTAAGAAGTGTGTGAGTTCACAAAACATAGACAATTAAAATTATGAATTCATGTGATTAAAAAATTCTTCAACTGATCCCTTCCTACTATCACAAAAATTAATATCATCCACATAAATGGGCACTATGTTGGAACCAAGGTCGTTCTATGAATGAATTGGAGTATGGTTTGTGTTTGTTGTCAATCTTCAGTGGAAGTTTAGAATGTGTTCCAGAAAAGTGTTCCGAAAGAACAAGCAGATAACAATATTGAAGGTGGCCCTGTTTTCCAATGTTTGCCAATTTTTTTGGCCTGAAAATTGACAAATGAAGAAACGTGGTTTTTGGAAAAGAGACTTGCGTGCCGTTGACTTTGTGGAGAGGATACATGCACGCAATATGTTTTTCAAGGTCAGAACATCAAAAAATGGCAAAGGGATAATGGGTTCCCAAGTTTAGGGTTGGTTGTGCGAGTGACTTGTGCGCCGAGACTTGCTCGCCAAGACTTGTACGCCAAAACTTGCGTGCTGAGGGGAGACTTGCATGCTGTCGCGTATGGTGTCCAAATGACTATAAATATAGGTCAACCCCTCCTCATTCCGCACAAATTTCAGACTTAGAGAAAATCATATCTCCTATCGTGCAGGTGTAGTGGTCGCAAAAGTGGTGGTGGGTCGCACAAGTTGAAGTTGCGCGACAATTGTTTGCTACGCGTCCAAGATGGTTTTGGTGAGAAAGGGGTTGAGTCGCCCAGGTATGGAGCTGGTGAAAAAGGTTTCGCACAGGTGGTGTGGTGACACTTGTGCGCCAGAATTTGATGAAGCGTGACGGTTCACAGTTGCACGCCAAAATCGGTTTGGGTTTAAAAGGAAGTGGGTCATGCAAGTTTGAAGTTGAAGAAGTGAGTGTCGCGGAAGTGGTAGAGCTGGTCTTGTTCACCATCTTTAATCTTGTGTGTCATCCTTGAAACTTGTGCGCCAGCTTGTAGAAGCACAGCAGGTGTTGTTAAAGTATGCCAATCTTTCCGAGGTTGCACGAAAGGTGGAATTTTTCCCGATATTTTTAGTGCAAAGTGAGACTCCTCAGCGGGTGGAATTTGGACTTCAACAGAGAATATACATACAACAGAGGATGTATTCTTTAGCGATTATGAAGAGACCTTCATGTCTATAAACTGAGTGGGACTTCACAAAAGAAATTTAGCCAAGGGGAGTCAACAGGAGTGACCCAAGGGACATAGTAGGCTATCCTTGAACAATTATAAAGGTGGTGATCCTGGGATAGAGTGACTATTCCCAAAGCTTTGAAATCCACAATGAGTGAAGAATAGTGAAATTTGGTATGAACGAAAACCTGTCGGCATATACTCCTTGGACATAGCCCTTAGTGGTGAACCATGTAAAAAGTGTTGTTTCATCTATTAGCATGTGAATGTTTTATTTATTCTCATATCCATCATATAGGTTAAACTAGTTTCTACCAACGTGGGAACAAGATCCATCTGTTAAAAAGAAAAATTTAACACCCTGATTCACCCCTCCCCTCTTAAGGGGTCCCGAGGTCCTTCACACTATGAACTGATCTTTATGATAATTCTTCACATAGATATTGTGATCAACTCCTCATCTTTTTAATTCCTACTTCTTGAGATATGAATCCATCTAGGACTATCATGCTCACAGTGCCTTCTATAAACCATATAGGTCCTTCTTTAGTTCTCAAACCTTCGTTTCATCATTACCAAAGAAATAACTCCATGGTTTGTTCAATGTATACTTCTTCTTATATACTCCATTTAAAAATGTTGTCTTGATGTCCATTTGATACACTTTACATCCTCTTTGTATTTCCAAGGCAATAAATAGCATGATTTACTCCTGTCTCGCTACTGTAGAAAATGTATCTTCAATATCAATTCATTCAATTTGTGAATATCCTTTATAGACCATAATCATGTAATTTTGGATCACATTTCCATACTCGTCAAATTTGTTCTTGAAAATACACTTTGTACATATCTCATTGTGACCTTCGGGTCTCTTGACAAGATCCCAAGTCTGATTTTTGTCAATATGGGCAAACTCTTCATTCAGTGATTTCACCCAAGACTCATCCATTGTAGATTCTTCAAATGAGGAAAGTTCCACAACTGATTGAAAAGCATATTGTTAATTATTCCTCATTATCTTTGTTTGGGCAGCTGTATTCTAATCCCCAATAATGTTAAACTGATCAATCTCTATCCTTCGATTTCTCCTTTAACATTTAACCAAATTCTCTCCATCCATGGCTTCCTCTTCAAATTCTTCTTCTGAATCCACATCTTGATATGGATCCTAATAACTTTGTACTCATTCCATTATTTCTATATTTTCATTTTCTTCATTTTCACATTCTTCCTCATCTTCTACCACATCAGAATACAAATTCTTTGAAGAATTTGCGGTTTTTTCTTCAATGATCTTAATATTGATGCATTCCACAATCCTTTCTAGGTACCTATTGAAACAGTTGTAGGATTTTCTATTCATTGACTATCCAAAGAAAATTCTTTCACTAGCATTGTCATCATAATTTCCTTTTTTTCCTTTTTTTTCTTCTGATGAAATAATTACTTCAAAAAACAAAAAATTATTTCAAAGAGGACTTCCTTCCATTCCACAATTCATATGGTGTCTTCTTCTCACCCATATAAATCCCTATTCTATTTTGAATATACACAGAGGAATGAAAGTCCTATTTCAAGTATTTTTAAGGAATATGACTCTCAATAAGCATAGTTCTTTCCATGTTGTTGACATTCCAATTCATGCACTCAACAACTCCATTTCCCTTTGGTGTTCTCACAACAGCTACCTCATGTTGCATCCAATGCTTCTCCAAGTAATTTTCAAATTCAATAGACATGTATTCCACTCCATTATCAGATTTAATAACTTTTATTATTCATCCAGTATCATTCTCGGTTATTCGACGATATGTTTTCATGTAGTCAAGCACTTGTCATTTTTTCTATATAACCATTACACATGCCATTATACTGTAATCATCTATGAAAAAGAATATTTACCTTTCTCTATGAGTTTTGGAAACATTTATCAGTCTATATATGTTTTTGTGAATGAGATCAAGAATTTGATATTCCCTTTTCTTCTTTGGATAATATAAACCATAGACCGGCTTCCCCTAGATGCAAGAATCACTAGACTTTTCACGTTCACACATCAAGGTTGGAATATCTATGACAATATTCAATTTTTATATCTTCTCCATATCTTGTTGATTGATGTTCACCAGTCTTTGATGCCACATGTTATTTTCTTCTTCAGTAGTCATGTTAAAAATGGTTTCTTAAATTTCAACCAGATACATATTCCATTATGTTATTCATCCTTTCGTAAGTTAATTTCTCATATTTCCATTGATAGTGCATCTTTTCTGATTTTCTATAACTATATTTCCTGATTCATATAGTTGACTCACACTGAAGAGAATATGACATAGGCCATCCACATAATAGACTTTATTTTTCTTTAGCTCCCTATTAGCATGTTTAGTACTACCACTTCCATTGATTTTCATAGATCCATCATTACGAAATTGTACCGTTCCATCAACCCTTCTGTTGACATTTATTAACAAGCCTTCATTACCACTCATATGATATGAACAACCACTATCAAGAATCCAGGTGTTATTGATTTTGGTATCATTAACGGCTTCCTCTGAAAGGTTGGATTTCTCAATTTTCATCTTTTCCTTCCATGAGATATTCTATTGAGTGTAGGGAACTGATGGCCTTTCAATTATATCATACATGTAAATGGGTTCTTTATAGTCAAAATCTTATTCTAGAGGAGAAAACCTATTTGAAAGTTAAAAAATCTCTTGTTGATGAGATTTGACTAGTCACATACTACGGTATGAGGTGTCCATGTCACCCTTCTGGCTACAATAAATAGCTTTATGTCAAAAGTTAGAACAATGAAAACTATATCCATAGAAATTGTTTCTTCTATAAATAGTAGAATATGAATTTGTTCTCCTTTGTTGAACTCCTAGTTCTTCCCCATTTAGATAGCTCCTTACCTCTTCTAAATAGGACGTAGCATGACCTAGATATCCATATAACTGACACATCATGAGAGGAAATGCCTTGTCACTTCTATTAGTACTCATGCTTTCTTCCTTGGAAAAAATGTTTGATGGCCTGTTATTCTTGGAAGCTCTAGGATAGTCTTCTATTCCCTTTTCAATTTGACTTAAGGGTCTCTTTTTCCAAACTTCTGCTGATTTTATAATAATATCAACTTTCTTCTTGCCTTTATTATGATCCACCTTATTTGTAGCATTTGATGTTTCAACATCACAACTAATTCCACTATCTCCCATGTGTGTGGGTCTTTGATCACTCAAAATATTTTCAACTCCATAAGATCCTCTTTTTTCTCTCTTCAATAGCTCAACATCTAAGAACCAACCAAATTGCATTTTCTTCTTTTCTTCTTTTTAACATGATTCACTTTTGAGCATACTCCTAAGGCTAACAACTTCTTTGAGTCCCCCAATAGTTTTGGACTTCTCCTCTATTCTCAAGATAAGTTCATTAATGGCCATTTAATATTATTTGATTCTGAGATTTAGTTCTACTACCTCATCATCCCTGTCAAGGATTGATAACTTTACTCTCATTAGTTCTTCTAGTCATTCAATTTCAGCTTCATGCTTATGAACATATTCATATTGTTCTTCCGCCATTTCTTTTAACATATGGCATCCCTTTCACTTATTCTCAAGATAACCAAATTATTCCTTAAGTTGTAAGATGTGATTGAAATTAGTTGTCAACTTGTTATCTCTATATTAATCTGTGGATGGTTTTGACTTTTCAATGGTATCCATCAGGGAAGCATGGTTTCCTATTTTAAATTATGGCTCTTCTTCTTCACAATATTCATTATCAACATCTTCCTCTTCCTAGGAAAAACAATTCTTCTATAAATTCTTTATATATTTGAATTCTCCCTTGTTAAAAAAACTTTTCTGAGGCTTCTCAATGTGTTCATCATTGATTTCTTCATCTTCAAACATTCTTGAGCACTAAGAGGATATGTGCCAAACCTTGGCACAAAAAAATAAATACAGAGGTAACTTCCCTTTAAATTTCCCTTTCACTTTCTGGAACATCATAGCAATGAGAGAAATAATTTTTTTTTCTCATCATCATCACCACTATTATCTTTTGAAACCTTTTTTTCTCATGGCTTTGAACACCATTTCCTTGCTCACTCGAGTCGTAGCGTCATATGGCTTGACTCTCATTTAATATGTCACCAGGATGTTCAGTAGATCATCCAATGAATAATTGGAAAGATCTATTTACTCAATGGGTGGAACCATTTCATTATACAGGGGTGAAAGTCTTCTCCATATTTTATTACCAATATCAATTTCATTGATTTCTTATCATGGACATCGAATTTTTCCAACCACTTTAGTAATTTCATTGATGATGGAGTCTGCATTTTTGCCGGGATGTATTTTCATATCATCAGACCTATTGTGCAGGACTTGTAGTTTTGCCTCCATAACATTTCTATATACGTCATAAATATTTTCATGTTTAACCCCCATGGACTTTGCTGAGGTGAAACTTATCACCTTTAGATAAATCTTATCATAAAGGGTTATGGTGAGAGAATTCTGTGCTTCAAAATCTGCATCAATAATTTTCATTTCTACATCAGTCATAGCCATCCCTATTGGATCAGAAACTTGTATTCCCTGCACTGTAGAAAATAGAACTTCTATTCTAAGATATTTAAAAAGAGATCTCATTATGTAATTCTAGATCTGAAATTTACTTCCATTGAAGAGGGGGAATCCCCTGGCATTGCTTTAATTATCCAAAACAGTATATGATAGACCAAACACCAGAAACGGACCTCTCAAACCAATTGGATGACGTAGAACCCCCTAATAGGAGAGAGGTTAATTATCCTATCAACGTTCTCTTTTTAATGTTTGGGATCTTATTCCCACATTGGTAGAAACTTGTTAAATCAGTCAGTCAAATGAAATAAAGGAGATGACACCACTCTTTTACTTGGTTTACTGCAAAGGGCTACATCTAAGGAGCATACACCGACAATGTTTCGGTCACACCAAAATCCACAAATATTCACTATTTTGTGTATTACAAGGTTCAGTCATAGTAACATTGTTCCAGACATACAACATTTACAATGGTTCAAGGGTATCTTATTGTGTCCCTTAGATCACTTCTGTCAACTCACCCTATCTCACTGCCTTAAGAGAATTGTAACTCAGTTTATCAACATAAAGGTCACTTCAATAGATTTTCATTGAAGTCTTTATCTCTGTTCATCATGAGACACTACTTGCATCAATGTCCTGAATTGATTCACTTTAATCCACTGAACACAAAAACAAGAAATTCAAAACACGTAATCAACATACACTGACAATTGTGCACAATACCTACCCTGTGCATGAAAGATCTTACTTTTGCGCGCAATATTTTCCTTTGCGTGCAAGAACAACTATTGGAATTCTATATATTCATTATTTTGCAAGATTTTTGTTTCGCATGAAAATATTTTGTGCAACTATAAAATTTACGTACAACTTTAACTTTTATGAGAAACATTATCTTTTCTACGTAACTTTTACGTTTTCACACCCCCTCCATTTTCACACTATGTTTACGCGCATCATAGATAAAATCTTCTATAATTATTTATCCCTATTGAATGAGGGGGGGGTCACCTCTTATTTATAGGCATCGCTGAACCTCACACAAAAATCCGACAATGTCACACAAAACTCTCATTCTGTGTGCAATGCTTTTCATGCCAGAACCATTTTTTGCGCACGTCTCCAGATTATTTGTGCACCTCACGTCCTTTCTATTTTTCATCATTCTGATCTAGAAACACATTTTGGGTGATAATTCCAACCTACTTTCACTATTTCACACAAAACAAATTTAGCGCACATTCCATGTTTTTTCATTCACCACTTCAATATTTTGTGCACCTTCCATTTCATAAAACACATCTCTCCATTTTCTTATTTTTAGGCCCAAAAATATTGAAAACACTGGAAAATAGTTCCACCTTCATTACTATTTCTCGCTTGAACTATATGATCCCTTTCTTTGAAAACATTTTGAATTTTCATTGAGGATTGACAATAAACCCAAACCATACTCTATTTCTTGCATCGATTGTGGTTACAACATCAGTGTGAAATTTTGGGGAACTTACTGGAATATTGCAGAGCTAGACATTCAGATCATGGTGGTGAGCGTTCCATATCATCTAAGGGAATGTAATCGCAGTCTGAATAGTCAAAGGTATTGAGCTCACAATTGTTTTTCACAGTAGTAGAGATTGATATTACTCTTTATAGAGTCATTATAAGGTATATCCACATGCCATTGGTCATTCTATGGCCTCGAAAAATATGAGATATCTTCATGCTCTGGATCAGGCATTGGTAGAATCAGATTCAAAATGCATGATGGTTAGACGTATTATTCTTATTACATCATCCAAAAATTTTGTTCTATTTTACATATCATCATTTCTTATTTTATTTCATTGCCTATTTTGTATGTGTTGATATTTTCAAATGGTCGCATGCCTTATGTGATGGATTTGGTGATGCCACTGGGTAAGATGATAGAGAAGGGATTTAGATGCCCACCTCTTGTACTCATTATGACAAATCATGACCTAGAATGGGATTTCAAGGTCTTGGAAATTGACTTCTTCAATGTAATCCATGATATTGATTGGATGGTGTGTTTCTAGGTGCACATCGACTGTTATTAGTGGGGATTGAGTTTCATTTCACCTGGTGGAAGCTCTAATGTCATTCAGGGTGAATGGGATCCTCAGTTTGGAGGTGATCGACCTCCACTATCAGAATTGGGATGTCTAGTGTTTCAAATCATATCACTCCTGTTATAGGATGATTGTAGTGGTTCTAAGAGTGGGTTACCACATTTGGTGTATATGTTCCCAGAGGTATTTCTAGATTATTTTTCAGGTTTGCCTCCAGAGCTAGATGTGGAGTTAACCATTGATTTGGTCTCAGGAATATTGTTCATATATCTTTCCTCATACAATATGGCCTCCACCTATTTTTGAGAATTAAATATACAACTAGACCATTTTTAATCCAAAGTATTATTTCACCCGAGCATCTCACCTTGTCCAACCACAATCTTTTCTAAAATGAAATGTGGTGGACCTCTCTAGTTATGCATTGATTACTAGAGGGTGAATAAAGTAAATTTCAAGAAATTATGTCTCTTGACCGGAATTGATGGCCTTTTTGATCAGCTTAAGGGGTGAGATGGTTCTATAAGATAAAGTTGTGTTCCAGGTATCAGCATGTTAGAGCTAGAGAGGAAGATGTTCTGAAAATATACTTTTAAAGTAGGTATGAACACTTTGAGTATTTTCCTAGAGCTTTTTGAATTAGGAATGCTCTCGTTCTATTTATGGTGCTTATGAAAGGAGTGGTCCATTAGTACCTCCATCCCTTTTTTGCATTGTTCATCATCTTTATCTGGATTTACTATGGAACTGAAGAAGTGAATAAGAAGCACTTGATGATTGGGTTGTGTACTCGTTGAGATCAACATCTCTATTATGAGAATTACATGTAGCAATTATGGATCCTGGATGAAATGTTTTTGGGTCACATGATCTCGAAATGGGGGGTTTTGGTGGACCCCAAAAATATCTGTGTGGTGAAATATTAGGAGAAACTGATGAATTTATTTGAAATTAGGATCATTATGGTCCTGGAAGGGTATTACAGATGGATCGTTCAAGAATTATCTTTGATGTATTCTCACATGATGGAACATACCTAAAAAAAGATGAAGTTTTAGTGGATATGTAAATGTCATGCGTCCATTGAGGATCATTTGTGGTGGCTAACCAAAGCCCATGTTTTGATCATTTCGGAATCTGGGAAGGGGTACGTGGTAAACTATGATGCCTCAACTATGGGTATTGGATGTTTCATGATACATTTTTAGAATGTATTGTCATATGGTTCAAGCCATTTTTGACCACCCAAAAATGATTTATCAACCCATGACTTTGATTTAGCGGCATTTAGGCATGCCATGAAGTCATGAAATCATTATCTCTTTGAGTTTAAGATTCTTATATACTCATATCATATTATTTTAGCATAAAATTTCTTCTAAATGGATCTAAATATGTGACATTATCATTGGTTTTATTAACATAATGGGTCCAATTTTCATATCCTGTACATTCTTGGTGGATGCTTGGAGTAGGAAGGTGTTGGTCCAGGAAGTGAAGAAGTATAATGTTGAATGGACCTTGATGGGCCTTTTTTTCATGATGCATCTGGAGACTAATGAGAACAGTGGATGTTTGTTCCAGGATAGTGTCCAATTGACACCCACCCTCTTGGATCTAATTTGTTAGGATAATTTGGGAGATGATTTATCACATATGTGTATATAGTTTTTAAATGTTGACGAGGTGACCAGTGAATGGTCCTTGTCTTCATATTGTGGTATTTTCTTCATAGGACATGTTTTGGTTCCACTTTCACCACCGGTGGTGGTGATGCAAGAGATCCCCTAGTCTCATTAGTTTTTTCATCCGTGGACTACCAAGATGTTTTATTATGTGAATCATTAGTTCTAGTGGTTGGGTACTCTATGGGATATAACTATCATCATGTCTAGGTGTAATGTTTTTCGGTAGGTTAGAGAATAGAAAAAATTCCCTTCAGTTTTCTTTAGCTAATACCCAGTCCTTAAAGGAAGTGGAACAAGGTCACCATGGATTTCATTATCGTCTTACCTCATACACCCTAGGGAAGAAACATTATTTTTTTAGTTATTTATTTCCTTACTATGCCATCCCATTTTACTATGATGAAGGATTAAATTAAATTGGAGGAGTTAAGTCAATTATATATTATGAAGGTATTTAGGAATTAGGTTTTTCTATCGATAATTGTTTCATATAGGGACCGTTGATTTACATTTGAGTTCATGGAAGGCCTCCTGAAGTAAATGGGGTCACAAGTCAAGCTGATCAAAAAAATATATCCTTACACATATTATCAGATGGAGCGGGTTGATAGGATATTGAAATACATGCTCCTTGAATGTTTTTTATATTTTTGAGTTTCTTAGAATAACCATATGGGGTTCGTTGAACGTGACTACAATAAAATTTGCCGATCCTTGATAATAAAGGCTCCCTTTGAGAAACATTATATTCCACAGTGTTGGTCACCATTGTGTAGGTAATGGGTTGTTGATACATCTTTAATAGGACTGAGTCTCTTGTAATAAGAACATGAGATGTTTTATTTGAGATGGAAGCATTTCTTGATAGTAAAAATTCTCCATAAGCCTTCTGGAAATCAATGGTGCCAATGCTTGGATTTCTATATTCGTGAACAAGTATTTCTAAATGTGGCACATCACATGGGTTACTATTGTCTGGGTAAGAAAAGGAAGCTAACATCGCGGTATGTCAGACATGTAGAGATAATTGAGAGAGTTCGTAAGGTGGTATAACAATTTGCTTTACCATATCAGTGGACATGAATTCATGTTCTGTTCCATTTATCCTATATGAAAATGTATAATCCTAACCAATATTCAGTGTTAAATGTTGAAGTGTTGGAGTTCTAACCTGATCTGTCTATGTTTGAGCAGCCAGTGTGGATTTTTGTTTCCCAATAGAATGTTCTTCATGGGAAGTCCATATAATTGGTTTGGGTTCTTTGGTAGAATAGTATTGAAGATCATGATGCATGAGATAAAAAATAATTTATTGAAGCACATCATCCATTTTTTATGATATAGCTTCGATATGAATTTTTGAGGACGGGAAGTTTTCATAGAGCCGAATGGTTTCACATCAGTGACTAGATTTTGAGGTATTTTTCTAGATTTTTTTTCTCTTATCATTGTTATGTGGATTTCCCAAGATTTTTTGTCAAAAAAATGTACTTTTTATACCTGACATATAGTGGAACATAGTTGATTCATGGTTAGTAGAAATCATCCACCATCCCAGGAGTGTATGTGCGCCCTAGATAATCATACTTTCCAGGAAAACCAGCCTACCACACGGGGGTGCGCCTGACCATGCTCTCGGACTAGTGGTTATGTCTTGGGTGTATGGTTGACCACATGGGCATGTGTCCTACTCTATAAAACTATGAATCATCATTACTCTGTGGATATTGGGGTATGCATGGTTTCAACCCGGTTTGGAAAAAAGTAATTGAAAACCATGAAACATATCCAGTACATCAAAAATATGTGATTTACCACATTTATCGTCTTCTATTTTAACCTAAATCCATACCTTTCACATCCATTTATGATGATTCACCCTAAAACCTCATCCAATCCTATTGTCTCCCTATTACCCTCAAATCGTAGTTGTTTTGGTGCGGATATTCAATGAATCATCATGTAATCCCATTCATCCTTGGATTTCTCCTTCTTTTGGGGTTCTTATTCATTATTATTTGGGATCTTCCTTCTCCAACGGGGTGGATTCCCTAATGTGTGTTGAACCATGTTCTTTTGGATTTAATATTGATGTTCTTGGTATGATATTTCCTTTATAGGGTTCTCTTATGTTTTTTTGGTTTTCCATTAGATTTATGATATTTCCAATCTTGAGATAGGTGATTCCATGAGTTAACATTATTAAATGATTTTGAAATGATTCGAATGATTCTTGAATGTGTTCTATGGATTATGTGTGTGGTGATAATTATTTTCTCAATGTTTATTTCTGTGTATATGGGTTGAATGTTGATTCTATAAGTGTGACTAGTTAGTATTCATGGGTGTTTTAAATGACGAACTTCTGTGTGGGTGTAAGGGGATTTAAAATGGTTTTCCTTTTGAATATAAATGTTTGGATTGATTATTTTCATTATTGAAAGTGTATTTATAAATTTTTATGTTTTTGTTTGTGATTTATATTGGGGATTAAGTTAATGTGTAAGTGGTGTTTCATGTGAAGTGAAAATATGGAAATTGAGAATAAAGGGAGTCCTAGTTATCTTGGTGGGTGGACTAGGACTACTGTTCTAGAAAGATTAGCAGGGTCGATGCCCAGTTCCTTCTAGGCGGATTGATCATAAAATGCTAAATAAATTCGGATAATGATTAAAGAACAAGAGAACATTTTATATATTCCTCTCTAGTGGCTCATGAACTAGGATGTCGTGGTTCATGGTTTCTATACCATTGTTCACAGAGATACGAGTTTCCTTATGTCCCACTTTTTCTAGTGAATTTATGGATTACTCATGGTGCTCTTGTGATGTTGTTCTTACCACCATCATATGTTTTACCATTCTTTAATTTTAATATTAATGCATATTTATATTGAAAATATTTTCTGTGAAATGTTTTATTAAAAATGTTTCCAATCGCTTTATTAAAAGGTGAATCTTGATTTTTCTTACAATTATTAGGTATATAATCCTTTTATTTTGGTGATATAATATTGTTCCTTGGATAAAAAAAATATGTATAAACTATGGTGTATATATATATTGTTATTTTTGACCCATATAAAGTTGATAAGTTTCGTGGCGGAAATGGTGGATCTGGTTTCTAGTTGCCAGTTTCGTGTAGGTGGTGGTGGAGGTGGATTTAGTGTAATAGACCTATTTTTTCATAGAGTATTGGTTGTGTAGTTGGTTCTGCAACAAGTTTTTTTATTTTCGTTTTATGTTTAATTTTTCTAAATTTTGACATGTGATAGTGATACCAATTTTTGTTGTGGATATTGGTTGTGATTATGCTCTATTATTTTTTATTGTTCAACATCAATTGTATGAATGAAATTGTTCCCAAATAAAATGATTGATGTACATGAACTAGTTTCTAGCCCATGGGGATGGGGAACACCATTCAGGCCATGGAATGGGATGAGTAGGGTGTTTGTTTGGATGGAAACCCAGAGTAGTTCATGAAATTCGCCACACCCATTGTTACCCCATGACTAACTACCATCCCCTAACACACACCAGTATGCCAGAGGTGACTCTGCCAATAATCCCACTCACTCGCCACTAGGCCTCACCATATATTCCATTGAGTAGCCACCATATCTACTCACTATTTGAAAAACCCTCTTCTAGAGACTGTCAGCTAGTTTCCAACCCTCACCCACCATCACCTTCAAGCAACAGACAGGCTCTTAGTGGTGCCACTACTGCCTCAACACACCACCAGTTCATTGATCCACCATCACTAGTGCCTCCATCCTCCACCAACATAAAACCAATGGAAGCTCCCTTTCAAACCCAACTTCCATAAATAATAAATAACCCCATCTATATTCACCTAACAAAAAATAGAGAACTATCATCAAATACTGAAAATCAAAAATCTAAACCAGATCCACTAAACCCTTCTTTAATAAAATGATATTAGTTTTTCCAATGAAGCTGAATCCAAATGTGAGAAGAAAATTGTGGGGAAGATACATTGTCACTTATCACCAACACTCTTCTCCTCTTTCCTGATTCGAACCAAAGTGTTTGACACTCATGCATTGAACCCTCACTAAAAACCAAGACCACCATATGATGAATCCAACATCCCTTACAATGATGCATGATTTTGATTTCAAAGAAATATTTATTATCGAGGATGGTCCCTAAACCATTCGCACATGTGCACCCCTTCTAGGTTTTAGAGGAGACTTATCCTCACCTACCTCTCTACGTCACCTGACCCCCACCAATTTTCCCTCATGCCGAGTGACCCTTTCCTTTTATTTAATATATAAATATATATATTAATATATCGTAATATTAATATATATATATAATATAATAATTAAAATATCTATATTAATATATATATATATATTTATTATAAAAATATTTTTTTTCATGTATATTTACAATTATAAATCATAATTCATAAATATAAAATCATAAAAAAATTTATAATATATATATATATATATTATGTTAATTAGAATTTTTGGTTGTGAATATATTTTTATAATAATATATATATATATATATATATTCATAGTATCATTTTATGTATTTTATAACATATTCCTTTTTATAGTTTTGTAGGATCATGTAAGCGGTGATAATGTGTACTATATGGTATTCTGGAGAAAATTCCTTATGAGAGACAGACTATCTTCACTAGTAGTTCACCGAATATTGTAGAAGAGTGCATCAATGGGAGACACATGGGTTTTTTACCTTGAACAATGTCACTGTTTTTCACTATTTCATTTACCAAATATGTGGTTTCATCTCCCATCTATTTTTCTAGGCACGGACATAAGAACCATCATGAACCCAAGAGATGGAAAACTCATCCTCAATACCTTCTTATTACATTTATCTATTTTAATTTCCTGTTTTATTCGAATAAATATCACAATTACTCTTAACTTTTGTGAATAAAATGGCATGACGATTTTCTGTATATATTCATTCTTCTTCATCTAGTGTTCTGATCTTGATTAACAAAATATAGAGAATTAATTTAAAATCTAGATCCATGTAGATAATATCTATGTTACTTATAGTTTTATCTTTATTATGACCATCACTTCTTTACCTTATCATGTTTTCACTATAAATTTAGGTGTGGGAGATTGTACTCTTTCATAGTAATAGTTCACTACCATCTCACCACATTTATTTCACCCTTACTCTATCATTTTCTTGACTAAGAAATGATTTGGGTTGGGAATTTTGATGATCTTTGTAGGATATTATGTCTTATGTGACATTCAAGCCCGAATGAGTCTATTAAGTGAAAAATTTTGTAATCTATAAGAATTATCAAGGATTGAATAAATTATGTGTTTTAGTGTTCATTTTTTAGGTGATAGAGGTGTGTTGTCTGAGTTGTTTATCATGTATTGAGAGAATTAATAGTTGATGTTCTTCTTTAAAACATTTATGAAGTGTCTCTAATGGTGGATCAACATGGATCTAGAATTGTTTTTTTATTATCTTCTCTATATTTTTTTATTTTTTTATTTTTCTTTTTGTTTTTTTTACTTTTTTGGTTTTTATTTTCAATTTTGTTTCCACTAATTCCTCTGCCACAATTATTTTCATCTCTATTTTTACTATTATGGTTTACTTCTTTCAATATATTAATAATAATATATAAATATTTTGATAAAAATAACTAGGACACTTGACACTAATACCATGAGAGAGACCCAAAGGTTTGACATTGTGGTATAGATTAGGTATTACAAATGTATCTTTGATTGTCCAAAAAATAAGGGAGATGTCAAATTTTGGAACCATTATAGGGGCGGAAAAATTTTCCTTATAGGTATTTTTCATTATTATTTAGAAAAAAAACAAAATATAAATAAAGTAAAAACATAAAAACATAAAAAATGATGAGACCACCATGAAACTCAGAGTAAATTATTGGTTTTATTTCCTATAGAATCAGGAAATTGTTCAAAATATTACAACCAGATGATTTTAAATAATATATTGAAAATTTTATGGAGTACATGAGACAAAAAATAGATCCCATAGTTAATGAACATAAAATCTTTTCTCACATTTTCCTTGAGTTCTATGTAGAAAATCTAGATGTTATCACTTTTGAAATTTTACTACCACTATATTCAAGGATAGAGAGGTAAGTTACACATTATGAGGTTGGTTTCATGGGATGGAAAGAGATAGAAAATTCAAATATTTATAATGTTTTAATATTACTTTATGATAATTGTTTGCCGAATTTCCATATTAATGATTATGTTTGAATTAAATATTTTAATGATATTTCAAAGATTCAATAGGTGAATAAAACAAAAATCAACATCTCATTTTTCCACAGAAATTTTATACAATGATTTGATGTGTTGTGAAGAGAAGTTGGAGGAGGTTGAAAACCACAATCCTAAATTGGCATTACTCCCATCATCATTGTTCTATCTTGAGGAAGTGAAAGACGATTTTATTCAAGTAGATGACAATTTTATGGAAGAATCTAAATTTTTATTTAACTTTGATTACATTGAAGACAATTTTATTTATATTTCTATGTCTGTGAGTATTGTGGATTCGTTTAACCTTAGTTATTTCCAAAACAGTCAAGATGAACTAGATACTAAACCTATGGAGAAACTGTTGTAACTTACAATTCTGTATAAAATTCCTTTTTGGGAGATACTATTGAAGAAGAGTTATTATACCTATTTACATGGTAAGAAAATAATGGGGATACATGTTTTGTTCTCAAAGAATAATTTATTCATTAGACATAAAAAGAAGAAAAGTTTCATCTTAGAACTTTAAAATCACAACTTGTTTACACCAACCCTCATGTTTCAGAAGCAGGGAAGCACCCCTACATTTTTTTTCCCACCATCACTCCACAAGAGTTACATCACAACCATTGAGAGGGACCTGAATGATGTTGTTCAAGGGGGTATTTCATAGATATAAAACCTCTAAATCTAGAATGAGTAAACCATGGTGGTTAATGATTAAGAAAACCCAACCACTATCATACTGGGTATGAATCATTGACTATCTTGTTGTGAAAAGTCAAAATTTAGCACCCCTTGGGGGGTTAACTTAATATTTTTATATTTAGATTCTTGTTTTATTTTAATTATTATTATTTTGAAATTGTGTTGTTATTATTAGATGAATAATAATATGGTAGTCATTCCATGTGAATGTCAGTCAATGAAAAAGGGAATATCACCCCAAAAGATTACAAGACCAAACCTCCCTAACTCAACCATAGTTTTATTTTCACTTTTTGTTTTAATTCATTTAGTGTAATGTAAATTTTTTTACATTTAAATGGATTATAACTAAGATTCTAGGGATCTTGATGAAATAAAAAAAGGGAACTGACTTGTGGTTGAGAAAAAATGATAATATGCTTCAACAGTCAGGGTAGTATTATTTTATATTAAGAAAATTTTAAATATTCTCATTAATATTGGATGTTTCCACAAAAAAGTTGTGGGGGAATTCATTTTTTAGATAAATTATGACTATAATTTTTTATTTTGGTTCTTAGAATATGAAGATTTAAAAATTTGAAAACCAAGTTGAGATACATTTTAAATCTGGCTGGCACCCCCAAAATATATTTGAGTATATAATTATTTTTTATTTTTCTTTGTTAAAAGTCAAGATTATTTTTGAAAAAAAATGTTCAAAATTATGTCAACTCATAAATACTCAAATAAAAAAAATTCAAACGAAAAATCCAGTTTTTGAAGGTTTGGTAGTGGCTGATATGGTTCATTTGTATCTATTTTGTTGTGTATAACTAATTTTTTGTGTCCATGTTATTTTTAAGCATTCTTATAACCCCTTAAAAATTCATTAAATACAAAATAACCCATATATTTTTAACTAATATGTATCCCAACTTAGGGTTCATCAATGTGTACATTGTTGAGTTTTAAGTGTGGGGAGGGGGAGTGGTTTTTCTATGAATAAATTCTAAAACATAAATTAACCCTTGATTTTTTGGACAACAAATAGTCAACGTTTTTCAATATTTTTTCAAAAATAAGGGTCTTAGGCTTCAACTATATATTAAATTCTTTTCTACCTATACGATAATGTTGGTCGGAGTAGAGTACTCAAGATGGGCGGTGAATTGAGTATCTATTCAAAATTTCGGTTAAAAAGTTTTCTTAAAAAGGTTCCCAATAAAAAGGAATACAACCCAGTTAATCGGGGAAATACGACTATAAAATTTTGGCTGTTCAAATAACCTCTCATAAGATTGATTAATTCTCATTAATATTAATATGGCTTATTTATACTAATGTTGAAGCTATTATAATAAGGAAAAATAATTATAACTTTTATCCAAGACTAACTATCAAATTAAAATATAGTATTTTCTAAAATATACAGTAAAACAGAGAAAAACTAAATTCAAATACAAAAAGGATAAAACAAGTAGTCATCTATTAAGCCATGACCTAATCCTATCCACTTGGTGATCACCTGCCGCCAAGATATTTATATTAATAAACTATGATTCACACCCAGGATCAGGGTAAACAACAGTGTACTAAACTGTCTAGGTCACACGACCTATTCCACAATTTTTCCTGGCTATAAACTTCCTGGTCACACAAGTATCTATTCCACACATATCTGTGGGAGTAAACAAATGTAAAAAAGATATGAGAAGAAGGATAACTTGTTTCCTTCAGTATATTGTAGGAGATAGTGTCTGTTTTAATATAGACACACACACACTATTGGACAACTAAAAATAGTACATAACATGCAATAGATGATGAGATATGGTTAGAAGTTCTTGGAGTGTTATTCTATGCCACTTGAGACACGCAGGATGACGTAGATGCAAGTATCAAGTCCTCTTATTAAAAAACAATGTATCATAAGTCCACTAGTTCAAAGGTGTAAGCTATGTAACTCATTTTTTCTAGAAGGTGGTATTTTGAATATGTTCTTGGATTTAATCAATAGTAGTGAAACCTTTTTAATTGATAATTTTTCAGGTGTTTTTATGTTGTATCTTTTTTCATGTATCGGTTCACTCTTCTAAAAATTATTTCACATCTACTTCTCTACTACTATGTGTATATTTACAGCTCGTCTTATCTTCATTTTTAATTGTGGGTGAAAACATTAGAGCTAACATGATGCATGTATTCGGCACCTCATACCTCGTACTATTAGGTGAAATTTATAAAATTAAATATTAATTATGTCTGTTCCTTTAAATGACTAAAATATGATCTTGATAAATTAAATTTAAAATGACAAAACAAATTAAATAACATTGTCCCAATCTATCTAGAAACGGTGTCACATGGAAATGGTGTCACCACAAAATAGTGTCTTCTTCTTTTCCTTTGAATGGTGAGACATTCATGATGGCATAGTCATGTTAACATTTGGATCTGATAACATATATATTAATTTAGAATCACAGTGTCTGGTGCTTTTCGAGACATCTAATGGTGTCTTAGTGATGGTAGTATGGAACCGGTTTCACAAAATTCATGAGATCTAAAACTGGTCACAGTTTCTAGGTCACGGTATCTGGGTCATAGTGTCTGGGTGATCGTTTCCTGGGTCACAATGTCTAGGTCACAGTGTCTGGGTCACGGTGTCTCGTTCACACTATTTGGGTCCTTTTCAAGAAAACTAGAACCGGTGGAAAACTCAAGGTTTCTTATATGTAGCCAAAATATCTGTATATAGACGTAAGAATTAATATTCACATTATTAATTAGACTTAATCATTCATATAAGAAATCATTATAGAAAAAAGTTAAATATAGGTTATAATAATCAAACATTGTTTAGAATTTTTAGGGTCTAGTGGAATTTTATTTAAAGCAAAATGAAACCAACCATATCTACACATGATTTGAGACATATTAAATAGGAATAACAAGATTTACAGGATGTACAAGATTTGTGATAAATAAAACACGTGGATTCCAAAAATCACCCCCATTTTTGTGATCACAAATAATGTAAATGGGATATATGTTCCTTGTTTGTTCTTAGTGTTCTCTTGTCCCCATTTTGGGATTATAAAAAAAGTAAAAGAAAAAAAAGAATGAACATAAATAAAAGAATAGACATCAACAACTCACATTGCATTAGATAAAAAATATGTGGTAGTACAATTAGTAGGTAATAATACAAAATATCCCTATCAAAATAAAAATTTCACTATTCATCAACAATAATTGTCTTTTCTTTGCCCTTGGAATCTGCATCAAAAGGAGACATAGGAGTAGAAGTAGAAGTTGAAGAAGGGAGTGAGCAAACGGTTAGTAAATAAAGAGGGAGTCACTCAAAAACATTAGGTGCCAAAGTAGTTTTGGTGGAAGACTGAGGCAAGTTTGGTTCAAGGAAAACATGTCTGATCTAACTTAGAGCCTGAGATATAAACATTGGTGTAGAGGAAAAGGTAGTGGATGAGGATGGTGGTAATCCAAACCGAAAGGGTGCAGCAGTAGGAGCCACAATAGTAGTGCTCTACACTTGAAGATAATATTTCAACAACTGAATGAAGTCTGTAATGATCTCACCACCATACTACATTGATTTCTCAAAATCATCTTTGTTCTCTATGAACTTGCCCAATAGAAGAGTGAAATATTTTAGCTTTTGAACTTAAGTCTTGAATTCTTGAGTGACTGGAGGGATTTTCAAATTCTCTATAAGATACTTTAAATGATTGGTCATATCATGAATGGATAAAATCCTATTAAAGTAGAAATCCACTTTCTTAGTAATTTATTCTTGATCATCATTTTCAATATTTGAATGAATCCTCACTAAATCAGTTACTTTTTCACCATTCATGACAAGAGTAGATAGACTCTCTTTTTCAAACCCATTGAACCCTGATTGAAGTTCCCCCCTAACAATAGTTCTGAGAATATTACTATTAACATATTGATATGATTGTCCAAAAGCACTAGAGGCTATAATAGCTGAAGTGAGGGACTTTAGTTGATTCAGAACATTCAGTATGCATCCCTTATACTCATTTATCAGTTTTTTGAGACCAATAACAAGCTCACGTATCTCATGGACTATATTCTTGTTTCTTTCATACAGTTTTTTAGAAAATGAAGTCATGTTTGGTTGAATCAGAGAGAAAAAAATTTGTGGAATCTTGCAACTAACATCCTCAATTGGATGAGCTATAGTATATTGTCTTAATTACAAGACTTTTTTCATATATTAAAACATAACTCTGAGAGACTTCACTTCATCAATTAGCTATTTTTTCTAAATTCTAACCTCTTGAATTTCCTGAAGAATATTTGGATGAATCTTCCATATGAACTTCTCTAACATCAAGGAAACATCACTTTCACTTAAATTTGTTATAGGAGAAGGTGGGGTATTCATGAGATTCTCAACCCCTTCCAATAAAGTAGCTCTAAATGTTTTCAAATCACCCTGACTCACTAAAGTTGGAGGTTCTTGTGAAGGTTTAGTAATAGAAGATAAGACAGGCCCAGGTTCCTTTGCAGATATTACTTCTTGAGCAGAAACTGGTTTCAATTGAAATATAGTAGACATGTTTGAGCCTTTAAATAAAAATTCCATGGTATCATTCACATCGATGTAGCTAATAAACGTATACCAGGTATTCATAGTGATTTGATCAATTAGATTAATAATTTCAACACTTTCTAGAGTATGGTTCAACTACCCCTCAATAAGTGCATATATTGTGGGACTAATAGATTTAGTTCCTTGATCTGGTTCTAAAATATAATCTCCAATACTCTCACCGATTTCTTTTCTAGTTATCTAGAAGTCTTGTCCCATTATATCCTCAGCAGGAAGGATAATTTCAAGATTAGATTGTTCTTCCAAATGTTTTTCAACCACAACATCTATGTTAAGGGAAAGTTCTTCTTCCAGATTCTACTCAAGAATATCCTTTTATTTTACACAATCATAGAATCTTTTACAGATGTAGGTTCTTCTTCCAAATCAACAATTATTTTAGTAACAAGTTCTTCCATATCAACAATGACTCGTGGAACATGTCCAATGTCTTCCTTATCCATGATAGTTTCTTCTGTAGGTGAAAAAACTAACTCTACTTCCTCTTAAATATGATAATAAATAATTTCATCTGGTTCCAAACTAGGATCATAAATGTTCTTAGGTTTTGAATAATGCTGAACCAGATTAAAATTTTCATATACTCTTTCATTATCCTCCACCCAGGCCTTTCTCCAGGGATTCCAAATAATTTTCATTCTTTTAAATGTAACCTTTATGATATAGAATTCATTGTACATGATGAAATATTCATTCGATCCAACCATTATTTTATAATATATAATATCAGAGATTAACCTTGAGTAGAATAAGGAGGTAGACATTGTGGTTGTCTTAATAAACATACCCATATGAAGTATAAAAAACTTCCACAGGGTAATCTTGTTTCCATTCCTCATAAGATGTATAAAAAATACATCCTGATATTTAAGGATAGATAAATCTCCATTTCCTAGAATAATCATATTCCGAATAAACATAAATAGAAATCTAGTTTCACCATCAATATCAGCAGCAATAGCTCTACATTTCTTTTTGCTTCCTATCAAGATTCATGATGCCTCTTCTCAAACAATAAAATCACTAGGAGGAGGACCTCTCTGATAGTCCTCAAAAATTCCTTTATGAGGTATCCCTAGGCATGAATCCCATAACATCGAGGAAATGGTGCTTCTTGGGCCATTAATCCAACTTCTCACAATAAAACCATCTTCTGTATCAAATGAGAACTGGATAAACTGGTAGAACTGAGCAATAATCCTTGATAAACTGGCCTTGTCACCTTTGGGAACCAATCCAACCATCCATGTTCTTTCAGTACTTTCAACACTAAAGACTTACATGACAACAACCACTTAGGGAATACTTCCTTTTCTGTTAACGCTATTATATCAACAAGGTTGGGGTTCAATGGTCATTTGGGCACTACCTTGGGTGCTCTTTTCACTTTCATTTTTGATATGTGCTTCTCAGGAGTTGAAGAATATGGGATCTTCATTTGGGGAATTCAATGAGGGGTTCAAGAGAGAGAGAGAGATATATGAAGGAGGTCATACAGTTTAAGAGAGAAGGGTTTAGGTTTTGAGAAAAGAGAGCTCAAGTGAAGAAATAAGTAAAAAATATTATTTTGTTATAATTTAGTGATATCAAGAATTGCAAATTCAAAAGTGCGAGATGAATATTGTAAAATAATCAACACAATGTTATGGGTAATAAAATAAAAACAAAAAAGTTTCATTATGGTCAGACCCGAACAGGTTGTCATGATGAGATCAGAATAGGTTATCATGGTGTCATCTTTACGGTGTGTCTCTATGTGGTGCGACCATAATACCTAATACAATATTTACATGACAGTAACTAAGAGACAGTAGCTATGAGACCATAATCATGAAACAAAAACTTCTATATTGATAGCTATAGAACTATGAGAGTGAGATAGTGACTTATGAAATTGTAAACTATGAAATAGTAAGTATTGAAACCGTACACTTTCTAATTAATATTCATCATTACTAATTCATGTATGATGTAATATATCCTTTAAGAATTTAATGGTTTAGTGAATATATCAACAAGATGATATTTAGTTTAAATGAATTCCCAAGTGATATCACCTTTTTGATAATGGTCACTCAAAAAGTGTTGACTTACATCATTACGTTTTGTCCTGGAGTGTAAAATATTATTTTTTGAGTTGTTAATAGCACTTATATTGTCACAATTTGTAGGTACATGCCTAAATTGATATCTATAATCTAGTAATTTGTGATTCATCCACAAAATTTTTGCACAACAACTACTAGCAGCTATGTATTCAGCTTCGACAGTAGATAATGAATCAAATTTTGGTTTCTTACTACACCAGGATACTAGAGACTTTCCTAAAAGTGACATGTTACATAGGTTCTTTTTATATCTAACTTACAACCACTGAAATCAGTATCTGAATTGCTAACTTACTCAAATTATTTTCCTCTAGGATAAAATAGTCCTAGATTGGCAGTATGCGTGAGGTATTTGAAAATCCTTTTAACAACATTTAAATGATATTCCTTAATTTTTGCTTGAAAACGAGCACATATACATACACTAAAAATAATGTCAGGTCTGCTAGAAGTTAAGTATATAAAGCTTCTAATCATTCATTTGTAAGTGGTCTGATCAATATATTTTCCATCTTCATCAAGATCCAACATAAAAGTAGTAATCATTGGAGTATCACTACATTTAGTGCTATCCAAGCCAAAATGTTTTAGAAGATCTTTATTATTTAGGGTTTGGTTTAAAATAATACCATATTTATTTTGAAGGATTTTGAATCCAAGAAAGAATTTTTTTTCACCCATTAAACTCATTTAATATTTTATTTGTATCATTTTAGAAAATTCAATACATAAATTTTTATTGAAGATCAAAAAATAATATTATCTACATAAATTCGACCTACTAAAATATCATTGGAAATTCATTTTATAAAAAGAATATGATTAGATATACCTTTTGTAAGACTTTTAGAAATAAAAAAAGTAATTTATCTATCATACCAAGCTATTAGATCATGTTTTAAACTATAAAAATATTTTGATAAATTAAAAACATGATTCGGAAAGTGAGGATTTTTAAAACCAAGTGGTAGTTCAACCAAAACATCCTCAGCCATATACCCATTTAGGAATTCACTCTTAACATCCATTTTATATAGTTTGAAATTCATATGTGCTATATAAGAAAGCAAGATTAATATAGCTTCAATTATATCAGTAGGTGCAAAGGTCTCCTTAGAGTCAATTCCTTTCTGTAGACTATAACCTTGTGCAATCAATCTAGAATAATTTCTAACTATATTACCAGCTTCGTCTACCTTATTACAAAACACCAACTTAGTGCCTATGGTAAATATGTCTTTGGGTCTATCAACAAGTGTCCAAACATTATTCCTTACAAACTAATTTAGTTCTTCTTGCATAGCCATCACCAAAAATCCATCATTGATTGCATCATTAATGTTTTTAGATTCATGTTATGACAAGAAAACATGATGTTCAACCAGATTTCTAATAGAAGCTTTAATTTGAGTTCCATTATCTAAATATCCTACAACAACATGTAAAGGATGATTCTTAATGGTTCTAACAGCTCTAGAAAAAGAGGGGCTAGTGATTTCTGGTTCTTTAAGAGGTTTAGGTTCATTTGGACATGAATCTAAAGAATTTACAGAACTATATGTTTTCATAGATTCCATTACAGGATGGTTAGAGGATTTATCATTAATGTCTATATTTGACATATCTTCTTCTAGGTTCTATAGAGAGGTCTTAGTCTCATGTTTATCTATCTCATCAAACTTGACATGTATATATTATTCTACACATTTAGTTCTTTTTTTAAACACTCTATAGAATTTACTAGAGATTTAATATCCTAAAAAAAAATTCATCGCTCTTGGATTCAAACTGGTTAATATTTTCCATAGTAATAAGTATATAGACTTTTCAAAAAAAACTTTTCAGTATCTTACTTTGGGTTTTCTATAGTTCCATAACTCATATGTATTTCTTTTAAGAATAGGTATAAACATCACTCTATTTAAAATATAGCATGAAGTATTTACATATTTAGTCCATAAATAAATCGGTAAGTCATATTCAATAAGAATGGTTCTAGAAATTTATTGAATGGTCCTATTTTTTCTTACTACAACTCCATTTTTTTAGGTTTTCTAGGGGAAGATAAATTATGATTATAACCATTTTGTGGGGAAAATGATTCAAACTCCTGATTTTCCAACTCACATACATGATAACTTCTTAAGGATTTAATTATATGTCAACTATAGTTTTTTAATGTTTTTGCATATTTGATGAAATGAGAGCAGGCATCAACTTTGGGATCCAAAAAGAAAGTCCATGTATATCTAGAAAAGTCATCTACAAGAGCATAAACATAGTGATGACCATTTAAACTTGAAACTCTAGATGGTACAAACAAATCCATGTAAACCAACTCAAGAGGTTGAGAAATTGACACTTCTTTATTTGGTTTGAAGGATATTTTGTGTTTCTTTCCCTTTTGACAAGGATTACACACTATATCATTTGCTAACTCAATTTTGGGTAGGTCCTTGACAAAAACTTTTCTAGTAATCTTTATAAGGGAGTTAATATTATAGTTCCCTAGTCTATTATTCCAAATACACGACTCTTTGTGAAATACACGTAAACATGATGCATTATTTAGAAACTAAATAATCTAAGTTAACAG
This sequence comes from Viscum album, assembly GCA_963277665.1. Lineage (NCBI taxonomy): Eukaryota > Viridiplantae > Streptophyta > Magnoliopsida > Santalales > Viscaceae > Viscum > Viscum album. The sequence continues at coordinate 1,320,616,502 of OY728142.1, forward strand.
AGTATACTTTTTCATTTCTCAATGTAGAAAATACTAATTCAATTTCATAATTAAAAACATTTCAAGAATCATTTTCAAATTTAACATGAAATCCATCAACACATAATTCTTAAATACTAAAAAGATTGTATTTTTATCCACAAAAAAGTACTTTGGAAATAAATAATGATTTAGAGTTACTAATTTTGAAAAGGCCAATGATTTTTCTTTTGGCATTGTCACCAAAGGTGGCGTGTCCACCATAAAATTTTATTAAGTTCTTGATGCATTAATAGTATCCTATCATGTGTTGAAAACCCACTGTCCATGTACCATATGCTTTTACAGGAGCTCTATAAACAATTTTCCTATAAAATAGTCAAATAAAAATAGACATTGGTATCCATATTTTTTTTGGGTCCAGTAATATTAGTTATTAGTTCTTCAGGTACCCACATCTACCTCATAGGTTTCCTATAAGAATTATGCAATTTATTTGAAAAATAAACACTATTTACTCAAGAAAAGCATGAAATAGTAGAGAGTGTATCATAATTTTAACTAGAATAATGTTTTCCAAAACTATGAGTAATGTCTTATGTTCAATATTTAGAAACAAATTATTTCTTCCAAAATTTATTTTACCAGGTTTATAGCCAATACTGGTAGTGTATTTAGGGGAAATATTTTTAACATAAAATTTGTACCAAGGTATCTTTACCATTAGTAAACCATTCAGGGTTGTTTTTCAATTGCTCATTAGATAACTTTAGTTTATTATTTTCTTTGAGTAATTGAAATTGTTTCTCCCTTTCTCTAGTAAGTTCATATTTAACACTTGGGGTAAGACAATACTATTTCATTAAAGAATTTTTTTATCTTTTTGATCATTACATGTCTCCTCAAGTATATTAAAATACTCAAACATTTATTCATTAGAAATATTTTCATAATCACTTTTATCATCAGAATAATAGGAATTTTTTATATGATATTTTAGTGTTTCTTCTGATGTGTTTGTCATGAAAGACATATTGTCTTTATGATCCTGTTAAACATGTAAAGATTATATGTCACTTGAACTGTCTTCATAAGAACTCGTAGTTTCTTTCATTTCCTTTTAATACTTTCTATCCTTGTCTTCATATTTCTTTTTATACATGAGCTTGGGATAACCAGCCTTTATATGTCCCATTCTATTACATTCATAGCATACTATCTCATCAGATATGTCACTTATTTTCTAATTTTTATTCTAGCTTCCATTTTGATCATATCTTCCATTGAAGTTAGGATTTCTGAGAAATTTCTTCTTCTTGTAAAATTTATGAAACATTTTGAATAATTGAGTCATCTTCTCATCACTGACCAGTGATGATTGTTCACTATTGGAACATTCTATAGAGACATACAGTTTCTCGTTTTCTTTGTGTTTAGAGATGCTGGTCTTGAATGCCAAAAATTTTAATTTGGGTTCATCCTCCTCTTCATTGTTGACTTTCAACTCCTCTTCATTCATCATTAGTTTCCCAATGAGTTCTTTTATGGGTAATTTTCTAATGTCACATGACTCTCTAATAGAGACAAAGGTTACTCTCCATCGATTATGTAGGCATATGAGAATACTCATGATTTTTTCTTTGGCAGTAACTTCTCTTCCAAGAGAAATCATTCGGATGACAATTTCATTGAACCTATGATACATGTCAGTAATAGGCTCATCTATCTTCATTTTAATGTTATCATATTTATTATTACAACTATTGAGTCTCATTTATTTCACACTATAAGTTCCTTCATGTCAAACAGACAATGTATCCCAAATTTCATGGGAATTTTTACATACAGAAATTCTATTAAATAACTCATATCCTAAATAACAAAGGAAATCATTCATGGATTTTCGATTAATATTATAGGAAGTCTTAGTTGGGTCATAACAAATAATTCTATCAGTAGTAGTAATTTTATAATTATCTATAATTGAAGACCACATTTCATAGCCCATACTTTCTAAATGAATTTTCATTTTAATTTTTCATTAGGAATAATTAGTTCTATTGAATAATGGTGGTTTTTCTTTGGAATCACCTTCTATTCTATTTTCCATAATAAAGAAATACTTTTAACGAGCAAGAAATTTAGAATTTACATAAATTTATTTATATTTAATGAAAAACTAAAATATCAATAGAACAGATTGAAAAACATAGTATTAATAGGAATAAAATCTATTCTGATATCAAATTTTTGTAGGAGTGGAGTACTCAAGAGGGGGTGAATTTATTATATATTCAAAAATTTCTGTTAAAATGTTTTCTTAAAAAGGTTCCCCAATAAAAATGAATACTGACCAGTTAATCATGGTAATACAATTATAAAATTTTGGATTTTAAATAACCTCTTAGAAGATTGATTAATTCTCAACAATATCAATATGATTTATTGATACTACTTTTGAAGCTATTATAATAATCCAAAACAATTATAACTTCTATCCAAGACTAACTATGAAAGTAAAATTTAGTGTTTTTTGAAATATATAGTAAAACATAGAAAAACTAAATTCAAAGACATAATGGATAAAACAAGTGGTTCGGTCTCAAAATAAGACCTAATCCACTCCACTTGGTGATCACCTACCACCAAGTAATTTACATTAGTAAACTTTGATCCACACCCTGGATCAGGGTAAACAATAGTGCACATAACTGTCCAGGTCACACAACCTTTTTCACAGTTCTTCATGGCTATAAACTACTGGGTCACACAAGGACCTATTTCACACATATCCTTGGGAGTAAACAAATGTAAAAATATATGAGAGGAAGGAAATCTTGTATCATTAAATTTAGTTCAGAAGATAGTGTGTGTATTTATAAATACATACACACTACTCGAAATCTAGAAATAGTAAATAACAAAGGAAACATGATGAGATAAGGTTAATATTTCTCTGATTATTATTCTCTCTAGCTCTGAGCTTGTTGGATGAAGCATATGCATGTATTGAGTCCTCTTGTGAAAAAACAGAGTATCACAAGTTTTTCGGTTTGAAGGTGTAAGTTGTGTAGCTCTTATTCTTCTAGAAGGTGGTACTATGAATATATTTTTGGATTTTCTCTATGGTAGTGCAACCTTTTAAATGGATAATTCTTCATGTGTTCTTAAGTTGTGTCTTGATGTATGTATCAGTTCACTCTTTTAAAAATGCTCGCATGCCTACTACTCTCTTACTGTTTGCATATTGGAAGCTTGGATTATCTTCTTTTTTAATTGTGGGTGCACAAATTGAAGCCGATAGGAAGAATCTATTATGTACCTTGTACCTCGTATAGTCTTGTGACATGTATATAAATAAATATTAATAATTTTCAGTGAATTTAAATGACTCAAATATGACCATTAGAAATTAAATTAGAAACGTAAAATAGATTAAATAATGGTGTCACAGACTGTCTAGAAATTATGACACTTGTATATGGTGTCACCACAAAACAATGTCTTCCTCTTTTCCTTCGAATGGTGAGATAGTCATGATGGAATAGTTGTGTTAAGATCAGGAACTAGTAGCGCAGATGTGGTTTTATAATCACGGTGTATGGTGATTTTCCAAACATTAAATTGTGTCTTAGTGATGGTAGTAAGAAACCAGTGTCACAGACTTCATGTGATTTGAAAACTGGTCATGGTTTCTAGGTCACAGGGTCTAGGTCACATTGTCTAGGTCACAGTGTCTGGGTCATGGTGTCTGGGTCATGGTGTCTGGGTCACGGTGTTTAGGTCACGGTGTCAGGGTCCTTTTCTAGAAAACTAGAATAGGTGGCATACTCATGGTTTCTCAAAATTATCAATAATATCATTATACAGACTTGAGCAGTATTATTCATAGAATGAATTAGACTAAATCATTCACATAAAAAATCATTATAGAACAAAGTTAAACATAAATTAAAATAATGAAACTTGGTTTTGGATTAACAGGATCTAGTGGAAGTTTATTTAAAGCATAAAGAAACCAACTATCTCTACACATGATTTGAGACATATTAAATAAGATTAAAAATATTTACTGGATGTACAAGATTTGTGATCATTAAAACATGATTAAAACATGAGGTGGCCAACATATTACAATATGATACTTGTTAAGGATCACACTAATTATGTAATTTTGGGGGCCATATGATTTTTTAGTGGTATTGCACAATGTTTTTATGAATTTTATGTTTTGGAACTGAGAAAGAGAGGGATGTTGGATAGATATTTTTGAAAATATGGTAATTAAATTATGAGTATATAAATTCGAACTGTAACTGAGGGGAATATCCATTTGAAAATTAATCACTTTAGGGAGACATCTCACACAATAATCATAGAATCCCTTTGAAGGTGGAGTAAAATAAGAAAATGTGATCCAATTTTAAAAAATAAATGACTATAGGCACTAGTGTGTGTGTGTCTGTGTGTGAACCCTTTGTACATATTAATAAGTGATTTTTCATTGCTATGTGCACACATAAATTTACAATAAAAATTTAAAAAGTATGTAAAAAATATAGAAACATCAATAAAGTTTCTAATATTAAAAAATTTGTTCATTATGGTTATAGGAAATTTGATCCCAAATAAAGAGCGGTAGAACTGACCTATTTGAATATAATTTTAGATGTCCAAATGAAATGATTAAAAAATATGAATTTTTGTTTTTGGAACTCAGGAGAAAGTAAAAAATTTATTATTCCATCTGTTATGGTCTAAATTCATATTTTTCTTGCCTTTCACCACTCTTAAGAATAGTAACATGAACTATAATTAAAGTAAGGAATTAAGTGATTCAATATTAGAGGTATCCCAATTTCAATGATGAATGACTATGTTCTCCCTTTATTTCCATTGTGTTCTTAAATTTAGATAGGACCTCTTATTAGTATTTCATTTGAAAAATCGGAGTAGTTTTTGTTCCTCTATAATTAATTACTTTTCATGCTTCATTTTGAGATGAAAATGAAAAAAACAGGTCTTAAATTTTTAAAATTCTAAAAGAATAACATTTCTTGAGGAAATAAGTTTTTGTGTGGAGGAGTTTGATGTGGTAAATTTTAATGCACATTTCCACCACAATTATAGTATTTTATTAAAAATTTCATATAAAAATAATTCATTTTAATTAATAATTATCAAATGTTGTTTTTTTTTTATAAAAATAAAAAAAAATTGTTCAAATATGTATTTTAATTGTTGTTTTTGTCATTTTGAAAAATTTAAAATTAATAAAATAATACTATTTTCAGATTTATTATTTATTACTTTGTTTTTTTATTATTTTATTTTTTATTTCTATTAATTATTTCATTTTGACATTGTTTTTATTTTTAAAAATAATTATTTATCTTATTCTTATATTTATTTAATTATTTATGTAATTTATTTTCAATTTAATAAATATTAATTTGATTAATTAATCTTTTTTTATAAATAATTTATTTTGTTCTTTTTAAAATATATTAATTCATAAATTATAATAATTCAATCTTTTTGTCTAAAGATAAGTTATTTTTATTTCTTTCATTTTTTTCATTGTAAATAATGTTTGATTTATTTCAATTTTTCTCATAACTAATTTAATTATTCTTCAGTTATTATTATTTTAATTTTATTCATATTTTTAATTTTTTAATTGTTATTTTTCATTCTATATTTCAATATTTTTTCATATTTTTTTCTTCCAAATTAATTATTTTTTTTCATAATTTTTAATATGTAAATTAATAAAATATTTTTTTATGTTTTATTTGTTGTGTTTAATTTTAATTATTTTTTACTTATAATGCAAAAAATTAATATGTAGAGTTTTTTTAGGTTCTACTAAAACCCACCGATAGAGCTCTTGCTGAGCTACTGTCGAAATATAGAATAGTGTTTCAACACACCATAACCTAAACTCACCACCTAGAACAAATAATGGTTCCATTGCCACTATCCTACCACTGTCACCTTTAACTCATTGGTAACCCTTGACTCACTGTCAGCCTTTTCCACAGCCACCATTACACCATTACTCCCCACCGTCCCATGAATCTCCACCTACTCCCCAGTGGTGAATCCAAAAAAATCATCCTCACTCACACCTAGACTTTACTGTACACTCTATTGAGTCTCGGCCAGCTCCACTCACTACTAGAGTCAACCTTTTCCTGCGACCATCCTCCAGTTTCCAACCCTCATCCACCATCACCTTAAATCCACTATTAGTCAGTCAACGTTGCTACTGCAACCCCAAATCACTACCTTTTCTTTCATCAACCATCTTTAGCTCCTTTATCCTCTATCAACATATAACCAACAGAAGAACCCCTAGAAATTCTACTTCCACAAATAACGAAGAGCCCCATAGATATGCACCTCACTAAAAATCATGAACTAGGATCATAGACTAAAAAACCAAAATCTAAACTAGAAAATATCTACACCTATAAAAGAAATAGTGAAAAAATTCACCTGTGTAGTTGAATCCAAACATTATTTGTGTCCACTGAGGAAGATGCACCTCCGCTCGCCACCACCACTTGCCTCCTCTCACTGGATCATAACTGAAGTCATCAACACATGAGCACTACACTATCATCAAAACACAATACCACCATATGCTGAATCCACCTTCTATGTCAATACCTCATGATGTTTATGTTGATACCAGAGTTACTTCTGAAGAGTATCCTTGATATTGCCACACCTTCACACTACTTCTCACTGTGGAAGAAGAACGAGCCTCCCCTTCCACTCTGAGTCGCTAACCCCCACCCCTTTTTATTACAAATGAACACCCCATTCCATATATTTATTATATATATATATCATAATATTAACATATATATATATATAATATAATAATTATAATTTTATTAATAACATAAATATATACAATTATTGTAATAATTGTTTTTCAACATATATATTGTTTATTATTAATAATAAGTATTAATATAAAAATATATTTATTTTTAATAATAATATATAATAATATTAGGTCAATAAGTATTGTTAGTAAATATTTGGCTTTTTACTAATATTAATTTATATATTTAATAGTAGTATCATATTATGAATTGTATAAGGTTTTACATTCTATGGTATCAAAGGATTGAGAAACCAGTGATCATGGGATTTTCATAGTATATTTGAGAAAATTCATTGGGGGAGACTGAATACCTTCACCGGGAGTTCACTAAAGGATGTAGATGAGCTTTTAAAATTATGAAACAGGGATTTTCTTCCTGTTAGGATTTCACTAGTTTCCACTATTCCATTATTTGAGTAAGATGATGCTTCTCCTCTATGTTTTTCTAAGCATAGACATGGGAACTATCATGAAACCTAGTGATACGAACCACTCCTTTATTTTTTCTTATTCTATTCTAATTTTTTTTTTCTTTTACACATGTATATATTTTAATTCTACTTAAAAAAATTTCAATACAATGGTGTGTTGTTTTTTATATTCTTCTTGTTCTTCTTTGTCCAATGTTATGATCTCAATTCTCTATAAATGCACAACTAATTTCAAGGTCTTGATATACGTGGCAAAACTCTCATGTTCCTAGTATTTTCTTATCCGTTATGATAATCAATTATTCTTTGCATTCGTATATTTTCTCTATAAATTAGTGTGTTTGAAAGCTATGTATTTCATAGGAACAGTTTAATACTATATCAACTCATTTATTTCCCAATTTCTATCTCATTTTCTTGACTATGAAATTTATTTTCATTCTGTGGTCTGATGATCTCAATAGTATCATTCTATCTTGTGATGCTTAGTGGACGCAATGAGCCTATCAAGTGATTCATTTAAGAATATGGAGGAATTCTCAGCCAATGATGAACAAATGTGGTTGACTGTTCATTTTTTAGGTGAGCGAGGTGTGTGATATGAATATTCAGTCATGCATTGAGTGAATATTATCATCATTAAAATTTCTATCAAGTATAGTTGAGGTTGATCAACCTGGATTTGTCCTTGTTCTTATTGATCCTCTTAATTATCCTCATTTCTTATTTTTCTTTCTCCTAGTGTTTCTTTATTTGTTTTTTATTGTATTTTCAATTTTTTTACTCTCATTCTTCTACCACTATGTTTTTCATTATTGTTTTTTCTATTATGGTTTATTGCATTAAATATTCTAAATATCAAAAAAAAAGACCACTAGATAACTCTACATTATTTCTAGAAGGAAACATTAAGGTTAGCCACAATACAATATCTTTGGTTTTATAAATGTATCTTCGGTTGTCCCCATGACTATGATGAATTTACTTCTCAACATTTTTAGTGTCCGGATAGTGACCCTCAATTTTGATAGGGTAATAATCTACATAGTCAGTGTTATGAACTTTAACTTCCATACATTCTCATCTCCATCCAAACAAATGGTTGACCACATAGAGGGGATGTAATATAAATGGGAATATTTGATGATATTTAGAGAGAGAGTAATGGTTTCTAGGATAGGTGGTAAAACATATTGTGTGGCATATACGCCTCATCATTTCAGTCGATAATTCATGTGAATATTACAGCTAATGAAATGATATTACATGGGGATCCCTTACGAAACAAATTTCTGTATCCTTCATAAATTTTGGATTATGTTCACAAGAAAAGTCATTGGAGGTATTGTTATCTTTCCACCCACAAATGTAAATTTCTATCTCTCTATGAACTTTTCTAGAAAATAAATTCTGGAATATGTTGGTGTGATATTGTGGCAATGTGTGGGGATAATCATAGAGTTGTGAAAGTCACATGAGAGTGAAAGGTGGTAGGAGGAAAACAATTCATGGTGATCACCATGTGTCAAGGGATCCCCAATGAGTCCGTAACTGGGGTATCTATTGGTTTTGATGCACCCCTACCTCCTATAGGGGAGTTCCTCGCTCATATCAGATCATAGAAGTTGGTAAGGGATCCCATATTTTGATGAGTTATCATAGAAAGGACTAATGAATGATGTTATTGTATCTATTTCATCCAAACACTAATGGTTCCTTACTTGTTCTTTGGGAAGCTATTCAAATACAATAGATAACAAAAAAATTAGGGAAGCTATGGCGGAGGCTGGCTCGAGATGGAAAAAATATTCCAAAGGATGGTCTGTCCGAGGTCACTTACATGGTGCACTTCCATTATAGGTTTTCATACCTAGAAGATATGGACTTCTTTACACACCAATGTGGGGGATATGATATTACCTCTAGATATGTGTGTATGATGTTTAGTTGAAATCCTGATCCTAAGGAGAAAACATCTATTGAATAATTAGTATAGCGGGTTTCAACACTTTTGTGGGAATACACCGAGAGCCACTAATGAAGAATCATTGGGATTAGCCACTACTCAGAAGACTCCACAGGTGAGAGATGAGGAACCCCCTATATACAATGACTTTACTGAGTCTCTATTCATTGAGGATAGCATATATTGTCAACTTATTTACCTATTTCAGCCCATTACCCTTTATTTTATTTAAAAGGTTCTATTTAGGTCGTTCTGTATGTTATACCAAGATGAGGGTGACAATGGTGTCCTACTCATAGGGGAAAAGGGTTCCCCAATAATCATCAGTGGGAACACCATAGAATCTATGTCTTGAGTCTCAATGACCTGAGGGGAAGAAGATGCAGTAAGAGTGGTTTTATAGGATCCCCACAATCCACCCCTTCATCTATGGGGGGCTGTGCCTTCACATTACATGAGTGGAATCAACCATAGATGATACAAATCATTTGGGGTGATTCATTATCAATATCCCCTTCCCTCACGGTAATATTAAATCCCAATCAGTGTGGCTCTATTAAAACATTCGAGGAGTTTTTAAATTTTATTGCATCAATGTGTTTTTTGTTTTCACATGAATTACATCCAACCAACATAAGGGGACAGGTGCCTTACTTTAAAGTAAGAACATGAATTGGGGGGTCTCATATATTGAAATTCCCTTTTGAAATTCTATGGATATTATTTTCATAAATTCTTTCCTTTTGTATGCATTTTACCCTTACTCGATCCATGATTACCCAAAATTTAACCGCTCAAAAATAAATGAACATGATTTTGTTTTAAAACCGTGCTCACAAGGATTTTTTCCTTGCAAAAAGATGTGATAGAGGGACCTAGGGTACCTCACACAATATCAACCCAAACCCTTAGGGAGATGAAAATCCAAGATAAATTGTCCTTGAACTTAGCAGTGATACCTGATGTAGATGTCAGTAATACTCCAATGAGGAAGAGCTCAATGTTGGAAGAGATGGTGCTTCTAATTAAGTCAGATTAATAGAACCCCCTCTCAACCTAGACCCTTACTAGTTTAAAAGTATCCCATAAAAATAACATATCATTTTTATTCAAGCATATTTCCTAGATTATGATCATGCATCTTTTAAGGATTTTGATGTTTTTAGGTATGACATTACTGAAGATAATCACATCATCTGGTGAAGTGCATGGAGGATCATGAGAAACTTTATCACCCACAATCTAGATCCATTTTTAGTGCTGCAAATAGTGTCCCTACAATATTGGTTGTGCTAATTGGGAACCAATGGTGGATTCCCATACTCCCCATCCACTAGTTTGTGACCACCATCCAGAGCGGCTTTATTTATAAAGTAAAAAATGTGGCATTTAGTGGCACCAAGAGAAATTTGATAGCACAAGGAACCACCAATAATCTTTTTAATAATATCAATGACTATAATAGAAGGTTAATATGCTTGTGTCCATCATTAATTCCCAAAATGAGATCATTGATCAGTAGGGTGATCGATTATCAATGACCAAAGTTTTAGGTATAGGATGAGGTATATAAAATATATGAGTGTTTGGATGAGAATGGATGGGTTTTAAATAGGGATGAAAACATCTACCACATGGATAAGGGGTAAAAATAAGTTCTTGTGTTTCTACAACAAGTCCTAGAATCCATGATCCAGAGACTGGATGGACTAGAGTGATCAACAACTGAAGATGAGCCATAAGAGGCCCTTATTCTAGAACAATGAGAGGCTCTAGAGTGTGGATGACACTCACAAGTAGTGGATATTTATTTATTTTAACTCCTTGTTTCCAAGGTTATATTTCTTTTTCCACATTTCACTACCACAATTCAATCACATTAATAATACAATAAATAATGAATCCCTATTAACACATGTGTCAATTAAAGTGTCATACCCAAGATATGACCATGTGATTTGTCATTCAAAAGGGAGTGTCATGAAATGGACAAAAAATCCATGTCTAGAACTATTTATTGAACATTATTAGTGTTCAAGATGAGAACATATATGGATGGATAATGGCGTTATCTAAACAGCCAACATTATTTTATAATGTGAACTAGTTCATGAATGGGGTAAATCCAGGGGAATTGAATTAAATTCAAACAAATAAGATTTAAGAGAAAGAATCGGTATGTATAGGATCTGGAACACAAAGGGAGTTGCATAAAGATGGAGGAAACCCACTTACCATTTTTGAAACAGATAGTCCCTTATCATTTTTTAGTATGGAGACAAAGAAATGAGGTTTGACTGCTGAATATTTTTAAAACACAAGGAATTTCTCAAAATTTCATCATAAATACTTTGAATCATGTTCAAAGGATTGTAAGTGAGATAGTTTGGTATAGGACCATGCTGTTGAGGGGAGTTGTTTAGTTGTGAAGGATTATGGGGATCCATATGAAGTAAAATGTGATGCATAGAGGTTAAATTATGGAATATTTTAATGGACTCAAACACCCGTAGAAGTAATCCACCATAGTTTTGAGTACATCGGTTAGGTGTATCTTTTAGGATGAAAGCAAGACTCATCTTCTAAGGGAAGAGTCATCTCAAAACTTTTGTGATAGTCTAAGAACATGAACGATGTAGTAGCTGACTAGCACTTAATAGAGAAATAGGTTTTCCAGGAAAGCTCCTAAGATTACTCAAAAATTAACATCATGTAAAGAGGAATATGGATAGTCATTTTAACTACATGTAGTTAGGAATATGAATCACATAATTAATATCATATGTTTGAGATGTTGATTCATATAGTTTATTGTATTGTGAATAAGATGTGTGAACCAATGTGAATTACACTTTTCCATCCATGGGTTGTTGGTGTGTAGGAGGGTAACACAATTGTGTACTATTTAGGGTATTTTGTTACGAAAATGGGGATTAAGATTTGAATTTGACTATCTCCAAAACCATGGGATTTAGTGAGTATAAAAGAAATTTTTGGCAGGATCCATAATGGGTCCCCTGCTAGATTGGTACCCCATTATTTTGGAACCTTTACAATTTATCAAGTCATATGAGAGACTTATGGGGAAATTTTGACTATGTGTTGGGTTTACCTTAAGGGTTTCGAACCAATACATTTTTTCCTGTAGCCTTTGGCTATTTATTGTCATACCTTTTAGACTAAGAGGTAGAAAATAGATTATGTTCCTAATTCATGGACCATGAAACCAAGATTAGTGTCATAGATCATGGAAAAAATCTGTGAAATTCATTAGAGTCATAATTCTAGTAGATAAGGGTGCCCCCTCCAAAAAAAGGATAATTTGATGATGGATGAACAAAAACCAATATAAATGGTGTTCCTATTTTGGTATACACCATAAAAAAGAGTATAGGGAGAGTCGTACATAGTTTTAGATCTGGATTCTTGAACCATAGGGTTGTTTTTATCATATAGGACGTGTGTGGAAAAGGGGGGAGGAAGACCTAAGTAGAGGTAAAGCCTAGGAGGCCTTGACACATATAACATCTTGGAGAAATCTTGTACATAGTATAAGGTCACAATTCTTGGACTTGAGATCCATGTTTAAGGTTGTATAACTTGTATAATAAAGTGAGCATCATGAAAAGATATATGTGGTGTAGTGGAGTGACAATATGACATGAATTGAGGGCCAAAGAGGACTGAATCAAGAAAGAATATTCATAGGGTGACTAGAATTATATTTAAATTCATGATTCCTAGACATGGGATCCTAATTTATGGAAGAATATTTAAAACTAATGGGGAAACCTTGCATCTCAACCTCTATTGAGGAATATTATCTCCCAACTCCTAAGCCCATGTGGGTCTTTCTAAATTTGACAAACAAGGAGCGGTATAAAGTTATCATTGTGAAGGTAAGAAAAATGAGGGGAAAACATGATTGCAAAAACCATGAGGTAGATCATGAAATTCATGAACAGAAGAGTAAGAGGGGAATTATTTATGAAAAGGGAACAACTACTGACCATGTTTGAATCATTAGTTCTATACTCACATCGATTTAGGATGTGGAAAAAAGCATGGTATCGCCTATTAAAAGAGTTTGAAACATGGGAACTTCAATTCATTAAAAAATATAATTCATGGAATGAACTCATGATGGTATCTGATTTAGTGTGGTGTAAGCGCATTGTATTTTGGGATAATTTTTATATTATGTTGATGATAATTATCCAAATCAAATAAAGTGTGATGCCTATAAGTGGAAGTTAGGAATGCCCCTGAGGGAACATTGTGTGCTCAAAGATGTAGTGGGGTAGGAGACCCAAACCAAAATTGTGATGTCCTCTCTATAAATTTTATCAAATAACATCATGTTTCGAGGCATCCTAGTTTTATAAAGGTTCATTTTTTGTAATCACATCCTTTTTCATGATGAATTACTATTTCTATGGGGTAATTCCGGATTGTAACATCATGTGTTCAAGATGTTGGTTTCATCCTCCCTTAATTATCATATGAGGAATCCCATTTTCTTATAGGGAATGATCATATTACTGTCAGGCTCTTGGGATGTAGGTCCTTTTAGAGTAAATTCACATAACATGTACTTTGGCCAATGATTGTTTTGGATTATGTATCAAGCCCTAGAGGGTAGCTGATAGTATAATTTCATAGGTCTTGGACCTAGGGGGAATATGTATCCCAAGAAGGATTTTGTATATTGAAAAAGTGATTCAGTAAAATCAAGGGGTGGTTAAAAGTGTCCCTATTCTATAAAATATAGAAAAACCATACCCAAGTTAACATCATATTTCGGGAGAAGGTTGACCCTATAATTAGTCAATAGAGGGGCTTGACATTGTTGGAGTTGGTTCCCTACAACCATCTTCTTTATAATTTATTATAACATGAATTAATTGTTATTAATGTTAATGAAATAATTTTCACATCATTATTGTAATTCTGTATGACATATTATGTGGTAATGTTTAAAGAGTAGTTGTCACACTAAGATGTTATAGCAGTTCCCTACTGTGATGAGAACCCAGAAGTGCTATGACACTATTTATGATTATATGTTCTATATTCAAATGATATCATTTGAGGGACAAACATGATCAAGGATATCATGCATAGAGACTCCTAGGACGTTGAGGAAACTTCTCATGGTGTACGCCCTTGGTAATATCCTATGGAAAATTATGATAACGAGACTCACTAGTAGAAAATCCACATTTCTATGTGTCATTGGATATTACTATATAAAAATGTGTGTATTGATCCTTATAATTTAAAATTATTATTAATGAAGATTATGGGTTGTGTTCTATTATGTATTGATTAAAAACATGGAGATATATTCTCTTGGTGAGGAATGATACATTGGGTGTGTCACGAGTAATATTACAATAATGAATAATGAAAGAAATTATTTGTGCCTTCTATTTCAATAGAAGTTGATATCTTAAGCCCTTTTATAGAAATGATATAGCCTAAATAAATCAATGGAAATGGTGTTCTATATGAATGTTTTATTTTTGAAAAGTCAAAGAAAGAGACATCATGCAAATAGGTTGATGGAACATGAATGCAACCTTATTAATTTGAGATATCATAATAAAGGTATTATACTACACAATAAGAATTTGTACAGGGAAACATGTCATTATGGCATTAACTTCTTTCTCTATGTCTTCCTTGGTGTTTTTATAGACAATAACCTTGGACTTTAGGATGCTTCACCTAGTGTCATTGAGAAAGAGGCCTAGAGGGTCACTCAGTAAGTATGTCTAGATTCTTAGTTAAAGAATATATTATTATTTATTATTTAATAATATGAATAAATATTATTCATGAAAATGGTTTACTAATTATTCATATATGCTTGATCTCATTTATTATGTCACTAATTATTTAAGATAATATAATGCGAGAAGAATATTTAATAAATATTTATCTTCTATTTAGTAAATATAATATTTCATTATTTATTGGAGAATAATGAAGAAATATATATTTCAAAAATAAATAGTCATTACTTAAGGACCGCTAAATGTGAAGGAATGGTGAAATGATTTTTGAAGTCCAATGAGAAATAATAAATATTGAATATTATTTAATAAAATAATAATTAATATAATTCAAATGTTAAACGCATGATATGAAATAATAATAATATTATTATTATTCATGGGGGTTCATAGAGATTAAATAAATAATTAAGGGAACTTGTTCTATTATTTTATTTTAACCATAGAAATATATAAACCCATTTTTATTATTTTCCCAATAATTGAGTTTATTTTGTTGTTTGTGCATAATAGTCATGGATAATCCAATCAAGCCATAGAGTGATATCTTTTATAAGAACGTTCCCATGAATGAAGAACAATCTTCCTCCACAAGATTAATGATAATGCCTTGGAAGTGATTATCATAGGATTGAAAGTTGGACAACGCAAGCACCCGGATCAATCATGCTAGGAACTTGAGATTCATTCAGTGATGTCTGGAGATTTGCGGAACATATGTCGATCAATGCTAGAGGGAATATGCACTTGCTTCCTACAATGAAATGAAGATGTTGCACAGATCCATTGTCGGACACATCAATGAAGAAATAAATCCATCAAGGTAATTCATTAATTAACTAAATTTATTATAAATAATACATCATGATCCCCTATTGGTTCCATCATTTTATACCTTATCTATATTCATTGATTCAATTCCATAGATCACAACTTTTATCTTTTTGATAATCTTGTATTGATCATTAATCATCAATAAAATAAAAGTAGGGAACCACCCATCACACGCTTCTGCTAACCCCGAAACCTACAAGTTGTATCAAGCTATCATATAATTATTGATAATTTTATAAAGATCATTGGTTAGTTACAAATTTTAATTTTGTTTTTTAATTCAGGTTTAATAGTTTTTTTAATCAGAATTATGATACTTACTTCTTCATCATCCATTTCTCATATATTTAGTCGAAAAGATTAATTTTATGAACAAAATAGAATAATGGAACTCATCAGGAGGTGCTAAGGATTCTGGACAGATAAAATAGGAGTACAGTCTGTGTAATCGTAATTACAAATCATATAAATGTGGTTAATTCACAAGGAATTAATTCTTCAATTAATCAAACTATGTGCATTTATTAAATGTGGTTCATTAAATTAATATCATAATATGTTGATAGCAAAATATTAGATCATTATCAACTAGATTACATGTCTTGTAGACCACATATATAGTGTGTAGTCCCTTGGGGTCATAAACAGGCTGTGTATTACCATACATGTACTACCAGACTTGTGACTATGTAATTCGAAAATCAAATGGCTTCAATATCATTGGACATGCCATGCATTCCAGTTTTCGAGGTACGATTCTCAATCCCTAGGTGTGTACCTATGATAAATGTTAAGGGATGTACACATTGTGTAGCTTTCTTATACACACCATGTACATATAAGATTTTTTCATATTTAAAATATATTATTTATATTATGTAAACCTTGATAAATGTTCCTGTGTGTAGTCCTTAAGATGATAGAACATTCCATATGACAAGTTTTAATATATACATATATAATTAACATCAACATAATTTTCATATCTTCATGTAAATTATGAGTCATATTATTGATGTTACTCTATGTGAATTGAATCATAAAATGTGATTGATAAATCTTTTAATTATTTTAATAATTTTGTCTAAACTACACTTCAATAAATTATGTTATTAGTCATGTATTCCATATGTCACAAGAGTAGACAAAATTCGAGTATAATACATGTTGGATAGATTCAGATTGGTATTCACTATTTTACCACCAAGGTACATATATATAAAAAGTTAATTTTAAATGTATTTATTTAATTTATTTAAAATTATATTATCAAGGAAATTTAGATGAGAATGTAGAAAAAAGAACCGATTAATTAAAGATAATAATTAATCGATTCACACATGATTTATCTTAAAAAAGAATGATAAGAAATTGGATTCTAGTTTTATAAAATGTAAAATTCATTGAAATCATGTGGATGATCCTGAGACTAAAACTCGAGATTTTTATGATATTGGTTTCATATAAATTTATTATTTAAATTATGTTGTTGGAATGTGTACCTTCTGTCCAATTAATATATAGGGCATGCCTGCCCATGGTTTCTTTAATGTAAATCGTATTTTCATCACCTATGTATGAGGAAAAACATATTTACTAGATGGAGATCCCGTGCTATTAGAGGTGGTTCATATTCAAATCCAAATAAAAACTAATCCAAGGAGATATATAGGTACCAGATGAAGGCTGCAACATGAACCTTAATTGGTTCCAGGTGGTTTTCCCCTAGGCCATCGGTTAGTTTATCATCTAATAAATAAAAAAGCATTATTAAATAATCAAGATCATACACTTTATTATTTTATATTTTTATTTTCAAGGATATTTAATTATGGATGTTTTTTCATGATCACATAAATTAATGAAATTATCAAGCATGAAAGATATAACTAAAATAAATTGTTTGATGTTTATATATAAGATACGGTTAATCACTTAAGTAAATACACTTAATATTTAAATTCATGTGATGAAGATAATATTTGGTAATTTATGAATAAATGATAAAATATATATAATATATATATTAAGTCAATATGGCCTTCAAATACTTCAGTTATAATCAAACCACAATTCAAAGTTCTTAATCATCCCAATTTGGAGTGCATTCAATTATTGGGGAATTATTTCATGATGTTTTGGTATTATTTAACTTATCATAAAACATCCATTTACTACTGATGTAATACATTGTGTTACTAATAGGAAAGAGTATAAGAAATCTAAATTATTGATTTCATGATTGGGGAGTCCACCCAAAAAATAAAAAAACTATAATTTAATGTATTCTCCATCTGGAATGCCTACCTAAAATAATTAAATTTTCTTAACAAAACATATTTTGGGTTATTAGAAGGGGAATATGGATACTTTCCACTATAAATTCCATGAATTATAATATTTTGATGCCAATAGTGAGGGCTATTAATCTTCAATAAAATAATGGGAGAATAAATAAATATAATATTTAGTTATTTATTTAAAATTTATCAAAAAAAGTACTAAAATTATTCTTAAATTATTTTTTATAAAAACAATTAAATGAAATGAAACACGTCATTATGATTCATGAACGTTAAGAACAACCTTATCACTGGAAAAAAAAATTCAAAGAATGGAATAGGTTCATCTATGTGAACCTTTTCCATGAAATGAAATTGTAAGTGTTGGAGGAACCTTTTCTTGTTGCGTCTGGTAATAAGGAATGAGATGAAGATATATCTATCTATGAAAAACATCTTAATGATGCTACAAATGTTTAGTGATTCTTGTTATCATCCATGTCTAAAGATATTTTTAAGCAACATGAAGACTTTTACACATATTGAATGATGTCTCACCTTCGACATATATATCAAGAGAAGGTGAGATAAGAGAGGTATGGGATCTCTAATTATTTTTTTAGAACTATGCTTCGAGATTTTGTGCCCAATAGGCCTCATGTACTCATGGGTATTTTCTACATTGAATGCTTAGACATCATAGGCATTATGTTATCTTATTTGTTTCATATAGAAATCATACTTTCATTACTACACAAGACCTTCTCTATTTTTATTATTAATTAAAATATGATCAATAATGAGAAGAGTCTTTCAAAACATTTTAATTTGAATATCCAATTGAATAAGAACATGGACTGTGATAATCATGATGTACTTATGGTGAACAAGAAAAGGGGGAACAAGGAAAATAGGCCCAATAACTATAAATAGTCTAAATATCTTGTGCACTTTCCTTCTAAGAATATGAATATCAAGAGGTATGGAAAGGAAAAGGAGGTAGTATGTTTTTCATGTGTAAAGTCATTCAAATTAAAGAGGAATAACACCTAAAATCAAGGGGATGCTAAAGGTGCATTCATTATCGAGTGAAATCTTTCCAAATCTACAAATTAGTTATTAGATATAGCTTGTGGTGACCAAATATATATCCAAATATAGAAACCAAGTACATTTAGAAATATTTTCATTGGAGATGTGGATCTGAAAACTGACATTGGAGAGAGGCTGGGTGCCCTAGCCATTGGTGACATCAACCATTCATTAAAAATGATAATTATTTTGGTTTTAAAATAATGTTATTTTGTATCTACGGTTACCAATAATATAATTTTTGTATCATTCTTAGATACATATAGGTTTTTTCATATTTGGAAATAAAAGTTATTTCTTTTATAAAGAATTCATTTTTTATGGATTGGAACAATTATATAATGTACATTATCTACTAATTATGAAAACCAAGTGTTGAAAATTGATAATGAATCATGTTCATGTGACTCATATAACACTCGACTATAGATTTGTCGTCTTGGTCATGTAATCAAGAATTTTTTGAAAATTATTTATTGAAATTTTTATTTAGACTCCCCTAAGATAAATCCTATTGAAATATGACATGCTTGTTTACAAGGAAAAATGACCAAACCACAATTTGATGGATAGGGTGAATGGGACAGAGAGCTTATATGATTGGAACTCATAGATTTTTCAAGACCGTTTTGAGTAGAAAGTATAGGTGGATATTCTTACATCATAACTTTTGTTGATGACTTCAAAAGATATGTATATGTCTACTTGATTTGGTACAAGTCTGACTCCTTTGATAAATTCAAGGTTTTAAATAATGAAGTAGAAAGTCAATGTGGTAAGAAGATAAAGAAGCTTTGATCAGATTGAGGTTGGGAATATATTAAATAATAGTTCATATAATTTATATGGGAGTTTGGGATTCTATCTCAACTCACTCGACCTTACAGGCCATAGTGTTATAGTGTTAGTGAAAATATGAATTGTCCCTTATTAGACATGGTAAGGTCAATGATGAGCCATGTAGATCTTCTGTTATCCTTCTAAGGATATGCATTACAAAAAATGGAATACACATTAAAATTTGGGCCAACCAAACCTAAAATTAGAATTACCTTCAATTTATGGAGTGGAAAAAACTTTTTCTATCACATACATGTGTATGAGTTTGCGATGAGTTTGTTAACGCCTTCTCAGGAAATAAACTTGAACCTCGGGGCATAAAGATAATCTTTATAGGGAAAACAATGGAAACAAATGGATACTACCTATACAATATCTTGGATAAGAAAGTGATTTTCCCCATACAAGATGAATTTATTGAGAGGGAGCATATCATCAAAAAATATAGTGGTAGAAATATTAACTTTGATGCATTTGATGCTCAAGATATGTACGAGTTGGTATTGGAAGATATTTCATACCTCTTAATGTAATAGTTAGTTCTTGAAACACAAGTACTAAATATGAGTGTAAGAGAGGTAAAAGAACCATTTAGATATGGTTTTCTAGTCAATAAAAAAGGTGACTCATTATCATTTGACAATGATAAACCTATATCCTATAAGGTGGCAGTGGAAATATCAAAAACAGTAAGATAAAAAGAAGGCATGAATTCTAAAATGTATTCCATGTATCAGAACAATGTTTGGGTTCTGGTCGATGTGCCAATTGATGTAATGCATGTTGGATTCAAATGGGTATTCAAAAGTAAAATGGTCATGAAAGGTAAATTAAATACCTATAAATAAAGATAGTGACTAAAGGGTTTAAATAGTGTCAAATAATTGACTACGATAAGAAAACATTTCACCAGTTTCTATATTTTAATCCATTACAATTCTACTTTCCATAATAGCTTACCATGACTATGATATTTGTCATATGGATGTCAAAACTTCCTTCCATAATGGGAACATTCATAAAGATGTCTATATGACACAAACATAAGGTGTTTTACTCCAATTGATTCTAAAATAATTTGCAAATTGTAGTGTTCCATTTATTGATTAAAGAAAGCATATGGGTCACATAACATTTAATTAGATGAGTCCATAAAATAATTTAGTTTCATTAAGAAATAATGTGAGATGTTTAATAATAAGAGGTTTAGTGGAAATGAAATAATTATCTTATTAGTATATTTTGATGAAATATTACTTATTGGAAATGACAAACCATTCTTAAAATCTATTAGGGACTAGTTAAATAAGTGTTTCTCAATAAAGGAAATAGGTGAAGCAGATCCTGATCATCTGTGATTGATCAAGTAGGCTACTTGGACTATGTCAAAGTACTTATACTTACTAGATACTAAAGAGATTTAGTATTGAACATTCCAAGAGGGGATTGGTTCTAGTGTCACATGGTTTACATATTTATATGAAAATGATTCAAAATGCACAACATGAGAAATATAGTATTAGTAAGCTCCCATATTATTAAGTGATTAGATAAATCATGAATGACATGCTATATACTAGAAATGGTGTTCCCTATTCATTAAGCATGGTAGGTAGATATCAAGATGATCCAGGATAATAGCATTTAACTGATGTTAAAGCTATCCATAAGTATCTAATAAGAATTAGGATATGTTTCTGGTATATGGACGAGATGAGGAGCTAGTAATAATGGGAAATACTGATGATAGTTTTAAGATATATCCAAAAGATTCGAAGTTATAGTGAGTTTATGTTTTATATCCCAATGGAGGAGCTGTGAGAGGGGAGAGTTCATAGTTTCTAGTTGTCATTGATTTTATAGAAAAGTATGAGTATATAGCGGCTTTTGATGCATCCAAAGAAGCCATTTGGATTCAAAAAAATTTCCAGTATCATGATGTAGTACCTAGAATTAGTGAACCTATCACATTTTGTTGTTATAATACTACACTGGTGTATCTTGGAAAATAACCGAGTTCACACCAACAGACAAAGCACATATTCAAAAAATATCACCTCTCGATTTGTTTTCATCAAAGGGGTGAAGTTGCAGTGAGAAAAGTTCCCATGGGGGAGAACATAGAGGACCCCTTGAATAATGGCCTATCTTAGTGTAAGCATTACTATCATGTGAGAGATATTGGATTGAAGGTTGTTAGCAGTTAGCTCTAGTGAAAGTGGGAAACTATTAGAGTTTTGACGCCTTGAACCAACATCTTTTAACTTTATGATAATATGTATTAATTTTTTTTAATATTAATAAAATACCAATAACGTCATGATTTTTCTTCTACATGACATCGTATATAGTAATTTACTAAGAGTAGTTGTCGCACTAAAAGGTCATAGTAGTTCCCCACTATGTCGAGAACCTGAAAGTATTATGACAATATTCTTGAATATATATTATATACCTGGATGATATCATTTGAGGGGGAAAATGATACAGGCCATCAAGGTTGGAGACTCATAGGATAATGATTCACATTATCATTATATACTACTTTGGTAATATCCATTAGGATATTATGAGATTGAAATTTTCTAGTAAGTATTCCACATTTCTATGTGTTAATGGATATTCCTAAATGAGGATGTGTGTATTGATCCTTAGGATTTAGGACGATTATTAATCAATATTGTGAGTCATGTACATCGATGCATTTAGGAAAACCATGATGACATATCTTCATGTAAATGAAGGATATGTTGGGTGTGTCATGAGTAATATTGCATTAATGAATAATGTGAGAAAGGATTTATCCCTTCTGTTTGAATAGAAGTTGATATCTTAGGCCCTTTGATTGAAATGAAATAGAATAAATAAATCTATGGCCATGATGTTCTATAGGAAAGTTCTATTTCTGAAAATTCAAAGAAAGAGACATTGAGCACATAGGTTTATGGAACATGCATGCAAATTGTGGGATTTGAGATATCATTATAAAGGGGTTATATTACATAATAAGAAACCACTTGTGGTAAATTTTTATTATTGCATTAACATTTTTCTCTATGGGTCCCTTGGAATGTTGATGGGTGCTAACCTTGGACTTTAGGATTACTTGCCTAATGCCATAATGAAAGTTTCCTAGAGGGTCACACACTATGTGTATCCCAAATATCAGTTTAATAATATATTATTATTTATTATTTAATAATTTGAATAAATATTATTCTCAGAAATTATTTAATAATTATTTATATTTTCTTGATTTCATTTATTCTATCACTAGTTATTGAAGAGAATATAATATGAGTGGAATATTTAATAAATATTTATTTTTTATTTAGTCAATATAATATTTATTTATTTATTGACTAACAATGAAATGATATTTATTTAATAAATAAATAGTTATTATTCAATGCTCGATAAATATAGAGGGATTGAAGACCGAGTTTCTAGGTCTGGTAATAAATAATAAATATTTAATATTATTAAATTAAATAATATTTAATTCAATTAGCATGTTAAGAACATGTTAAGAAATAATAATAATAATAATATTTGACATGGGGTTATGGGTGGGTTAAATAAATAATCAGGGGAACAAGTGATATTATTTTATTTTAACCCTAGTAATATATAAAACCATTTATATTATTTTCTCAATAATAAAATTCTTTTTTTTTGATGTACACAAAAATCATAGAGACTCATATAAATCTTCAGAAATATCTCTTCTCTAAGAACACTCCAAAAAATGGAGAGTAATATTTCTCTAGTATATCAAGGAGAATTATTTTGAAGTTATTCTCATAGAAATCAATGGAGGAAAAGGAAAGTGAAAGGATATGTAGTGATAGCACCTGATGATTACTTCGGTGATGTCTGGAGACTCACATAACACATGGGGATCACTACGATAGCGAAACTTCACTTGATTCCTACAATGATACGACAGTGTAACATAGATCCATTATCAGACTCATCAAAGAAGAAACAATTCCATCAAGGTAATTCTTTATTTAATTAAACTAATTATAAATAATTCATGATGATCCTCTCTTGGTTCTAGTATTATATCTGTTGTTTATATTCCTTGATTCAATTTCATAAATAACAACCTTTTTCATTATGATAATCTTGGATTGATCATCGATCATGGAAAAAAAATATATGTTGGGCACCCCCCATCACATGCTTCCACTGTGTCAGAAAACTATGAACATGGGATGAGATATTTGGGTGTCACTACATATCCAATTAGGATTTGAATCAAGATGCACGTATATCTAGAACACATTGTGGTATGAAACAAATTTCAGTAGGGTACTTCCATCTCATGTGAGGATATTTAACTATTTCATATTAGGATGTGAGGCATCCTAAATTTAAATTGGATAAATCTATAGTTTATGGTCCTATGTTGAGGATGTTAGTGGGACCTTTGAACTGAGAATACTATTATTTTCATCATCATTTCTGGTCATGATGATGTCTCGTCCCACTAATGGTTTATGAAATGTTATTGGGGCCAAAATTGTAGGCCTATAAAGACATTTTAAAGAGATAGAATGGTTGGAAACAATCAGTTTTGAGGTGAATTTTTGGCCGAGCACAAAGAAAATAGGTCGAGGAGTCTTGAAATATCCAAAGGAAATGGTAATGAAGCCACACATATTTCTAAAAAGAGGTGGGGGAATAATATTTTTGATATAACAGTGATGAAGAAAACCATTAAAAATAGGGGACAAAGAGGCAGAATGTACATGGTTTAAGGTGAAAAATAAATGACATGGACTACTAGTTTAATAAAATGGATCCCGATCCATGGGTTTAGCTACATCGAGGATGTTCAAGTGGATTCTATGAGTTAAAACCTAACATAAAGGAATCCACAATGACTATTCACTATACAAATAGATCTTGATTCTTGTTTCACATTGTTTATCATCTTAAGGCCGGTACCCTATCAGAAATTTTTTATTCAATTTTCTTGGACTGCGAAGGTGTTTTAAGGGTATTTTCATGGTATGGAAGAGTTATAATTAAACATGAAAGGATGGAATGTATTCCCAGGTTTATAATAAATAATTTTAAACATAAATCACAATTTTTAAAATTATAATGCTTGGACCATATGTGGGGCTAATGGGAGTAGTGAATTTTTGGTTTTCCCTAGAGGATGAAGTCTTATGAATCACCAAATATACTATGGGAATGGGAATTAGTCCACACATATTTCTAGGAAGTGGTGTTGTAGGATATCGTCATCAATAAATTGGTAAATCCTTTTTCACAAAGGAATCCAATGTTTATGGAATGGGGTAAGGCTACAGTTTAACGTCATGTGCTGGGGTTGTCATTTAAGTAATATCGCACTTGGTACATGAAGAATCATATGTTCACTCCATAAGGTAAGAATATTGTTTAACATAATGACATGAGAACACTAATATTTTATAATTGAAGTCATATAACTCAAACCTCGATTTCATACGACCTAGGGTCATGGATCTAAAACATTAGGGGATGAAAATAGATTAAGGTCATAATTCTAGGACAATAAATCCTAGTTTATGGTCATATATTTTGGACTATGTGTGCTTTTATTTTAGGTTATGTGGATTTGAAAAATAAAAAATTGTTTAAGGTAATAATTCCTTGCTGTGGGGATATTATTATATTATTGGTCAAAAATTTCAAACTATAGATTTGTTAAGACAATTTCTTGAGAAACATGGAATTTTTGGGATTTTTAATACTCCCTTCATCCTTAAGATTATATATTATGATAAAATGGAATAGTTATTAGAGATAATGTTTGTTTTTCCCACATGGGTTATAATTTTTGTTTCTTTTTTTGGGGTATCAAGACATTTTGAGGTCTAGTACCATGTTATCATAGATAAAAGAGTGTTGGTGAATCTTCTTGTTAAAGGTTATCAAAATATTTTAATGTTGTCTCTACAATTTATGCATGGCCCAAATCATTTATTCATTGAGTGATTCTAGCTCAGTTAGATGTAATTCTTCCATTCTGTATGGTGGATTTTATTTATAAATAGTTTTTTAGAGAAATTGAAACCGAACCTCAATGTGTATGATTTCATCTATTCCATACACAGGGAGTATGGAGTTTCCATAGTAGAACTAGGAGTGTTAATCCAATTGTCCTAGAGGGGTTTTGGGTGCTTTTAGGACCAACAATTAATATTCTAGCGTATAATTTTCTGTAATATGATAGAGTATGTTTTTATTAATTCCTCAATCTACCTAGTTTCATGAGCATGGTATTTAAAAGTATGGTTGGACTATATGTTGTACTTTGAATCCAATATATTTAGCTTGGAAAAACATAATTTTTGTCATTTTCTATTATAATATATTGAGGAACACAAAATCAATGGATTATGTTAGAGCTCACTAACACAATCATGGATCATATTTTTGGATTACTTGAGGGAACTGCATCTTCCCATTTGCATAATAAGTTTTTTGTTATCAAAATGAACATGAACTATAGATTTTTAACTTGTTGTTATTCTCCCACAACATTGAGTCCCCAAACTAAAAAGGTCCAAGAAAATATGGTAGTTTAGAGGAGATCAATCATTCATGGATGAAATTTGGCATAGATCTAAAATTCATGATATCTCTTGGGGAAGCCAATGTAGTCATGGAACTTTGTGGGCTAGATATACCACATCCTTCAAATTTGGTTGGAGAGGTTCAATCCTGCTTAATGGATGAAAAATTACCCAACATGGACCTCTTGTATAATATTAAGAGTCCCATCCCATTGAAAAAAATGGATGATAATTCCATCGTATACTTGTTTTAAGATTGATCACTCAAGGTTAGGACCATTATAGAGGGGTTATTATGTTGAATACTTGAAAATTAACTCAATATTGGCTCAGTTAAGTAGGATAATTACATTATGGAGACACATAATATAGAGAGACATCCAATAATGTATTTTCTAGGATAAAAAAGGACATTACGGCCTTGGAACATAGGAATTTTCATTAAATTTATTCACAAGTTTCTCTCTATCATATGATGTGGAAAGGGGTATGACCATCCGGTGTGCTAAATGAATGACCAGGTCATCCAGACCGAGTTCTAGAAGAAATATATCTGAACCTACTAATTCATCAGGATGACCATTCTATAACTGAGGGACATGGGTTACCTTTATCTTATAAGGAAAATATTCCATTAGTTGTCATGTATTCTATAGTGGGGCTCTATATCTTGCTACCTGATGATGTTGTTAACCTTCACCTGACCAATGACAAACTAAGAGTCTCCCTTCACATGTATATTGGGGACATCAATATCAAGGTCCAAATCGATACCATTAATGAGATCCTTATACCCTCCTTTTTTGTTGGTTTAACCTTATGACAATAAAAACAATTATGGAAAGGAATTTTGTGCCAAAGTGATAAGAATGATTCCTAGTCCTATTTAGTTAATATTTGTATTGTTGACCCTTCTACCACTCTATCTCCAAGAGGTTCCATCAAAATGAGTCATCAAACATGGAATTTTCTCATCCACCAATATAATATACTCATCTAGGAAATTGATATCTAGGGAAGATTTATTAGGGGATGGATGTATGTTTAGGATGTCTACCAGTGCCTAACCTTTAACACCCTTTTATAGGAAAAACCAGGTGTATAACAGTCATATGATCACTTCCCATCATTCTATTCATTCCATTAGTATGGGGAGATTTAGTGTGTGTATTATTTGGTTGACTCGGTAAACTAGTTTCATCCCAGGATGATGTAAATTATGTAACAACTTCTTCACTAAAAAACTAATATGATGAAACTCTTCTTAATGGAGGAGTATCTGCTCCATGTTTCCATGAGAATGGAGATGAGATAGTATAGGATATTTTCCATACCCTCATTGTACTTTTATGATAATATGTAATTGAGTGATAGTACCAAGGTGGTTACATGAAGGGATAAATGATATACAAAGATGGGTGGCCCCAGAACAAGAGGGTGTAGAAGGTACTGCTTAATATCCTCAAAAGTAGTCTAGAACTCTTCATCCAACTGGTAAATGGTAATTTTTTTCTTGAGCCTTGATAAGGGAATACACTTTCCCACCAAATTTACAATAAATATATATATTTAGGATTTGTGGCCTTCATGTTCTTTTATTTCTTAGTGGTTTCTCTATGGATTCTTTTGATTTAAGGCCGAGATTTTCACTTGGTCTATCTCGATGCATCTATATATTATGAGTAATTAGATAATTTTCCAAAATGTAACCCTAAGTGTGAACTTTAAAGGAATTGCCTTGAAGAATTAGGATTCATTTAATATTAACCCTTTCTCATGGTCCCATAGATTGTCTTGATAGTAGAAATATTTGACCATCAGTTTATCCACACAACATTGTACTAATATCTTGATAATTAGATTAATGATTTGGTGAAATTCCATCTTATATATTGTGACCCAAGGATAACATTTCTAGATATTGCATAATTTTATATGAATGTTGTTTAAATTACAAAAAACATGTCTAATGACTGTAATAGTTTAGTGTCTTTGGAAACGTGGAACACATTCTTATAATTTGATAAAATATATTCAATATCTCTTATAAAGATTTTCCTCTTTATTACTCCTACTTAAAACCTTTTTTCATAACTCGGGTATAGAAAAAATAATAAAGTGGTGATTTTAGATTCATAATAAGAGTAAATAAAGGAGGTATGTAAGAATAACATGATCATAAGGGTAAGATAACATGAGAATAATATTTGAAGCTCATACACTACATATCAAAGTTCATATATATGATTCATGACATAAATAATGATAGTTCATAAGACATGAATCATATGGAAATCAAATATAATAATTCATGACAGCATAACATAGGAAAAAGACATAATTTTGATAAGAACATTATCTTATAACATTTTGAACATGTGTAAATAGAAACAAGTTCACTCATATAGTTAAGTACATGAAACTAGGCCCTCGCATAAACTTAGGGACATGAAAGAAAGTCAATGCATATCACTGTGAACATGTAATCATGTTCACACATAAAACTAATTCCCCATAAGTCAAGTCTCAATTAAAAAACATAGTAGGACAATTCATGGGGACTAAACATATTTGGCTGGACAAACAACACCCCCCAATCAATGTCCATTCCTTATAAGGGATCTATCTTCCCCATCCTCCCATAATGTTTTGTGTTTCCCATTATCCCATAGCGGATTGGGTTTCCCCATATTTCCATAGTATATCGGGTTTCCTCATATTTTGATAGTGGATTGGGTTTACCTATTTTCCCTCACTAGATCAGGACATACATGTGTTTTATTTTGTTTAAATTTGGTCAAATTGATTCGCATAATTATCTCATGATATATAAATCCTTACACAATACTTTAGAGTGAGATATAGTACCACCTATCACATAAAAAAGCATAAATACATGTTCCACAAGGTAATAAAATATTCCTCAGATCATGACCCATAAAAAAATGGGTTTCATAAACATCATATCATAACCCCTGAAATGAAATAGTTATTATAAAAATTTCATCATATAATTAACTATGGAAAATATATAGGTCTAATAATCATTTAATCAATGAATAACCCTTGAAAAGAAGTGTTTTTCAAAATTATATAACCTATGGAAGAGTAATCGAATTTATAAACACCATTTCATAAAAACATAGACTATTAAAGAATGAATGTGAATGGTATTCTTACATCATATCCCCATTAAATAATAAACTATAAAAATTATGTAATATTACATTGAAAATGACTACAAAGGATCATATTGATCATTTCATAAATAAATTATCATTTCATTTAAAATTCCATTCATAAAACCATTTCAAAAATCATTTTATTATAAATAAATCATTGAATTTTTATTAAAATATTTTATTGGCGAAAATATATTTTCTTCTTTGAAATATGCTCTTTAAAACATAATGTATTTTGAAAATAAATTTCCTTGAAAATACATTTTAAAACCTATAAAGTAATCCTGTATAAACATAGAATAAATTTTACATTGAATATACTTTGAAAAAATATAATGAAATATTGAAAAAAAAATTAAATCCTTTTTCATTTAAAATCATTTGAAAACATATAAATAAATTTTAAAAACCTTTTAATGTTTTCTTTTCCTGAAAATATATTTGAAAACATTGAAATGTAGATTTGAAAAACATTTTAGACACTTCAAAACATAATTCATTAATTTTAAATCCATTTATTTGGTAGTTACTTTAAGAGTTCATTGAAAAACGTTTTTTAAATTTTTTTAGAAGACATGGTTTTTAAAGAAAACAAATTTCTGATTAAAGAGATAAAAAAAGATGGAATTTCCAAAAAGCATTTTCTTAATCATCCAAAGTAACAAAGAGTGTAAAAATTTTTCAATTAATAAATATATCATGAATAACCATATTATAAAGAAATTAATAATATTTATTGAGATATGGATCATAAAATTTAATCAATAGAAGCATAAATGTAATCAATCTTGAAAAACGATGAGGTTGAAGTAATAACTGATACCACTTTATTAACTTTAAATCCTGATCACCGTAGGAGAATAAAATTTCATGATTATTTTATTATCATGAAAAAAATTTCTGGATATAACTTGTAAAAGTTCTGTATATACTCCCCATATAAAAATATTTGTGCATGATATAACATGTGTCTCAAATAAATTAAATTTAGAAAAAAATATAACATTACTAATATTGAAACTTTTGAACCATATCCCCATGAAAAAAGATCATAAAATGAATATTGAAATACCCATAAATATAATTATAAGAGTCATAAAATACATACATGGGAATTATACACACCACATAAAAGGAATGAGTGGTGAATATGGAATAAGTCCCGTAGAAATGAAATTCAGATGAGAAAACCCTTACTACTGGAGTAACATTAGAACTGTGATCCCCATGAAATAATAACATAAATCGAAACATTGAATATCATTAAATAAAGTAAATTAATGATATTTAATGTCATATGGAATTATAAACACTACATAAAGGAAATTTTTGGTTAATTTTGAATGCATCTCATGAATATAAAAAAGTGAGATGAAATTACCCTACCTTAAGTCTTGACTTTCTTCATACACATTCAAACCTTATCTTTTTCAAGTAACTCTTTTTTTAACAAAATAGATTCATTTTTTGGATATCTACACAAATTTACGACTCTATGGTGAAATTAAGGATTTTTGTGGCTATTTAGGAATGTTTTGTATGAGTTGAAGGGCTTGAGTGGTGTGAAGAAAAATTGAAACGGTGGATGTATTTTTATAGTGGAATTAGAGTGGAATTCTTGTAATGATTAAAAGTTAAAAACTATTCAGAAGTATACCTTACATAATGTGCATAAAAATGATAAATAATGGATTAAATTTAAATTATGTTCAATCCAAACTCACACAACAAAAAAATAATTTTTATTATTTGTTCCTTAGTCTTTAAGTATAATTTTTTCATTTTGGTTTTTCATTTAGGTATATAATTTTCTAACCAATGTAATTCATCCATTGAGACTAAATTAAATTAAAACATATTAGATAATATACCCATAATTATTCCATAATTATGAAATCTAATTTATAAAATAAAAAACCCTTATGTGTTGGAGATTTATTTTCATTCAAATGCATGTTGTACGCAAAACACTACTTTACCCCCAACTGCGCTAAAATTGTTTTACTATTTATCTGTCCAAATTTTAATTATAATTGTTGAATTTTCATGTTAATGGACCATATTTTGTATTTATTAACACTTAATAATCACTTGGAAGATGAAAATATTTTTAGTAATTTTAAATCATTTAATAAAATATCATTTGATGTATTTATTTATTATTTACATATTCCATATGTAGGCATTTTTTAAGAATTTAATATAATTATATCAAAAAAAAATTAAATTAAAATTATTAGGAAAATAATTACTTTTTTATATTCCTAAATAAAATTTATAAATAAACCTATGTATCTTCTACCAATATCTATATTTTTATATGTGTTAAAGGCAAGGAAGGTTATTTTTTTCCTTCTCCTTACTAATCTTATTATATAGGTCACATTCATGGAATAGTTTCCAAATAACACATAACATTATATCCTAATGTTTTTAGGGTATATATTTGTCCATTTAATGGGGTTCAGACTTGTTTTAGGACATTTATGAAACTTAAATTTTATGTTTAATCATTAACTAAGCTTGTTTTTACCATAATCATTTTAATTAATTTAAATTACTTTCACTAATCATTTTGGTCACAAAAATTGATATTATTATACCAAAAAATTTCCTAATGATTCCAAATAAGTTTATATATTTTTAAAAATTTAATTAAAATAACTCGATACAATAAATTTAAAATTAATCTCATAGACGCATTGAGACAATGAGTTTTTAATGGGAAAACATCACAATTTTAAAATGTTTCTATATAAAATTTTAGTTTGATATTTAATCAATTTACCTAAATTGGATTTATTCATGTATAATTTAAATGATTTTACTTTAAAAAAACTAAAATATAATTTAACTATATGAATAAATTAGATGAAAATGAATATTTTAATTAAAGTATAGTATTTTTCACTATCCATCTAAAAATAAAGTTTTTCTAAAAATCACTAAAATTAAACCTTAGGTAATTTTTAAATTATAAATTCTAAAATTAAGTTTATTTTTTCAAATTAAATTTCATAGTGTTTTTATGTTTTTTTAATATTTTTAAAAGGACCTAGAAAGTAGTTCTTTTAAGAAAATAGTATTTTCTAACATAAAATGACTTTACAAAAAAATCACATGTTTTTTAATTTTTTTATTTATATAAAACCATTATAAAAAACATTTAAATATTCTATATTACAAATCATATATCTCTATTTAATTGATATTTTATAACTACCTCATTTTAAAAATTATAATAATAATATTTTATTTAATTGAAACGCAGTGTTGCGTTTAACGCAGGACCATTCATTATTGCATGTAAAATAATCTCTTCTTGATTTTACAAATAAATTTTTTTAATTCTTGAATCATGTATTTAATTAAATCATAGAAATTTTGTTTATTCATAAAAAAATAGTTTATAAATACCGACGGTGTTACATTTTACCCCACAATAAAATGATTTTTGTCTTTAAAATTCTTCTGGGTTATCAAAAGATTAATACTTGAAAATACTTTTCATATAAATCCACATCATAAAAATTAATTTTAAAACATTCTTTAAAATGGAATGTTTTAACCATAACAGTTACCCAAATTCACTCATAACAGGGATTTCATGTAGGAGAACATTGGTGGGAAGTGAAAACAAGGACAATATAAAAAAGAAAGAATAATTATAGAGATTGAAAATTATCATTGATCATAATAAAGTGGGTGCTCTAAAGAATGTTAAAAATAAAAAAACATAAATTGAAGAAGCATGAAATATTTTATTGATATCATCAAAAATGATGATAATTGGACAATAGTTTATTCCAAGTCCCATTTCCCAAATTTGAATAATTTTTTTACAAGAGGATACTTTATTTCATTACATTCCAAATTTCCAAATATCATATTTTAGTTGTTCCATCTTCAATTCCCACTTCATATCCCACTCTATGTAATGAATGTTAATTTATCATTCGTAATTAACTTATATATCATGAGATTAATTAATAGAATTATAATTAATTTCATCTATCTTTACTTAACATCATTGAAAAGTTGTCAGAACACATTATTGAACATGCATAAATCCTCATATAAAAAGATAATAATGTAATTACAAATAACTCATCTGAATATTAATACAAACCATTCCATAAATGGATAACCTTATAACCCTTCTAAAATATAAAAGTTCAAATTATTAAAATTTAAGTCACTAAATTTATCAAAATTACTTTGCAATGATCCTATGTATATCATAAAGAGGATCTTATTTGTCACATACCAAACATTTGAATACCTTTATGATTTATTATATTAAAACAAGGTAATCACTTGAATTAACATATATACGTTTAAAAGAAATGATGGATTTGTTATTCCAAAAATTACTAGATATATTTTAAAATCCAATAATTTGTAAATTTCATCCAAGATAACATTTACCACTTCATCAAAAATTACTTTTTTGGTTCCATTTTCATAGATAATATCCAATTTACATTATCCAAATCAATCATTTATTTATCGAATGAAAAAAAAATTCTCCACATCTTCAAAACATTAATTTTTTACCTTCCCTTAATCAAAATATCACCTTTCTGTTAAATATATTTTCATAGTTTCTGTAACCATTCAATATATCCTTTTAAATAATTAATGATAAAATTATACTAAAAATAATTATATATTACATGACCATACAACCTATTTTTTAATTCCAAAACCTATGCACTTAATTCACGCCATTTCCTTCTTAAACAATTCATTGTCCTTCATTAAATTATTCCTTAAAAACCCTTTTCTACAATATGAAATATCAATCATTTATTAAGGATCATCAGCCTAATTTAATCATTCTTTGTATGTTTAAATAAAATAATTTTGTTAGAACATCCCATACATTTCACATGTCATTCGCTTTCTCTTTATCTTAAGTAGTATAACCAATACACATACCATCTTCCTGATTCTCTTCCTGATATTCCCACTCTGTAAATAAATCTTCACAAATCTTGTACTTTTATCATCTAAAACATTCAATGTTAACCTAGTTCCTTCTTATCCCAACCATTCACTAAAAACCAAATGAAAAGTGTGAGCATCAATTATCATTGAATAAAACCACATAATCGTGAGAAATTACATATTGGATTTCTAAATCACAACCCCTTATTTAAATTATGAAATCATAGGTCTATCATAGGTTATTAATAGTAATATTTTATTTAAATACTTCATGATGGTTATTAAATATTTTTTTAATTCCCAAAACATATCCCCAAGGAGTTTTGAACTAGGTGTGTAACAGTGCTAGTTTTTATGCACTGATTTTTGACAGAGCCTAGAACAATAGAGTTTTTTTTTTGTTGTTACCACTTTGTACATCTAGACTAAATCCACATCAAAATATAGTATCCATACATAGATGTAATTTATTAAAAACTAATCTCCCAACATTTTTAGTAAATTCCATGAAATTTTCCAATACATTAAATCATCTTTAGAATTATACTTAAATAAGTCCGTATACATATCCACAGAACTATACATAAGGATTTAAATAAAGTTTTCTCGTCCTAGTTTTCAAAGGATGAATATCCTTTCATTAGACACCAACTATAACAACAAAGGCTTAACATATTGGGATATAACATCCTTTCGGTTGAATATTCAGTACCTTAAAAAAAC
The DNA here is from genome assembly GCA_963277665.1 of Viscum album. Classification (NCBI taxonomy): domain Eukaryota; kingdom Viridiplantae; phylum Streptophyta; class Magnoliopsida; order Santalales; family Viscaceae; genus Viscum; species Viscum album. Next base: position 1,320,652,058 of record OY728142.1, read on the forward strand.
ATCCCCGATGACCATAATAGTTTAGTGTCTTCGGAAACTTAGAACACATTTTTTTTAATTTTATGAATGATATAAAACACCTTCTATAAAGATCAAACCCTTAAGTTCTCTTACTTAATACATTTGTCATAACCATAGGAAAGGAAACATAATAATTGGGTTTTCTTTGATGCTGAGAAAGGGTAAATAAAGCATGTTTGGGATAATAACATGGTCATATGGGTAAGAGAATATGAAAATAATATTTGGGTATCATACCCTACATATAAAATATCATATACATATGTAATTGAATAAATATTGATTGTTCATAAGACATTAGTCATAAGGAAGTAATAGAGCATAAGTCATGATAGTATAACAAAGGCCTAAGACATAGACATCAGTCCTAAACATCAGCTTTAACATTGTGAAAATTTGTCAAAAGAAACAATTTCACTCATTTATTTAAGGAAATCAAATTAGTCCCTCACATAGAGTTATAGACATGCAGCCAATTACATTCACAAAAGCAGGTTCACACATAAATATAATTCATTTTATGTAAAGACTCATTTACAAAACATATTAGGGAACCTCATAGAGACTACACCTAATCTGTAGGACACACCATCTTCCCTATTCATAGTCCTTTCCTTACAAGGGATCGGGTTTCCCCATCATCTCATAGTGGATCGGGTTTCCCGATCATCCCATGGCAGATCGGGTTCCCCAAATTCTCATAGTGGGTTAGAACACACCAGATCCCCATTTTGGATAAAAATCATAAACTTTTTCCAATAATAATATCAATAGATATAAATATTTAGCAATTCCTTAGAAAGAGATATTAGTCCCAACCACCACATAATAAATTCATATATACATGTGCCGAAAGATAATAAAATATTCATAGTATAAAGGAACATAAAATAGATGGTTCTCATAAAAATCATATCATAACTCATGAAATGAAATGGGAATCATAAAATTTTAATCATATCATCACCCAAGGAAAGACGATATTGTAACATTCCAGGTAAATAAAGAATAAATAATTTTCATATTTATTAATATTTATGAATTAAATATTAATTTTACTTTAAAGGGGTTGCTATGTTCAATAGCGTACCGGATACGCAACAAAGAGTTTCATTGAAATCTTACGTTGCACACTAGTAATAAAATAATATTATTTTAGATGGTAGTTAACACATAGCCATTGTATTTTCAGGAATGGATATAAATAACTAAAATATGATTATATATGTTTTTAAATGTTTTTACATTTATCCAATAAAATATAAAGGCTTAAAATACGAAAAGAATTCAATTTTAGGCGTATATGCCTTAGTTTTCACTAAAGGTTCACTTATCGTCTTTTGATGGTGAACCGTCATTAAATATAGTTTTGTTCACTCTTATAAATTCTATTGGACCAAATAAAACTCTTATTTAGAATCGGGACATCAAAATTTACTTTGTGTAAATTTTTGGTATTTTTCCGATAAAATTCATTTTTTTAATGAATAGTGTAAAATATTGTATTTTAATTCAAAACCTCTTTTTAATCTAATTTATTTATATGATTAGATTATTTTTTGAATTGGTTTTAAAGTTAAATTAGAATATATTTTTACCATTAAATCTAATAGTGGTCGTTGGAATTAATTTCACTTTGAAATCGGACTTAAACTAGTGTCAATCATTTGATACTTCTTCTTTCATAAAAACATGCTATTTGTCATGACAGCGGGAATTAATTATTAAATTAATTAATGTGACTTATATGATTTGAATTTTTTAAAATAGGCATCCTTTTTTAATTCAGAATATCAAATATAGTTTAGGGTGAAGTTTTGGTATTTTTCTGAAAAACTTCAATTTTTGATGTATAGTGAAACCACTAAGTGGTAGTTAAAGAAACTAATTTTTCGTTTAAATGATATTTTGTCACTTCTGTGTTCTGAATTTCAAAAATCCTACATACATGGTTGTAATTAAGAAGTAAAATGTGGTTCAATTGGATTAAAATAATTTTTTGGTGAATAGTAACTTATTATGTTTTTATTCGCGATAAGAGGTAATTCGTGTAGTTTAAGGTAAAATTAATGTTTTAATAATATGAGATGAGCATGAAACATGTCGTACAATACTTTTATGTGTCATTTCCGACCAAGAAAATCCATGGGTCAACTTGGGGACCCCATGGAGCCACTTTGGTTGGGAAATGACATAAATAACTTTTTATTTAATGTAAATGTAAAAATGACACAAACATGAGATGTTTTACTAGAACAATTTTTACATGGGGTTATACTAGTCAGATTTTTAACTATAAAAATTCATTTGAAAGATAAAACGATTTCATACATCGTGATATTTTTTTATAATTTTTAGACATAAAATATATTAAATTATTTATGACATCATGATGATGCATCGATTACCTCATTAATATTGGATTTAAATAAAATGAAAAGATAATGTAAAATATATGACCTACACATGTCCAAAAACTACTGGATGGGTATATTTCTAACCTTTATCACCTTATCCTAGAATTATATTAATGTGGGATCTCTTAAATCCTAATATCATTGTAAAATAAAGTAACCTTTCTTTACTTTCCAAGAGTGCCCCTCCTCTCCTCTTATAAAATCCCCCACCTCTACCTCTTTACCCACACATCCAAAGCGTTTGGCTTGGAAAACCCATGCCCATTTTGTCTCTCCAAATACCTCTATTACTCCTCAAAGCCACACTTTGGGCAGATGTCTTCCCAAGGAAGCCTTTGAGCTCAAATCTAAGAGAGTTTCCCGATTTTGAGGTAATGTGTTCACTTGTGTTCTTTTGTTTTATTTTGCTTATCCAACCCCCTAAACTCTTTTTATTCATTTATTTTGTAACAAATCCAGTATATTAAATATACTAGGATGTTTTTATAATAATAATTCGAGCTAAAATTACACGCACCTACATCTAATGGTTAAAGAACATACCGTTTCCGTGGATGGTGAATTTCTGCCTCCCGAAACGATAATTGTTCAACATTATTTTAACACCTTCAAAGGTGGCCATTAAGATGAAACTCTATTTATATATGATATATATTATGTTTATGTTTCCCTTATTCTTCTTTATTTATCATTTGTGGTATACCTTTATGGTTTCCATTGTGGGTAAACACGATAATTTCATTTTAGGAAGTGTGGACTACCGCCCCCTCAAAGTGATGTGATTCGTTAATGCCATATGTGGGACATATAAAGGATGGATTTAAAGTTAATATATATGATTTTATACTGGAATTATAATATACCTCTATATAATTATTATTTATTTCAATTAATGTATGAGATAGAATTGAAAGTTGTGTTCATGCGTACGTACGGCTTACCGTCTCCATGGACGGTACATTTCATTTCTTATCCCAAAATGTAATGTACTATTATAAGTACATATATATAATGGATATATATGATGTATTTTACATATAAATTATTCATATAATTCTGGAATTACAATATACATACCTCTCTTTTAGTTTTAATTCCATTAATATGACGTAGAAATGAAAGTAGCGTTCATGCGTACGTACGGCTTACCATCTCCATGAACGGTGCATTTCATTTCTTACCTCTAAATGATTATGTGATATTATAAATACATGTATATGATAGATATATATGATATTTATAATATCCATATCAGGAATTTTATTCTAGATATAAAGATCCTTTGACCACACGAACAACATGTAATTGTAAGAAGTCCACTTTCGACTTAAGAACCAAATATCGAAAAAACAAACATTATTAAATTAAATGATTACATAATGTTTTTAACATGACAATAAGTGATATAAAAGTAATAATGAACTTGAATAAGGTTCTTAAGCAAGTAGAAATTAACTCATGTTTATTATTCAGGACATTAAAGAACGATCGAGTCAAGTCGGACCTGAGGTAAGGGACTTCGTCTCAATCTCCTTTCAATGAGGCATATTTCATTTTATACACAACTTTCTTTTATACGGTGTATAAACCCCTTGAATTTTACTTTTATACAAAAGGAATCTTTTTCTATGAAGAATTTTACAAAAAGACAAAAAGGAATGTTTCTTTTAACGTACGCGGTGACAACGACCTTTTCCGCTGCCGCGAGTATTATTTGGTCTTTGGCTTCCTGAACAAGTCGTAATGTTTTTTTTAAATGAAATAAATACCATATACTCTTTTATGTATTTTAGTATTGAAAATGCTTTTTATAATGGATTTTTTTATGTCAATATATTTAAGTGATATATTGTGATCAAAGTGTGGAAATGTTTTCTTTCCATTATATTAGTTTTATGTATTATGATTTTTATAATGGTACTTGGAAATTTGATGGGTGGTTACGTGATAAACCATATGACGAGTGGTGCCGTGAATACCAGTACGGGTGGTTACATTATAACCTCCAATGCATTGGGTATGGAAGTCAGCTATATGGATATTCCATTAAGTATGCATGGAAGTTGGCCGTATGGCTATTCCATTAAGTGATATGTGTGGAAGTCGACCGTATGGTTATTCCACTTAAGTATGTTTATGTCCCAAGTTACCTTTATATGGTATGTGATATTTTTATGGGTTTTATGGTAATCTTTTTGTTACAAAAGGGTAAGTAATTATCTTTTATTCAGTGGGGAGTTTTTACTACATCATAAAGGTGAAAAGTATTACATTGATAATGTATACATGGTTTACTTGTTGTTTTGATAAACTAACAGTTTTCATTCTTTTTATATCCCTTACTGAGCTCTTTATGCTCACCCCAAGTTTTTTTGAAATGTTTTTCACAGGACATAATGTGGAATAGGATCAATGATGGGATCAAGGGAAATTCATGCTATATAAAACTTGGAACGAGACATGTTTCTTTTTAAGAGTTTTTTTTATTCTATGGAAACTTAGTAGAAGTATCTACTTTGTAATTTTTTGAGATGTAGTAGTTATGTTATAATTCACTAAAACACTAAACCTGAAAAGATCTTCAACGTGAATTATTCATTTAATTCAATATTAAGATATGTTTAAGGCAGGGGCCTTATAGTTGGTATCAGAGGTCTGTTTAGACAACTTTAGGAGTTAGAAAATTGTTAAATTATAAATTAATTTATGGTATGAGTGAAATGATATAGTATTTAAAGATTACCATGTTGCTTCATCTAAGATATTTCTATGTTAAGAATAGTTTTCCACAGAGGAAACATGTCAGCTATGTTAGGAAGGCATACAGAGGGAAATGACCTTCTAAATATGCAACCTGAGATGGTCCAAATTAGAATTGAAGAGTTTGTTGTAGTGATGGCTCAGTTGAATCAGGTGATAAATGGTGGTTGTGTTTATTGATGATATTTTGGTGTTGTCTAAAAGTAAAGAGGAGCATGAAAGACATTTAAGGGTTATCTTTCAAACCTTAAAAAAAATAAACTATATGGAAAATTCAGCAAGTGTGAGTTTTGGTTACAACAAATTTCTTTCCTGGGTTACATTGTTTCAAAAGATGGCATAACTTTTGATCCTGCTAAAACAAAAGTTGTTGAAGAATGGCCAAGACCCACAAATGTAATCGAGATCCGTAGTTTTCTTGGTTTGGAAGGTTACTACCGAAGGTTTGTTGAAAATTTTTCACGGTTATCTAGTCCAATGACGAAGCTAACTCGGAAGGGTGTTAAGTTTATCTGGACAAAATAATGTGATGATTGTTTTCAGGAACTGAAAAGAAGATTGGTGAATGCTCCAGTTTTGGCGCTACCTTCCAGGAATGGTGAGTTTGTTACCTACAGTGATGCTTCGTTGAAAGGACTTGGTTGTGTCCTAATGCAGAATGATCAAGTAATTGCTTATGCTTCATGTCAGTTGAAAACTCATGAGGTAAATTACCCTATACATGATTTGGAATTAGCTGCTATTGTTTTTTCTTTAAAAATTTGGAGCCATCATTTGTATGGAGTAAAGTGTGAAATATATACTGATCACAATAGTTTAAAGTATATATTCACTCAGAAATAATTTAACATGAGACAGAGGAGATGGCTGGAATTAATCATGGATTATGATTATACAATTCACTACCATCCGGGAAAAGCAAATAAATTGGCTGATGCTTTGAGTTGAAAAAGTAATACTTCATTAACCATGATGCGTTTGGAACGAGATCCTTTGGATTTTGATTTGATGAACTTTGGAATATAATTTGTTGGTGCAAGAATTTATTCTGTTTTGTTTCAGGTATCAGTGAGATCATCCCTATCAAACAGAATTAAGCAAGCACAGAGGGAAGACAGTGAGTTGCAGAAAAGGTAGAGCTGGTTCAGAAAGGTAAGTTTCCTGAATTCAACATTGATAATTATTGTGTTTTGAGGTTTGGGAAGATATTATGTGTGCCTTGTGATTCACAGTTGAATATTGAGTTGTTATGTGAGGCTCATAGTTCCCCGTTTTCAGTTCATCCTGGCAGTACTAAGATGTACAGAGATCTGCGGGAGTATTACTGGTGGGATGGAATGAAAAGGGATATTTCTGATTTTACTGTGAAGTGTTTGACTTGTTAGCAGGTTAAAGCAGATCGGTAGTTACCGAAAGGGATGCTTCAGCCTTTACCAGTGCCAGAGTAGAAATGGGAAAACATATCCATGGACTTTGTTGTGGGATTACTGAGTACATCTCGAGGTAATAATGCAATCTGGGTTATTGTTGATCGCTTGACTAAATCTGCTCATTTCCTTCGTATACAAGATACTTTTTCCCTAGATCAACTTTCCCGTTTGTATCCTAAATAGATAGTCTGGTTACATGGAGTTCCTCTCTCCATTGTGTCCGATCATGATCCTAGGTTTGCTTATAACTTTTGGAAAGGCCTTCAGAAGTTGTTGGGTACTGAATTAAATTTTAGTACAACTTTTCATCCGCAATCCGATGGGCAGTCAGAACGAACAATTCAGACCTTGGAGGATATGCTACGAGCTTGTTCGATGAATTATCAGGGAAGTTAGGACCAACATCTTTCTTTGGTTGAGTTTTCATATAATAAAAATTTTCATTCTAGCATATAGATGGCACCGTTTGATGCATTATATGGGAAGCGGTGTCTAACTCCCGCTTTTGGGATGAAGTGGGTGAAAGGAAGTTGATGGGACTATAATTGATAGAAGATTTGCCATAAAAAGATTAGTTGATTCAGAAACACATGAAAACAGCTCAGAACAGGCAAAAGAGTTATGCGGATAACCGGAGAAGGGATCTATCTTTCGATGTAGGTGATCGTTTTTTTCTCAAGGTTTCACCGTGGAAAAGTGTGATGCGATTTGGTAAGAAAGGAAAGCTGAGTCCAAGGTTCATTGGACCATATGAAATTCTAGAGAAAGTTGGATCAGTTGCTTACTGAGTGACTTTACCTCCGAGTTTATCTCAGGTACACAATGTTTTTCATGTTTCAATGCTGAGAAAGTATATGCCAGATCCATCTCATGTTTTGAGCCCAGAGGTAGTTGAGCTGGAAGAGAACCTCTCTTATAAAGAACAACCAGTCCAGATTCTTGACCGAAGAGAGCAAGTATTTCAAAATAAGGTAATCCACCAGTTAAAGGTTTGGTGGAAAAACCGTATGGTTGAAGAGGTAACGTGGGAATCTGAAAATGCTATGAGGGATAAATACCCCCACTTATTTTAATAAGTGAATTAAATTGCGAGGACGCAATTCCCAAAAGGGGGGAAAGATGTAACATCCCAGGTAAATAAAGAATAATGAATTTTCATATTTATTAATATTTACGAATTAAATATTAATTTTACTTTAAAGGGGTTGCTATGTTCGATAGCGTACCCGATACACAACAAAGTGTTTTATTGAAATCTTACGTTGCACACTAGTAATAAAATAATATTATTTTAGATGGTAGTTAAAACACAGCTGTTGTATTGGTGGGAATAGATAGAAATAACTAAAATATGATTATATATGTTTTTAAATGTTTTACCATTTATCCAATAAAAGATAAAGGCTTAAAATACGAAAAGAATTCAATTTTAGGCGTATATGCCCTAGTTTTCACTAAAGGTTCACTTATCGCCTTTTGATGGAGAACCGTCATTAAATATAGTTTTTTTTCACTTTAATACATTCTATTGGACCAAATAAAACTCTTCTTTAGAATTGGGACATCAAAATTTACTTTGTGTAAATTTTTGGTATTTTTCCGATAATGTTCATTTTTTTAATGAATAGTCTAAAATGTTGTATTTTAATTCACATACTCTTTTTAATATAATTTATTTATATGATTAGATTATCTTTTGAATTTGTTTTAAAGTTAAATTAGAATATATTTTTACCATTAAATCCAATAGTGGTCGTTGGAATTAATTTCACTTTGAAATCAGACTTAAACTAGTGTCAATCTTTTGATACTTATTGTTTCATAAAAACACGCTATTTGTCATGACAGCGGGAATTAATAATTAAATTAATTAATGTGGCTTATATTATTTGAATTTTGTAAAATATACAACATTTTTGAATTCATAATATCAAATATAGTTTATGGTGAAGTTTTGGTATTTTTCTGAAAAACTTCAATTTTTTATGAACAGTGAAACCACTAAGTGGTAGTTAAAGAAACTGATTTTTCGTTTAAATGAAACTTTGTCACTTATGTGTTTTGAATTTCAAAAATATGACATACATGGTTGTCATTACGAAGTAAAATGTGGTTCAATGGGATTAAAATAATTTTTCTGTGAATAGTAACTTATTATGTTTTTAATCGCGATTAGAGGTAATTAGTGTAGTTTAAGGTAAAATTAATGTTTTAATAATATGAGATGAGATTGACACATGTCCTACCCTAATTGGATGTGTCATGGCCGACCAAGACAATCCATGGGTCAACTTGGGGACCCCATGGATCCACTTTGGTTGGGAAATGACATTAATTACTTTTTATTTAATGTAAAAGTAAAAATGACACAAACATTAAATGTTTTACTAAAAAAAAATTTACATGGGGTTATACAAGTCATATTTTTGACTATAAGTATTCATTAGAAAGATAAATAGATTTCCTACATCATGATGTTTTTATAATTTTTAGAAATTAAATATATTAAATTATTTATGACATCATTATGATGCAGTGATTACCTCATTAATAATGGATTTAAATAAAATGAAAAGATAATGTAAAATCTATGACCTACACATGTCAAAAACCAATTGGATGGGTATATTTCGAACCCTTATCACCATAGCCTCAAATTATATCAATTTGGGACCTCTTAAATCTGAATATCATTTTAAAATAGAGTAACTTTTCTTTACTTTCCAAGAGTGCCCCTCCTCTCCTCTTATAAAAGGCCCCCACCTCTACCTCTTTACCCAAACTTCGAAAGCCTTTGGCTCGGCCAAACCCTGCCCATTTTGTCACTCCACATCCCTATCTTACCAATTGAAGCCTCACTTTGGTCAGAAGCCTTCCCAAGGAATCCTTTGAGCTCATATCTAAGAGAGTTACCCAATTTTGAGGTAATGTGTTGACTTGTGTTCTTTTGTTTTATTTTGCTTCTCCAACCACCTAAACTCTTTTTCTTCATTTATTTTGTAACAAATCCAGTATATTCAATATACTAGGATGTTTTTATAATAATCATTCGAGATACACTTACACACACCTACATCTAATGGTTAAATAACATACTGTTTCTGTGGATGGGGAATTTCTGCCTCCCGAAACGATGATTGTTCAACATTCTTTTAACACCTTCAAATGTGGCCATTAAGATGAAAATATATTTATATATGATATATATTATGTTTATGTTTCACTTACGCTTCTGTATTTTTCATTTGTGGTATAACTTTATGGTTTCCATTGTGGGCAAACACGATAATTTCATTTTAGAAAGTGCGGACTACCGCCCCCTCAAAGTGATGTGATTCGTTAATGCCATATGTGGGACGTATAAAGGATGGATTTAAAATTAATATATATGATTTTATACTGGAATTATAATATACCTCTATATCATTATTATTTCCTTCCATTAAAGTATTTGATAGAAATGAAAGTAGCGTTCATGCGTACGTACGGCTTACCGTCTCCATGAACGATGCATTTCGTTTCTTATCCCCAAATGTAATGTACTATTATAAGTACTTATATATAATAGATATATATGATGTATGTTACATCTAAATTATTAATATAATTCTGGAATTAAAATATACATACCTCTCATTTAGTTTTAATTCCATTAATATGACATAGAAATGAAAGTAGTGTTCATGCGTACGTACGACTTACCGTCTCCATGAACGGTGCATTTCATTTCTTACCTCTAAATGATTATGTGATATTATAAATACATGTATATGCAAGATATTTATGATATATATGATATCCAAATCAGGAATGGCATTCTGGATATAAAGATCCTTTGACCACACGAACAATATGTAATATTAAGAAGTCCACTTTCGACTTAAGAACCAAATATCGACAAAACAAACATTATTAACATAAATTATTACATAATGTTTATAACATGATAATAAGTAATATAAAAGTAATAATGATCTTGAAGAAGGTTCTTAAGAAAGTATAAATTAACTCATGTTTATTATTCAGGAAATTAAAGAATGATCGAGTCAAGTCGGACCCGAGGTAAGGGACTTCGTCTCAATCTCCTTTCATTGAGGCATATTTCGTTTTATACACAACTTTCTTTTATACGGTGTATAAACCCCTTTACTTTTACTTTTATACAAAAGGAATCTTTTTCTACAAAGCGTTTTAAAAAATGACAAAAAGGCATGTTTCTTTTAACATACGCGGTGACAATGACCTTTTCCGCCGCCGTGAGTATTATTTGGTCATTGGCTTTCTGAACAAGCCGTAATGTTTTTTTAAATGAAATAAATACCATATACTCTTTTATGTATTTTGGTATTGAAAATGGTTTTTATAATGGATTTTTTATGTCAATATATTTAAGTGATATACTGTGATCAAAGTGTGGAAATGTTTTCTTTCCATTATATTTGTTTTATGTCTTATGATTTTTATAATGGTACTTGGAGATTTGACGGGTGGTTACATGATAAACCATATGACGGGTGGTGCCGTGAATACTAGGATGGGTGGTTACATTATAACCTCCAATGCATTGGGTATGGAAGTCAGCCGTATGGCTATTCCATTAAGTATGTATGGAAGTTGGCCGTATGGCTATTCCATTAAGTGATATGTGTGGAAGTAGACCGTATGGTTATTCCACTTAAGTATGTTTATGTCCTAAGTTACCTTTATATGTTATGTGATATTTTTATGGGTTTTATGGTAATCTTTTGGTTACAATAGGGTAATTAATGATCTTTTATTCAGTGAAGAGTTTTTACTACTTCATAAAGGTGAAAAGTATTACATTAATAAAGTATACATGGTTTACTTGTTGTTTGGATAAACTAACGGTTTTCATTCTTTGTGTATCCCTTACTGAGCTCTTTATGCTCACCCCATGTTTTTTTGAAATGTTTTTCATAGGAACAAATGTGGAATAGGGTCAATGATGGGATCAAGGGGAAGTCATGCTATATAAAACTTGGAACTAGACATGTTTCTTTTTAAGAGGTTTTTTTTATTCTATGGAAACTTAGTAGAAGTGTCTACTTTGTAATCTTTTGAGATGTAGTAGTTATGTTCTAATTCTCTAAAACTCTAAACCTGAAAGGTTCCTCAATGTGAATTATTCATTTAATTCAATATTAAGAGATGTTTAAGGTCAGGGCCTTATAGATATAACTCATAATAATTTAATCAAAGAATAACCCATCAAAATATGTGGGTTACAAAAGAATATAACCTGAGGAAGACAACTGGGGGTCATCTATATCATTATAAAAAATCATAAACCATTTTAAAATGAATTTTAATGGTCTTCTTGAATAATATTCCTATTAAAGTGTAATCAATAACAAATTATTTCATCATAGATATAGAATGATTCTTAAGGATCACATGGTCCATTTCTTATAAAAAGTATACTTTCATTGAAAATTAATTTCATGATACCATTTTAAAAATCCTTTTCTTATAGATAAATCATTGAAATTTAATTCAAGGAATTTATTGAGGAAAATATTTTTCCCCTCTAAAAGATTCTCTTTAATATATAAATAATATTGAAAACATTTTTTTTAAATAGATTTTAAAATCCTAAATGAATGTTGAAAACTTTTAAAATAAAATTTACTATGAAAATACATTGAAAATTTATAAATAAAGCTTGAAAACATTTTTAATACCTTTATATTTTAAAATTATTTGAATAATAATATATAATTATTGAAACTATTTTAAAAACATTTTCCTTCAAAATAATTTAGATAACATGTAACAGAAGATTTGAAATCAAATTTGTTCACATTAAAACACAAAACATTTCTTTTTAATCCTTTTCCAGTAAAATTATCGTAAATGATCATTTAAAAACATTTTTCAAAAAAAACTGTTCATAATTTAAATAAATTTAATATATAAGAGCGAAAAAAAGTCAGGATTTGTTAAAAACATTTTATTAATATTCTAAAGTACCAATGAGTGGAAAAAATTGTATCATTATATTAATATATCATCAATAAATATAGGGGAAGAAAATTCATGAGAGTACATGAGATGTGGATTCTAATATATCATCAATAGAAGCATAATCATAAACAATATTGATAAATGACAAGACTATATGAATAAACAATTACCACATCGGTATCATTAAATCTATATCCTGATAAGATAATTACAGTAAAATAAAATTATAATATCATGAAAAGAATAAAATGAATTATTTAACTTGTAGAAGAGAATTATATACCCTTCATAGAAGAATATAGGTGCATGACATAACATTTGTTTAAAAAAATATAAATTTATACAAAAATTACTTTACTGATTTGGTAACTTTTGAACCATAAATACAATAAAAATAGATAATAAAATATATATTTAAATACCCATAAATTTAATTATAATAATCATATAAAAAATTAATAGTTATTATATAAACCACACAAAAAATTGAGTGGTGAATAAGGTATAAGTCTCACATAAATAAATGTAAGATGAGAAAACCCTTACAACATGAGTAACTTTAAAATCATGATCCACATGAAATAATAACATTAATTGAACCATTTAATATCACGAAGTAAATAAAGTTCATGATATAGCATGTCTTAGTGTAGTATATACACCACATAAAACAAATGTGTGGTGAATATGAAATTTATCTCTCGAATATAATAAAGTAAAATGAAATAATCTTACCTTAAGTCTTTACTTTCTTCGTACATGTTCAAACCTACTCTTTTTTGGGTAGCTCTTTTTGGTTTTCAGTAAAGGGATTATTTGGATGTATTTATTCTCAAATTTAGGACTCTATGGTGAAATTAATTATTTTTTATATCTTAATTGGGTAGGGGTTGTATGACCCAATGGCCTTGAGAGGTGTGAAAAAATATAAAGTGGATGACTTTGTATAGTGGAGGGGGTGGAATTCTTATAAATCTAAAAATGAAAACACTATTGGGATGTATCCCTTAAATAATGTGACTAAAAAATTAAAAAAAGTGAGTAATGGGTACGTATGGCTGGGAAAAACTTAAACCAACCAAAACAAATCATCTTTATAATTTTTTCCCATAGTAATTATGTTTCCTTATTTTTCATTTTGGTTTTTCATTTAGGTTGATAGTTTTCTAACCTATAAAATTCATCCATTAAGACTATATTAACGTGATAATTATTTTTTTATTTATAAAAACTTATTTTAAAATATTACATAAAATCTATAAAATAAAAAACCCATATTTTTTTTTGAAATTATATTTAATAGAAACACATGAAATGTGTAATAACACTGCTTCAATCATAACTGCACTAACAGTGCTTTTACTATTTATATGATAATGTGTTCATTATAAAAGAAAATTTTTCCTAGGAATGTAAAATATTTTATATTTTTTTACAAATAAAAATCACAGGTCATGAGATAATATTTTTTGTATTTTTAAATCATTTAATAAAATATCATTAATTTTATTTAATTATTGTCTAGATATTCTATGTGTTGGCCTTTAATAATAATTTAATGTAATTATATCATCTATAAAAATTAAATATCAATTATCATGAAAAAATAACTCTTTTAACTTTTATAATAATATTTATAACCAAACCTTTATATCCTCTTCGATGGTCTAACCATTTATAATTGTTAAAGGCAATGGTGGTTCTTTTTTTGTCTTCCTCCTTACTTAACTTATTATATAGTTAAACATCTTGGAATAATTTTCAAAAAATTCAAAAAAAAAATATATCATTTGGTTTTTAGGGATGAAATATTTCCATCCAATGGGTTTTGGAAATGTGTAGGGTCATATATTGACCTTATATTCTATGTTTAATCCTCAAGTAAGTTTTTTTTCACATTAATCACTATTATTAATTTTAATTGTTTCCATTCATATTATTTTTAAAAAATGTTTTTAATATTATAAGAACAATTTAATAACAAATCCAAATATGTATATCTATTTTTTGTAATTATATTCACCTAAGTGAATAAAACTAATTTAATATTAATCCCAGATACGCTAAATGATAGCTAGTTTTTAAAAAGAGAAGCTAAAATGTCTTCAATGTTTCTATATTCAATTTTAATGTGAAATTGAATATATTTACCTATATTGAATTTATTGTTTTATTATTAAACTAATAATACTTTAAAACTAATTAAAATAGAATTTATCTCTATAAATAAATTAGATAATTAAAATTTGGTATTTTTTATTATTCTTCAAAAAATGATGTTTTTCATAAAAATACCTAAAAATCAAGCAAAGATAATTTTTACATTTTGAATTCACAATTAATAATATTTCATCAAACTGAATTTCTTTCAAAAACAATTCTTTACAAGAAATTATACTTTTTATTCATATAAAACCATTATAAATAATATTGAAATATTATTTATTACTATTCATATTACAATGTTTAAAACATATTTTATGACTATGTTGTTAAAATAATTATAATATTGAAATATTGTTTTGTAGAAACTCGGTGTTATGTGTAATTCTAGCCAAGTTGGTGTAGTGTTTAGCGAAAAATTATAATATTTTAGTGTATAGTGAATGTTCAACTTGGTGTATCATGTAAATCAAGAAATTATATAAATATAATTTATTCAAAAATAATAATTCCTAAAATCTTGGGTGTTACATTATAAGTGGCTCTAAAATTCATCTAGAAATAGGGAATCAATTGATAACATAATGTCCCTTGGGGAACCCTAAAGCTGGTTTACTCCTCTTCTTTGGGGGCTATGGAGATCTGGTTATACCAATAGTATCCATCCATGATGGATAAGGACTATAATCTAGTAGTACCATCAATAAAAAGATTTATCATTGTGAGAGTAAAATCATCCTCTAGAAAATTGTGTTTGAGGTCCTATAAGTCGATATAGACTTTGATCTGTCCATTCATCTTCTTAACAAGTACAATGTAGGACAACCATTTGGGTTAGAATAATTTTCTAAAGAATTTTTTTTGATAATATTTTCTACTTATCCCTCAACCATAACATTGTGATGGGGTGTATCTTTCTGGGAGGATATTTGACCCCCCCAATAAACTACATGGTGGCCAAGACGGTGTACGAAAACCTGAGGATCCGACACTTCCTTGTCTTCATAACTCCATGTTAGTACTTCATGGTGATATTTTAGGAATACTATAAACTATTTAAGCTCCTCTAAAGACATTACCTCACTGATCCGTGATTCCCTCAGATCATCCTCAATTCCAAGGATCACCTGCGTTAACTCATAAGTAGTGGTGGAGACACCCATATCAAATTCATGAGGGGAACCTTAAAAATCCTCCGATCTCTCATTATTGAAGAATCAGAGAAAGGATTTTGTGCTTCTAGGTTAGTTGACTCAGGGGAATCGCTAGTATCATTACTGGTGGATACAAAATGTCCGATAAGGGGATTAAATTCTAACGAGACAATAGTGAAAAACATTTTTATCCAATTTCATCCATTTTTTAACCACGAGTTCAATTCTTGATGTAAAATAAATTGTGAAAATTCAACCTCCATTGATTCACCCCCAATTTATCAAACCTATGTGAATTCTACAGATCGATGTACATGGGGTTATCTTCCAAATACTTCAATGGAGTATAGTCTTCAAGTTTCATATAATCATATCTAGTGTTAGAGGATGAGGTAAACTATAAGTTCTTTTTTCCTTAGAGACATGGAAACCCTTTTTCTTTGATGTAAAGAAACAACCTTTCAGTTCTATTTTTGTGATCTATAATTAATAAATTTTGAGAACTATTCCATCATCAATTCCCACACAATGATATTTTCTTATGGTTGTTAGATCGTTGAGGGAATTGATGCTCTCAAACTCATTAGTTGGGACATTCATTCCCTCACATTTATAGTAGAAATTATACAGATAGTAGGACTCATAAGAGACAAAGGGGGATGTGTCACACTAAAGTACCCACACTCAACCATTTAGGGATTATTTATGTAATAGTTATGTGAAGTGCACACCGCATCATGAAAATTAGGAAAAGTTTTTTCAAGAATATCATTATAGACAATATACTAAGAGACTACCATGAGTTTAGTTATTAATACCAAACCACCAAACTATGTGTTCATCCATATATTTCCTCAAGGATTCTTCTCACTCTTATAATAAAGATAAATTTTTAGGTTATAGCGAGTAATAACTAATACTATCAGTCCCAATTTATGGACAGTCTAGGTAAAGAGGTGGTTGATCTCTGATCTATTATCCACTAAGCATCAGGGGACATGCACACCATTGAACTATTCAGTGATCTATATTGGGAACATGTTACCTTTCATAATTATTCCCTCCTCAAAAATAGAAAATTAGATAATCTCTTAACATTCCACTTCCTCGGAATCCTCTTCATAGTAAACTTTGATGGTGGCTACCTCAGCCTCAAATTAGAGAGGGATTTTAAAAGCATCAATGATGGAATCACACATTTATTTCGATAAGTGGATATCCTTGTCGATCAAAACCCTTGAGAGTATTCTAGTGAGGTGATTTATCATGTCATATAGTAAGGCAAGGGTTTTTGTCTCCCTCATAGCCCCTTTCCTTGGAAGGGAGTATAGAAGATGCCATTGGATAAACTATTAAGGTCTTACAATTACTAGATAAATTCTACTTCTAATGAGTTGGACCTCTCTAAATAAATATTGGTTGACTGTAGGATAGATAGGGCCATCCTCTAGATAGATATGGAAGGTCAGGGTATGTTCATGGCTATGATCTATGATCAACTAATATAATCATATTCAGAAGTGTACGTGACATCAAGGACTAGTATGGATGTGCTTGTGTACCTCTGTTCTAGGATTACTAAATGGTCTTAGTATATTGAATTACATAGTTTGAAGCACTAGCCTAATAATTCAATATGATTTCATGTCAACTACCACTCAATTGATGATGCAGGACAATGAACCAAAAGGGGTTTACATGAAGTTTCTTACTATCTGGTGATTTAAGGTAGTCTACATACCCAATAGAACCCACATATGCATAATCCTACTCATCATAAATAGACTAATCTTGAGTAGGGCATACCGTTAGAAAATATTCTAATTCATGAGGCATGAAATGACATATGTTGTGATCTAGATTTGAAACTTATAGGGGGATCTGAATTCTTTTTGTGCATCTGTGTCTATTCCTAAGATACTTTGAAGGCTTGGATAATGTTTTTTGGGAAAATTTACATGGATTCATGATAATAATAATAAAATATTGCTTAAAAAATTATGCATTTCCAATACCATGATCATGAGAGACTACCTTAAGATACTTATAATTATCATACATCTATGTCCTCCGGTTCTGGGATTGTTTCCACTCACCAGATTCCTTTGTGTCACTATCGTGGTCAGTGGATACATGTGTCACCTACAATAGAAAATCCCCCAAAAAGAGTATGGAATAATCAACTTTTTATTAGATCCAACATTGAATACAAATCATTCCTTTATGGTGTCTCTAAAGATCCTATCGTATGTTAAATGGTTAGAGGTGCCAGTGAGTCTAGCCTCTTGGTGTCTCTTTAACTTTGGAGACTGTATAATTAATTTCAATATGGCGAAGATGAAGAATAATGTGACCTATGAATCCATGATTGTGTAGGTATCTTTTTTTACTTCAATAAAATTATCCCTGGGATCCTGGACATGATGAGGTAATGGATCCCCATTCTTTCATTGAGGTGAAGACACTTTACTAAGATGCACCTAGTGATATTGTGCATGGATAAGTTTTAATTTGTGAGGATCATCTAGTAATGGAGATAGAAATTAAACTATCTCCAAAACCTATGAATTTATGGAGGAAGTGTAAATGTGAGAAAGTATTGTCTAGTATCCTGTAAATATTTTTCTATATGTTGAGACATTTTATAGAATTACCAAAATCCACCTAAGTAGTTTTTAGAATTTATGATAAGGAATAGAGCAAACTTAATTATCTCCAAGATCATAATGAGTAATTATTTCTCAGACAATAGCATGACGATTAATTATGTGAGTCCTTTTAATTTGGTGAAAAACATGGCTACTCACTCATTAGGATTCTATTTTCATTTGAAGAGGTTTTCCATACTATTCATGTGTTTGGTGGAGATGAACTAGAAGAGGAAATTTAATCAAATATCCTCCTAATATGAAACACATCTTATGGTTAGATAACTATACCAGACAAACAAAAGTTCATCCAGAGTCTATAAAACTAATCAAATATTGGTTTCCTCAAGCTATTATAGAGTCCATAACATTAGTCCAAACCTTAGAGAATTGTTTTCTAGATACTCTAGTGGATCTACGATCCCATTAAATTGTTTGTAGATTTTATTACGAAACTATAGGGGCTAAGACATGGTCCACCTAAACTTGGTATGGATTTGCATTCTGAGGGATTGTCACTAGTCGTGTTTCGAGAGCCTTATGGTGACCAACAAGATTATATATCATATCATCATAGAAATGTTATCTTACTAATAATGCGTTGATAGTCTCATCAACTTTGAGATTAGAATGACCTTGAACCTGAGGTGTATAATCAAGTTAATCAAGTGTGGTTGGTGAATCATATCTCAGTTTCATTCCATATCCCTCAGATTCCTCCCTAACTAGATGCACTGAGGCTTACAAGTTTGAATTAGGGTGCCTAGCCATGGTGGGATCGGTGCCCCACTAGGGAAGATGTGATCTCCATTATAAAATTTTTATGGTTTTGGAACACTCGATTATAATATTAGTTGTGGTACTTTATTATTTGATGAGATTATAAAGAAAGGTGGGTAACATTGATTTTGAATCTTATTTTTGTAAAACCTCATATGGGTTGGAGGGTTTGAAATATCACCTACTCTTTCCAATATACCAATGAATATATTGAAAAGTCTCATTTAATGGACTTCTGAGGCCCAACTTCTATAACTACTAACAAGTGTTGATGCCTACTGCGATTTTTTTGAGGTACTATGTTGTTCCTTGAGGGAGGTTTTCTGTTTCATGCCCGACATTGGAGGCCATGATCCTCCAGTTCTCTATTGGTCTGTGATAACCATTTTTACCATGAATGTAGCTATAGGGAACCCCTAATAATAGTAAAAAGGGATGGATTGATGATCTCGTTTTTATCCCAAGATAGGACTGAAATTCATAGAATCTTGTTTCGCACATCCTCTAATATCTACATGTAGAGACTCCTCTCCAATGTATTATAATATCATAGTAAGGATCTAAATATAGGTATTATAGAAATCCATGTGGTAACCATATGAATAAAGAAACTGAGATACAAAGAGCACATCAATATCAACCATCCTACACTATTAGGCATTGGAATCATAGGGATAATGGATCCTTGGGTTGGTGAGTTTTCGATTGTAGAGGTGGTGAAATGTCACCTAGATAATCTGGTGAAAACACACATCCTGGTCCATGGTGAGGGAATTCATGATGAAAAAGTAAAAACCTATAGGTCGAAAGATCACCAATGATATATGTTTGACAGCGAGAACCTCCCACAGTCCCTCCTTCTCAGGTGAATGGTCATACTTTTGGTTTTCCCAAACCTAAATTGGTGAAGGCTGATATAAAGGTGGTGGAACTAGTGTAGACCAACATTATGGATTCACTACTAGAAGTGGAAGAGTTGTGATGATGAGATATATTCTTCACACTAGGACATCTTCTAGAGGTGGAGATAGCTCTATGATCATAATCATGTAGGATGGTTTTTTTCTCCCCTCGTTCATGTGGTTGGGCAGAATTTTCCATTTTTGGATTAGTGACTCTCATCCTCACATGATTATATAAGAATAGACCCTGAAATATATTCATCACTAGTGTAGAAATTTAGAGGATGAAAACTATTTTTGATAAAGAATATTACACTGTGATACCTTGGAATGGGGACCAAACATCATCTCCTACTATAAGGTATATGTAGAGGGAGTTAAGGTTGTTTTGGACCATTGATTTTGGGATCATATGCCAAAATTATTGGGATTCTTCCCCAAAATATGACATCTAGGGTGAAGTTTCACTCATTAAGTAGTCCGTTTATTTAGATTCTTAGTGGTTGATTGTGAAATTATGCATTACAGGAGTTTTCCTCTGATGAAATGAGACTTCTCTAAGAGAGGTTTTCTGAGATTTTCTCATATTTTCTCCAGGAGGGTTGTTTCCGGTGTGACGAGAACAACCCCCATTAACAGTATTCTTACTCCTAACTTAGGGTAATTCTTCATAACAGGGTATATCTTCATGAATGATAATATATCCATTCTAATTTTTGGTTGTGTATAGGGGATATTTTCATTAGTAAATAGAATCATGGGGAGTACCTCTACATTGATTTGTGGCAACATGCGGAGGACCAAAGTTCTGATTGATGCCATCTCGGGGAGAACCTCTTTACTAATTTTTGGGGGTATAGGGAGGAAACCCGTTCTAATTAGTTTCATCATAGGGATAAACTCTATGATGATTGATGAAAACATAAGTAGGACCATAGGGGTGATTGATTTGTATAGGGAGTACCACCACAAATATGGATAGGAAAATGAGGAGGACATTTGTGTTGGTTTATAGAAGTGTTAGGAGGGCATATTAAATGTTTTTCTTATCATGGGGTTGATAGAAATGGTTTTTATTGGTGCAAGTGACTGGGATAGTCAAATTGAACATCCTAAGAGGTAGTTGGGGTTTGGATCATAAGAGGGGAAAGAAAGATACTTATTCACATGTTGTAACGATCTAGTGGGATACATTGGTATTGGAAGATGATATAGAAGGTGGAAAATATTTCCCTTCTTGGGAAATTTTCTAGGCCTAGCCCCAACACCAGTGTTGGGTTCCCTAGACCGAGTCCAGTGGATTATAAAATGATTCAACTCAGTCTTTGGCTTGTGGCATCAGTAGGTGTTGGTGTTAGCCTGACATTATGGGAGACCTATAATGTGGATCTCAAAGAGTTCCCATTAACGGTGTTCCTAGAACATCACATTCATCCTTAGAATAGGGAAATGAGCCATCATAACACTCAAAGGAGAGGATCCACAATCAATTTTCATTATGAATAGAGGATGGTTTCCCCTACATTGGCCCTCATGTAGGGCGATGTCTATGATGCATCAATGACTCATGGTATAACTAGTCTGTTAGCCTATTAAAAATTAACCATTTCTATTTATATTGTCTAAGAAATGTTTTGATCACCCTCCTCATGATGATCTTAGATAGTGATATATGGCCTTGGAACCCAGGATCAGAAGGTATGGTGCAATTATTTATAAGGATGTAATCATGTGAGTTTTCTACATCAATATTTCCCTTGCCTCAATACCCATTATCGTAATCTCAACAGATTCTTATGGATCGACTATTGTAAGTCATTATGAACCAACCTTAAATAGAGATATAGGTAAAATAATTACAAATTCTACAAAAAAATTTCAATCTTTCTGAAATGGAGAAGGTATCGATAATAATGATGTTAGAGACTGAGGATGTCCAATGTTAATTACACTAATTCACATGTGAGATTCATGTTGGTCCTAAAATCCTCTTGATCATACCTTGTAAATTTTTTTTGGATATTGTGTAATGAAAATATAATGGTCCTGAAAACTCTATTAGTCCCTATGGTTAAGGATAACAAATTAACATTGGGTTCACCATTTCTGTTTTTGACATTTTTTAGGGCATACTGTCATCTCTCCATTAGGAGGTGATGTACTTCTTTCTATTTACCAATATTACCACATTCCAAAGGCATTTGTATTTCATCCCATTCATAAATGATGTATTCTACTTCATTGGTATGGGGTTATTGTATGAAATTTACTCAATCTATGGATTCCTCATAGGAATATTTTTTAAAGCCCATGTCTCCCCCATAGATTTAAGTCAAGTTAATGGTAATCATTCCTAGTGACATATTGAGGCAGAAATTGGTTAATTACAAAAACTTGGCCTCAACATGATAGAAACCTTTAGTTAGGGGAGGTAGTCTCATTGGGAATGTTGGGTACGTCCAGATGTAGGGTAGGTTGGGAACCTATAAATTGTTCCCCTTTTAGAGAGAATATCATGTGCTTGGAATCTTACTTGCGGAACCCAAGGCATCTCAATTTTTTTTCTGAGGTAATCTAATCTATAGGTATTATTATTCTAATTATTTTTACCTCATTAAACCCATGTTTATTATATGGGGTAACGATTTAGGATCAGGTTATTAGTTTAAAGTCATATAGAGACATATAGGGTCATAGGTTTAATGCACAATGGGGAAAGGTGGTTGAGTGTGTCCCCATGGGGGTGATATTACAATAGATGTTGGAGTTTTTTCTCCTAAGGGCGATAATTTCATAATTATGGATGGAGTGTGTCCCCTAAGGGGGGATAATTTCACACTAGATGATGTAGGTATTAAGCATCATGGAGGTTTCTTACATTCCTTATTTATGAAATAGGGATGAAAACCCCTGTATTTTAATTTCACATTTTATGGTTGTGTGAAAGTACAAGTTGGTGAAGTTTTATTTCATGTGGTGAGGATTATCATGTAATAAAAGGACCATTGATGATATATTGTGTGTGTATTGTACATGGAATTTGTATGCGTTTTATAAGGGGTAGTAATGAAGTGGTTGGGGAATATGTGTGGAAGCTTCCCTAAAGTTGGTAAGAGAAGCGATGGTTTGAATGGGGATTATACATTGGTATACTCACATTGTATGAGTTTCATCCCAATTACAAGGGGGATAGTGTGGGAATTACACAAGGAAGATTCCTAGAATGGTTATTTCATCCCATGATGGCGTAAAAGTTGGAATCCCATTATTATTGTACATTGGAAAGCCTACGTTCTTTTCACATGGTAAGGGTACTTTTATGTGTCATGTGCTAAGGATTTTTTCATGTAAATAAACATTTTATTACTTGAAAATGGAGCTAGTATGTTTTATATCTTATATATTGGATTTTTATACACCTTTAAACTCTAGGGATTCTATGTTGAAGAAGGATTATGATTCATTATTAGAAATACACACCAAGACATTTAAATAGTTTCCATCTAAGATCCCACCCCTATGGATTATGTTTCCACTACTCATGCACCAGTAGGTGGGGTATATTATGGTGCTGTTATGGAGGATTGGAAATTAGATGGCATGACCTTAGGGTGATTATTATTTGTCACAAAAGGAATCAGAGTACTTATGTTTAGGAGAAAAATTATGGAAATTGCTATAATAGGATCATAGGGGACATCAGTTCGATGACTATAATATTTTTTCATGCATCATTATTGTATTTTATACAAGTGGAGTTATGCGATCCATGTGATCTAGTGCAAGTACAAAACATGGAGTCTAGAGTTGTAGGTGTTCACAAGATTTGGATTTTAATGCAGATTAAGGTTGTGTAAAGGATTATTCTTTTTTTTTAAACCTGATTATCCATAAGATCATTATGAAAATATCACTCTACCATTGACCAACTATGGTTTGTTCTCACAGGAGGTTTCTCATGTAAGTATCCTACCTATTACAGTCCATGAATTCCTCTTTGGTGTGGTGTCATGAATGAGGGTGGGTTGGGAGTTTTTTCAAACTAGTTTGTCTGATAATATTATAAGCCTACTCTCCAAGGTGTTGGTTGAGAATTTATTTATAATTTAAATCATCATTTGAGGGAATGGTACATCATTGTGTCCCGTAACTAGGTTATATTCATCGCTATGTACCATTATGACTTTTCAACACAACCTTTATAGTTCATTATATCCTTTCTTACGCTACAACTTAGTTAGAGGATGATTTTTTCATAAAAATCCTTCCTTTAACATGAAAATGACTTCAGTGCCACTAGGATTGACTATACAACCTATGGAGGTCATCATCTCCTTTCAGGCACAAATACATAGTCATGAATATGAAGATCTTCCATTTATGTCTCCCTTTTTGAATTCATGTTCCTTTTGTGGTATTTCAGACACAACAGTACTAGTGAAACATTGATTCACCTTTGGTTTAGAAGTTCACGAAATACAAAAAATCTTATTAGCATGAAATGCTCCAATTTTGATCACAACCAACTCCATGACCCTAGGATGGAGCTTCATGTTGATTTTCATGTCCTATTCATCAAAAACTAACCTTTTCGGGTGAGATAAATTTTTTTCTTTCAAAAATGTTATCAAATATCATTATATCCATGAAATATTTTTTTATGGATTATTATATTGAAATGAAATTGTTAAGGTAAATTTACAAAATATGATGAGTTATATTGACTCCATTGATAAATTCAAGGGAAAAGGGATTTATTTTTTAACCTATTTAATAGTCAATGACCAATAAACTTTTTATAGATGGTTCATGAAGATCCTTAAATAATTAGTGGGTTTTAGACACCCCTTTAGTTTTATTCTGTTACATAATAATATTTTTTGATAATTTATCATCCATGAAGTGGCCATGTACATGGTTTTTCATTGATATAAATATTTGGTTTCATATAAAAAAGTGAAACCTTTCATATTATTATATTTACATGGAGTAAACATGAAAAGATATGAATTATTTTTTTATTATGGATTTATATCCGGAAGAAAAAATTTTAATTTGGATATATTAAAAATAATTTTTTTATAATTTTTATTATGAGAAAATATCCCCCTGAATCATGAATTTGAAGTAAAATTGGAGTAATTACTCCATTAAACTCGATAATTTTATGAAATAATCCCTAATGTGGGAACTCAGTGGTAATTTTCCTATATGCCATCTACTTGGTTATTATAAATAAATATATTACTATAATTAAAGCATTAGAGTACTAGGGATGTCAATTTTATTATGGAAATTAATGAAAATGATTTTTAACATGAATATAATGAACTATGCATGATGATGTGGCTGACTATAATTTTTTTGTGTCGGTGTTTCTATATTGAATTTTAAGGTCATATCAATAAGGTATTTTCTGAGAAACAAGATTTTTTAGAAGAAATATATTTTCACTAAATTGACCATATATTCCCATTTTCAAACACTAAAAAATTATATAAGTACTCGGTGAAATTAATGTATTTTAAATAGTTGATTAATTAATCATGACATTATAAATCCTTAGAGAAGCTCATAAAATTATATTTTTTCAATATTTATTTTATATATTACTCAAATTATATTCATATGTTTTATAGGTATTTTCATTATTTCTTTTAAACTATATGAAAATGGGTATGATGTTGAAAATATTACATCTTCTTATTAAAATTTTTATAAAGATGATTTTATAAAGTATTATTTAAAATGTAATTTATTTTGTGCATTTCGAGACATTTAGGGACATAATTCCTTGTTGAATAAAGATAAAATAATGTGTCTATTGTTACATTTTTTATATATTTTAACTAATATAGAACATTGTGACCATGTTAATTGATTTTTTATTTTTTTTATTGTAATTAAAATGATTATATTTGAAATGGATTGGTCATGTTAGACCTTTTTTTGGTTTTTATATATTTGAATTTATAAATTACTATATATTGATTATATAACAGTGCCAAATAATTTTCTCAAAACAATTCAAATGTATATAATGATATGAAATTATATACCCATTATAATATATATATTATATATTATTTTCTATGTTGATGTAGTGATATTTTTTATTAATAACTAAAATAATAAAAACATATGTTTTTTAATTAAAAATTTAATTATAATATTATTTAATTATTGTTAATCAATATCTATATTGATAATATTATTACTAATTTTAATATTTACATTTAATAATGTAGTCAACTAAGGAATTTTTTATGAGTCTATTATCAAATATTTTTAAAAGATAATATCTTATATCATTGTATTATTATAATTGTAGTAGAAAATTTTTCACTCTCTCAATAGATTTTACTCATTATATATTTTTTATAATTTTGTGTCAAGCCTATATCTATTTGAATATTTATTTACCAATAATAATATTTGTAATTTTTAGAAGGATAAGATACATGGAAATCAATAATTATAAATATTGGGATTAGGAGTCTCACGAACAAGCCCAAAAACCCTGGTACATTGATACCTGAGCAGACCCCGACATAGCCTAATGGGAATTCTCAAACCCCTTGGGTTGGAGACTAGAAAATGGATTCATATCCTATATCAAAAGAATCTTGTTTTGTATATGAAAAAATATAATGATCGAACAGTGGAATAACAAACAATACCGAGTCATTATGCTAAACACTCCTAAAGTGAAAATATAATAAGAAGTCATTTAATCATCCAAAAATAAAATATCAACTGAAAGAAAAAGAAAAATCCATCAATAAATATTCTCTCAAACCCTATGGAACAAGTGGACCATAACTCCACTAGTCACCAACAATAATCTAGTGTCCTAAGAAACAATCACATTAACCACCTCTATGTGATGCTTTCCCTTTCCCAGGACATGGAATAACATGTTATACAATCACCTGAAGGAAAAGTTATGGTGTGATCTAAACATTGTATTAGGGTGTAACCATGAGACATATAATCTATTTTATATGAATTAAACCATTTATACATTCTATTAAAATAAAATGCAATATGGAGATTCATTTTCATTTTAGAAGAATATTTCAAATAAAATGATGTTTAGATATATAAAAACATGCCTAAATGATCAATTTAAATAAAATATTTATATAAAATAGATAGAATCAATAAAACAACACTATAAACAATGTAATATGTAATAAAGTAAAACATAAAAAACATTATGGTCATAAACTCTAAGGTATGTATGTTTCACAGTATAGTGTACTCAAACCTATCAATCATATTCATGGATCAAGTATGTTATCACACTTTTCTATAGATAAATCCATCGAGATAATCAGTCAACACCCCATTAGGGAAACCATTGATGGAAAGTATGTTGAACTTTGTTTATTTAGTGTTTTCATTATCAATCCATTTATAGGGAGATAAAGTCCTTGAATTCTTGTTCTAATGACATACTAACTACTCTGGATCATATGTACTAAAATGAATCAATAAAACAAACAAAAATATCTGGGAAAACCATTTATTTCAGATCAATTAATCACTCACAATTAAATTTCCCAATTTCATGTTCAAAATTATTTTTATATTTCAAAATAAAATCATAGTTTTTCAATAAATTTATTCCTTTATAAATTGTCTTTCATGTTAAGAAAACTTTATCAAGAATCGATGCCAGATCATTTCATCACTCCAAACATCAATTCAGGGCAAACAATTTCTCAAAAACTGCTGAAAAATTATCGTTCCATTGAAAATTTAGGCTATTTTTACAATTTTTTTTTCTCTTTTCAATTTATACATCAAACCATCTCAAATAAATGTTTTAATATATATTAATAATTAATTATAGAACAATCATGAAATTAAGTATTCAATTTTAAGGTAAATCCTTATGGATCTATGTATATATAATCACAGGATCAAAAAAACATGAAATGGGAAATTCCAATGAATAAAAATGGAAAATAAGATCAAAGAATCAATCCATGAACAGAAAACTATAAAATTAATAAATAGATATATAAGTAAAATGATGATATATCAGTGTTAAATAAGTATAGAATGGAAGATCATAAGAAAAAAATGAGTGGTTCTTCACTTACTGAAATGAGATCGAACACAATCACGAGTTCTTCGATCTGTAATGAGAAGCGGTTGAGGGAGTCAATTCCACCTCTTTGGATCCTCTAAATACCAAAAAATTATAGAATGGTTGTAATCAAGTGTTAAACGAGGTGTCCTAGTAATTTTAGATATTTTTTGGGTATTAAAAATTAGACACATTATTTCTTGGTTGTGTCACATGGTTGGTAGTGAATTTAGACCCTAACCATACCCCCTTATTTGGATTCTAGATGGGGTGCATGGTTTGGTATATCAGTTAGTTCAACTATTATATATCCATATAAACCTCCTCTATCCATGGTTGAATGGTTTTTATTGGAAGGTGCATGGTTTATATAAACCATGTTCTCCTATCCATTGGATCATCAGAATACACATAATCTTCTAAGACTAACAAAACTGTTTTTCCAAACCATTCACCAATAATTCACATCCCCTAAAACCTCCAAAAAAATTCAAACATCACCTGAAAGATGCCATGATAATTCCCAAACATTATGAGATCAAATAAAGGGTCTTGATGTACTAGAAATGGGGTTACATGATGTTACAACCTCCACAAAATAAACACTTTATATCATCAAATAACATATCAATAATATTACATATCAAAGAGATAATCCCTAGTATCTCTCATAATTTCCATGCACTCCCATTTATCAAATGAATTAAAACCATTATAATATATAATACTAAAGAAATCTATAATCTTCCCATAATGAATCTTTCTCTATGAATAAATAATACATAATGGATTTTTTTTCATGAATAAATCGAGTTCCCTGTTATGATCTTTCTAGATCAGAACATGATTAGTGTTTGAAAGTTAAGTCATGGGCTGTAATAAATGAAATACAATTTGTAAGAATATAAAATATAGTATTAAGGAAAAATGGTAAGCCACATTAGAAATCATCCCAAGGATATCAATAGGACTCAAAAATAATGGATCAATATTTCCCTATATTGTAAGATATCAATGACCCAATTGAGGTGAAGCTCTCAAAAATGCATGGTCTCTAACTGAAAACTCCGAAGGTCTATGTATATATTAATTAGTTTCTTGGGGTTAAAATTACCTTAAACACACACAGACCATACAAAGTGGAAGAAAATAAATTCCATAAACCCCTCCAGGGATATCCCACCCATCAAAACTTATTTATTCAGTACATGTCCAAGACTGCTAGTGGGAATGAAGCCCATTACATAGCCCATTGTCACTTTAACTAGCCCGAAGGACAGGTTTAGTTTCATGCTTGCATCAAACTACCTGCATCACCATGACTACACCATCACCTACCTACGTCATGAGTCAAGCCTACATCACCTCCTGCTGGTGAAATTCACTACCACCCATATTTGAACATAGTTCTGATACAAGATTATGAAGAGACTTTACTACTCAGGTAAGCCCCAAACTACAAAATTCATTTAACTCTATGTATATGATCAATAAAGAATTTAAAATTGAACTAATATTTTACCATTCTATAATGAAGCACATAAATCATTGGTTTTTTATCTTGGTGAAAACTTGTTTCAACACAAAAAGATTCAAATAAATCTATCCAATGGAGGGTAGATATACATGGGTTTCCATACAAGGGCTCAAAGGGTGTCATATTGATGGATTAATTGTAACTATTGTTATATATATAATAAAATAGTTCAAAATATCTTTCCCAAGCTCCACTAATGTCAATAATGAAAGCATGGATCATGATATCCATGATCTCTATAGCTCGTTTTGTATAACCATCCATAAGTGGATGATTTGTACCACTCTATATAACTGGGGTTCGCAACACCTGTTGGTGGCCCCTCCAAAATAACATGTGAATCAATTATCATAATGAGAAAAAATAATATATGTAACTACATGAATTAAATTGATCACTTCCATATAGATACTTCAAAAATCCTCATCTTTGGTTTTATCACAAATGGTGATGAAGTGTGCCGATTTGGATATCTGATTGATCATTACCATTATCACATAATTCTTCTAACAGGTACATGGAAACCCAACCAAAATATTAATAGAAACATCTTCCCACATCCAAGTCAACACATTAAGGGGAGAAATAAAAACTAATGATTTTTTAGGAATGTCCTTGATCTGCTAAGTTGTATAATATTGAGATATAAAGTTCACAATGTATCACTCATACCTAGCCACCCAAATCATCACTGCATATCATAGAACATTTTCATGGTTCTAGGGTGAATAACCCATAGTAAATTATAACAATATACCATTATAGGTTTTCACATTGTCAATGTCACAACATATAGGATTCATAAATATAGAATATCATATTAGCATATTGACTATTTACTAGTGGTCTCTCCACCATAAAGAGAGCCCATAATGTCATAGAATTCATCATCAAAATATTTTTCCTGATCAATCATCTGAAGGATATAGTATTTCAATAGAACATTTGTTAGAATAATGTAATTTATATCCTCATAGACTCCCAAATGAAACTGATTTAAATGATCTATAAATTCTACTCTTACATGGAATCTTTCATGGCCTAAGTCAGATACTTCCTACTAAAATTATTTCCAATATCATTCCCCTTACCTAGTGTGTAAGAAATATCAATATAAATATACTATAGATACTCCTGAAAACCCTCTATTTAATTTATATATATATTTGAATATATATAACTAAATATATTTTTTGTTGTTAAAAATTGTAACTCATTCTCCCAAATGTCATTTTTTCAACTCTTAAGAGATTGCAGTACATCTGTGGTTTCTAGATCACAACTCTACTAGTTCTTCATATTTGGCCAATGATATCAAGAAGAATATGATACCACATCATCACTCAATATAATAATGTAGACCAAGTCTATACTAGATGCATCAAAAAATACCACATACCTTTACCCATACTCAGGAAGAGTCGACAATGAAGGAAAAGTCAAAATATTCTTCAACTCATCAAAATAATTATGAAATTTCACACTCCAGAAGAACATCACTCCATTATGAGTGAGAGAAATCATCAGATAATATATATTTAATAAATCTCTAAATAGCATATGGTAATTCCCCACCAATACCAAAAATCTACAAATCTAAAAAAATTACATGGTTTCTTCCATGTCATAACAAC
This sequence comes from Viscum album, assembly GCA_963277665.1. NCBI lineage: Eukaryota > Viridiplantae > Streptophyta > Magnoliopsida > Santalales > Viscaceae > Viscum > Viscum album. The sequence continues at coordinate 1,320,683,587 of OY728142.1, forward strand.
TTTCACCTTCTCAATATTGACTAAAATATAATGTTCCAAGACCACATGTCCCAATAAAATCACTTCCCATATCCAAAAATATCACTTCAATAACATTCCATAAATTTGGGGATTTCTAAAAATCCCCACAATATCTCTTCATTGTTTCATATGGACTTCCCTGATTTTGGATTAAAACAAAATATTATTAGTAAATACCACCCCAAAAAAATAGAGTTACACATATAAAATCATTTTCATTATATCTATAAAAACAATAGGAGCATCAGTTAGACTAATAGGAATGAGATGTTACTCATAACGGCTATACCTACTCTCAATTTCTTTATTAAGGATGAAAAATTATTTGACTATCAACTAGTGGTAACCATGTCAAAGAACATTAATTAAAACACACTTTACCCCTTCAACTAATCAAAAATAACATCAATCAATGTAAATTGATATTTTTTATTTATCATAACATGATTTATATTTCGGTAATAATCAAAAAGGATATGTTTTCTATCATCTATACATGGTAAAAGCATAGTTTTCACCCACTTTGACACACTTGGGTGAATGGAGAATTTTTTTTATAGGTCATACAAATTGGATCTTCATATAATCCAAATTTTCTATTTATATATAAAAAGAATGAATGGATATGGTTTGGGTACTCAGTACTTAATCAATATATAACTCTACATCCCTTATCGGTGGAAAGTATGAAAAGATAAATGGAAACATGTCAGGAAAATAAAAAAATGGAAGTATATCATCACTAAATAGAATCATCGTCAGATCAAAATAAATCATTATATGACCCTCCCCAACTATTAAACGAGAGATCCATATCTACCTATCCTCAAGTACCATTCTCCCTGAAAAACCAAGAACACCACATTAGAAGGATTAATGGATACCCTCCAAAGATAAAATTCAGTCAAATATTTATGCACAATCATCCAATCCATCCCAAGAATGATGTACTTTTGTTTCATATTGACCGCCATGAAATTTAGGGTAACCTTTTTCTCTAATAGGTTTAAAATGAAATATAGACATTAGTGACTCTACACTTTCTTCATTCTTATGGGTGTAGTAATATCTCTAACATATGATAGACACTCTATAATAAGGTTTAAAAGATTCTCAACATGAGTCAATATGAATGAGTGACATGCACAACCATCAAATAATGTAGTCACTAAAGATAAATCTATTGTGGTGGTACCTCTAACTGTTTTTAAGATAACATCATCATCATCTAGAGTATCTTCCACAACAAGAAAAATCATAATTCTGGATTCCTATGACTGAAACACCTTTGGTTTTGAACCATCTAATGAAAACACATTAATTTTAGTTGCTGATGATCCCATTTCACTACAAAGATCATAAATTTCATGATAGAAATTCTAAATGTGGCCTGAGTGGATGCATGTACCATAGTCTTATGGTGCCACAATGCATAACAGTTTTTAATTCCCAAACAGTACGTATAGAAATAATTTCATAAAATCTACCATGAACTATCAGAGTTCAAGATGTTGCATGTTTTCTAGATTCATATAGGGTCTCATCACCAATTTTTATTCCTTTAATGGAACTTACAAAACATCCATTGTGAGTAAGAGGAACTCCCACAAATCTAGACATACAATCATGGTTAGAGTCATACATGAATTCTATATCCAATATGTTTTTATAATAAGTGAGAATCATCATGAAAACGTGAGGCCAGATGTGATGTAAAAGACGAATATAAAATATTTGATATATCAACTTCTCATTTTTATACACCTCAAAAAATTGAATTTTTTTAGAGAAACTGATTTCCTACTAAGTCACATTTCTATAACCCTAATTTATAATGAGAATCTCTATAGTATTTGTGAAAACGATGGATTATTTATAGAACATATCTGATAAAATATCTCTTTATCCTTCTACTCTAATACTTCAATTTTGTTTACTATAACCATCTAATCCCATAATCTCCTTCTAGTTATTTCTATATTGAAGGTAGGACATTTATCTTTGATTGAATAATGTGTATCGTAGAACTAGAAAACAAAATTTAAATTTCTGGACCAATACTTAACCTCTTTATGATTATTTGATCATTGAGAAGATACTATATTCTAGTGAAGAAACTCCAGAGATATATCATTATGTTCATCACATTGAGATTCCACTATGGGAGACTGAATGATAATTTTAATGGAAATACGTCTCGATATTGGACATTACAAACCATAATTTAGAAACTATTCTAATCAACTAGAGTATTTAATTATTATGGTTAAATAGTATCTTCCTCCTTATATATATTAAAATATCTCCTGAGAGGCATGATAAAACACAAAATTGAAAGTAAATAGGAAAACATTTGGATGGTTACCCACATAATCAACTAAATAAAGGTATATTGTAATATAACTTCCGTCAAAAAAGCTAAAAAATATAATATTTCAAAATAAGTTGATGAAAATCTTTTAAAATACAAAAGATAGTACAAAAACTTCCTTAATGACACTTTTCCCAAACACCAATGGTGACTTAAGTATCTCTATGAAGAGAAAAGGATAAGCATTCACTATTTAATTCCTCTTATGTCCCAAAAAACAACCTCTTATATACAAATAATTCTTATAATTAATATTAACATAAAGAAAATATGCTGAACAAGCTCTATGATACAAAATTTTCATGAACTACTAAAATTACTAGGGTACACTAATACCTATTTCATTTTTGAATATATATTGAAGGGAGTTCCTGCAACCATGGGTTGGAAACATTCTCCTAGAATAATATCACATGTCAAAGGGAACGATTTTTCCACAAGAACATAATATCAAGATTGAATGGTGGAAGAAGAAATAATATACCACCTATATTCCAAACACTCTTAAAAAACTGAGATAATTATTTAGGTAAACATTTCAATGTGACACATCATCTGAAAGATATGAAACATCTTCCAAGACATAGTCTCTCATACCCAACAAAATAACTGCATAATAGCTCAACCGGTCACCATTATCACTCCCAATTCATATATATAATGCCCATACACCACCTCCATGTGTCTATTTAGCTTTACCTATATCTAGTATAGTATGATATAAAAAATTGTGAAATAAATGGTTCAGTTTGATCCAAACATTGGATTATGGTCGCACTAATTGTTATATAATCAATTCAATATCAATTAAACCATTTATTCATTCATTTTAAATAAAAAATAAAAAATAATTTCATTTACTTATATTATACTATAACATGATTTCAAATATAAATATAGATGATATATTAAAAAAGGCCTAAATGAACACTTTAAATAAAGTATTGACTAAAAATAGATTTCATTTATAAAATTGTTCTATAAACAATGCCATGTGTAATGGATTCAATCATAACAAAGCACCATTATCATAATCTCTAAGGTATGGTTGTTTCTTAAAATAGGATCCTCAAACTTCTCAATCATAATAATGGTTCAATTATTTCTTCACACCTACCTATGGATCAATCCATCAAGATAATGAATTTACATAACATTGGGGTACCCATCACCAAAAAACATTTCAATCATGGTTTAATTAGTTTTATCAACGTTAATCCATTTCTATAGTGTCAATGTCCTAGTGTTATTTTACTAATTTCCAATTAACTACTAAATATCAAATGGTCAAAACTAATCCAATCCACCAATCATCCTTGTGAAAATCATTTCATTTCAAATAATTTCACAATTAACAATTCAATTTCCCAAATTCATGTTCTAAAATCATTTTCATTTTAAAAAATTCAATATTTTTTCATAAAATTAATTTCTTTTAAAAAATAATCAATTTAAATCCAATTTTCTCAATAATAAACATCACCACACTTCTAAAACTCAACTATCAATTCAATATACCATTTTTCTCAAAATACTCCAATTTTTTTTAAATTTCATTGAAATTGGAGGTTTTCACAGTTTTCATTCCCTTTTCAAATAATATATGAAATAATAAAAAATATAGTTTTATAAATTAGTTAAAAAGTCATTTTAAATCAATATGGAAACATGGGATTCAATTTTTGGGAAAAGAATTATTGAACAGCCTACCTTAAATTATATGATCAAAATGACTCTCAAAATGGGAAACACTAAAAAGTAATAAATGTGAATGAGATTGAGAAAATGAAACCTAGAATCAAGATCCATCAAATAAGATATTATATATGATAATGACATGGTGATATAACACTATCTAATAAAAATAAAATAGATGATTGGGAGAAACAAAACTAGAGGAGTTGCACTTGCCCAAAGGATATCAAACACAATCATGGATGCTTCAATCAATAAAAAAATGTTTAGAGGATTAAATTTCATATTTATGGGGCCTATAAAAAACATGGAATCATATTACGTTTTGACGGTAGGTATTATAGGTTAAATATGGGGTCCCATATTTTTAAAATAATTTTGAGGTTTTAAAAAACCTCATGTATGTTTTCATTTTTGGGCCTCATGTTTAGTTGTAACTATTATCCCTTACTATATACCCTTAATAAACATATGGATGGTGTTCATGGTTTTCCCAAAAAGATAATTTGACCATGAACTAACTATAAAAACCCTTTATGTACATGGTTTTATGGTTTAGAGTCATTTCTACACGGTCTGGAAACATTGTGTGTTCCCTTCCGGTAGCTCATCACAAGAATCACGGTTTTTGGGGCCAAACAACACAATTTCACCTAACTATGTTCCAACTAAGAAGAACCTCAAAAATCATCAAAACATTTAAAACCTTGCATGAAACAACCTGATACAAGTCAAAAAAAATTATATCCAAATAATGGTCTAGAGGTAAGGTAACAATATGTTACAAGGATAATCATATTTCAAATGTTTAATGTAATAAAAAAGCACAAAACTATAAAGAAGGTGAATTGTTTTTATGATATATGGAAAAATAATTATTTAATATAATTGTTCATTATAATATGAAATTGATAATTTGGGACATATGCATATATAATAATAATAGAGGATCTTCAGATCCTGGGTTTGCATCAGTTCATCCTTATGTAACTATGCTAGTGAAGTATATAATTTACTTAGTATAATATGTTTTATATTTATTAAACTCTACCTATATGAAAAATGTTATATATAAAATAGATTATGGTTTTATAGTAACATCAGGGTGAATAATATTTGATCATATTTTAACTTATATTACACATAGGTGATGATGATTATAGATAAATGCCAATGATCCATGATTGAATATGTTTTTGAATGATATATATGAAGAAAGTAACAAGTTGGATAAAATCATGATGATGAAAAATAAAATGTTCTATGTTGCTATATATATATATATTTATGTGGTTACAAATATATTTTGTGTTCATGTTATATCATGTTTTAACTGTTATGCATGAAGTTCCCACCATAATATTCCTTTTATGAGATTATAATTTAAACGATAAAAGGAAAAAGATGTAACATGATTGAAATGTATAAATTTTTATGAAATGGGGAATAAATTTTAATTTTTAAAAACTAATAACAACAATTTAGGGGAAGAGATAGGTGAATCACAATATATTTTTTAAACTCTATGTGATTGAATGAATAAGTTTGGAAAGAACTGTATATTGTGTTGTACTGGATCTCTATTACAAGAGTGAAATTAATCAAATATTAATTTGTGTTATTATATATATATATATATATATATATGTTTGTGTGAGTGATGAGAGTACAATATACTAATATTTAATATAAATTTATTCTTTGATGCTTCATAAAAGTTTCCTTTTGATGTATTCTTAATCCTTTTATGTATTACTTTGATGTTGTTTTCTGAGAGGATTAGTGAACTCCAACAAACCCTATGGATACAAAAACAATTGTTTTAACAAATTAAAACATGTATGTAATTATTATATGAATTTTTTTATCTATATTGTTAATGGATGTTGTTTATAATGTTTAATCAATTAGTATGTTATCTTGAGAGTAGACCTTAACACTAAGAGGGTAATTTTCCAATGGAATATGAAGGATAATTTTTGAAAATTTCTGAAATACAATTATGGATCAAACCCTACCCCAACCCACTCTTAGAGTATCTTTTTTAAATTTCCTTCACCTAAATTAAAAAAATCAATATGATCAATATCTATGACTTTTATTTAAATCTTATCAAATAGTTTTTTAATCTTATAACCATAAAAGTATGGAACCATGTCATTAACAAACTATTGTTCCTTATAGAATGTCTCTTTATTTCATTAAAAACACCACTCTTCACATTTCATCAAAAATCCTATTTTTATTGATCCAAATATAATTTCCTTTCTCTTGATAAATGATTATATGAATGATGCAGTTTTTATATATATATACCTTACTATTATGGAGGTCTCTATAACTAATATGGGATGAATATCCACTATGATGTTATTATTTATCCCTAGGATTAATTTTTCATATTTAAATCATCTTTAAAGTAAACATATATCAATAATGATTAAAAATTAATCCCTATAAAAATATACATGAATATGAATTTCTAGAAACTCATACATGAGGTCATACTATATGTCATCTATTATCTTAATATAGATTTAAAGAAAATAAAAATGATAACAGTAAAAAATATATCTGTTTTAAATTAATATATAATCCATAATACTCAACTACTAGTAGTAATGAGTTTGATAAATAATTTATTATATATCTATTATATGAGAAAAAATCAAAAAACACTGAGAACTCATATCACATAGAATTTTAGAACATTTTGTAGCCTCTATGTAGTGGGATCTCAAAAAATATTTTAAAATTTTATTAGGAGAGTATCTTTTAGAATCATAATTAATGTATAACACTCTAACATATTAATTTGCATCTACTCTTTAAAAAAAATCTTCAATATCATGAGTCACTAATAAAGAGATACCTCAAAATTATAAAATAAAATTCATAAAATTTTATCCAAACAAAATCCATATTTATAGAAATAATTATCCACCACTACATATATATTATCATAAATGAATTATTTATAAAATTATATGAATCTTTTAAAAAATTTAATTAATGAAATTTATGATTTATTTCATTGATCTATAACTCAATCAGTCGGTTTCATGGTACAACCATTAATCTTGATAATATCTTCCAATAAAATTGATTTATTATAGTATATGAACCATTATACACCACTATATCATCGTTATGGGGTTCATCCCGAATTTTATAATGAAATAATACATTTCTTTTGATAATTTTTGGCATAATTTCATCCTATAAAGTTATTGAGTGTTCTATATTTAATTATATTTTATATTAAATAAGGAGTTCAATTAATTAAAAATATACTTTTTATCTTTTATACTGGTGTGATTTTTTTTCAATGAAGATATTTAAAATGTTTAAAAATTTGATATATAAGCCTCTATATTAATATATAAGGATCAAGAGGTTGTAGGTTTAATATCATTTTTATATGAGGAATTATTAGTTATAATAATTTTTAGATGTAGTAAAAATGGTTCTTTTGTATATATATACTAATTTAGGAATTTAATAACAAACACTATCCCTAAAATGGATAGTATGTATCGGGATAAAATTGATTAGTGAAGAAATTTATCTATTATCGTGATAAAAAGGCAATGTTAGATTGAAATATTTATGTTGCAACATTTTTTCAACCGATTAATTTTTAGAGGTTTTGGTGGAATTTCTATTTTAGTATAATTTATACCAAAAAATATTTTTATATTTTATTTGCAATAAAATTTTAAAATAATTTTTTACTGGCCTTTTATTATTATATTTTGTAGATATTCCATGTGATTTATTGAACATAAATGTTAAATTTATTTCTTAATGTCATGATACTTAATGTTATGTATTATCCTTAAATTACTATTCGTTCAATTTTTATTTACTTTTTATAAAAATTTATGTCATTTTTCTATTCATAAGATTTGATAGTGCCAATAATTTTTAACAGTGCTAAGGGTTTTCTACTATGGTATTATTATTATAAATATTACTGTTAATTTATGGAAGATTATTTTTCTAAATTTTTATACTGTAACATTTAATGGATAAGATGGGTAATATTTTAGAAGATGAAATTTTCTAGGACCATGTTTTTTATTGTTACTCGGAGAAATTTGAATTGAAGTTCATTAAAAAAGATTCAATTTTAGATATGAATTAAAATGAAATCTAATCTCATTCATAGATAGATGTATTTCATCATGATTGTAAATTTATAGTAAATATTAATTATATTTATAGTTTATTACCACCCGATCCTTGATATTTTGTTGTGTTTTGATATTGGTATTTGTCGATGAATTATTAGTGTGTATGTGGATAGAAATGGTTTAGTTTTTATACCATTGTGTCCTAGATTCCTTTATATATACTCATTTTTTCATCATTTTTAATCAGTTTTATAATTAGTTAAATCATTCATGATATGGGTTTACATTTATCCATGGTTATTCTTCCATTGTTTTTTAGGCTGATTAGGCTTTTGGTAGAGTTATGAAATTTATATCATTATTTCTTGGACTTAAAATATTATAGCCTTACATTCACTATTATGTCATGATGATGTTTCTATATATATGTTATCATATTGTTATAACCCATAATAATTGGGATGGTTGTGTCTTAATTCACAAAAGATACACTCATTGTTTCATAATGACCCCAATAAACCAGAATTCGATGTGTTCAAATTTCATATATAAATTAAATGTATTTATTTAGTTATCTTCAATTCATATGGTATTATTCAATATCAAGGAATATTTTAATTTGTATTGAGTTCTATTTGGTTCTGTTTGGGTGGTTATTTATTCATTTACATCGGTAATCAAGATTTTATGAATTATGGAGGGATTCATCTCCAATTTTCAAAATTATCTTCATATCTTCTATTTCAAGAGGTTGTGGAAGATCAAATTGGATATAATTTTGTTTTTTGTTATAATTTTTTATTGTTTTTAATTTTAATAGGTTACGTGGTTAATCTATATGTGTTTTCTATTTTAATTCATTATTTTTTATATTATGGTGCTTCATTTTCTAAATCATAAATTAATGTAGGGGTCTCATAACTTACCTAATTTATTTTTATATTATTTTGGTATTATAATGTTTTTTTCCATTGGGTAAAGATTTGATATTAATATAATTAAAATAATAACCAATCATAATTAAATAAAATTGAATGTGTGGTTATATAATCATTCATGCATAATTATTTTTGAGTAAATTTTATTTATATTTATTTTTGTTTCTTTTGAATTTGTAGATTTTATATTTTAGTATTTATCATGATATCGATGTGTTGAATCATGTAAAATCATGATAAATAATACAATTATTGTTAAATACGTAACAACATGAACATTGAATTATTATATTATAATGTTATTTTATTGAATCCATTCTATTTTTATAGTTTTTATGAAATTTCCTTATATATTTGGAATTAATGATGATTTAAAATTTGTGGGATATTTTAATTTTATTTATGTGAATAAGGTGGATGGGAAAGTTATGAAGCTATGATGTCATAATTATTTTAAAATGATAAAGTAGATGTGTGAACTAGATGACTATAATATGTAGTGGTGTCTACAAAATGAAATTAATGATTATAATTTGATTTTTTGATGTTAATAACATGTTGACATTAATAAATGGATTAATGGTTTATTTATAATGTTATGAATAATTATCATTTGAATGTTGGAACTAAATGTAGTGGTTATAATGCGTCATTGGTTGTAATTAAATGTGGCATAATAATTATAAACAATGCATTAATTGAATATCGTAGAATTATAATGTGGTAATGAAATTGGATGTTAAGTTGTGGTTGATAATGGTAATTAGTGGTGGAAGATAATTTCAGTGTTAGGTGGGAAAAAGAACACATTAGTATTGGATTATATTATTACCCTTTGTGTAGTATTTTTTATTGTAATATATACATATATTAGTTTTTTTGTTTTATCCCAACTAGGTTAAATAACTAGAGTGGGGAATCAAGGTATGGTATATTAAAACAACTGGCCCTATGGATCTTGTTTCGTCATCAAACAAAACAATATTATCTCTCTTTCCCATAACAATGTATGAATAAAAATGAAATCATGCATGATACTTAATAATTTTATTTGATTCACCCACACTACTCTATTTCCATGTAGAGTACAAAGACAATGTACCTATGTCCCAAATCCATTAAATCATACTACTGTTATAATGTCCGGAGTGGGATAATTTTCCCTCCTAGTTTACAAATAATCATAATGTGGATGCTCAATAATCTCTCTACTAAAGTGTTCACACTCCTCCTTTTGATGAAACATATTTGCATCACTACATTAAATATGTTTTCACAAAATTTTGGTAATGATTAAGTTCAACTTTCATCAACTTTATGAATACCTCTTTACCACATATTTACAAAGCAATCACTTCTGCTTTGCATGAGATTTACTTTTCCTAGAACCCACTTTCCAAAAAAAAAATTCAACTAGATAATTGATCTCAATATAATCCTACATTAATTATGCTATCAACATTCTCAAATTTCACTACATTCATGAACATCAGATAGCCTTCTTGAATCTCACACATTCTTCGTGAAGCTCACTCCATTCATGAAGCACAGTTAGCCTTCATGATGCTCACATCTTTTGAAATGCTTGAATATTTCATTAACCTCGTATATCCTTTGAAGACAGCATTTATGCATGAAGAAAAATATATTATGAATAATATTATTCCAGAAAAACTATTCATGAATCACTATATTGAATTATGATCATTTGGATTTTCATTAAGTATTTATTCCTTTTAAATGAGGGGTAGCCTCCAATTTATAGATGCAACCTCCCCTTCATGAATCTTTCAACATGACCATGTCCTTTTAACAAAGATTATAAAAGTTTTTATTGAAGCTACATAACCTCACAACATATTAGGGAAATTTTCTCATTCACGATGGTTATATCAGTCATATAGATTAATATTTTTCCTTTGTAACTAGCCATCATTCATGAATCTCTAAACCAACATGAAACATCAAACCATCATAAATAACCATACATTCACAAAGCACCTCCCCTTTATAAATTCCATAAATTTTCTATATTTTCATGAGGTATCCATGGAAATCAATCTTTTTTTAATATTTAGTCGTCATCCAAAATTTGGCTCCCAAAAAGTTGGATAACACTAGGAAACAATGACTCCATGTACATCAATTTTTTTTACTTCTTCCAAACCATCCATTACTTTTTATTTGATATTTTTCAATAAAACTTTTCATAAATCTTATTGGAACTCCACAACTGACTTTGGAAACCTATATTGTCCACAAACACAAACCAGGAAAAACACAAAAACGTTAAATATTTGGATTTTTAACCACATTTTGGTTGTATCTAACATACCAAAACATGAGTATAATATCCTAATTGTTAATTATATTATTTTTTGGGTTTTTATTCGATCCCTCAATATTTATCCTAGAGGTGATAAATATAGAGAAATAATCCCACTCCCAACTCTCTCATCTAGATATAGTATAATCAATTATAGAGTGATGTTTATATATAGCACGATGCTAGAGTAATGATGATGTGGTAAGGATGTGAATGTATAGTGAGATTTTAAATCAAATGAAGCATGAAATATATTGGATCCCTTCTTGAATATGTACTCTACTATAATTGTGTTTTGGATATAAAATGATGTGGTATGTTATCATGGATATGATGTGAATATTGGATAACATGTGAGTATATTAAAGTTTGAATCTGTATATGATTAGGTTGTTCGATATGTTGTTATTTTGATATGAATGGGGAAATAGCAATATTATGTAAGATATTGGTGTATGTGGTTGAAATTTAAATATAAAAGCGATTTTAAGAAACAATTACTTATATACTCTAATTATTTTTCTTATGTTACAATATTTCTTTACAATTTTACTTTGAGATCCATGGAAGAGATAAGTTTTAGATGCTTAGATAAATGTAATTAGTTAGTGACACTATTTACTCATAAAGGTTGTAATATTATTATTTAAAATTTGTATTAAATAATTTCAGAAGTATCCTACTTATTATAATTTTATTATTACCCCTATCTATATGTATCCTATTATTTCATATTTTCATGAGGTTATTAAATATCAAGCTATATATTCTTATCTTATAAAGTTCGTTCTTTTGTATGAGTAGCATTAATAGAAATTGAATTGTTTATTTTAATTTGAATGGATTTTGTGTGTTTGAAATTACATATATTATGGGATTGGTTTTGTTTCACATTGAATAGATTTTATTTGTGGTTATATCTTATGATTATACTGTTTAAGGGAAAATACCACCCTTTTTTTTGAAACAATGGGTCCTTGTCACCAAACCATATAATAGTATTGAATGTATTTTAAAGTCACAATAAGAATTTTTATCATTATGGGATGGTATGTAAAAGTGATTGTTCATGATAATGTGTTTTAAAAACATTTAATGAAATTTTGGATAAAGTGTGTGGTTTGGATCTTCTAAGGATTTCATGGTTTTTGTAGGAAAACAGTGTTACTGGAGATTTTATATGATTTGGTAAAAGGGATATAGGTTAAGACATATGTATTTTGGTAAAAGTGTGAATAAACAGAAAGAAATAAATCTAATGAACATAACAATTGAAACAATTTTGACTACATAGAATAGACTAAGCGGTGTAAATCTATCATGAATGAATGTTCTAATTTTGAATAGAGTGATTATCGGATAACTGGCATGAAATTTATTTAATGATTATAAAAAATTTTCATATTTTATTATTATTATTCCCGATTTTTGTAATAGAGATGGGAAGTGGAAAGAATAATTATTTGATTATGATTGGGGAGGTTTAATATGATACCTTGGTTGACCTCTAAAGGATCAACCTTGAAAGTAATGATTCTTTCACATTGATGATACATGGGATTCAACAAAAATGTAACTAAATTATAAAGGTAAATATATGATTAAAAGGAAGAAATATGGTTATAGGAACATTGTATTTATTTTATATATATATAGGTAAAGAAAAATAAATTTATATTTTTGGTATTGATAAATTTGTATGCAGACACATGTTGTTTATGGTTTATTTTCCTTAGTGGTCATGTGGAGTCTGAGGTAACATCGAAAGTTTTTCAAATGAAATTACTTACCTTGTATTCCAATTTAATAAAGAAGGTTTGTTTTATAGAGGATTTAAATTATAATTAAAAATGCAGTAATAGTCTCTAAGATAATGGGACATAATTCATGGACTTACTTATTTATTCTCCTAGCCTTCTACATGATGATGAGGATGTAGTTTGACATTTTTTGGGGGTTTTTCATCTACAAATTCACTACTAGGATTTATTATATAAGATAATATTTTATTTTATGGTTTCAATGATGGTCAAATTCATAGTGAATATACAGACATAGTCTTGATTATATGGATAGTAATTTAATTATGAACGTTCATTATGTAATTTTATAGATTAATGTTCTTGATAATATAGAGAGTTAATGTTCCATCCAGTGATGTGTTTGTCTCGCTTTCCTTATTCTAATTTATATTTATATGCTTATTTATAAGCCTATATAAATTGTTCTTGATTGTTTTATTTTTCTTATAAATGTCCTGGAAAATGGTCATTTCATATCCCAATCAATAATATTTGACAATATAATATAGGTTGTAAGTTTTTTTTAAGCCTTGGAAGTAGTTTCCATTATGTTCATATCAGTTATAGTTTGGATGTAAGATTCTGAGTAGAAATTATATGATGAATCTAGTCGAAAAACCCATAATATTTATCATCCTTAGGGATATAGGGATATGTATGGCTGTTTAAGATTATTCCATTATGAATTGTGAGGTAGAGGTGCATGGAATAGTCATTAACAATCATTGGAGTTATCAGTTCTGTAAGGTCCATATATAATCTGATGTGCCATATATTTTTATTATACCATGTCTACTTCATTTCCCAATTATGGATATTATAACTCTTTAATTGATCCTTCCATTGTCCTACATAAAGTGGATAATTGTTGATAGACATCAAGTTCTCTTAATGATCACTACACTAATAAAATGTTTTTCATGTTTTAATAATGTATGTTATGGTTTTGAGGGTATGATTTGGACACATCATTACTAAGGTTATTTCATTTAATTAAAAACAAAACCATATAATTTAATGTTTTACATTGATATTTTATATTATGTTAATGTTTTTATTTATTATAGCATGAGGAGATGTACTTTCATTAATGTGTGTGCCCATTATTCAATGTTCATTAGAAAGAAAGAAAAATTGGTGAATCATAATATTTGGGAGAAATATAAATCTAATATATAAAACCATGTGTTTGGTTTATGGGAAGTGCGATATTTTGTGTTTCTTGTAGTTTTCAAGGTATTTAATATTATTTTTCTTGAAGAGGTTGTGATACGACCCTCTAAATTAGATATCGAGTTTGGTATATGTTTTCATCAAAATGGGTCTATAATATTGTTGTTTGCTTATCAAGTAATAGCTTTGTATTTATAAGTTTGGTGGATTTAGATTATTAATTTCTTTCAGAAGTTTATAATATATCATTTTTCATTATTGAGAGATTTGGGGTTATTTTAGATCAATGCAGATGGCAGTCTAAAGTTTTGTATAGACTGCTGATTTTTGAACTAAGTGAAAATGAAAAAGAATTATCCACTATAAAGTATTGATGATTTATTCAATGTGTTAAATAGATAATGATGATTATTGTTAATAGATATGTGGTTTGGATATCATCAGTTGATTTTAGTGGAGGGGTATATTAATAAAGCATCATTCGTGTATCATTAGGGAGGCTTCAATAATTATTATATAATTAATAATCATGAACATATTGTATATTTCTATCAGATTGATAATTTAAGTATTTATGGGTTCCTATATTATTTAATGGTAGTGTTTTCGCATCTAATCATGGTTATAAGTGGAATATTCCAAGCATATTAGGAATATTTCAAATGTTCTCAATCATGATCACTTTTTTGGGATGTTATCTAAGAGCATATTTTGGAAAAGTGAAGTTTATTTCATCACATAGGTATTTCCAATCAATGGTTCTAATGTTTGATTTGTTGTTAATTTTTTTATTTTATGTTTCATGATTATAAAAAACCATTAGTTTCCCTAGTATGGATTTTAAATTCATGTAGAAAATTTTTAGTTACCTGGCAGAAATCACAGTGCATGTTTAATGATCACCACCAGCATGAATTTCTATATAAGAACAAATATTTATGACTTGATATATTTTATAATAATCTATTTATTTTAAAATACTCAATAAACACATGATTTTATATTGTGTTTCTTATACTGTGGGAAACTCATGTTAGACAAACATATCACTATATTAATAAAAATTGTTTTCCAAATATATGTATAATATTGTAATGGTGTAATGTGTTTCTCATGTTGTAGTGGCCCTATATCATATTAAGCATGTTGAACTATTTGTGATATAGAAAATTTCAAGGAATATTCTTTCATTATGGTAAATTTTATGTTACAATTAATGTTAGATCTAAAATTGGATTGAATATGTTTTTATGTCGCCAATTTTCTAGAATAAATGATTGATCTAGGGTTTGATTGTACTATATAAAAGATCTTGTTTAGAAGTAAAAAGTTTCATAAAATATATGTGATGATAAAGAAATTATGATAAAATCATCACTTATAATAGAATTATTGTATGGTGTTATGTAATTCATTTGAATTAATATTAGTTTTACATAAAAGTGGATATTATAGATAATTGTTACCAACATATAATGAATTGAGGGGAATAATGGAATATCTCAGGGATGTTTTATATATAGTGAGATTATCAAAAATATTATAATCCTAAAAAAATTGTGCTTATTTTTTTATATCAACACGTCATTGATTTGTTCTCCATTAATATACAATATTTTTGGTGAACCGTGTAAGAAACTCAATGTCTGGGCTCTTTAATTATTTAAAACTAATTTCCAATTTTGTAAAAGTTGTTACATATTTAGAGGTTAATTATAAACCGGATGATGAGATCCATTTTAATTTCAGTTAATAAGAAATTGTTGAATAACCTTATCTTAGTGATTTCTTATACAAACTCATCTTACAAAAAATGGTATCACAACTACAACATATATTAGATTATGAATTAGGAAATTGTTTATCACTTAGAATAATATAAGTTCAATGATGTTCCCTTATTTTTTGGATTTAATTGTTATGTGTGTATGAATAGTGTATGACATCATTTTTGTTCTCATGTTCCTGATGTTTTCACAAGATTAATTCATGGAATTCATGGATTCATTTCATCACAATATTAAAATATTATAAGTCGATATGAAATTTTTAAATTTTTATGAAATTCATTAGAATTAATTATTTGGAAAGTTTTATTATTATAAATATTAGAAATTTATTTTAATAATAATAAGAAAAGAATTTATTTATATATTTATAATATTTATTAATTATATAAAAATTTTAAAGAGGTAATATCACAAGTTCTTTATAATAGAGTTTATTATATGGAGATATGCACATGTGAATATCTTGAGAGTTTCTATAATCATCTTGTATAATTTTTTATTCCATTCATATAATTATACATGTTCTGAAGGATAATGATTTAGTTTCAATGATAATAAAAATACTAGACGATATTAGAAATTTTAAGCTCTTATTACTTTTATTTGTTTTTCATTGGGATTTATATCTTGATTATCTAAATTGCAAGCTATTTTCATTTGAAATGTGGGAAAAATATAAAGTTCAATGGTATATTAAAAAAATTAATTTTTTTAAAAGGTTGGGGCCGAAGCCTCATTTATTATTAAATAAAATCAAAGACCTCTTTTAACTGGGTAGAAGGAGACCCATTAAATAGCCCGAAGGCTCAGTGGGAATTTAGCCCATTACATGGCTCGAAGGCCCAAATTTTTGGCCCAAAGCCCATTCTATGAATAGTACTACTACAGTACCTGGTAGCTACAATACCGCATAGTACCCCACCGCCGCTACAATACCTTGTCTCCACTATAGTGCCCTGCTACCGCTATAGTGCCATGCCACTGCAATAGTGCTCCACCACCGCTACAGTGCATGCTGTTTCTATAGTGTTTTTGCTACTACAGTATGCTACAGTAACTACACCCAATGGGTTTTGAACCCCCATTTTTCATGTTGGATTATGGGGTTCTAACAACTAAGCCAAACCCCAACAACATTAAAAAAATAATTTATAACTATAGATAATCTACAGATGTTGGAGGCGAAATATTAGAAGAATATATATAGGGATTTAATTATTATCTCAGGTAGAATGGGTTCTTAGGATAGGGAAAGGAAAATTTTAAAGCTAATAACCTATAGTGGTTAACTGTTATTGAGACACTAGGATCATTTTTTACTTTATTTCCAAAAATATTTTTTGGAAAAAATATGATATTTTTTTCACGCAATATCCAAGAATTGATTTTCCCCAATAGGTAACTAGAATTATATAAATTAAATTCAAATAAGTTTCTAAAAAAATTGGTTTTTAGTATAGAGGATGATAGTAGTAAAGACTATCCATTGTAAGGTGTTAAAACAAAGTTTTTCCCAAACATAAAAGATGATATGGTAGATATAGAAATAAAATACTAAACAAGTTGATGATCAACCAAAGAGAGTTATTGATCTAGAATTTGAGTTTTAAGGATCTATTTCGGTGATTAATAGAAAAAGTAATAACAACTGAAAGATTCATGTATTTATTAAATATTACCCATTGAATTTGTATGACTGTGAATTTAATGTTAAAAACACAGAGGTAGTTATGGTGGATAATGTAAAAGATCTCATGATACTAGATTAATTTGTGAATTAAAAACAAAATATGGAGTTGGATTCTAATAACTTGCATGATCATAATATGTCAATCAATGAGAATATTGTGAAGATTAAAACACTAGAAAATGATGCCATCTATTTAAAGAAGTATGATGATTTTAAAGTATTGGCAGATGGATCTTGAGAAAATATGATGTTTTGATAATTCATTAATGATATACTAAAGAAGAATTATATATAAGGAACAAGATGTTTCGAGAACATTTTGGGCACTAAAATACCAAATGTATGGTTATAATTTCTCTTTTTTGTTTTTATAAACATTAAAAAATGAAAACAAATTGGAAAAGGGAAGTAAAATTTATAATAATTTTCTTAATAATTTAGAAGTTATCAAAAAAATGTAGTTAGTCAAATTATAAGGATGTTAGAATATATTAAAGTAAAAAAGAAATATTTCCTCTCATGAATTGTTATTTTTACATCTACCTTAGATACATGATGTCTTATTATAAAAAAGAATACGGTATCTAAAAATGAGATTTTATTATATTCTAGAAAATTATAATTTAAATAAATCATTTTTATAAGAATTAAATTTTCTTCTATGAATATTGTATCAATTTTTATATCATTCTCCATGCTATTGTTTTTATTAAGAAATAAAGTGGAAACTATTTCTATAGATTATAAATTTGAATGGTTTTAGGTCATCAAAATTTAATTCCATTTGTAATTATATTTTATCTATTTAAAGAAGAATAAAATGAATTTATTTCATATGTTGAAGAAAAAGTAAGGGTTTTATATATTTATCAACTCATCCTACAGTTTCCCGGAAATAGAAGAATCACAAAATAAATGATAAATCTATTTTAATAAAGATAACATTGAATGTTATAAATATGAGTTTTAACTATATTATTTATAGTAAATGATCATGGAAAATGATGGGTGAAATAAATATTTTTAAATATTTGAAGTAATAGTTAAATAAATTGTTTGGATTGGAAATGATGGATCTCTAAATAACCAATAATGTGGTAAAATTCTCTCAGATTGAGGTGAATTGAAAAATATTGATGTCTTATATATTGATGGTCACTGATATATTTTGTTTATTATGAGTTTGTTATGAATATCTTAAATAGTATTTTACAAATAATTTTTAAATCCTGAAGTTTATTTTAATATTAATTTTATAAAAATAAAAATAGAATGTTAAATTGATTTCATGATTGAGTGAATAAATAGTGAAAACTCTGCTTTATAAAGAAAACACGAGCATCCAATCTGGAATATTTTGTTTATACTGATATTTTTGTTGTACATTTAATAAAGTTTGGACTCAAGTTGAGATATATTTTATCTTATTTAATGATAATTACAATTTTATGGGATATGTTATGTTATTATTATCTAAGAGAGAGGTTTTGGACTACATCATGGTTTTTGGATAAGTGCGCATAATAAAATTGGTAGAATATTATTCATTCTATAGTCTTATAGGGGATACCAAAAATATTCCATTTAATTTAAAAATATATATGGAGAATAAAGAAAAAAATGATGAATTCTTTGATTTATGAAATCTATACAAAATTAGAGTTTTGAAAAGTATGAATCTCTTGGTAAATAATATAGAAAATAGTTTTTTGTTGGAATGTGGTTTTTGTAACAAACCAAAATTTTATATATAGAATTTATCATATCAATATACTTGACTGAGATATATGAATTAATTTATTAGTACCAAACACATAATGATAACACATTATTTGTTTAATTAATAACACTACATTTCATTAAAAATTAATCGCAGAAAAATGTTAAATATTATAATAGGGTATTAAATATATAAAAATTCACTAGAATAGAAAAAATTGAATAATCTATATCTTCTTAAATTACCATACTCATGAACAACACTCTAGAAAGGAAATATTATATTAGTAATGTAATACTCACTTTGATAATTAAAAATATTTAACCCTGATAGAAAAATAAATGATAGATGAATGATGTAAATTTGATTTATTCAAAGGTAGTATGAAACCAATATAACTATTGTAATATTTATTTTAGGAATAATAACATAACATTACAATAATTACTAGATTTTTGGAATAGTAATATAATTGGTTTTTATTTTTTAATTATATATATAAGAAATTTATACTAAAAAAAATTATATTAATCTTTTAATGCGATAAAATAATAATTTTACACAAACAAATTATATTTCTAATATTCAGTTAAATATAAATTTTTCATATTTATTAAAATATAATTTTTTTAAATATTTTTGAATTAAAAAATGAAGTATATTTTGGTAATGTTTTCTTATAAATTATGACCTATTTTTATATAAATTATTACATAATTTTATGATGTCCCACATAATTTTTCGATGGGTCGAAAGATTGGTTTTGTCGAAAAATATACTATATTTCTAAACAATAATATTTTAATTAAAATATAACTTCATAAAATTTAGAAAATTATATTTGTAAAATTGATATCATTTTCTTAATCGTCTTGTATAAATTTTCTTAGGGTGAATTTTTGGTATTTTTATAGTATAGTTAACTTTTTTATGAATTGTGAAATATGATAATATACAAGAATTTATATTATATGTAAATATATGGTTAATTACATATGTAATGATTTATGAAACAATTATCTCAAACCCAAAATCTCAAAAATAAATATATAGTCATAAGAATCTAAACTATTTGTATTTTTTAGATAAAATAATAAATTATTCTAAATTATATTAAAAAACACCCCACTACTTTCCTTATAAATACCAATATTCGCCTCTATTCTCATCCTTACACTCTAAGTTAATTTCTTACAAAATATATACCTAACTATATGTACATTCATCATTAATATTTCCATGGTTTTTGAGTTTTACCAAACATCTATTCATGGGATACAAAATGGGTATCCAATGATTAAAAATTGAAAAACTGGGTTATAATCTCCACTAAATCATCTTAATTATATTGTTTCTTATTAATCCTCAAATATTTTTAGTCAATGTTTGTCATTAAAATATTTTTATTATTTAGGTAATTAATTGTTTTATTATTATTAGAATATCAATTATCTAATATGATTTTAACTTTTCTATAATGAAAGTATCACCCATGTTCTTGGATGTCCACCACCTCCTTGAGAGAAATTTTTCACATTCCACACTGATGTCAAGGGTTATTCTAAAAATATTGTTATTGATATAAAATATTTTAACAAGTATATTATAACTTATGTAATTTTTTTGAATTTTAGAATAATAATTAAATTAAATAAAAATAATACGGTTCATGATTTCTACTAAATTTGTCTAAATGAACAAACCATCTAACACTAAGATTTGTACTAAAGGATTCATCCAATTACAAGAAAACATATTTATATTTAGGAAATTTTAATATTTTCATGACAGTAAAATAATTTTAATTAAATTTTAGATTTGTAGGCCCATTTTATAATAATTTCCATAATTATCCACACACTGAAGATGTGTTGGAACCAGAAAATGATCAACCATGAGAGTAGTAATAAACATTATGTATTAATAAAATGATTAAAAAAATATAACAAATAAGTAATATTTCAAAAAATTATTTATCATGAGAACTTTAGATGTGGGAATGGAAATAATCAGAGTACGGGTGGCTACCCTTAGTTAAGGATTTAGAGGTGATGTATTCTCACTTAAACCATCTATTATCTCATATTTTGAAAGATTAGGGCTATCCTAGAATTTATACCTATTATTTTAACATTGGTTGTTATAAGGAAGTTTCCTTTGTTTGATCAAATATAATTCATAGGGAATCATGAAATGGGATTTGTAATTTTTTTCGAAAGTAGGATCATCATGATGATCGATTTCTCATCTCCCCTTGGGAGGACCATTGAGGGGGTGGACTATATCGTCATGTGGAGGACCTCTGTGAAGGTTTTAGGTGGAACCAAGGGATAGTAGAGTATAAAAATTATTTTCAATTGTTTTATTGGATATTAATCCAACTTTAACTAAACAATATTTGTGTATAGTGGTCATGAAAACTAGGTAAGTGATGATAGCTACATGAGAGGAATTTAATGGGGTATTAGTGGCAGCATACCCCAAATGATGGATTTTTTTCTAAATAAGAGAAGTATGGGTAGGGGTATTATATATATGTTAATATTATTGTTTTGAATCCATATTTTAATGAGGATAAGGAGTGGTGTAATCTCTATTTGGAAACACCATAGCTATAGTTGTGACTTGCATAACCTAAATATACTGTATAACTTAGCGTAATAAAAGATATCATAAGTGCATTTTAGGGAAATGATATAAAAAATAGGTTTTTGTAATGTTTGGTTTGGGGTATTTCCTTTTGATTTATCACTAATATTGGTCCAATATATTTCACTTTATTACTTTAAGATCATCTAGATCCATCTTTCGGGGTAATATGATTCATTCATCACCATTATGGTTAACATAGATTTTGATAAACCTCAACTAAATGGTATCTAATGGAGAAATGGGTTGTGGTAACCCATTATATATGAGAGACATGGTTGTTTCAACACAGGAATAGGTATTTGGGATTACCATGTGTGGGAATATAGGGGAGTGAGGATGATTTTATGTGCTCCTCTTACCCTATGCCAACTAGATATGGTGGGAGTCTGTTTCCTATATTATATGTTTGCTTCAATTTTCTAATAAAATTTTATCCATCCATGAGAACCTGAATTATGATGAATACTTCAAGCATTGATGATTTTGGATATTTATTAAATAAAAAAATACACATACTTTCACCGTCAATGAATAGGGGATTCATATCGGGTTCAAAATTCTATTTTCTGACACTTCCCATCTGGACTAAGGCATTGGACTACACCATGGATAAACCCCATTAGGAACTTAAATTCCATCACATTAATGTCATGTGGAATTTTAAAAATAGGGTGATGGTGTTACATCTTTGATTGGAATTTGATTATGGGATATAAGAACTTATATAGAGACCCTAACCATTTACATATATTATTACATGATTTTAAACATAATTTATCCTCAAATACTACTAGGTATCGTAAAGTCTTGTGTCATTGGAATATTAGGTATATAATTTGAAAACATGAAAACCAATTTAAAAAAAATTTTATTTAATCTCAATAGAGAGTTCATAACTTCCATTGATCTCTTGCATCTGTATAGGGTAGCTTAAGGAATACATGAAGAAAAGGGATGAGCTAAGAATCCCAATAAGGGAATATGCATAATAATATACACAACACAAGTGTTAGAAGATATAACATGATAACATATAAGTAACAAAACATGAATAAACATAAAGAAGTATAAAATTGTTCATATAACTATGAAATCATAGGAACATGGAAACAACATATAAAAAGACATAAATATGAGTCAAGGATAGCTGCTAAGAATGCATCACATGTTGGACCAAGTCCCATAAAGGAATCCAGTTCACTCCCTATTCCAACATGAAGTCTCATGAGACTAAAAATTATCCTATGAAATGGAGTGATATCTGAGTGAACCCATCAAATCATGTTCTTGAAAATGTGTTACTTCTAAAAATCACACATAAGGAATCAAACATAATATAATGGTTAACCATGGAAATAAATGGGTATCATAATCATGTCATAAAGCCTTACAAATAGGAATATCATAAAAGAGTCCCTGGATTAATGGATTTAGAAAATAAATGTATATTAATAAAGTAAAATAGTAACACATAATGATAAATGGTTACCAAATAAATGTAAAACATTTTAAAATAGTTATTATGAATCTTTATAGATTATCCACTTTAGTGCTGTTTTAAGGGAAACTATTATATAGTCTTTAAAATTGGAAAGACATAATTGTTTGCAAATGACACAAAATTAACCATGATAGTTTTATATGATAAAATTAATGATTTTAGAAACATAATTGAGTCTTAAAATATATTATTGATATAACATGAAAATGGGTAAGAAATTAGGATGTTCTCTTGAATCAAGCTTGCTTATAAAGAAAAATTGAGAAGGGAACATTATTAAAACATTTATTTCCCCATCAAAGAATTATAAAATGATATAGATACATGATTTTGGAACATATAAAAATAATTTATAAATATTAAATAAAAATAAAGAAACATTACATTGGGGTAAATACAGAGAAAGAGTAACCCAAAGGAGGAATAGAGGTTCACATAGAATTATTTACCTTATGTCAAAAAGTAATCTTCACTTGAACATAATTTCCTCGATAATCAAATTAAATACATTAATTAATTAATTTAGAAACATTTATACATTTGTTTTAAATTTATTATAATTTTATCGAATTCATTTGTGGCCTTTTTTCAGTATGATACAATTTCATCATTTGGGAGAATTTGTTTCCATGGTTTTCATCATTGGTTGATTATGTTCATATATATAAAATCATGTAAAATGAGAATGGTTGTATAAAATTGAAGTAATACTTTTTTATTGAAAATAAAAAATATTAAATGGTTGTATAATTAAATTGGTATTTTGGGGTGACTATGAATCATTATATAAGTAGTTAGTGATAATCGTTTAGATTTGCCAATTTTTCGATCATCACAAACAAGTTTGGTTTTATTAATTAATATTATGTATATAAAATGTTTCCAAAACATTAAATATACTGTAATACATATATTATGACACTTTTTAACCATAAAAATGGTTTTACAAGTAGTCTTGAAAAAAGAAATGAAAATTAATAAATTTTTCATCCTTGAATGTAATAAGTTAACACATCACAGATGATGTTCTAATTTTTTGTACAAAGGGTGAGTGGAAAAGAAATGATGATGGATCATTAAATTAGCTTAATAAAATTATATTTTAACTAAGGTAATATATTTATCATAACATTTGGATGAGGGGATGTTATTAGATAATAATAAAAGAAACAAATGGAAAAGAAATTAAAAAAAATAATGGGGATTTTACCTTTTGAATCTTTCTTCTTAAGGACCTCCTTAGGGGATTGGTTTTGGACTTTTTGTTGAGACAAAAGACTCCCAGACATGGGGTTTGGGATTATAATATATGTTAGTAGAACATGGATAATTCACAAAGCTTTAAATGTGTGATGGGAAGAGGTGGTGAGGGGTGGTATTTATAGGGGAGGAGAGGGGGGATTTCTCATTATTTTATTCATTGGATTATTATTTTGAATATAGATAAAAAATATTGATGATTTCAGGACTAAATAAATTAAATAGAGAAGTATAATTTTATATAATGTTATTTACATCATCGATGACTCAATAAATGGTGTATTTAATTTATAATGTATATATAAAGTAAATTATATTATAGTACTATTCACCAAATATTCTAGTATTTCAGAAAAATATAAAAAAACACACTTACAATTTTTTGAAATCTAGAATTCAAAAATGAAATAAATTTTATGAAAATAATTTTCAAAATATGACTAATTACATTTTTTATTAAAATCATCATTTACTTGGAAAATACCAATTTTAAAATTATTACTGATATTATAACACTTTAAAAATGAATTAAGGTCTAATAAAATTATATTATTATTATAATAAAACAAATTATTAATTCATGAACTTATTTTATGGTAATAAATATAATTTTAAATCATTATAATAATGATAAAATTGTTAATAAGAAATTATGTTTCCCAAAAAATATCAATACTAAATTTAATATTTTTAAAAACATTATTTAATTATATAATGATATAATTATGTCATATTATCATTTATAATATGCATAAATTTTATTTATACTTTCATGGGTGAGTTCACTATTCTATTGTTCGGTTTACAATTCAGAAGATTCACATTATTATTCTAAAGGTCAAGTTACTATTTCGTTGGTATTGGTTCCTTAACCAATAGTAATACCTCTTATTTAATTCATTATTCATTTATAAATTTTGTATTGTGTTATTAAGGATGTTTAGTGTGATTTATACTATATGAAATAATTATAAGAAGGTAATTTCAATTGACATAATTCAAGTTCATTACACTCTTCCCCAATTATGAAAATTCACCCTCGAAATTGTGTTTTACATTATATTTTGATACAAGTGGTGGGTACTTTCCTTCCATCACTTCCTCAGGTTCCCATGTTTCCCCTTTTACATATTTTTCTTCCATAGTACATTGACCAGGTGAGTAGTCTTGTTGTGTAGAACATTATATGTATGATCCAATATCTCTAATGGCTGCTCCTCAAATGAGATGTCTTTTTCTAACTGCACCACCTATAAATTCAATACATGTGAATTATATGGTATGTACTTACTTAAGAGGGACAAGTGGAATACATCATGTACTTGATACATGGTAGGTGGAAGTTATTGTCACTAGGCCACAAATCCAATAAGATCAGGAACCTTGAAGGGACCGATGTACTTAGGAAATACCTTTCCCTTCATCTCAAATCTCACAATCCTATTATATAGAGATGTACAGAGGAATATAATGTCCCTAACCTTATATTCATGTTATCATCGATGATTGAATACATAGTTCTTATGTCATCTTTGGGATGCCTTGATATGTTGTTTAATGGTTTCGACCTTTTTTACTATTTATTTGACCATTTCATGACCTAACAGATTACGTTCACTAACTTCATCCTAGCATGATTATGTTATGTATCTTTTCCCTTAAATGGATTCATATAGAGCTATTTGGATACTTGATTAGAAACTATTTCTATAAGAGAAATTAACTAGGGGAAAATGTTGGTCCTATCATCCATTGAATCTCATAGAACATTATCTCAACATGCCTTCTAGTGTTTGGATAGTCTTCTCATATTGGCCATGGGTTTGAGGATGGTAGGTCTTACTGAAGTTCAGCTCAATATTCAAATCACGTTAGACACTTTTACAGATATTTGAATTAAATATCATATCATGATAAGATACAATTGATAGTGGTACTCCATGCATCCCTAAAAATTCTTTTATGTATTTTCATGCAAGTTGATCCAGTTAGAAGTACTCTTGATTTATGATAATGTGAGTTGTATCTATAATACAATCCACAACAACCCAAATAGAATTGTTTTCTCTATAGGTCTTCAGAAGTCTTTTTAGAATGTATATGGTGATGTTTTCACATTTCCATGTTAGCTTGGGTAATAGTTTCATGAACCCTTTAAAATTCTTCCTTTCAACTGTCACTTGTTGACGCACCAGAAACTTTTATGTATATACAATAATCTCCTTCTTCAAATTGTCTAACCAATAGTTCCTTAGAGATCCCAATACATCATTATGCCCCTTATAGGAATAAAGGCGGTTAATCTATTTGTGTCTTTAAGAATCTCTTTATTTATCTACGAATCATATGGAAGACATCATAGTGACTAAAATATCAAGAATCCTTCCTCATCCATTTTGAACTCTAAGGATTTCCATTTTCTCATGGATTCCACCTTCTTCATAATTTCTTCATCATATATTTAAGAATCATTTATTATATCCATGAGTTATGATTGAGAAATAATTTGAGAAAGGAATGATTATGTTCCTTCTTTAATGATTCCCATGTCCATCCTTTGAAAATATAATATTATATGAATCTTCTCAATTCCCATAATGGATAATGTTTCTAGATCCATTCTACTTAGAGCGTCTTCTACCTTATTTACTTTACCTGGATAGTATTGTATTTAGTAGTAATAATACATGAAGAGATATAACCATATTCTTTGGTTCATATTAAGATACTTATATGTGAATATATATTTGAGACTCTTATGATCAATATATATCTCGCACTTCTCCCAATAGAGATAATGATACTAGAGTTTCAATGCAAAGATCAAAGTTTCCAACTCCATATCATGTGTAGGATCGTTTTTCTCTTGAATTTTCAACATCCTTGAGTTGAAGGATATTACATTATCATTTTTTCATTATCAAATAGTCTAATCCATTCTTTAAGCATCTTTGTGCACCACAAAGAGTTCCCCACTTGTTGGAAGAGTAAGTGCTAGTGCAGTGATAAGCCTCTTCTTTAACTCCTTGAAGCACTCTTCACATTTACTAGTCTTGAAAAAATTTAATCTCTTCTGATTCATCTTGTTTATTGGGTTTTAAAATCATGATATGTTCTTCAAATTTTATGGTAATTCCCATGTAGTCCAAAAATTCAATGGATCAACATTACAGATATTGGCGTGGTAAAATCTTCGATTATATTTGTCTTGGAAGGGTCTATATATATTTCTTTTATGGTGATAACATGCCCCAAGAATAATACTTCCTTTATCAAGAAATCAAATGTATTTTACTTTGCATAAAGTTTCTCCCATTTAAATTTCATCAAAATAGTATCCAAATGCTCCTCATGATCCCTGTTGCTCTTGGAGCATATTAAAATATCATCAATAAAGACTACCACAAATTTTTCAAGGTAATTTCCAAAGACTCTATTTATTAAACCCATGAAAATTTCTAGAGCATTACTGAGTCCTATGTGAATCACTATGAACTCATAGTGTTCATACCTCGTTAGAAAATAATATCTTGGTAATATCTTTTTCCTCACCTTTATTTGGTGATATCCTGATTGATGTTCCACATTAGAGAAATAATTTCCCCCATGTAGCTGATTGAACAAGTCATCTATTTATTAAAGGGAATATTTGTTCTTTATCATAATTTTTTGAGCTCATTATAATCAATGTTGACCCACGTTGATCCATCCTTTTTATTAATAATGATGATTGGCGTACCCCATGGTGAAGCACTCAGGCATATAAACCACATTTCTATATTCTCCATTAACTGCTTCTTTTGTTCATACATCTCAATGGTGTCAATTCTATGCGGTGTCTTTGATATGGGTAAATATCCAAGAATAATTTCAACTGAGGACTCATCCTCTTGATTATAAGGAAGACTAGGTAATTCTTCAGGGAATACATATGTTTCATCCCTCACAATGTGTATTTATTTGACCATGATTCTATACTTTTTCTCAATTATTTGTGCTAAATATACTTTCTCGTAAGGTAATAATATCCACAATTGTGATGACGACACTAAGGGATAATAATCTTCCACCTTACACTTATATAGAATTGGAGGATTATTTGGGATGTGGAGAGTGATCTCCATTTCCTGATAGTTGATGATGGATTTATATAAAGACGGCCAATCCATTCCCAATATCACTTCAAACTCTACTAAAGTGAGTATGAAACAATTAGCTTAGAGGTTTAGTCTATGAACATTAATTAGAGGGGACTTTTAAACTTTGTAAGAAATAATTTTCCCATTTTCTGTTATCATAGAAAACTAAACCTCCAAATTTTAAGTCACTGATTGAATAGTTCAACTAAAAATAAAATATATTAAAGAATGCATAGAACCATAATCAAGTAGTATGTTCACTACTCTTGATTGAATAAATAGTGTACATATAACCACATCATTTTTGGGTTACACCTTTTTAGTAGTGATAGAATATTCCCTTCCTTGTTTCATTAGAGGTTGATGTTGGTAATTTCCTACAACAACCCCTATCATAGGGAAATGGTTCACATAATTCCCAAGCTAATTTCAATATAAATAGTTCACTATAGGTTTAGTATTGATCTTAACTATACTTTATTTTTCAAAATTAGTGGTTCTCTTTATATATCATCAGTAGTTATTATCCATATTCTATTATCTTTTACATTTTAATAATCTCTTGGTTCTCACTAAGTAGTTTCTAGGAGGCTTCTTCCCACACTTTTTAAATATTGGATGTTGGTTATTCATTTCATATTGGTATTTATATATTGATCCACTCATATTAAACAACATTTTATGTGTTTATTCCTCCATTCCATGGGACCACTGAGATTCTCTGATCTCTATTTCAACATGAAGGAAAAAAATAGATAATCTCCTCATAACTATCGAAATCTCAAATCACCAATTATTTTCATGTAGTTATCTTTAGTCTTCTAAAAAATGATCCACCTTTCTTTCAGTGTTCATGAAAAAGTCAATGGTGTATCTTTCAATCCATTTTATGTTTTCCTCATAGGCCATGGTAGACTCATATTCCTTCTCTTTAGTATGAGGAATTCTCTTTCCATCTTAAGATGACATGTTTAGGAAAAATATTTATTGAAAACTATTTTTTGAAATCTTCTCATTCCATGGAATAAATTTCTTATTTGGACTTCATGTTCTTGATCTTTGTCCGCCACTTATTAGTTTCACCATCAGAATGATAGACTGCCAATAAGACTATCTTTTATAATAAGAACTGGAGGACAGATAATATATTCTCAATGGAGTTAATCTATTATTTTGTGAGGAGGGTATCAGATGATCTAATAAAAATGATAGGTCTTGTTCATATAAAGTATTCAACTAAAACGTTCTCTTTCTTATGAGAAAGTGGGAATTCCACATGAATCAAGTTATTATTCCTAACTTGATTCAGTTGAGTAAGTACCTTCATGCAGTTTTGAGCACCCATTCCCATCATATTTGGAATATCATTTGGGAAGTCATCACATTGACAATCACACAAACTATTGTCACAAGTTCTTTTATCTATAGAAATTAACATAAAAATATCATATCATTAAGAGGGATTAAATACTATGTTAATAATTATATAAAAAAGAAACATTGAACAGAGAAGGTTAAACTTGTAAAGGAAATGTATATACTAACTTGTGATACCCTAACTTTCTATCTAGGTTATCCATGGTGATAGAATTATCCCTTGGGTTATAAATAAAGTTCTCTATTCTAAATCTACAAAAATAACAAGATATATCTCTGATACCAAAT
This sequence comes from Viscum album, assembly GCA_963277665.1. Taxonomy (NCBI): domain Eukaryota; kingdom Viridiplantae; phylum Streptophyta; class Magnoliopsida; order Santalales; family Viscaceae; genus Viscum; species Viscum album. Next base: position 1,320,714,466 of record OY728142.1, read on the forward strand.
ATAGAGACCCTATTATTTTGAACATATTATTACATGTTTTAAGCATAATTCACTATCAAATACAACAAAGGATGATGAAGACTGGTGAATTTGGAAGATTTGTTACATAATTTTAAGTAATCAAAACAAAAAAAAACTTATTTTATTTAATCTCTATAATGATCTCATAACATCCATTGAGATATTACAAAGGGTAACCTGGGGAATACAAGAACAAAGGGTTTATTTAAAAATCCTAGCAAGGGAATAATCATGGGAAAAAACATAGAACATGGGTTAAAAGATGAAACAGGATAACATAAATAGAAAGAAACATGAATAAATATAAAAACATATAACATGTATAACATGGAAAAATGTTACCATGAAATAAAATAAATTTGGAAAAAACATACATGATGACATAAATATGAGTTAAGTATAGATGTCAAGACTACGTCACTTGGGGGACAATGTCCCATAAAGGAATCAGATTCACTCTTTATCCCAACATGACATATCATGAGAGTAAACATTATCCAATGCATTGGACATCTATCTGGTGAATACCACTATAAAATTTACATGAATATGTGTGCCACATGAATAATAATACATTAGGGTTACCCATTCAATTAAATGTGTATCTTAATCATCTCATAAGGTATTAAAAATGGTTTTATCATAATAATGTCCATGAAATAATGTATTTAGAGCATAAATGGACATCAATAAAGAAACATAGGCATATATAATGATAAATGGTGTGCAATTTTAGTAAAAAAATTATAATAGTCTTTTGGAAACATTAAAAATTTCCACTTTAGTGTGGTTTTAAGAGAAAATATTAAAGAGAATTTAAAATGGAAAAGGAATAATTGTTTTCAAAAAACTAAAAATGAACCACTATAGTTTTTTTCATGATAGAATTAATCATTTTAGAAAAAAAATAATGGCGTAAAATAGATTACGGATGACACATGATAATTGGTAATGAATCAAGATGTTCCCATGAATCGGGCATTCTTATCAGGAAGAATTTAGAAGTGATCCTAATTAAAACATGTATTTCCCCATAAAATAAGGGTGAAATAACCTAGTTACTTGATTTTGGATAATATAACAATAATTTATAATTATTAAATAAAAATAAATAAGCATTACATAGGGATAAAGGGAGAGAAACGGTAATGTAGAGGAAGAATGAAGGTTTGGGTAGAATCCCTTACCTTATGTTTAAAAGTGTTATGTACTTGAACTTAATGTCATATTTTATCAAATTAAAATAATTAATTAATTAATATCCTTTTATATATTTATTTTATTTATCATAATTTTATCATGTCCATTTATTTGATTTTTGATGAGTTATGAGACAAACTTTTATCATTCAGGAGCATTCTTTTCCTTGGTTTTTGTGACTGGTTACTTGTATAAATGTATAGAAAATCAAGTAAATGAGAATGATTGTCAAGAATTTAATTTCTATGTTATTAATGAAAATATATAATATTAAATGGTAATAGAAGTCATTTGTTAATTGTGGTTGAGGATGAATCATTTGATTTGTTGTTGTGATAATCATTTAGATTCGGTGATGTTTTCATTTTTAGTATAAAATGATAGGGGAAAATAAATGATGATATATTATTCCATTAGAAAAAAAATATTATATTTAAGGTACTATATTTATCATACCATTTTCATGAGGTGAGGTGATGAGATAATAAGAAAATAAAATAACATGAAAATAAATTAATAGAAAAGAAAGAGGATTTTACCTCTTCAGTCCTTCTTCTTGAGAACCTAATTAGGGGGATTGGTTTTGGTAATTTTTTGAGACCAAAGGCTCTGAATAATGGTAAATAGACTTAATAAGGGATTTGATCCCAATTTGGAAAAGTCTAAAATCTAGAGAGGTGTGAGGATAATAAGTGGTGAGTTGTGGTATTTATAGGGGAGGAGATGGGTGTTTTCACATTATTTTATTCATTAGTTTTTTTATTTTGCATCGATATAAGAAATAGTGAAAATTCCATGAATAAATTAAGTAACTATATAAGGATAATTCTATATTGTGTTTCTTACATCATCCACATCTCAATTAATGGTGTATTTAATTTATATTGAATATATATTGTAAATTTTTGTATTTACTATTCACCAAAATTTAAGTATTTCAGAAAAATCCCAACAAATCACCTTAATAAATTTTCAACATGTAGAATTAAAAATTGAAATCCGTTTTATGAAAAAAAAAATTATAAATATTTTTATTTAAATTTTTTTAAAATCATTAATTTATTTGAAAATAAAATATTTAAAATTATTACTTATTTCATTATAACACTTTGATAAATTAATTATAGTCTCATAAAATTTTATTATAATAATAAGACAAAAAAACTAATTCATGAATCTATTTTAGGAAAATAAATTTTCTTTTGATCCATTATAATAATTATATTACTATAAAATAAAAATTTAAGTTTCACTAAAATATCAATACATTATTTAACATTATAAAAACAATTATTCACTTATACTTTGATATAATTATATAATATTGTCTTTTATTAGATGCCTAAATTTTATTTATAATTTAATTGGAGAGGTTACTATTCTATTGGAAGGTTTACTATTCATAAGAGTTATATTACCATTCTAAAGGTCAAGATACAATTTTAACTGTATAAGTTTCTTAACTTCTATTAATACCTATTATTTCATTAACTCTTCATTTATAAAGTATGTATTTTGTTCTTAAGGTGATTTTTTGTGATTTATATTATATGACCTAATTATAATAAATGAATTCACAATGATAGAATTTGGGGCCATTATGACATCCAAATGTGGTTTATGTTTCATAGTTTAAGCCTCACTCTTATATTAAGGTTGTGATCACAAATCGGATTCCCAATGCCATATTTGTCTTGAATTTAGTTAATTAAATCATTTTCCCCTTTTATGGGCAGATATAGATAATTATAGAGTATGAGTAATTAGTTTATGTATTATTAATGTTGGGAACTTTTTGTTGTTTTCATCAAGACATTCTATGACCGAATACTATATTTTTCTCATAAAAAGTATTATGTTCTACAACTAAGAAAACATATTATTGATGCCTAAGGAATTCTGTTCTCATTCAAAGATTCATAATTATCCCATATTAGAATGAAACTCAGTATCATTACTAATTTAATTCCATACACATAAAATGAGGTATCCTATGCTCCTCAAATAAAGTGAGGTAGAATATTAGGCTCTCCCCTGAGGTAAAAATGGAGAGATCATATGCTCCTCATATAAACATATTATGTTTTTTATATAAGTTATATTAGGTTCATCTAAAATTGAATCCCCAGATCATCAACAAATTGATATTATAACCATTAAATAAATCTCCAAATACTCCTCACCTAAATCACCTTAGGCCCCAAACCTAAGAAAGTATGTATGATTCAACAGAGATGAGGGCTCACCCTATTCTCAACACATAGTGTACTTTATAGTCATTAGACAATGAAATGATCACTTTTTTCAGATCATAGAGAGGGACATTGACCCACTTACATTTTTTTAAAAACAGTGGTAACATGATAACATAAAATAGTTATAAATAAAAATATGATCATCCCATAATAGAACAAACCATTTAAATTATGGTGGAGATTCTCTGAAATTCTTGGTGGTTTTCTATAATGACATGGATTTTACTATATCTTAAAGAGGATATTGGATAGTAAGGCTATTTTAAAGTATGAATTATTCCACCAAGAGGAATCCTATATATCTAATTCAAGGATGAAATAATCCCCACAAGTTCTTATTTCATAGTTTATAGTCATACGAGAAGATATGTCCATGTAGATTAATTTTATTAAATCGAGAATTTTGTGTCATGATAAATATGGAATTAAGGGATAAACTGGGACTTACCCATAAGTACATCACTTTTGGAGTAATTACTTATATAGTTGAATATGTATTGGACCATCAAGGATGACATAGTTGGGAATTTCACCTAGTAGGAGGCCCATGGTTTTACATTAGATAATAGAGGATACCTATGGGGCTCTCCTATATGTTGTACTTCCTAAGCAATGAATGTGATCCAAAGAAATATATGCTTCAAAACCAATTTGTGATGTAAAAATATATGGGATCTTAACAAAATATTCATGTTTTATATATGAATTTTCCATGAAATAACAATGATCTTATGTATACAGGTCCCATTTTCCCATAACATTCTTGAATTTGTATTTAATTATAGAATGATATGAGATGTATGTCCCTGGTATGGGTTTCAAAAAAGTTGGTAATTTTAGGAAACCATGACTTCTACATAGCATTATAATCTATATAAAGTGTATTATTTATTAGAGGTAGTGTTGAAGAAACATCGTGAATAAATTTCAATATTAAAAAAACATGTGAATGGATATTCTTTTAAATTCCCACATACAAGAGTGTAAAGTGGATATCTTGTTTCATGAGTTGTGTGAAAGTGAATATTGCATCAGTTGAGGACTCTATATCACTATAATATATGGATCAGACATAAAAACTGTATAATAATGTTTTTCAAGTATTTATAGCCTTCTCTATCACAAAATATTGATGGTATAGTGATTTTTAGAGTACTCATTAAGGGATTTCACATGGGAACAACAGACCTCTTTTGTAGAAAGTTTTGTTCTAGACTTGTAAAAATGTGAGTTTACAAAAAACATTAACATTTATCTTGAATTTAACTTTTCAGTCATAATCATTATCTAGTCTATCATGTATGTTTTAGAGATTTGGAAATTTTTTCATAAGAATCTTTTGGTTTGATTGATTAAATCATTACCTTTGTTCTTTATTTTATGAGTCTGTTATAAAATTGATGAAAATTGAGGTGGTATAATTTAGCCTATATTTATTTAGTTATTCATCCTATACTATCTCTCTTTCTCTATCTCTTCATATATCACAATCTTTTTTTCTTATCTTGTCAGAGACAAGGCGACAATGAAGATGGGTTTGGCTAGTGGGGGCTATAGTAGTTTTGTGGTGGTTGTGAGCACGCCACATTGATGTGATAGGGAAGTGAGAACAATATGGTCATAACATGGTGGTGTGAGGTTATTAAGAAAGTGGGTTTGTGGTCTGAAACAAAGTAGTGAAGGGTTTAATGTCGTGTGTTATATGAAGTAGTAAAGACAAAATGAATTGTGTCCTAGAGTGACATAATAAATAATGATGATGGGTGTAGGGGAGACTCTTGAAAATGGAGGTAAGGTTTGTGGTGGCTGGTGTCATGATGGAATTAATAGGATCAATGAATTTATGTTTATTTAGTTGGGTGAAATAGTAGTACAGGGGGAATAATGTCTTTTATCTTGTTATAGCGTAGTAATGTGGTGTTTTTGACAAATTTTAATTGGGCAGATATGGTTAGAAGCATGGATGTGAGATGAATATTTGGGTTTCCCCATAAATCTAATCCCTCATGTTTAGATTATGTCCTTTAAACTAGAGGATATATGGGGTGAATTAAATAGAAAAATTGTTTCCTTCAATGTTGGGAGGTATAGTTTTTCTTGGGTGGTAAGACATAGTGCAATAGTCAGACCATTTGTTAGTATCAAAAGTAGACAAGGCAAGAGTTCGTTGTCCCCTGGTTCAAATTCATGGCTTTCCATGTGGTTTGAACTATTACTTAATTATATGTTAATTGTTTTCCTTCATAGAGTGTTTTATTTGAATGATTTAATAACCTTTCCTATGTATTTTTTTATATAAATTAAAATGGTGAAATCCATCCTTCAGTCATAAGTATATTTATAATTATTTCATTATGGATGATAAATAGGTTTGTTCATGATGATCACTGTGTTTTAGTTTTTATGAAACCACCATGATTTTTTGGTTTTGTTAGTGTTAAAGATTCCCCTAGAATCCTCAAATAGGGTCGATAATCCTCCTTGCATACTCATGATGTTGGAACTACTACATGTTTATCTAATTGGTTGGGTATCTGACCCCCTCCCCTTAGTATTATTAGGGAATGAGATAATATGTCTATGGATTTTGTATCCCCCATGAAAAAGTAACCTAGATAGGGTAAGGTATCAAACTATAGGACAGTATCCCCCCTACTTACTATGGTAATGGGTTACTTCACTACATTTCAATGGAGGTTATATAGGTTTCATTATATTGGTAGTTCAAATATGTGATCAATGGAATATTATTAGTGGAATGGAGGTTTTGGTATTTATCTATTTGATCAGATTGAATCAGTATTGAGAAAGAAAGACCTTAGTGGATTATAGAGGTATTTTAATAGTTAAAAGGTTGATCTATAAAGATATAATTCAGAATCGTGACTCCTCAGTACACTATTAGTTTCTTTTGATACATAATAAATATCTTTCTACCAACATTATATCTTGTGGAAACCATATTATTTTGAGAGCCCTATTTTCTCATATTCTATGATAGTATATAATTATATATTTTATGACTATGACATCCCATGGTCAATTAAAGTTTGAGTGATTAATAATATTTATATTTGTTCTTACCGACTTCTCAAGAACCCTCTACTACCACAAACCATTAATGGATGTGTTGTTTTTTATTTTCATTTTTTTAAACCCTACTTATGATTTTTGTACTCACCATTTCATGTAAATTTAAACAAAAAATTATTTTTTGATATAGTTGATTAATAATTTTGGGGATCATCTTGGTATATTAAGAGTTAATTCATCTTATTTAGTGTGAACAGGTAGTGATACATGACAGTTCACAGTGGATCATGGTGGACTTATTGGTGGAGTTTATCATTTCAAATTGATTTCATTCTAGGAATATACATTATTTTTAGGATATCCCTAATGCATTTTATTAGTTATATTATGAATCTATTCATTGTACAGTTCCATTTTTTTTTACAATTGTGGGGATGTATTTTTTACAAATATAAAATGCATGAGTTATATATGTTTTACTTTATAATATATATGAATATTTTTGGAATTGATATTTATATTATGAATTTCAGACATTTACCTTTTGTAGATTTATATAATCTAGGAACTCCAATATTGTGAGATATTCCTACTTGATGATTGCACTCTCCCTTGGCCTATTATATTTGGGCTTGAGGTGATACTTTAGGCATACCATTGGTCCAGGTGGGACCATGTTGGGTTTATTCAATTCAAAACTAAAATGATCCATTAGATAATTTACTATAAATAATATTAAAGTGAAATATAATCATTAATACATTATGCGTATTCAATATGTGGCATCATTATGAAATTTAAAAAAGGAATAAAACCATATGTAAATAAAAAGACAATGAACATGAAATAATCATCCATTTGGTTTTAATTGAATTTCGTATATCTTATAATAAAAAAAATAAGGGAAAATATTATAAAACAAAATAATTTTTCTTATTGATTTAAAAAACTAGATTTAATGAATCTATATATGTATGAAAAAATATATATTGGAATATAATAAATGAATTTTATATACGGCCCTTGGAAATATAACCATTGGACTTATGGTAGCTGGAAATATGGAAAACGGATATTTATATACTAAATATACTTGTATAAAATAAGTACATTTATTTTTTATATCATTTGTTCAAAAAGTAAAATTTATATATTTAGGATAGAATAAAAAATTATTAAATGAAGTAAGATAATATAATAATTTATTATAATATTTTATTTTTTGAAATATATATATTTTAGTCATTAAATATTATTATTTTCAAAGAGTTAATTGATTTGTTTATAAAAATTGATAAATATCCAGAAACGTATGTAATGAAAAAAATTAATTATTAGAAGATATATATTGGTATGAGATTGTATAAATTTTAAATGGTGTACTATTTGAAGAGCCTTTTTAAATTATTTTAAGTGTATTTTTATTATAAATATAATCTGATCCTTAATGAAGTATGATTTTAATAAAATATATTATTTATATATCTATATAATTACATAAATCTCTATTAATAAAATTATTATTATTATTCAATGAAATATAAAAAAAGTTTTTCATGTCAAAAATATAAATTTCTAAAATAATATATTCATGTGTAATAAAAATGTAGTTTAAAAATAAATTTCAAACACTTTTTGAAATTTTTTCCAATAAAATTGATTTTAAATTACCATATCCTAAAATTTGTAAGGTAAATTTAATTTTTAGTCATAAAAATATATCAATGTAAAACTATTGAGTTTCATAATAAATGTAAAATGAAGGTAAATGAGTAAAATATGGTGTAAAAGCCTAAAATATCAAGGAAAATCACTTTAAATTTTGTGTGTGAGTGGATACAGGACCCATCTCCTTTATCTATTATGAATCCATTATCCCTGAAAAATGACAAAATTAAACATATAAAATGAGTATTTGGAGAAATTACAATCTAAACTAACCAAAAAAATGTCTCCTCTTTAGCCTATACCAAACTACTATTTAACTTATTCTATATACTATATAACTATCCATTTATTTAATATAAATTTCTTAAATGGAATTTGGTTGCATGTCATCACATGAAATCATTTTAAATCCTTGTTTCTTAAGGAACCTATTTTGAGAATAAGGGAACTCATCAATGTATGTATCCAGTTCTTTAATATCATTTTTAATAAATTAATCATATAAAATATTTATAAATATAATTCTATATCATAGTGATTTTATATTTACACTAATTTGTTTATATGAAAATTATATTACAATTATATATCTTGATAAACATACTCGGTCATTAGTATACCATTTTCCTTTTTAGATCAGTTCATCCAGCTACATGAATGATTATATACTACCTCCACCTCCTCTAATAGATATTATTATAAATATATTAATACTGGAAAAATATTATATTATTTTATAATTAATTTTAATAATATTTTTAGGAAGTGTGATAAAAAATAATGCCTCTTATTGTGTAACTTGTTGTTCTATTTTGAATACTTGAAACATGTCATCATCAATTATATTTGAGAAAACGATACCCATAATTCAAAAAGAATTACCATCAGTATAATTGACTCACAGAAAAGAAAAATTATTCCATAACCTTGAATACAATTCTAATGATGATTATTATATAAATAAATTGGATTGATATCATAAGTACATAAACTGTACAAATCAATAAAATTTACTTAAAAATGATGATGAAAATAAATAATAATGAACTCATATAAATTTATTCATTGATTATAATTAAATATTATAAAAGGTAATAGACATGAATAATGTTTAAAAAATAGTTATTAATTTAGTTTTTATTACAATATATGTGTTTAAATTTCATATGTGAAAATTTGGAGTAATGTTATAGGGTTTTAATATCAATTTCCCTTTTTCTCATATACATCATATTCACCACATTTTTTCATTTTTTTAGTGTATATACATATCAAAAATTACATATTTAATATATTTAATATAATTGAATGAATTTTAAAATATATCTATTTTTATTTCATTCATGGTTTTTTGTTCAAAATTCTTTTAATATATTGGGGTTTTATTTAGTACTAACTTTCAAATCGATGTTGATTAAAATTATATTTCCATTAGGGAAAATCAAATGTGCATTACCACTATATAACTTATATTTTCGTCTTCAATAGTCACTTCAAAGGTTCATATCTCTTCTTAATCTTTAATCTTCCATTGGTTAACAATTTTACTGAAAGGTCACTTGTAAGTGGTGAAATCCCTATCTATTATTTTTGGTTGAGTATTATTCTCCTCCATATTCATATTATTTATTTATTTTAATAAATATCCTTTTATTTATTTATATTATTGATAAAGGTAGTTTTATATTTCAGTTTTATTATTTAGAAAATAATGAAATGAATATTTTGCGAATGTGTTACAAATGAGTAATTTTCTATTACTTTGAATTTCATAAAAAGGTATTAAAGGAATATTTATACAATATCATCCGCAAGAACACATATTTCCTAAGATATAACAATAATTAAATATTAATATTCCATTCAATTGTTTCCATGTTTTTAAATTTAATTTATATTCTCCTTATTTTATAAATTATATAACTTGAAATAAAAATTACTACAAATGTAATTGATATATATTCTTATTTTACAATTTAATTGTCTTTGTTCCTTCGAATATTTTTCATAAATTTTCTCATCAACTAATATTTATTATGATTCATTGAAAATGTGTTCTAATTATACCATCTAGATTCAATCTATATGTGGATTATGATAATTATTTTTGTAAATATTCATCAATCTTGTTCATTTCCCACATATTATTTAAAAAACAGTTCAATTATGAATTACATAACATCAATGTGGTGGAAATATATATTTTATATCATTATATGATGGGTGGGTCATACATATCTATATATTCCCTTCACTAAATGTTTTTTATAATTATTTTATGAAGTTGAAAGTGTGTCTATCTAATGTCCTAAATGGTATAGGTGTGGGTGGATAGTCCATATCCACCATATTTTGGGTAGGTGGTTAGACTGGTCCATTATAATATTAAATCCATGTTAATTAATATTTCCATATTCTATTATATCATGTGTGGCTACTGATTTTCTAAATGGTATAGGTGTGGGTGGTTATTCCATGTCCACCATGTTATGAGTATGTGGTTAGCTTGGTCCATTATAATACAAAATCCATTGTAGTTAATATTGATATATGCTATTATATCTATGATTATGTTTTGGTCAAATTATTATTTTTTGAGAAAGACATTTGTAATTTTATCCTGATTCATGATTATTGACCCATGTCTCCATTCTCCTTTTTATTTATGTCTTATAAAATACACGCGGATTTATTTGAATAATCATGATTTATGATCCATTTTTTATTTGGTATAATTACCTTATTTCATTTTTACATACAATGATAATATTAACATATATATATGTTAATATTATTGTCACATATTATATTCAACTGAAATCTATTCTATTTTTCCATTCAATGAGCATATGGGATAGCCACTTCATATGATACCTTTTCATCAATTAATGAAGAAAACAATTACATCATATATATATATATAGGAATAATATATGAATAATAATTTTGGTTGACTTTGATATATTGATGGAAAATATGTTTATATTGTATCTCATATTCAAATTCATGAAACCTACAGGTTTATAGGTGTATTATATTGTGATATCTACTAAATAATCTTGGATTATGATGTAAATGTGTGTATCTTAATATTGTGTTGCCAAATACAAATTTTGAAGGAGACGAACCAACACCCCCATTTCCAATAAAAGGACATACGGTTGGTTCTTCAGTACATAAAAATAATTCTATTAACGAATCACCTATAGATAACCAACAACGTATTACCCATATACATACTTAACATGGAAAACCATTCAGGCCTTCATTTTCTCTTTCAAATCTAGGGATTCATGAGTCATGGTATTGAGGAAATGGTAATTGACCCCGCTGGATCCTAGGTTCTACATATTATAACAGAGATTTCCCATACGGTATGCCATCTGAACTAGTGGTTTGTTTTTTATGAGTCCCTATAGGTTCATTTATAGCACTTACCAAATCACCTAGTAATTCTTACAATCTTCAAATCTTGAGTTATTTTTTATATTGTATAAAATTTATAATATGTCATCTACTCTAATATATGAGATAGTAATTCTTCACCAGTCATCATCTTGTTGGACTCATTAAAAAATAGAGATTTGGATAACCAAGTTTCACCATGATAGATGAATGTTCAAACCCAACAATATTTTTATTATTCGCCTGAATTATGATTTCCATAATGTCTTGTTTTTCTTGTAGTGAAATTGAAGGTTCACCATAAATAATAATGGGTGGTTCAGTAGCCTACATTACCTCATAATCCTTTAGATAAATTGGGCACTCAATAAATATCATAACTATAAACACATGCCTCACTGTGGGGTTTAACACTTCATTAAAATAGTAAACAAATATTTAATAAATAGTTATAGGAATGATTATATGTTATTAGGGAAATATTATATAATATAAAATCAGTAGTGAGAATATTTACAAAATTTGATAGAAATATAGTCTCACTGGGTCCTAGGCCCATCATAGCTACCCCATATATAAAAAAGGATAATTCTTGAGTCATCAGATACTGGATACTTTACCAGAGACCCTTTTACAATATTGGGGACCAATATCCCACTATAGGATTCTATTTCACTAATTATGATGGATCTTCATTTGAAAAATAATTCATTTCATCCTCATTTTCCCTGAGAATATTCATATAAAAGTGAAAAATTGTTGTTTACCTTATGAAACATGTGTTCTAATGATCTATAGGACACTTTTGTTTTATGATATTTATGAATCACATTCCACATTTTATTCCTCCATGAAATTAGGATCCAAGACTCCCAAAATAATTGGTAAATCTTATGGAATCCCACTTTTTTATTATGTAACTTTTCGTTTCATTTAATAAAGGGAGGGTCTTTTAATGTTTTTTTCTTTAAAAATAATTTATATAATACATGAAAATATAAAAATATTATTTTAATCCACTTGAATGGATTCATAATAGGTTCAACATAAGTTTAATTACTACATATTTTAACCTGGGGACATACATTAAATGAAATGGTGAGTAGATGGCCAAGTAAGGGTAAACAAGGGTAATAGTTTACTTGTAATCTTGAGAAATATCATTAAGAACATGATGAAATACCTAAAGGCATGAAGAAGAGCTATATAATAAAAATAAGAACATGAATAATAACTTGTTAATGTGGATACAACATTTAATTGAGTCATTAATATGCATTTCATCAAGGTTTATCACTGACGTGTCATAAATATTATCAAGGTTATTCACCAATGTATCATAAAACCTATCAGCTCTAGATATTAAAATTTTTACCTAATAAATTGGATGTCAATCAAGGAACACCATTAATATGTTTTAATTAATGTGAGATACAAATATCTTAATAAAATATCCCATAAATAACCCATGAAGAATAAAATAAACGGGTCTCATTTCAAAAATCATGGTATTTTAGAATGTTCTTAAAAACCAGATCCTTTTGTCATTTTAAACCGATGAAAAGGGAAGGCTAGTTTCTTGTATGTTAATGCTAGAATTAAATAGATTATTTTTAAATATATCTGAATACACGTAGAAAATAAAAATTATTGTGTATTCATAAAATAAAATAAAATAATTTCTTGATAAAAATATAGAAATATTGATATGAAAATATAGAAACATAAGGGTATGAAACATAGTTTTAGAAAACATTGAAAAGAGAGGGGATAAGGGTATCCCATTCATAAATTACTCTAAATACATTATAGATATAGAATTAAATATTTATAAGAACATGGTATGGAAATTTAAAATACATACCACATAAAAAAGGAAACTTGAAAAGAAAAGAGAAGTTGATATTTCCCTTACCATGAATAGTGACACATAAAGCATGAATATCGGCACCTGGGGGATTGAGGAGACCTTGGGAGTACTCCTTGTGAGGAAAAACTATCATATATTCATTTAGGGTTATTTTCTAATGAAATTAAATTAATTAATGTGTGGGTATTTATAGAAATATTTAGAGAGTTTTTTATTAATTTTCTTAGACACCTCGTTGGTGGTATTTAGAAAATCGGGGGTTTTCCCATGGTATTGGCCACATAGGAAACCTATTGAGTTACATTAACACATAATAGTCAACCATAATTTTAAATTTATCATTAAATAATTATTAAATATCTATGATTTCATCAAACTTACCAAAATACTCAAATCTATTTTTACTATTCACAAAAAACTAAAGTATTTTATAAAATTCTAATAAATTAACCTTATCCTAATATCAATATTCTGAATTCAAAAATGAAATTTATTTCATCACAAAAATATCTAGATAATATATTTTTATCTTTTAAATAAAAAAATACTTATTTGTTAAAAACAAAAGCAGATAGAAAATGCATAGTAAAATTGCATAGTAAAATTTCTAATACTTGAAAAACTATAATTATTTTATCATTTATAATTAAAAAGTAGTGTTATATTAAACTATTTAATTAACATAAACATTATTAACAAGACCATAGTTTATTATAATAATTATATGTTTCTTGAAAATTAATTTTTTTTTCAAAAAATATATTTATCAAACTCCATCTCAATTTTATTAAGCAAATATGTTCTTAAAATAGAAAATATTGAACAGAAATTTTATTAATAAAAATGTTTTTCAATTTTTGTGACTAATTCCTTGAAACATAACCCCCCCCCATAAATCCCATGTAGGATCTAAGGGTATGGTCTGCAATGGTTATAAATTCATTGGGTTGCTCAGATAACATTATTCGAGTAGTAATTACAACTAACATGAACTTCTACCATAGGAGATTTATTTCAAGAATCACTGAAGCTAAACATGGTATTGGTCTAGAATGAAGACCAATTATGTTAACTCCATCCTCTGATTTGTAAAATGGGATTCATATGGCATAACTCTACTAGATTGGGCCATCGACTCTTCTTTATGCATTAATTAACCATTATGATTTCTATTTATAAATCCAATTATAAGGTTAAAATTATTTTTAAGAGTATTGTTTCCAACAGTCATATTAACCAATGATCATAATTGACTAATAGTCGTATAACGGTCAAAACCAAAAGGTCACATTTCAATTATACTCACTTCATTATAAATGGATATAGTTATTTTTAGTACAAAACAATATAACACACATTTTCAGGAAAAATATTATTCAAAAAAACCAAGGTCGTCACATTATTCCCCCTTAAGAAATGTCATCACTAAAATTTATTCTCTTTCCCCCATTTGAGAAAAGGTGTGGGTACTTTTTCCTCATTGACTCATTTGATTCCCACTTGGATTATTCTTATTTTTGGTTCCTCCACAACACTTTAACGAAGTGGGTAGTCTTATTACATATAAACTTTTATCTATGGTCCATGATCTATACCATCTTCTCCTCATAAGATAGGTCTTACTCTAGTTTTACCGCTTCAACATTATGTACATGTGAAGGGTTAGGTATGTACTTTCTTAAGAGAGATACCTGGACAGAAATTATGAAATTGAGTGTGTTTTGGTGGAAGTGAAAGCTGACAGGCCTTTACTCGTATGAAATCAAAGATTTCATAAGGGATAATCTACCTGCAGTTGATATTCCCATTCTTCCCAATCCTCATGACTCTCTTACAAGGTGAATGTTGAAGTAATACTTTGTTGCCAACATCAAACTCCAAGTTCCTTCGATGGTTGTCAGCATAACTCTTATGATAACTCGGTGCACCCTTTAAGTGTTGTTGGATGGAAGGAACCTCCTATATCATCTCTTGCACAAGATCATGCCCATAATATTTCTATCACTAGCTTCATCCCAAAATATAGGAGTTCTTCATCACTTTCCATATAGAGATTCATACAGTGCCATTTGAATACTCGAATATAATTTCTTGTTGTATGGGAACTAAAATAATGGGAGAAGTTAATCCCATCCACCTTTAAATTCCATCAAGCATGTTTTCATCATTTCCTTGAGTGTCTAAATAGCCGTTTCAGATTTTCTATCAGTTTGGGGTTAAAGGATGTATTGAAATTTAATTTAGTACCCAGATCATATTGAATAAATCTCCAGAATTTTGATGTGAACCTTGGATCAAGATCTGATATGATGTACTGTAGAACTCCATACATTCTGACGACTTCTTTGATGTTTATATTGGTGACTTGATCAAGAGATAAATCATCCTAAATAGAGATAATATGGGTAGTTTTAGTGAGATGTTACACTATAACCCATATCATATTATTTATTTTGAAAGTTCATGGGAGACTAGTGATAATTTCTATAGTGATATTTTATCACATCCATACCGGTATGGGTAGTGGTTATAATACTACTTTTGGGAGTTGTCACTAGGCCATTACTTGATGACACACGAGGCACCTTTTAGTGCATTCGACAATCTCTCTTTTATTTTTATCCCACCAATTATAATCAAGAGGGTCTTTATACATTTTCTTGCTTCTAGGATGTATTGATAATGTAGAGCTATGAGCTTCATCCATAAAATCCTTATTTATTTCTGGATTAGGTGGAACACATAGCCTTGTATGAAATTTATGTACACTTTATTGATAAATATTAAACTCATGAAACTTCCCATTATTCATAGGCTTTATCTTTTTCTGCAAAAAAAAAGATATTCTCTTTGAGATTTATTTATCTTCTATAGCAATGATGGTTGATAAATAAGTTGGGATGGGGTTGGTTATGTATCTATCCTTATGATTCCCATGTCCAGTTTTACTAGGTCTTTGATCAAAGGGTCTCTCTGAATCATCATCATTTCCAGCACAACATTGTCTTACCTACTTACTGAATCAACCACTTTTTTACTGTTCCCATGTAATAATGAATTAAATAATCATAGTCCTTAATATTTTCCAACAATATACTCTATCTCATGTTCAATTAATTTTGTGTTAAAATATACTTCAAATATTGATGGTGTGTGTATATATCACATTTACCCTATAAATATAGGGCATCCATATCCTTAAAGAAAAAAAACCACAACAAGCTCCAGTTCATGTGTAGGATAGTTCTTCTCAAAAGGATTAAACTTCCTAGATTCTTTTGAAATCAAGTGCTACCTAATAAGACACACTTTGTCAGATAAACCCCTTCTCCAAAATATCTTGGAGTTAATTTTTTAAATTCCTCTATATCCACATTTTCCATTCTATATGGATTTTTTATATCATCTTGGATCAAAGCATGAGTTAAATGGATAACTCTACCACTCTTTCTTGGGGAGGTCCAGGAATCTCCTTAGGAAATATATCAATGTAATCCTAAATGATGGAAAAAATTTATATTCTTATATTTTCATCCAATTCATCATCATCTCCAATCAACTACATATAGAATTCTATGGATGGTTCTTCTAGAAAACTATCGGGTCAAGATATCTCTCCTTTGATGATAATTGTAGGTTTTCTACTCAATAAGACTGGTATTTCATTTATTCTTCATTTTATATTAGCATTTTACTTTGATAGCCATCCCAAACCTAGTATAGTGTCGAATTCCATAATGGGAATGGCTACAAGATTTATGATAAGACTATTCTATCCAAAGTAAATACTAGAGTTTATATACACTATTTATGGTTGGATAATCCCACTATTAGTCCTGATTGAACACTCTACTACTAGTTGTTTAGGAATTTATTCTATATTTATTGCAAACTTGAAAGTAACAATGGAATGCCAATAACCATTATAAAAAAAATTACCTCCTACCTTCGAGAGATCAACGAGAGTCCCTACCACGACATCATTTGGAAATTCAACTTCATATATCATGATATAAAAGTCAACTTATTTATATCTTGTCCTATAGTAAGTATGATAGTTATTCCCCTCCACTAACCTCAGATTTGGAAAATGAATGGAAAAGTGCCTAATTTATCCACACATGAAGCATTGGACTTTAAGTAGGGTCTGCACCATCTTCCATTTTTCATTATTGTTGAGAAGTTGAGGCTTCACCTCACTACAGTAGTCCTGAGTAATAGGGATTTCTCTTCCACAATTGTAACTTTTCTCACTCCTGAGAAAGGAATTACCTTAATTCTTCTTCCCACACTTGTAAACATGTAAATTTTCAATTGATTTCCAACTATCCATTCATTAAAGTTCCTCCCCAGGTTTGGTTTTAGAGACCTATTCTTCTTATTAAATTTTTGACACAACTTCATCTCACCAAACTCTAGTTAAACCTTTATAGAACTTCATACGATTTCATCCTAGATGTTATCGTATTGGTTAGATAAATTCTTCTGTAGAAGATTTATTAGTCTAATGAATAATCTATAAACCTTATCATTAGGGTCCATTACAAATCTAGAGGCCTAATAAGAAATTATTCTAAAGTTCATCTCATAACTACCAATAGATTCATTCTCTGTATTCTTCTGTTCAAGAAATTCATTCTAAATTTTCATTCCCATTTAATGAGGGAAATACTTTTTAAAGAAGATTTCCCCTAACTATTCCCTATCCATATCTTCCATATCCCCTCTTGGACTCATGTTTTTAATAATTTCCCACCACTGATCAGATTCTCCCTCTAAACGGTCTGCATCCAGAGTGACTTTCTCTTGTTCTGAAAAATGAATTATAGAAATGATCTTTTCAATTGAGCTCATCCACTATTCCATAATCAATGGGTCAGTAGATCTACTGAATTTTGGTGGTCTTTGATGAAAAAGGGAATCAATGGAATGATTTTTACTTCATCATGAAACTAGAAACTCTTCTTGATTCAATTTATTTCTCATAACTTGAGTTAGTTGATTCATCGTTCTCATGAATCTTTCTATTAGGTCTTCCATCAAAGGGTCATCATCACATGGTCTATTGTGCTTACCATTTACACAGTTCCTCATATTTCCCTCTATTTTCTAAATGAATATAAACTAACTGAGAAATATGTGTCTACTAATAATCTTATAACTCTAAAATAATTTTATGTCATAAAACATCATTCTTAAATTTTTAATTCATTAACAACAATTAAATTTTCTATTAATCTTTCATAAAATTTGATAAAAAGCATGTGATTAGGAAAACATATCCCCTAGGTGTGTCAAACCAGAAGTGCAGCAAGGCCTATTATTATACACTGGTTCTTGATCGAGTCAATATCAATGATTTTTTTTGGGTTTTACCCCTAAATACATTTGTCCCATAGCCATATCCCCTTGCTTGTATCCAGAAAAGTATTTTTTTGTTCAAAAACCATGTACTTAATAATTCACCAAAATACAAGGAAGTTCTATTATATTTAAACTTTTCATAAGGGTTATTCCAAAGGATTTCAAATACTAATTTCTAATGATAACTAAACTATATTTTTATACCGACTATGACATCCTACCTTTTTATTACATAATATTTCATTACATTTTACAAAAAAGGATTTTTTTTTAATGTTTAGTGTCTTGTAAATAAGGAGCACAATACATTAAAATATTAAAAAAATAATCTAATACACCTAAATGGATTCATTATAGGTTTATACTAAGTTCAATTACTACATCTCATAACCAGAGGATATAAATCAAAGTAAAGGGCGAGCAGAAGGCCTAATAAGGGTAAACAAGGGAAACATTTTACATGTGATCTTGAGGAATATCAATAAGAACTTGATGAAATAAATAAAGGAATGATAAAGAGGAATATAATAAAAATAATAACCTGAATAATAACTTCTAAATGTTTCTACAACATTTAATTAGTAATTTATAAGAATATCACCAAGGTCTATCAGGAGGTGTCATAAAAATTACAAATATTATTCACCAAGGTATCGTAAAATATGTCATATCTAAAGATTAAATTATTTATCCAATGCAATAGAGTGATATTAGGGGGAACACTTAATATGTTATAATTAATGTGATACCTATATATCTTAATAAAACATCTCATAAATAAACCATGGAGCATAAAATAAATGTGTTTTATTTCAAAATCATGGTGTTTTAGAATGTTCTTAAAAAAAGATCTTTTTTCTAATTTTAAACCAACAGAAAAGGAAAGATGGTTCCATGTATGATAATACTAGAATTAAATATATAATTTTTAATTCAATGTGAATAAAACTATATATGAAATATAGTTGGGTATTCACCAAAGAAAAAAATAAATTCTTCATAAAAAAGAGATAAAATTTGAGACAAAAATTTGGCAGAATGAACAGTATGAAACATGGTTTTAGAAAACATTAAAAAGAAAGAGTAAAAGGGTATCCCATTCATAAAGGACTCTTAATAAATTAATTTTATAGAATTAAATGTAAAAAATAACATGGTATGTAAATTTTAAATACATTCCACATAAAAGGAATCTTAAAAGGAAAAAAATTAAGAGTTCATGTATCTAGAATAATGACTCTGAAAACATGAACATCAGGACTTTAGGGAGATTGAGGACACATTAGGAGGACTCATTGGAAGGTAAAACTATAAAATATTCATTGATGATGATTTTTTAATGAATTTAAATAAAAAAATGGTTTAGTATTTATAGAAAATGCGTGGGAGTTTTTTATTAATTTCTGTGGACACCTCGTTAGAGGTATTAGAAAAATCATGGGCTTTACCATGGTACGTTTCCATTGAATTTTTCCCTTGGGACACCTAATGAGTTAATTTAACATAAAATATTCAAAAATAATTTTAAATTAATCATTACTTCATTATGATATAGTTATGATGTCATTAAACTAAGTAAAAAACTCAAACTATATTTTTAGTATTCATGAAAAATTAATGTATTTTATAAATTTCTCATAAATTCACCGCAACCTGATATCCATATGATTAATTGAAAAATGAAATTAATTTTATCATAATAAATCAATAAATATGAAATTTTAAATTTTTAAATATACAAAAACTTATTTATTAAAAATTATAGCAGATAGAAAATGCATAGTAAAAATGCATAGAGAAATTTCTGATACTTTAAATACTAAAATTATTTTATTATTTATAATTAAAAATTAATGATTTTATAATAATATTTAATTATCATAAAAATTATTAATAATATCACAGATTATTATAATAATTATATGTTTTCTGAAAAGTATAATATTTTTCTGGAAAATAAATTTTCCAAAATCCATCTCAATTTCATTAGGCAAAACTACTCCTAAAATAGAAAAGATGGAAAAATAGTTTTTTTTTATAAAAGTGTTTACACTTTATGTTAATAAGTATATGAAACATAACCAATTACAAAACTTTTTTATGACCTAAGTGTAATGTGTTCGATGGTGATAGAATCATTGGGCGGCTCAGATAACATTGCCAAAGTGGTAATTTCTACAAACATGAACTTCTCCTGTAGGTTATTTCATTCAATTTTCACTAATTGAATACTAGAATAGTATTGATATAGAGTGAATACAAAAGATATTACCTCCCTTCCAGTTTTTAAGAAATGGGATTCATAAGGAACAACTCTACTATGTGAGGTCATCGAATCTTTTTTCTGTATTAATTAACCATTATCATGTCTATTTATAATACCAATTATAACATTAAAATTTATTTTTAAGTGTATTAAATCCAATGGTCACATTAACCAATGGTCATATAATGGTAGAAACCCGAATTTCACATCATAATTATAATCTATTATTATAGGTATATTGTTATGTTGAGTACAAAATAATATAATACACAATTTTAGAAAATTGATTTTATTCAAAAAACATGGGTCTTTACAAAAATAAGGATTCATGGTACAATACACTTTCTTTATAGAAAATTAGGGTTTATACACTGTATTTCCTTTTTTGATTTACAAGGGACCCCTCTAGATTCGCATAACTAACCATTCAACACATGTCAGATAAAAGAGGTCAATATTTTGTTAAATATATTGATTACATGGTAGTTATAAGATCTGAGTGTTATATTGTTATCTATGATATCTCCTAACGCTTTAGGTAATGTGATATCCTCCCCCTCCATTTGATACTCTTCTTGCCTTTTTTCACTTCCCAATGAGTATTCATCTATATAGTTCCTCCAATTTCCCTCTATATGATTCTGAAAAACATCGTAGCCATCATTTGTATTCTAATAGAGCATTTTCATGACCCAATAAAAGATGAATCCATCCATTCAATTGGGTTATACTATCACATATATTTCAATGATGTAGTATATTATAAATAGTGGCTGAGTATGAAAACTATAAGAACATGATTCCATCTAGTAATGTCAATTCCTATTGAAACAGCCTCCAATGAATCATATTCTTGTAGTATAGCTAAATCTCATTTCATGTCATTAAGGATTAATAGATGGTTTCATCTTATTATATATCTCTAATTATATTCTTATGCTTCCACATTGAAATTCTAGGATTAGCCTCAAAGGACCATGAATATATACTGGAGTATCAGATATGCTTCATGTGATAATCTTACAAAATAGATTCTTCAGCCCGTAAATCCTTTCATTGGAAATGATTGTGGGGCCTTAGATGTCTCTCAACAATTACAACCATAGAATAAGACATCATTCAAAAAATTGGATCTCCACTAGCATTGACATATCCAATGCCATTTTTTCCCAATTTTTGTATCATTTTACCCATATATAAACATAGGTTTCCTTATCATCACCCCATGATAAACCACTATCTATATCAAATGTTGACTTCAAGTAGTCCGATTTTGTGTCTAATTGGTAGTTTCATGAACCTACCACCTATAGTATCCTGAGTGAGCACCTAAAAATTATCTAAATTAACATGAACTCATTCTTGAGGTGAACCCTAATATAACTATGGAGTGTAAATATGGATATAGTAGAACATACATGAAACTCTCATATGGTGTTAGGATGGGTAATGATTATATTATTGATATATATAAGTAAAACCCCTCTTTAAAACTACACTATATAAATCTTGTCTTTGATGGTATCATTTCAATCTTCCAAGAAGATTCAATTTAATTTTTTTAAGGGGTATGAGTTAAATTTTTGAAGGATTTCATCAAAAAAATCATCTTAGTATTTCTATTTAAATAAGGATACAACATAATTATGTTAATTAGTTTTAAGTCATAAATCTATATCCAAGGGATAATGGGGTTCTGTAATTAATACCCTATATGCGTGATGACACTTACCCATATAAAAACTAGAATGGGAAACATATAAATACAGACATATCCTTCTTGATAATGTTCTTGGTAATGTTTTATAACGTCTCCCTAATAGGGATGATGAGGTGTATTCATTCTCCATACACTATTTGTGCTTCCTTGGTAAAGGCTCTTAGACTCACCACATATGAGTGTCCCGGATGATTATTATTATCCTACTAAGGATGAATTCTTAATAGATTTCAGACCTTTGCTGTTGAGTAATATTCTTGTTCATTATTAATCCCAAATCAATTTATTCTTTCTACTAAATGGAGAAATAGTATGACCTAGTATTACATCACAGTTGCAATTTTGAGTAACTACTTTGTACACACATCTATTCTCCATTAATACATGTTGAGGAACAACATTGAACATATCGTGGAGGAGAAGACTATGTAAAGATTGATTTCATTCACATATTCTACCATTAATGTTAATATAATCATATATTTCAATAGGGGTATATTTTTAATCCCCATATAAATTAATTTTGAATAACAAATGAACATATATTTCAGTAAGTATTAGGATCTATATGATCATTTCAAGAACAAACACGTATATCTTAGCCTCGTTATAGAGAAGTTAGAAAGTATTTATATATTGTTACTACCTTCTTTGAAGCTATAGGATGTAGTATGTTTGGTGTTAGGTATCTATATATTACTTTAACAATTCCTTTAACATCCCATATTAATGTTGGAGGTATAAAAAATCATATACTATTGATCACAACCAAGAGGGAAACTTCAATTAGTAAATGGTATTTTCAATAGATTGAACATATAACACCTTCTGGTAACCCTACAAACTATCTATAATAGTTTATTTATACACATTTTTTATCTATTTAATTGATGTCTTAAAATTAAGAGATTATTTATTTTTTATCTAGGGGGGATTCCAATTAATGTAGGTTGATACAAGGTCCTTCTCCTCACAACATAGCTTGATTTGGAGATATTTATCCATATATCATTTTACTGCCTCATAAAATAGTATCATGGAGTTTTTAGGTGGGATTACATGATAACAAAATTATCTTGTATCCCAAAACCATATAGACGTAGCATATATGGAAATGGGTACTCTCTTCGGTCTTAAATATAAATTTTTCTAGCATCAAGTGGAGTGGATAGATCTAGATACATGATCCTAGAAATAGTTTCTCTGACATAACTATTTTCTATATTGTTAATCCCTGATAAATTATGGTTACCATATTTTATATCTTGAAATTTTTTTGATTACTAGGTATGTATTATTTGTGAAAGTAAATTTCATGCAATACCATTACTTTATACATGATTTGATTAGTGAGATTTATTCTGTCACTTTCTCTATAGGTAATATTCATAGAAAAAATTTCAAATTAGTGGTGAATTCATAAAATTCCAAGTGGTTTTATAATTAGTCCCATTTATATTTTGAGTTATAAAAAATATTATATTTAGACCATTTTTTTCAACCCTTGTATTTTCTTTCACGATCCAAAAACCTATTTATAGGATAATAAGTGACATTTTCGCTACATGAGTTTAACATGAACACTGAAGAAAATACCAAATAATAGTGACTAGTAATAAAATTGACATTATCCTTCCTATTTCTAATTAATTTAAATGAAATGGTTCATTTATGGATGTGAAATATTTATTTAATTAATTATCATTGAAGTGGAATGAAAAAGAAGAATGAATTTGAGAATCTTTCTAGAGACTAGTTGAGTTAGACATATGGGAGTCACTAACACGTAGTGTCTTGGAAAAAAATTTCATGAGTGATTAATTCCATGGTGACCATATACTATCATGATAAAGGTGGATTATATAAACCCTTACACTCTAAAATTTAGGATATTTTTATTCTTTTTTAGCACATGAATCATCTCAAATCATATAATATTGAATTTAATATACCATACATTGTCCAATACATAGATCACAGTAGCTGGTAGATCATATGATGATTACCTCATGAAATTTCACTGATACATTTGAATGTAATCTATAATATTTCACTTAACTCTCTCTCCATGAAGAACACATTTCACCCAAGGTAATAATACCTATTGAATTTTCATTTTTCATAAAACTATATTTCAGGAGACATTAATCTATGCATCTCAATGAAACCAAGGTGAGTTAATATTTTTTTAGAGTGACTAATGAAGGGTAACATACCTCACCCTATATAAATACATGCAATGAAATAATACTTTCATGATTGGGATTACAACTAAATGCTTATCAGTCACTTGAATCAAACATCAATCGAGTAATATTTGATTGAGCACGACACATATCGTTACTTTATCCATGTGGTATTTTGTAAATATTATAATAATCCCAATGAATATCAATTTTCTTATTCTTAATATCTTTTCACCCAAATTCATAATTCCCAATTAGATCATTCTTTTGTACTTTTTCAAAACACACACATCCTTAAATTATGATGTTAAACTCCATTGATTTTTATAGTTATACAACCCTATACTATGTAAATTAAACTTCATAAATTTTGATTTCAATAATTTAGTATACATAGGATACACCATTATGGTTCAATACCAATAAAATTGAAGCCCCATAGTATTCCTCAAAACCCATTTACATTAAAAAACCCCAAGCCTTCTAATAAGATTAACTATAATTAATTATTCTATAGTGATTCCCTATTACACCCTAAAACATGTGTTTCCCAATTTATATATGAACATTTAATATCCCCACTATACCCTAAAATATGAGATTCTCCGCTAGAATTTAAACTATGATCATCCCCATGGATATTTATGTAACACCCCAAGCTTCTACAGTACGCTTCTCTTTGAATAATACAGTAGCGTATGTTGTATGCAACTTCGAGTTATAACACACCACAACCAATCAAACTAGCCATTAAGAATAGTAATATCCATTTTTAGAAATTGAATAAATTTTATCTACCAAAATGGACTTCTTTTTTGGATTCGGAATATCAAAATTAACCTAGGGAGAATTTTTTATATTTTTCTGTAAACTTTCAATTTTTGATGAATAGTGAAAAACACTGAGTTATAGTTTAAAACCGAATTTTTATTTAAATAATTATTTATTTTATTTATATATATTTTATGTCAAAATAGATACATAATACCTATATAATATCAATGTAATTTATTAGATTCAGTTTATAATAATTTTAGATATATAAAAAACTTTATTCAACTTTTTACCGTCTTTTACCCACCTTCTAAGAGTATTTTCAAATTTACATAAAACATAATTTTACCACTTCTATGAGTTGAATTTAAAATATCCAATAGACACGGTGGATTTTAGTAACTAAAATGTGTTTCAATAAGATGAAAATAATTTTTGTTCAATAGTAACGTTTTACTTTTATTTACCACGGTTAAAAGTAAATAGGTAATTAAGGGTAAAAATGATATTATTAATACCATAAAACATGCCCTTATTCGATTGGATAAGTATAATTAGACCAAAAAAACCTTAGTAATAAAATATGATCCTTTAGGTCCACTTGGATTAGATTAGTACATTTATTATTATTTAATTCAAAGAAGAGTTAAAAGTGTTAAATTCAACGTTTAATAATTAAACAATTTTTAATATAGGGTTACACATACGCTAAATTCCAATATAAATATTAATTAGAAAGCTAAAAAAATTTCCTAAATAATGTTATTTTATTTATATTTTTTATCATAAATTATTTAATTCATTTATGACATAATGATGATGCAATAATTATCTAATTAAAAAATATTAAAATAATTGATATTATAAATATCCAAATAAATGTAATTTGATAATTTTTATGAATTCCACTAATATTATAGGATATTATGATATTTTAGGGTTGGATATATGAATTATTTTTGAAGTAATAATGATGTAATAAATTTTGGAAAAACAAAATACCAAATAGTGTCAAAATTGACATAAATGAGTTTTTAAAACAAATATTATATTATTAATTGATATTATATTCCAAAAAATATAAGGTTCGGCCAAAAGACATATATAATGATATTTTTATAATTAATTAACAACTTGGGGTTATATTTAATGTATATTGTTTGTTTATTAACCATATAATATAAAAATACAAAGAGACACGGTAAATGTCAAACTATTTTACTAAGAGTTAAATCTAAAGATAAAGTTAATATAGTGTCCCTAACCTGTCTAAAACCTATTGGTTGAGTGTTTATAGACACATCCCCACCTTATCCTTTAAATAATTCATTTTGGATAAATTTTAAATAGAAAATTATTTTATTATAAAATAATATATCTATCTTTTCCTAAGGTGCCCCTCACCCCTCTTATAAAAGGGCTCTATCCCTTCCCTCAAATTCACAACTTCAAAGCCTTTTGGATCAGCCAACCCCATACCCAATACCCTCTCCACTTTCCTCCCTTAATATTAGAGGCATTCCTTTAGTTAAAAATCCATCCTAAGGATCACTTTTGATCAAATCAAAACGAAGAACCCGAAGAATAGGTAAATATTTCATCACCTCTTTCAAGTTCTTTTCTTCTTCCACATCCTCTTTATGTGTTGTTTCCATTTTAAAATAATAACTCCAGTACCTTCTATATAATTTGATATTATTATAAATATGGTACAACCATATTCATTATTCTATACATCCTTTAAATGACATTTCACCATACATGCATACTTACGGCTTACCGTCTCCACGTCGTGGTATAATTGTTATTCAATACATTATTATTTGGATGGGTATAATAATGACATGTAATTGATGTAAATAATAAATACAACATTACAATGATTATTTATGTATGATATAACATCCAATTATATATTATTTTAATATCAAAAACATTATATTGTCACTCGTGCGTACGTACAGACTACCATCGCCATGAACACGATGAGATTTATTCCACATCATATCCATTCAAGACTAATTTTCATTAGATGATTAAAAATAATTTTTAAAGACATAATATAATTATGAATATGAATAAGATACATCCTATCCATAACAAACATCACTTACATAACAATGCATATAAAGGAAAATGAATCATTTAACACCCGAAACAACGATAATACTAATATATTATTAACAAAGCAATGTTAAAAGATCATATATGATATCATATTAATGTTTATGATTCTTGTATAATTTAATAACAATTATTTCACCATTATAAAAAAGGTTAACCTACCCTCGACCAAGGAAAATTACAAGGTAAGGGAAAATTTAATAATATCTTTAATATCTGAGGTTGTTTTTACTTAAGTATCTACTGTGACCTCTTTATCATCCACTTCCATGTTTCTTAAAAATGTATTCCAAAACATTTTTACTATTTACTAGACAATGGTTTAAATTAATTTATATCATTTTTTCCTTTTTATAATTTTTTTGAAAGGAATCTTTCCCTTGATTTCCAAACAAGGTACCTTATGACCTTTTCGACCAAATTAAGGTAAGAATGTTTTTTAACTTATACAGTGAGTGCGGCAATTTTTCGCTGTTATATCATCATGAAATATTCCGTTAAAAGATTAAAAAAATATTTTCAAAATAAATGTTTTCTTTATAATTTTGTGACTATTAAATGATTTCAAAATAGAAAGAGAGATTTCTCTAAAATGGTTTTGATTTCATATATTTCAACATCCTTTGATGGATTTTAAGCTTATTTGAAGTTGATTTATTATGATACAAAACCATCATATTATATTTAAGGTTTTGTGGTGTGTTTGAATGTGGATGTGTTATTTTTACATCATTCATAGTTTATGGAAAAAGTATTGACATTTCATATGCTAGTCTTAATATGAATGTTTATGTTATGTTTAAACCTTTTCATGTGAGGAATGCATTGGACTTTATATGTGACAGGTGGATCCTGATATAACACCCTGATGCATTGGTAGGTCTCATCAGGAAAACTATTGTCTTGGCACAACGCCTTGAAAAAATCTTATTTGTAGTCATGGCACAAGGTCTTGGCTATGTGTTTATGAAGTCTGGCATTATGCATTCCATCATTACGAAAGTGGATATTGATATTGCATGTGATTATTTGACTAGTAGAATATCCATGTGAATAAGTAAATGGAATTATTTTATTTTATCAATTCCATATTATGATGAAGTTCAAGTTTAAAAGGCTTTTGTTTTAGCCTTATACATTGAGCATCTGAGCTCACCCCTTTATATGTTTTATTTTTCCAAGGATGTGAAGAAGTATATTATGATTGACTTGTAGGGATAGTCTATGGGATCTCAGTGTTGTCTACAGAAACAATGTTTTTGTTGTTTTCCATTTTATGATATAATGTAAACCTTATTAATGTATCTAGTACTTCCAAGGAAACTAAACTAATCGTTCTTTTAAGACTTGATCTTCTATGATCATGCCAATGATACGTAATAATGCACCGACTCTAGACTCCTGGGGTCAGGGAATAACAATTTATCTGCAAGAACCATCAATCCTAGATTTAAACATAAAACTCATATTTCTATATGTGATGAGTGTAAGATGACCCACCCTTCCTTCTTTTATTCGAATAATATATCGTATCATTTTTTATTTGACTCATGTAATATGAAATTACATTATAATTGTGACAAGTATTAGATGTACCATAAATCCTAACATGATAATCCTAATATGACCTATCCTTTATAATGAGATGATTTTTATTTGACCCATCATTACTAATGTGTCCAGAATAACATAACCAATATTTTTTGTGAAGATGGTAAGATAATGTATCATAATTTATGTTTAATGTAAGATGATATATCCTTTATTTTGTTATGATCATAATATTTCATTATTATATATAATGAGGAAGAGCATAATACCAACAAAAAAAGGTATTTCTAGAAGTTAAGAAAATAATACACATGAAATAATATCATTTCCTTAGGAAACGAATGTGGCCATAATGAATAGTAAATCATCCAAATAAATATTAACCTTTCCAATGAAATTATAAATAAAATTTATCAATCCTATAAATACAAATATTATATAATTGTATCATAGTATAAGTAAATAAATTTTTTTAGAAATTACTAATTAAGTGTTGGTATATTTTTAATCATAAATATTTATTTACATATTTGTAATTAATAAATAAATTAAAATAAAATTTATTTTCCTAAAATTTATACATAGATAATTTTTTTACTATCCTATGATTTTAATATAATTTTATTTGACCTTAGTTAAATTTTTAGAGTTTTATAAAATAAGTTATATATTAAAAATATGATTTTTTTGAGTAAATGATGATTTTAATTAAAAATTAAATTTCTCGTATTTATAATGTTTTTTTAATAAAATGGATTCTTTTTTTTAATTCAATACATTTAAAAATAGTTAGGGTGATTCTTTGAGATTTTTATAAAATATGTGATTTTTTGTGAATAATAAAATATGATAATTTGCGTTATAAATACATTAAAATTTAAATACACTATTCCAAAATACAGATGATTTTTCCAAAATAACTCTTCGTTGCAAAGTAAAAGGGGTATTTCTCCCAAAAATCACTGATTATTTTATTAGAGTATTTTCATTTATTTCAACACCTCTATTTAATTTTCTGATTTATTGAGATTTATATCTTATGTTAATTATCTAACATATATTATTAAATGATTTGTGATTATTTTGAAAATGGATGTACTATCTTGATACCATTCCCCATACTACTCAGAATAGTTAGTGATTATGTTAACCTATTAGGGAATGTTATTAAAATTATATATATATATATGTTGTTTATTTTTAACCTCATTCATATGGGGAATTTAATGGTATTAGTATGTTATGGTAGGGGGCTTATATATCCCCTCAATGCATCGGTAGCTCTTAAGAGATAAAGTATACTTTTTTACCCTTTATGTATGGTGACTTATATGATGCCTTGATGATATGTTTATGATGTCTGGCATTATGAATTCCCCCATTATAACACTAGTAATTGATAGTCAGTATGTTTATTCGATAAGTATAATATCCATGGTTATTATTTTTATGGAATTATTTAAATATCTTTTTTTCCTATAATTTTATGCTCAAGATATTGTTTTAATGACTTGAGTTTTTAGTTATTCACCAAGCCTTATTTTTTATGTCTATGATAGTTTAAATTGTATTGCTTACCCTTATTAAGAATCTAAACTCACCCCTTTGATATGTTTTATTTTTACCTAGGATGAAAATAAGTATATTATGAATGACTAGAAAGGACAATCTAAAAGTTTATGGGTGTTTCCGAAGGATTTTTTATGCTTTTTTTCCTTTAAAATTGTATTGTAAAGTACATGTATGGAATCTAGACTCCAAATTTGTCATGACCCGTCCTTGGGGCCCATGCCGTGACTACCCCAAGCCCACATTCCATAGGCCAGGGGCAGGAGACTAGCACCAAAGGCGTAAAACCCGATAACTGTGAAGTCATTGCCTTTATAAAAGTAAAAAGACACCACAGAGTACAAGATGAAGTCACACTAAGTACAAAAGAAAGTGCTGAAATGTAAATGGGCCAGAATACAAACCCAACTGAAAATATAGCTACAACAGAAAGAAAGTACAATAGAAAAAGACAAACAGCTGGTAGAAAGGAAGAAGCTCCTGGGTCGTCCTCCTCAGATCCTACCTGAAGGGTAGGTATAGATAGCGCAGCTCCTGGATCGTCCACCACGGTCCTACCTGAAGGGTAGGTACAGATAGCGCAGCTCCTGGATCGTCCACCATAGTCCTACCTTAAGGGTAGGTACAGATAGACTCCACAACGCTCTCACCCGTCAACCTCCTCCGAGTGTCGTCTCGTCGTGAAGTCCCCCTCTGGATACTGACACATCATGTGGTCCACCTCCAGGTATCGTCCAGTCCTCGAACACTTGGCCTCTGTCAGCGCTGCCCATCGTCTGCAACCAACACAATGAGGTGCGGGCATAGCCCGTGCAGGGGTGTGTATACGATACTCCGTAGGGACCCTGAGACCCTCATGGTCTCACTAAATCCAACAAGGATAATCAAAAAGAAGGATCTCAACATATAACCATTACTTAGGTATAAGCCCATACTTATACCAAAGTTATCAAGTAACCCATCTCAATCATGAGGTAAACACAAAGGTTATAGACTCAGCTCAAACCAGGATTTCCATTATCAAAACCGTAACTTCGGAAGAGCCCCGTCTCTGGAGTGTACAGTGGTCCTGTCACGACTCCGAGGTACTACTCACTAACCTAAGACTACTGAGGTACTCCTCCTGTCGAGTACCGCGGGCCAGCCACCCAAACACAGTAGTGCTTCCCGCCGGGGTATGCCACCCAAACACAGTAGTTCACAACCCCTAATAGCCTGCAGAGGTACTCTCCGGACGAGTATCGCGGGTCTGCACTGTCACACAGGTGGTGTTCTGTCTAACATGGGTCTGCACCCAAACAAAGTATTGCTCCGTCCACTGGGCTAGTCGACTCACTCCAAGTTGAGACGGTCAAGCAGTCCTTAGGTCTCAGTCGGTTACACAGTCTCTGTACTCTGCATGCTCATCTCTAGGAGGGTCCGCTCCACGAGCTACAGGTCGATACTCCAAGTATATAAAAGTCCCACGAAGAAGTATCTCTAAGGACCGCCTCGTCATAGGGGTCTCAACGCAACAGACGGTTCGTCAATCAGACGCCCGGTCTGTGAGTTATTAGCCTTTTCGTCCCAGGAGCCCGGTTGGTTTCGTGTGCGATCCAACCCGGACGTATCTAAACTATACCCCAAACTCTTATAGGGTATAATCATAGGGACCGTTTCTCAACGTGATCACCAACGCTGCTGACGGTTCGTCAAACGGACGTCTGGTCTGAAAGTTATCATCTTTTCCATTCTAGGGGCCCGGTTGGATTTCGGATACAATCCAACCTGGCCACTATCCAACTACGTCCAAACCATGGGAATAGTATGCCAAAATTTCCATCTCATCAGGAGGTTTCCAAAAAAGTTTATGGTACGTCAATCGGACGTCCGAAGCTCAAGATTTAAGCATTTTCGCTCTGAGGGCCCGGTGGGTTTCGTATCCAAACAAACCTGGCCGAACGCAAAGTTCTCTGAAACCTTGATTGTAATACACCGAAATGACTGTCTCGATCCAAGGATCGCTATGAAACAAACGGTGCGTCGATAGGAGGTATGTAGACCATGTTATGGGCAAAATACCAAAAGAGGTCTGGAAGTAGGGGAATCGGGCCCGGGCCGACCCGGCCCGAGACCCCCTTCCTCGGCCCGAACCGGGTCGACCCGACCCGGGTCCAGGTCCAAACCACTTGGGCGTGGCCTTGCCCGGGCGGCGCGGCCCAGCCTGGCTGTCTGGTCTGGTCGCGCGGCGCGCTGGCGCACCGGCCAGGAGGCTCGACCGAACCAGCTGAGCGTTGAGACACGGGGGGTGCTTCCCCCCACTTGCTTCGCTAACCACGGCCCCGCGTGGGGCTACCCCTTGCCACCAGATGCGGCCGAGTGTCGTTTCCCGCCTGTCCGGTCCCGCGTGGTCGTGGAATCAGCGGACCTCCTTGGCAGCGCGCTGGGCGCCACCGCCTCCTGGCGGCCGGCCGCCGGCCGATGCCTCCGGCCGCCGGCACTGCCATGCCGTCGAGGCGCGCCGGCGGTATTTTCCGCAGACCACCGGATGCACTCCGGTGGTCCGTTTTGCTCACTGTATTCACCAATGGTCCTCCTGAGACCCGACCTTCACCGCGGAGGCTTCAAAATTACCTTGCGGCCTCGTTTGTCATCGCCCGTCAATCTACGCTCAACGTTCAACCAGTGGAGTCTTCGAATTACCTCTGCGGCCTCGACTCCAGCCATGATTTCGTTCAGCCTTAATGGCGCAGCACGATGGCACCGCGCTTCTTCACCGTGTTCTTTCTCATGTCTGTGCGGTGTCATTGCACCGTGCCGCCTTTGTTCGTGCCGCAACAAATCAAAACAAAAAAGGGGGAGGAGAGTCAGTCATGTTCATGCGGTCCGACCCCCTCCCGTTAAGTTGGTATCAAGCAGCCCAAAAGATGAAGAACATCAACGATTTTTCACGAACAAAAGAAAACAACCCAAATAGTTTTTTCCCGCAATTTAATATTCCCAACCCGCAAAATAAATCATTCCCTGATCAACTTGAGGATGAGTTGATCAGAGTTCTTTGTTTTAAAAGGAAGGAACCACAGGAATATAGACGTATAAAAAAATTAACCTCTACCTCAACGTTGTCGTCAAATGAGAGTTCGTCACAGAATTAACCATTGCGGAAGAAGATGATCGTCGCGGAAGAAAGCGTCACGGAAGGCACGTCGTTGGCGTCGCGGTATACGGCGTTGCATGCTCGATCTCTAAGGATTCAGCATTCTTGTCGACCTTCGTCGGAGGTCGCCGTTCTTCGCGTTCTTCGTGTTCTTCGTCGAAGAAGAAGAACATCAAGCCCCTTATCCTTTCTCCCAAAATCCTCTCAACGCAACAAGAACAACTAAATAAAATAAGTGGTGTCTTATTTTATTTACACACAAACCAACGCTTGAAATTCAAAAAGAAAAGAAACTATCAATTAATTGAGGGATTTAAAACTGCCCAATTAATAGAGGCATTTATTAAAAAGTTTAAACGCAAGAGTTGACTTCGTTTAATAGCGGGTGCGGGTGCGTTACTTAAGAAGAAAAGAAATGGTGGGGCTCGTGTGGGACCCACCCCACCATAATCCTCTCAAGGGTAGTTATCAACAAGTGGGTCCCATCCCTAACTCCCTTCATTGGTTATAACCACATAAGAGAGAGGAAAATCGTTATGACACAACACTTAATCCACTTAACACGAAAAGAAAATATAATTGTAAAACAATTATATTATTATCCCTCACTTTAATTGTAACACCCCAAGATTTTATGAAAAATATTCTTTTAATTTCATTAATGTCTTGTGTTGTATTCTACACCAAGATTACCATGCGCTATACGCAACACCATATTAGATTGCAGTATACGCAACACTATTCTTGGATCGTGTTACACACAATTTTGATAATAGTTATTCTATGCAACATTGATTATATATATATATATATTAAATGTATAAATGAAATATGGTTGGATTCTGTTATACAAAACAACGAAGGATTCTTTCACAACACGCAACCCTGACATGGCTTGCATTACACGCAATCGCGACCTTCCTCGATAGTGTGTGTTGTACGCAATACCGGGTTTTAATAAACAACGATATATTATTATAATATATTCATGAACTATCCGTTATGAATAGTATTAACTAAATTTTGAATTTTATAACATTATTATTCATCTTACACATTTTCTAGAACATGGTATAATAACCAAATAAATTTTTCGTGTAAAATTAGTATTTTTCAAAAAATGCAGTTTCACCGCCTTTTGATGGCGCACCCACATTAAATCTAGTTTTCGACATGTTTATATGTTCAATTTGACAAAATAAAATTCTTCTTTTGAATCAGGATATAAAAATTTACATTAGATAATGTTTTGATATTTTTCCGATAACTTTCATATTTTAATGAATAGTAAAAACACGCTATATTTTAATTAAAAACAACTTTTTTCATCGTAATATCATATGTGGTTAAATTATAATACTGAATGGTTTTAAAGTATAAATATAATATATTTTTACCATTTAATATAATGTATGTCATTAGCATTGATTTTACATTGAATTCGTAGGTTAAATCAATTTAATCTTTTGCAATGTTTTAAAGAAAAACCTCTTTTCTTTCGACAACGGGATTAATTTTAATTTAATTTCTGCATCTTTTGTTTATTGAATTTGGAAAATGGATTCCATATTTGGAATCAATGGGTCCAAATTATGTTAATAAGCTACTTTTTATTTTTGGGCATTGTGAATAGTAACTACGGTAAATTTTATTTACTATAGTTAAAGGTAAATCGGGTAATTAAGGGTAAATATAAGATTATAAAATTACCCTAACACTTATATAACTCCTATTGTATGGCTAAAAGTAGACCCATATAACCTAAGGGTCGGATTAGATTCATTTTATGGACTTTTTTCCATGAAAATAATTTAATTATTATTAAAACCAAAGAATGTGACAACATGTCACTTTCTTAAATCTTATAAGTATAATAATTTTAATTTAGTGATAAAATTCATGAAACTTCGAACATGAATAGTTTAAAGAAATCTAATACAATTATCTACATCATAGGAATTTATTTAGAATTTTTAGGGATTAAATAATTATCATTTATTATGACACAAAGATTATGCAGTAATTGTCTTATTAATGAAATATTGACATAATTGATGTTATAAATTCCCAAATAAATGTAATTTGAGAATTTTTATAACTTACAATAATTTTATAGGTTAATATGACATGTTATTGTTGATTTAAGTAACTTGGTTTGAACTTATCATTATGTTATGAATTTCATAAAAATCATGTACCAAATAGTGTCAAAATTGACATAAATTAGTTTTTAAAACAAATATTATATTATTAATTGTTATTTTGTTCCTAAAAATATAAGGTTCGGCCCAATGACTTAGATAAGGTTATATATATTAATAATAAACAACTTGGTGTTTCTTTGGCTTGATATGGTTTGTTTATTAACCATATAGTGTAAGAAAACAAAAAAGACACGGTAAAAGTTAAATTATTTAACTTAGAGTAAAATCTAATTGATAAGGTTAAAATAATAACCTAAACTTGTCTAAATCCTATTGGATGAGATTATTTCGACCCATACACACTTTATCTTAGAAATAATACCCTTTGGAACCATTATAAAATGAATTTGACCTTAATATAAAATAATATTTTGAGATTTTCCTAAGGTGCCCCTCTCCTCCCTTATAAAAGGGCACCTCCTCCCCCTCTTCCTCACACCACTTTGAGCCTTCAAGTTCGGCCAACCCCTGCCAAAATCTCTTCTACACTTCCCTAGTATCATCCTATAGGTCCTGGTCTTATTCAAAGATCATCCTTAGTTCTTTAAGTGGAGATTAAGAAAAGGCGCGTCAAAAAGAGGTAATATCCATTACCGATCTTTTTCAATTTCTTTCTTCTTCAACTTATTCTTCTTTAGTTGTTTCATGATAAAGTAATAAAATCAGTATTTATTATATACTGATATGTTATTATAAATATGAAACTACTCTAATTAACCTTCTATCCATCCTACGAAAAAAATAAAATCATCGCGCGTGCGTACGTACGGAATACCGTCTCCACGCCGTGGTGTAATCTATTTTCCACCACCACCTTACTTGGATCGGTATAATGGTGTAAATAATTACTATATATGATTATTATAAAGTGATTTTTATTCGTAAATAGTATACATAAACTCCAATACAATTCCACGATCATGGGAACGATATCACCACTCGTGCGTACGTACGGAATGTCGTCTCCACGATGTGATGTGATTCGCTCTACATGATCTTCATTGCATAATGATTATATAAATGAATTGAATGAATTAATATGATATATATTACATTAATACCATTCTGGAAATTATGTATCTATAACCTAAAGATAAGAATAATAATTTATTCAACAAAACACGCATAAGAACAAAAAGTTATAAACGCCCGAATAACAAGTAGCAATGAAATATCACTACGAAGAAGCTAAGAATATGACCATATATGATATCATAACAATAATTATGATTCTGGAATAAGTCAATAACATTATTTAAATCATTATAGAGGAGGTGCGGACACGTACAAAGCATATCGGACCTAAGGTAAGGGAAATATCACAATCTCATTTTTATCTGAGATTGTTTATACTTTGGTATTTACTGGGGTGTATTTTATCATCCACATCCATGTTTCCTCAATATGTAATATTTATATCCTTATAAAATAGCTTATATCAAATTTTACCCCTCGGTGAGCTTTTACTAAAAGATATGAAAGGAATCTTTTGTTGATTTTCGTACGAGGTACTTTTTGACTTTTCCGACAAAAGTACGAGAAGAATGTTTTTTAACATAAACGGAACGAACGGATTTTTACGGTTTTATAAAGCCTTATTTTCATGAAGCTTCCTCCAAAAGATTTCATGACTATTTTCAATAAAATCTCTTTCTTTTAAAATTGCATGACGTTTTGTGAAAAGAAATTCATTTTGAAGAAGAAAGGATGTTTTCCTCAAGAATTCATTTCAAGTGTTTTATCAAAATTATTTTCCATCTAAGATAATATAGGGTTATGTTTTTATCCCTATTATTACATTGATTTGATTATGTTGTGATGAAATTATTTTTATGAATCCCTTTATCTTATATGAATTGTTTTATGATGTCATGTTGTTTAAGTATCCCATTTTTATTACATGGGTTATGCAACGATGTATGATTTATGATTTTGTGGAACACATAAGAATGGTATCATTATGAGATGGGTGGGACCTATATCTCCCTCTAATGCATTGGGTAATAATTTTATATCTAATGAGATAGACATGGATGGAATGGTAGGTTATACCGGTTCAGTTAAACAGGACTGAAACGAGGGTGACTCGGTTCAGAAATGGACTTTGTCCACTAAGATATTCTTGGAAATGAGTCTTGACTAATAAGAAATGATTCTCTATGATTATGTGTGTATGCCATGAAGTTTCCTGTTTCATGTTATGATTATTGGGATTACATTTCACTACTATGATTTATCCCATGTTATGAAATTATGATCTCTTTTGCAGGTTAATATTTCCAAAAGATATGTTCTTATGAATATGATGTGATTGATATTTCTTTTGTTTACCCTTACTAAGCATTTGATCTCACCCTTTTATGTTTTATTTTCCCCAGGATATAAAGAAAGGTTTTAGGTAAAAAAAGGAAGATCTTTATGGGAGATGTTGAAGATCTTTCACCACGATTAGAAGATTATATTCCGAGTTTGCAAAGACACTAAACTATTACGATCCTTGTGTGTGTGTTTTTGTTATGTACTAAGTATTCCGAAAAAGTAATGTAATTTCAATGTACATCAGGCTTCGGGTCTCTACAGTTGGTATTAGAGGAAAGGTTTAGTCATCCTTTGGAAACTAGGATGCAAAAACGTTAGTGAGATCCCTAGAGATATTTCTATGGTATGTCTAGGGATGCCCCTAAGGATAAGTATACGTATAGGATATAGTCCTAGAACTATGGTAACAATATTAGATTAAACCAAAGATGTTAGATATTGAAGTTAATCCTCTTTTATTATGATTTTTGCCTCTCACACTATTCTTTTTGGGTTTTAGAAAATGGCTGGAAACAAGATGATTCACGATAATGGAGGATATTATGGACAATGGAATGATATTCTTTATGAGAAACCAAATGAAATGGGATTTGGAAGTCCAACCATCATTATTATGCTGAATCATCAATCTCATTATATGATCAATAAAGTAAAATTTGGTAAGTTTCCTGACTCGGCTAATAAGAGAAAGATGGAGTTTCATGATGATCATAGAGGAAAGAAAGTTCAACTTCCCCTATGTAAATCATGTGGGAAGAGGCATCAAGGAGAATGTTTCAAAGGAACTGGAAGATGCTTTGGGTGTGGAAAAGAAGGAAACAAATCCAATAAGTGCAGAGGAAAAGGTTCAGTTAACACCATGGATGAGGATAATGGTATTGCTACGACATCAACAATGGTTAAATGTTTTAAATGTGGAATGTACGGGCATTATGCAAACCAATGCCCTAAGGGAAAGTCTCATGAAGAGAATCAGTATGGTCGTATGGGTAGTATTTATGTTGATGATGATGATGAGACTACAAATGATATGTGAGATGAATGAATTTTTGAAGCTCGGTCAATGGTTTAAGAATGTAGTGGAATTATTACATGTTTATCAAGTGTAATGTTGTATAAGTAATCTCATGGTACTATGGAATAAAGAGACATCTAAGGATTGTTACACTGTTTTCTTTCCTTATGTTTTGAAAGTATGTGATGAATGGTACCAGTATTTTTGGAAAGTAGATTATATGCTCATAATGAAGGGATAAGGAGAAAATTAAATGTTTGATAGTATTCATGAGCTCATTACTGATATAAGGAGAAGGTTATATCATGGTTTGACTATATATAATTTTTGGATTTTGGTATGTTGAAAGAGTTAACCTTTGATAGCATTCATGTTTTCACTAAGGTTTAATGTGTATTCATTTTTCAAGAGAATACATGATTGCGGTATTCACATGATTGGAATGTGACCAACAAGATAAATGGAGATAAATGATGGTTGGTTGATGACATTTCGAGTAATCATTTTCTTTATATTATTATCTTGGACTGAAGTATTTACTAAAGATTGGAATGGATTATGTTGGACATAAGTTAGTATTGTTTAAGGATAGAACTTTTGATATTA
This sequence comes from Viscum album, assembly GCA_963277665.1. NCBI lineage: Eukaryota > Viridiplantae > Streptophyta > Magnoliopsida > Santalales > Viscaceae > Viscum > Viscum album. The sequence continues at coordinate 1,320,754,752 of OY728142.1, forward strand.
TTTATGTAATGTTATAGTAATTTAGTTTTAGAAAAAGGACAACCTGCAGGATGAGCGACATCCCATCACGTCGGACAAGGCTGTGGGAATCAAACCCACAACCGAAGTGTGACTGGCCTTTATCGCCTACCACTGGCCTACAGGAAGTCCCTGTTTAGTAGAAACTAGTTTTATTTTATTATGCGGTATGATATATGAAGTATAGGTTCATTCTTGGAATCGTATACAATTAACCTCACCATAGATGGACTTATGTATATTTGATAACTTTTGCTAACCTTTTTTTTGAAACAGATGGAATGACCCATCATTCTATCACATGATTAATTAACACTTCATGAATAACAAATTCTACTTCATTTCATTAATAGATGAAGTGGAAATTGTTCAAAGTACGAACAACAGTGAGATTGTACCAAAATAAAGTAAGTATTTATTCTAATTCAAATTCTTCAACTTTAGGGAAATGATTTTGAAAACCAAAAATGTTATCCTAGTGATCTTATATCTGATGAATCAGATGGTACCCTAGATCATCACAAATTTATGGCTTTGCGATTGTTGGCTTTTCGTAGCCATGTTCTCTACCACTCTCCATCAGAACTTGATGGTTAGATTTTTCTTCCATATCCATATTTTCTCCTACGTGGAAACCCAGTGATGAGATAATTTGGGTAACCATTACATTTCATACTTTAGTTTTTAAATCCATGTTTCGGTATTCCTTTTTACGATGTGGGTTTCTATTAAACAAACTTTGGAGTAGTAAACCACTTATAACCCCGACGAATTTCGAGGGCGAAATTCATTTTAAGGGGGGTAGAATGTAACACCCTGAGATTTTATGAAAAATATTCTTTTAATTTCATTAATGTCTTGTGTTGTATTCTACACCAAGATTACCTTGCGCTATACGCAACACCATATTAGCTTGCAGTATATGCAACACTATTCTTGGATCGTGTTACACACAATTTTGATAATAGTTATTCTACGCAACATTGAGTATATATATATATATTCAATATATAAGTGAAATATGGTTGGAATCTGTTATACAAAACAACGAAGGATTCTTTCACAACACGAAACCCTAACTTGGCTTGCATTACACGCAATCACGACCTTCCTCGATAGCGTGTGTTGTACGCAATACTGGGTTTTAATAAACAATGATATATTATTATAATATTGTCATGAACTAGCTGTTATGAATAGTATTAACTAAATTTTGAATTTTATAACATTATTATTCATCTTACACATTTTCTATAACATGGTATAAGAACCAAATAAATTTTTCGGGTAAAATTAGTATTTTTCAAAAAATGCAGTTTTGCCGCCTTTTGATGGCGCACCCACTTTAAATCTAGTTTTTGACATGTTTATATGTTCAATTTGACAAAATAAAATTCTACTTTTGAATCAGGAAATAAAAATTTACATTAGATAAAGTTTTGATATTTTTCCGATAACTTTCATATTTTAATGAATAGTAAAAACACGCTATATTTTAATTAAAAACAACTTTTTTCATCGTAATATCTTATTTGGTTAAATTATAATATTGAATGGTTTTAAAGTATAAATAGAATATATTTTTACCATTAAATATAATGTATGTCATTAGCATTGATTTTACCGTGAATTCGTAGGTTAAATCAATTCAATCTTTTGCAATGTTTTAAAGAAAAACCCGTTTTCTTTCGACAACAGGATTAATTTTAATTTAATTTCTGCATCTTTTGTGTATTGAATTTGGAAAAATGGATTCCATATTTGGAATCAGTGGGTCCATATTTTGTTAATAAAATACTTTTTATTTTTGGGCATTGTGAATAGTAACTACGGTAAATTTTATTTACTATAGTTAAAGGTAAATCGGGTAATTAAGGGTAAATATAAGATTGTAAAATTACCCTAACACTTGGAAAAATCCTATTGGATGGCTAAAAGTAGACCCATATAACATAAGGGTCGGATTAGATTCATTTTATGGACTTTTGTTCCATGAAAATAATTTAATTATTATTAAAACCAAAGAATGTGACAACATGTCACTTTCTAAAATCTTATAAGTATAATATTTTTAATTTAGTGATAAATTCATTAAACTTCAAAAATGAATAGTCTACGGAAAGATAGTACAATTATATACATTATAGGAATTTATTTAGATTTTTTAGGGATTAAATAATTATCATTTATTATGACACAAAGATGATGCAGTAATTGTCTTATTAATGAAATATTGATATAATTTATGTTATAAATTCCCAAATAAATGTTATTTGAGACTTTTTATGACTTACACTAATTTTCTAGGTTAATATTACATGTTATTGGGGATTTAAATAACTTGTTTCGAACTTATCATTCTGTTATGAATTTCATAAACATCATGTACCAAATAGTGTCAAAATTGATATAAATTAGTTTTTAAAACAAATATTATATTATTAATTGTTATATTATTTATAAAAATCCAAGGATTGGCCAAATTACTTATATAAGGTTATATATATTAATAATAAACAACTTGGGGTTCGTTTGGATTGATATGGTAAGTTTATTAACCATATAGTGTAGGAAAACAAAAAAAGCCACAGTAAAAGTTAAATTATTTAACTTAGAGTAAATTCTAATTGATAAGGTTAAAATAATAATCTAAACTTGTCTAAATCCTATTGTATGATAGGATTACGACCCATCCCCACTTTATCTTCTAAATAAGACCCTTTGGAACCATTATAAACCGAATTTTACCTTAATATAAAATAATATTTTGAGAGTTTCCTAAGATGCCCCTCTCCTCCCTTATAAAAGGGCACCTCCTCCCCCTCTTCCTCACACCACTTTGAGCCATCAAGCTCGGCCAACCCCTGCCAAAATCTCTTCTTCACTTCCCTAGTATCATCCTATAGGTCATGGTCTTATTCAAAGACCATCCTTAGTTATTTAAGTGGAGGTTAAGAAAAGGCGCGTCCAAAAGAGGTAATATCCATTACCGATCGTTTTCAATTTCTTTCTTCTTCAACTTATTATTATTTAGTTGTTTAATGATAAATTAATAACATCAGTATTTATTATATACTGATATGTTATTATAAATATGAAACAACTCTAATTAACCTTCTATCCATCCTACGGAAAAATGAAAATCACCACGCGTGCGTACGTACGGAATATCGTCTCCACACCGTGGTGTAATCTATTTTCCACCACCACCTTACTTGGATGGGTATAATGGTGTAAATAATTAATATTTATGATTATTATAAAGTGATTTTGATTCTGAAATAGTATACATACACTCCAATACAATTCCACGATCATGGGAACGATATCACCGCTCGTGCATACGTACGAAAAACCATCTCCACGATGTGATGCAATTCGTTCTACATGATCTTCATTGCATAATGATTATATAAATGAATTGAATGAATGAATATGATATATATTACATTAATACCATTCTGTGAATGATGTATCTATAACCTAAATATAAGAATAAGAATTTATTCAACAAAACACGCATAAGAACAAAAAGTTATAAACACCCGAATAACTAGTAGCAATGAAATATTACACTAAGAAGCTAAGAGTATGACCATATATGATATCGTAACAATAATTATGATACTGGAATAAGTCAATAACATTATTTAAATCATTATACAGGAGGTTCGGACACGTGCAAAGCATATCGGACGTAAGGTAAGGGAAATATCACAATCTCATTTTTATCTGAGATTGTTTATACTTTGGTATTTACTGGGGTGTATTTTATCATCCACATCCATGTTTCCTCAATATGTAATATTTATATCCTTATACAATATTTTATATCCAATTTTACCCTTCGGTGAGTTTTTAGTAAAAGATATGAAAGGAATCTTTTGTCGTTTTTCGTACGAGGTACTTTTTGACTTTTCCGACAAAAGTACGAGAAGAATGTTTATTTTAACTTAAAAAGCACAAATGGATTTTTACGGTTTTATAAAGCCTTATTTTCATGAAACTTCCTCCAGAATATTTCATGACTATTTTCAATAAAATCTTTTTCTTTTAAAATTGCATGACGTTTTGTGAAAAGAAATTGATTTTGAAGAAGAAAGGATATTTTCTTCAAGAATTCATTTCAAGTGTTTTATCAAAATTATTTTCCATATAAGATAATATAGGGTTCTGTTTCTATCCCTATTATTACATTGATTTGATTATGTTGTGATGAAATTATTTTTATGAATCCCTTTATCTTATATGAATTGTTTTATGATGTCATGTTGTTTATGTATCCCATTTTTATTACATGGGTTTTGCAACGATGTATGATTTATGATTTTGTGGCACACATAAGAATGGTATCATTATGAGATGGGTGGGACCTATATCTCCCTCCAATGCATTGGGTAAAGATTTTATATCTCATTAGATAGACATGGCTGGAATGGTAGGTTATACTGGTTCAGTGAAACAGGACTGAAACGAGGGTGACTCGGTTCAGAAATGGACTTTGTCCACTAAGATAGTCTTGGCAATGAGTCTTGACTAATAAGAAATGATTCTCTATGATTATGTGTGTATACCACAAAGTTTCAGGTTTTATGTTATGATTATTGGGACTACATTTCACTACTATGATTTATCCCATGTTATTAAATTATGATCTCTTTTGCAGGTTAAGATTTCCAAAAGGTATGCTCTTATGAATATGATGTGATTGATATTTCTTTTGTTTACCCTTAATGAGAATTTGAGCTCACACTTTTATGTTTTCTTTTCCCCAGGATATAAAGAAAGGTTTTAGGTAAAAAAAGAAGATCTTTATGGGAGATTTTGAAGATCTTTCACCACGATTAGAAGATTATATTCCGAGTTTCCAAATACACTAAACTATTACGATCCATCTGTGTGTGTTTTTGTTATGTACTAAGTATTCCGCAAAAGTAATGTAATTTCAATGTACGGCAGGCTGCAGTTCTCTACATTAATTAAAAAACCCATCCCGAGAAAACACAACTCCAGAAAGGGGTCTTCTTAAGCAATTATCGGCGCTGCGATTCCATTAGTGCCCTCAGATTTCTATTCTGAGCACCGGTTCAAAATTTAAAAAACCCACTCGTTCGTTCACTGAACGTACCTGAGCTAAACTTCGGAAAATGATTCTAGGCACACCGGGCCTCGGAATCAGGCACCTTCAGAAATTGTGTTCTTGTAAAATCCCAAAGAAAATTAAGAAAACAAAATTCCCTTGAATTTTACAGGTCTTTAAATTACTCCCACCTCAGGGCTTTACATCCTCGTAAAGCTTTAACACAAACTAGCATCACAAAAGTGGTACTGAGCACGCATCTGAGCCTTCTGCTCCCATGTGCTCACCTAGAGGTTCCCATACTACTAGTGAAATCGAACTCGAGAAATGAACTATTCTCGCAGTATCTTCCCCTGTCGATCATCGATCCCCACTGGAATATCTGCCTATGTCGCCCTGTCATTGACGTCCAACTCCCTGAAGTCGATGGTGTGTGAAGGATCATTCACGTATCTCTTCAGTTGAGATACGTGGGAGTCGTTGTGCACCTGGTGCAACTGAGGTGGATGGGTCAAGCAGTAAACCACCCCGCCTACCCAGCTAAGGACCTAAAAAGGTCCGTTGAACCTCGGAGATAACTTTTCGCCTCGACCACATCTCTGTAAACCACGTCGAGGTGAGACTCATATAAAGACGTGATCATCACCCTCGAACTCTAGAGGTCTCCAATTCCTGTTAGAACTGAAACTCAAGACGACTACTGCCACGAGGGTAAGGTTGACCGACTCAAGAGTGATCGGCCACACCCTCATGTGCATGAGTTTATCCTGTGCTACCTGTGGTTTCCTTTTCTCCGAACAAGGAAAAACCATCCCGACATCGTAGTTAAACCACAAACCTTTTGCCAAATACCGTCAATTTGTTTATGAACTGTGATTTCCCAGTCCATACTCAAACCAACTTCGTAAGGCCTCAACGCTACCACCAATAGATTCCAACCAAAACTCTCACCTCGAGGGTCTGACCACACCATCGGCGTAAGTGTGATTATCAAGTCTTCTCTCAAGGTATCTCCAGACGTGAGGGTCATGTCTATGTCTTACTAGAAACTCTAGGTCTGGGACAAGATTCGTGGAAGGAAGGAATGATTCGTATCAATGTCTGATACTACGGCAGATAGTAGTGGACAAAGACTGTCCTTCGAATCATTATTAGAGCCATTGGGCCACTCTCCCAAACCACATGCTGCTACTCTATTCCCCTACCCACTAGCTCCTTGAGCCTGGCGGGGACAACTAAAGCGGGTGGTTGTAGCATGTTAAAACGTACACCACCACATGTTGCTCTCCTAGCTCTGCCTCCACGTCTGCTGCTCCACAGACTCATCTCTCATTTAAGCTTCCTCTTATTGAAACATTTAGCACGCCCGAGTCCCCAATGTTGGCGCTGGTTTCCCGTTTCTTACTGTACTGTGCAGTCTTAATCCACTCCAGGATGAAGTGCACCTTCTTTGCCTATGATCTGAAAGAACTGCTAAAAGTTCTCCTTTACCGAAAAGAGAAACTCGGTACCATCCCCTGGATGAACCATGCCCATTACCTAATACATTCAGTCCTGACATGAATGATGCATTCATGACATGGATGACGTCGTAAGGCCTCGACGTAACTACCAAGATATCCAACTGTCACTCTCACCTCCAAGGGTCGAGTCACACTGTCGGCATCAGAAAATAGAAAGTGAGGGTCAAGTTAACATTCTGAACCGGGACCACTCAATATCAACCAAACAAAAGAACAAGAAAGAAAACATCACAAAGATAAGTGTCTTTTTATTATTGCAGATCATAGTACAAAGACATGAATACAACAACAACATGGAACTAGAAGTGCAAGGGACGTATCCAATAGTTTCGCTCCTATCCACCTGCTCCCAGAGCTCTACTGCCTTTTCCACTGCCCGGCTGTTGCTCAAGCACCCGCCGCTACTTCTACCTCGGTGGCTCCTTCAATGACTGCGGATTAGCTGTGAGAGGATTCAGACAGTCACGTGCCAGGTGACCCTTCCTCCAACATTCATAACACTTCCTTCTCCTCGTACGACTAGCTCTAGTCCTCTTGGACCTCTGCATAATCTATCTACTGCCCACAGATGACTCGGCTACTGATCCAAAATCTTGAGGCAAAGGTAGCATCTCATGTACACGCTCGGGGTGTAGAGATACTAGCACAAACTCCACCCTGAAGAAGGTCTCGAAGTCTTACCATGTGACGGAAATCCCGTCACAAAAATGGAACAAGTGACTGCACCACCTGCCTGTTGCTTCCTGAAGAAGGTTGGCAGAAAAGATCACCATGAAGTCGGATGGCGTCCCCACTAGCCTCAAGACTCTCACCACAGCCTCCAGCCAATACTCGGTCGCCTGTGGGTCTGTCTCTCCCCGGAACCTGGGTGGCCTCTGGCGCTGGAACTCGTTCAGCGCGCTCATGTGGCGTGCATCACCTACTGCTGGGGCTGGTGGTATCGGTGGCCCAACGTATGGTAGTACCACTGGTGCCTCCACTGGTGCCTCTCCTACAAGAGGGCCCTGTACCGAAGCCTCATCGCTTGGCAGGCTGTCAATACGCACATCCCTCTGGGATCTAGCTGGTCGTCCGTGGAAAATCATCTTGAAAGAAACAACGTGACAGGGTTAAACGTGTATACCTGGTGAGCTGACCTGGTTTGACCTGACTTCTAAAAACTTATGGAAACACACATGCAATCAGTGTTTTCATGCACAAAGTCGGAAATCAGTTATTAGGGTCCTGGTGTATGGATATGTCGGCCTCCCGCACCAACACTAGACTCCCTGAACTGAAAACCACACTCGGTACTCTTAAAACTATCACTTCACAGAAAGAAAATATCAGAGTTATAAGATCTACGGTAGAACCGAATCCTCTGATACCAATTTGTCACGACCCGTCCTCGGGGCCCGTGTCGTGACTACCCCAAGCCCCCCTTCCATAGGCCATGGGCTGGCGACTAGCACCAAAGGCGTAAAACCCGATAACTGGGATGACATTGCCTTTATAAAAGTAAAAAAACCACAGAGTACAAGCGGAAGTAAAACACTAAGTACAAAAGAAAGTGTTGAAAAGTAAATGGGCCAGAATACAAACCCAACTGAAAATACAGCTACAACTGAACAAAAGTACAACAGAAAAATACAAATAGCTGGTAGAAAGGAAGCAGCTCTTGGGTCGTCCTCCTCGGATCCTACCTGAAGGGTAGGTACAAATATCGCAGCTCCTGGATCGTCCTCCACGGTCCTACCTGAAGATAAGGTACAGATAGCGTAGCTCCTGGATCGTCCACCATGGTCCTACCTAAAGGGTAGGTACAGATATCCTCCACAACACTCATGCCCATCAACCTCCTCCGAGTGTCGTCTCACCGTGAATTCCCCCTCTGGATACTGACACATCATGTGGTCCACCTCCAGGTATCATCCAGTCCTCGAACACTTGGACTCTGTCAGTGTTGCCCGTCGTCTTCAACCAACACAACGAGGTGCATGCATAGCCCATGCAAGGGTGAGTATACGATACTCAGTAGGGACCCCGAGACCCTCAAGGTCTCACTAAATCAAGCAAGTATAATCACAAAGAAGGATCTCAACAGATAACCTTTACTTAGGTATAATCCCATACATTTACCAAAGTTATCAAGTAACCCTTCTCAATTATGAGGTAAACACAAAGGTCGTAGACTCAGATCAAACCAGGATTTCCATTATCGAAATTGTAACTGCTGAAGAGCCCCATCTCTAGAGTGTACAGTGGTCCTGTCACAACTCTGAGGTATTTCTCACTAACCTAAGACTGATGAGGTACTCCTCCTGTCGAGTACCGCGGGCCAGCCACCCAAACACAGTAGTGCTTCCCGTCGGGGTATGCCACCTAAACACAGTAGTGCACACCCCCTAATAGCCTACATAGGTACTCTCCGGACGAGTACCATGGGTTTGCACTATCACACAGGTAGTGCTCCGTCCTCCATGGGTATGCACACAAACAAATTAGTGCTCCATCCACTGGGCTAGTCGACTCACTCCAAGTCAAATCGGTCAAGTAGTCGTTAGGTCTCAGTCGGCTACACGGTCTCCGTACTCCGCACGCTCATCTCTGGGAGGGTCCGCTCCATGAGCTACAGGTCAATACTCCAAGTATCTCAAAGTCCCACAAATAATAATCTCTAACTACCGCCTCGTCATAGGGGTCTCAACGCAACAGACGGCTCATCAATCGGAAGCCCGGTCTGTGAGTTATTAGCCTTTTCGTCCCAGGGGCCCTGTTGGTTTCGTGTGCGAACCAACCCTACCGTATCTCAACTGTACCCCGAACTCTCATTGTGTATACTCATAGGGACCATTTATCAACATGATCACCAAAGTCGCTAATGGTTCGTCAAACGGACGTCTGATCTGAAAGTTATCATCTTTTTCGTTCTAGGGGCCCGGTTGGATTTCAGGTACAGTCAAACCTGGACACTATCCAACTATGTCCAAACCATGGGAGAAGTATGAAAAATGTTCCTTCTCATCAAGAGGAATCCAACAATGTCGACGAGATGTTAATCGGACGTCTGGAGCTCAAAAATTAAGTGTTTCCGCTCTGAGGCCTTGATTGGTTTCGTATCCGAACCAACCCGGCCGATCCCAAAGTTCTTGGAAACCTTGAGTGTAATATACCGAAACGACCATCTCGATCCAAAGATCGTTATACAACTGACGGTGCATCGATCGGAGGTCCGTATACCATGTTATGGGAAAAAAACCGAACGAGGTCCGGAAGTGGGGGTTTTTGGCCCGGGCCGACCCGGCCCGAGACCCCCTGGGTCGGCCCGAACTGGGTCGACCCGACCCGGTTCCGGGTCCGACCCTCTTGGGCGCGGCCCGGACCGGCTGGTACGGCACAGCCTGGCAGTCCGGTCTAGCCGTGCGGCGTGCTGGCGCACCAGCCAGGAGGCTCGTCCGAACCGGCCGAGCATTGAGATGCGGGGGGGCATTGCCCCCTGCTTGCTTCCCTAACCGCGGACCCAGGTGGGTCCTCCCCTTGCCACCGGACGCGGCCGAGCGCCGCGTCCTGCCTCTCCGGTCCCGCGCGGTCGTGGGATCAGTGGCCTACCACCGGGGCTTCAGCCGCGGCGGCCCTCCCCGGCGGCAGCCGGCAGTATTTTCCGCGGACCACCAGACGCGCTCCGGTGGTCCGTTTTTCTCGCCACCTTCGCCAATGGTGCTCCCGGGACCCGACCTTCACTGAGGAGGCTTCAAAATTACCTTGTTGCCTCGTTTTTCATCGCTCGTCAATATGTGCTCAACGTTGAACCAGTGGAGTCTTCGAATCTCCTTCGCGGCCCCGACTCCGGTCGCGGTATTGTTCGGCCTTAATGGCTCCGCGCGACAGCGCCGCGCCTCTTCACGGCATTCTTTCTCATGTCCGTGCGGTGTCGTTGCACTGTGCCGCCTTTGTTCATGCCGCAAGGAATCAAAACAACAAAGGGGGAGGAGAGTCGGCCATGTTTGTGCGGTCCGACCCCCTCCTGTTAAGTTGGTATCAAGCGGCCCAAAAGACGAAAAACAACAAGGATTTTTCACGAACAAAAGAAAATAACCCAAACAGTTTTTTTCTCGAAATTTAATATTCCCAACCCACAAAAGAAATCATTCACAGATCAACTTGAGGATGAATGGATCCGAGTTCTTTGTTTTAAAAGGAAGGAACCCCTGGAATATAGAGGTACACACAAATTAACCCCTACCTCAACGTTGTCGTCGAACGAGAGTTCGTCACGGAATTAACCGTCGCGGAAGAAGAGGATCGTCACGGAAGAAAGCGTCATGGAAGGAACATCATTGGCATCACAGTATACGGCGTCGCATAGTCGATCTCCGAGGATTCGACATTCTTGTCGACCGTTGTCGGAGGTCGGCGTTCTTCACGTTCTTCGTCGGAAAAGAAGAACTTCAAGCCCCTTAGAATTTCTCCCAAAATCCTCCCAACACAACAAGACAAACTAAATAAAATAAGTGGTGTCTTATTTTATTTACACACAAACCAACGCTTGAAATTTAAAAATAAAAGAAATGATCAATTAATTGAGGGGTTTAAAACCGCCCAATTAATAGAGGCGTTTATTAAAAAGTTTAAACGCAAGAGTTGACTTCGTTTAATAGGGGGTGTGGGTGCGTTACTTAAGTAGAAAAGAAACAGTGGGGCTCGTGTGGACCCCACCCCCACCTTAATCCTATCAAAGGTAGTTATCAACAAGTGGGTCCCACCCCTAACTCCCTTACATAGGTTATAACCACATAAGAGAGAGGAAAAGTGTTATGACACTACACAAAATCCACTTAACACGAAAAGAAAATATAATTGTAAAACAATTATATTATTATCCCTCACTTTAATTGAACAACCCATCCCAAGAAAACGCAACTCCAGAAAGGGGTCTTCTTAAGAAATTATCGGCGCTGCGATTCCATCGGTGCCCTCTGATTTCTATTCCGAGCACCGGTTCAAATTTTAGAAAAACCCACTCGTTCGTTCACTGAATGTACCCGATCTAAACTTCGAAAAATGATTCCGGGCACACCGGGCCTCGGAATCAGGCGCCGTCAAAAACTGCGTTCTCTTAAAATCCCCAAGAAAATTAAGAAAAAAAAAATCACCTTGAATTTTACAGGTCTTTACAAAATTAGTTAAATTGGTAGGTCATTTTGGATTTAATTCTTATATCAATTTCAATATATTAATATAAGTTACTAAATCTAGGATACTTGGATTGGGGTTTTTATAGTTGGTATCTGAGTAACTTTTGTATAATCCTAGGAAACAATATTTTTAAAACATAGATTAGGGAACATAACCCTAAGATATAATTTTTGGGAAATAATATAAGAAATACTAGAATTTTCATAAGGTAGAGATTATGTTGATCATTCTAGAAATAAATCCATATCTAGATTCTATAAGTGGATGTTGTTCTGTAATAGAAATAACTAGTGGTAACAACTTTGACAGGGATTCCTAGGAATAACTAAGGGTAACCTGGTACACGATAATGATCCTTAATACACACCTATTTTGACACTCTTGGGGGATATTCTTAAGATAATTCACAATTTCTTACAAAAATTTATGAAGGATTTATAATTAAATATGTCCCCAAATAATCCATGTTTATTATTATGAGATTATCTATTAATAAATTTTAAATTGTGTCAAGTGTTATTCAAGTTTGAGATTATAAATTGTGATCCATACCCTAATCTAATGTATTCCATTATTTAGAAATGGTACCTAGTGTAAGGAATGGGAAGTGTATCAATTCATGTATCCCATATAGGTATTTCCCTCCTATGAAAGATAATGATATTAGTATTGGAGTTATGGTTGGTGTTAATCAAGATATAAATATTCTAGGACAAATAACTTATGTTTTGAATAATAAACACACCCATTTTGAGCAAGCAAATCCACAACATAGAGGAGAAATGATAGACCACTTTATGTAACAACAACGTCCATCATTAAATGGGACTATAAACCCATTTTTAGCAGAGCAATGTACATGTTCCTCAACGATAATATTTCGTTATTTATGATTTTTTGAAATGGATAAGGATATAATGGTGGTTTATCGTCTCTCAAGAGATCTGGGTCAGTGGTTGTCATTAATTTAGAACACAAAGAAGGAGGAAGAAGTAAAAAATATTGAATGGAATGATTTTATGTAAATTTTCATGGAAAAATATTTCCCTCACGAATAGCTAGAGAATATGGAGAGGAAATTATTGAGTATAAGAAAGAAAGAGGGTGAAAAAATTTCCATGTATGAATCCAACATTATAAGGTTAGCAAGGAATGATTTAGACTAGATATGTAATACATGTAGAATCATTAATCATTTATTTGATGATTTTAAACCATTCCTCTGAAGGGAACTGGTGTCCCAAAAATTCTCACCATATAAAGATATAGTCTCTTGTGCTATCAAGATAGAAAAATAATTCTCCAAGACTTATTGATTCAAAATAAATAATGAGAAGAAGAGGGTTTTTGAACACTATGGAAAATGAAATAAGGAAAATGGGAAGAAAGAAAGAGTCAAATTTCCATATTGTGATAATTATGGGAAGAAACACCCCAGTACTTGTTTGGAGAATATGCATGTTTGTTACAAGTTTAGAGAAAAAGGACACCAACACATGATTTCAAGGGAAATAAAGAACCTAATAATGTTCAATGCTATAATTACAATGAGATTGGAAATAATGAGAATTATTTTCTATAGAATCAAGGAAGGATTCCCCATATAAGTCTAATCGGGAAAGGCTAATCGTATGTGGTAAAAACTATTGAGTTTGACGTTCCAAATGTTGTGGTGATAGGTACTTTAATCATTTCTTTAAGATTATCCAATTATATTATTTGAATTGGTATCATAATATTATTTTATATCTTCTCAAATTTCCATGAAATTTAGACCTTTACCTTTTCATTTGATAAAGGACTTATCAGTCAAAACTCCTAAGAGAAATATCATTACAACAAATATTTGTTTGTAAATCCCCTTTATGACACATAAATGTGCCTTAGTTACTGACCTTATCATCTTTCCATCTATTTAATTTTACATATTCCTCAATATGGACTATATTCCAAAATATTTTGCGAAAATATATTGCAAGAATAAGGAAATTATGATTGGTGAGGAAGATGTAAAATCCCTTGTCCTTAGAGAAGAAACCTCACCATATAAGTCATATCTGGATCTACCTCAAATAGCTCATCTAAATTAAATTCTTGGGGAGGAATAGTAAACATCATCTATTGATGAGAAAAAAAATATTCCAATTGAATATGTTCATATTGTGTAAGAATTTATTGATGTTTTTCTAGAGAATTTAACTATACATCCTCCAAAGAGAGAAGTTTAGTTCTATATTGATTTAATTCATGGTTCATGGCCAATATCAAGGACTCATTATAGAATGGACACTATAGAATTAGTGTATATGAAGATAAAACTAGATAAATTGAGTAATAAGTGATTTATTCTCACTAGTGTTTATCCATGTGGAGCCCTATTCTCTTTTTCAATAAGAAAGATGGATCCATGAGGCTATGCATTGGATATAAATAAATCAATGCTATTACAATATTGAATAAGTATCCCCTTCCTCGTATTGATAATTTATTTGATCAACTTCATAGAGATAAATACTTTTCAAAGATTGACATTTGATCTAGATGTCATCAGTTGCATGTGAGGAAGGGAGATATTCCAAAGACATAATTTCAAACCATATATGGACATTACGAGTTTACAGTAATTCCATTTAGACTGAATAATGAACCCTCAATTTTCATGGATCTAATGAACACAATTTTTAAATAATATATTAATGAATTTTTTTTGGTATTTATTGATGATATATTGGTTTAATCTCAAAGCTATGAAGATGATGAGAATGAATTGTCGATTTTTCTAAAGACACTTAGAAGAAATGAATTATATGGGAAGTTTAGAAAATGTGGATTTCATCTTCAATGGGTATCTTTTGTTGGCCATATTGTCTCTATATATGGAATCTCAGTTGATCATGTGAAGAGAATAGTGGTTCAATAATGGCACACATCAATGAACATAACCAAGGTATGTAGTTTTATTGGTTTTGTCGGTTATTATCGGCATTTATTTCAAAACATCACCCAATTAACATACTCGTTAACCAGGAATACTCACATAGAGGTTAAGTTTAAATGGAAAGAATAATTTGAAGTATGTTTTGAAGGATTTAAGAGTATATAATTGAATTCCCTATTCCAAAATAAACCATTGGGAAATGGCGGATTTGTGATTTATAATGATTCATGAATATAACTATCCAACTCATGATCTAGAGTTAGCAGCTATGATATTTTCTCTAAAGATATGGTGACACTATCTCTATGGTGAAATATATGAGATATATATATAATAAGATCTTGAAATACATCTTACCAAAAAAAATAACTAAAATGAGGCAATCGTAATAGCTTGAACTACTGAAGGATTATGATTTTTCAAAACACTACCACCCAGGGAAGGGGAATAATGTAAACGATGCTTTGAGTTGGAAAGATCGTTGATTTAAGAACGAAAAGTGGATTTATAAGGATCCAATATTCAATGATCAAGAAAATATGGATATAGGAATTATCATGGAAGGTGAAACAACATCACTTCTTCAATTGGTTTCCAAAAATCTTTATTGTAAAGGATTAATATTTCTCAGTCTGATGTTGAGAATCAGTAAAATAAAATTTAAGATATGAATTATGGGATGTTGGAAGAATTAATGTATGAGGATGGAATTAAAATATTTGGTAAGAAGATTTGTGTTCCCTCTATACCTGATCTATAAATGGAGTTATTGGAGGATTCACATAGTTAAAATTTCTTTGTACAACCTTGTATTGTAACACCCCATGCTTCCACGGTACGTTTCACTTCGAATAATGCAATAGCGTGTGTTGTACGGAACCTCAAGCTCTAACACACACCACAACGAATTAAACTAGCCGTTGTGAATAGTAATACCTACTTTTTGAAATTTTATAAATTTTATTTATCAAAATGGACTTCATTTTTGGATTTGGAATATCGAAATTAGCCTATGTTGAATTTTTGGTATTTTTCTGAGAACTTCTATTTTTTATGAATAGTGAAAAATACTTAAAAACAACTTTTTTAATCAAAATAATTTATAGTGATAAATTATACTATTTAGTGGTTTTAAAGTATAGTTAGAATATATTTTTACCATTTTATCCAATGTTGTTCATTAGAATTAAACTAACATTGAAATTGGACATAAACAATTGCCAATCTTTTGATATAAATTGTTTCTTAAAAACACGTTATTTGTTGTAACAGTGGGAATTAATTATAAAATTAATTAATGAAACTTATATGTTTGGAATTTTTTAAAATAGACATCATTTTTAAATTCGGAATATCAATTATAGCTTAGGGTGAAATTTTGGCCTTATTCTGAAAAACTTCAATTTTTGATGAATAGTGAAACCACTAAGTGGTTGTTAAAAACTGATTTTTTCGTTAAAATGAAATATTACCACTTCTGTGATTTGATTTTCAAAAATCCGACAAACATGGTTGTCATTAAGAAGTAAAATGTGGTTCAATGAGATTAAAATAATTTTTTGGTGAATAGTAACTTTTAAGTTCTTAATCGCGATTAGAGGTAATTAGTGTAGTTTAAGGTAATGATAATGTTTTCATAATATGAGATGAGCTTTACACTTGTCATACTCCAATTGGATGAGTCATGGCCGACCAAGCCAACCCATGGGTCAACTTGGTGACCCCATGGAGCCACTTTGGTTGGAAAATGACATTAATATATATTTATTTAATGTTAAAATTAAATTGACACAAACATGAGTTGTTTTACTAAAACAGACTTTAAGTGGGGTTACACAAGTCCAAATTTTGACTATAAATATTAATTAGAAAGATAAAAATATTTCCTACATCATAGTAGTTTTTTTATAATATTTAGACATTAAGTAAATTAAATTATTTATGACATCATTATGATGCAGCGATGACCTCGTTATTTAACGATTTTAATAAAATGAAAAGATAATGTAAAATCCAAGGCTTACACTTGTCCAAAGACTATTGGATGGGTATATTCCGAACCCTTATCACCTTATCCACTAATTATATAAGTGTGGGACCTTTAGAATCCGAAAATCATTGTGTAATAATGTAACATTTCAATCATTCCAAAAGAGCCCCTCCTCTCCACTTATAAAAGGCCCCCACATCTCCCACCTTATTCACACCTTCAAGCCATTTGGATCGGCCAAACTTTGCCAAAATACTCTCCCAACTTCCCCCTCTTACTCCTAGAAGCCTCACATTGGTCAGAACATTTCCCAAGGAAGCCTTTGTCTCAAATCAAAAAGAGTTACCCGATTTTGAGGTAATGTCTTCTCTAATGTTGTTTTGTTTTATTTTTCTTCTCCAACCCCCTAAAATCTTTTTATTCATTTCTTTTGTAACAACACCAGTATCCGAATTATACTAGGATTTTTTTATAATAAGTATTAGAGCTACACTTACACACACCTACATCTAATGGTTAAAGAACATACAGTTTCTGTGGATGGCGAATTTCTGCCTCACGAAACGATGATTGCTCAACACTCATATAACACCTTAAATGGTGGACATTAAGATGTCACTATATTTATATATGATATATAATATGTTTATGTTTTACTTATGCTTCTGTATTTCTCATTTATGGAATACTTTATGATTTCCATTATGGGTAAACACGATAATTTCATTTTAGGAAGTGCGGACTACCGCCCCCTCAAAGTGATTTGAATCGTTAATGCCATATGTGGGATGTATAAAGGATGGATTAAATGGTATTATACACTATATTATACTGGAAGTATATTATACATTTATATCATTATGATTTCATTCCATTAAATACGAAATATAAATGAAAGTAGCGTTCATGCGTACGTACGGCTTACCGTCTCCATGAACGGTGCATTTCATTTCTTACCTATAAATGTTACGTAATATTATAAATGAATTTATATAATGGATATATATGATATATGACATCTAAATCATGAATATAATTCTGGAGATAATGGATATTCTACCACATAAACAACTTGTAATTATAAGAAGTTTATTGTTGACTTAAGTACCAAAGATCGACAAAACGACCGTTATTAACTTAAATAATTACATAATGTTCATATCATTGTAATAAGTGATATAAAAAGGATAATTAAATTGAAAATGGTTCTTAATAAGGTATATATTAACTCTAGTTTATTATTCAGGAGGTTAAAGAACGGTTGAGTCAAGTCAGACACGAGGTAAGGGAATTTCATAACCCAACTTCCATTCATTGGGTTAATCTCCTACTTTCAAATTATGTCATGATATTATTATGTCGTATATTGTATTTATACATTCTTTATGTGTACATATAGTGAATACACATAATAGATATATTTTATTTAGAAATGATTTTTTTAAGGGACTTCGTCTCAATCTCCATTCATTGAGGCATATTTTGTTTTATACACAAATTTCTTTTGTACAGTGTATAAACCCCTTTGACTTTTACGTTTATTTAAAAGGAATATTTTTATACAAAGCATTTTACTAAACGACAAAAAGGGAATGTTTTTCTTTCCGTACATATGCGGCGACAACGTCTTCTCTTCCGCCGTGACCATTATTTGAGTTTCGGCTTCCTCTACAAGCCATCATTTTTTTTGATGAAAAATAAATACAAAGTTTTAACATTCTTTTATTTTGGTATTGAAAATGGTTTTGAAAGAATTTTTATTATATAAATGTGTTGTATTGATATCTTGTGATTGAAATGTGGAAATGTTATGTTTCCTTTATGCATGTTTTATGTGATACGATTATGTTATGGTTTATGATATTTTTAATCCTATTCATATGAGGAATGTATTGGACTTAATAAGTGACGGGTGGAGCCCGCTATAGCTCCTCGATGCATCGATAGGTCTCATGAGACAACTAGACGTGGAATTGGCCGAGGCCCTTTCCCAATTTGATTTATGGTTTTGGCCAAGGCCTTAATCATTTTAGATGTCTTGGCCGAGGCCTTGACAAAATGTTTCAGAATGTCTGGCATTATACATTCCCTCATTATGAAAGTGGTTATTGATATTGCATGTGATTATTCGACTAGTGGAATATCCATGTGAGTAAGTAAATGGCATTATATCATTTTATTTTCGCCATATTATGTTGAAGTTCATGTTTAAAAGGCTTTTTTTTAGTTATACATTGCCTTAAATGTTAATGTTTATTTATGAAAGCTTCCGCTATATTGTTATCCTTACTGAGCATCTGAGCTCACCCCTTTCAATGTTTTAATATTTTCCAGGATGTGAAGAAGTATTTTTTGAATGACCTACAGGGATAGTCAGAAGAGGATATGAGTGTGGACTATGGAGACCATGTTATTGTAGTTTGTTTACTTTTTGGATGTAATGAATGAATTATGAATGTATCTAGTGTTTCCAAGGCTACTAAACTAATCGGTCTTTCGAGACTTGATCTTTTGTGATCATGCCAATGTTACGAAGTAACGCACCGGCTCTGGGTAGCTGGGGTCGGGGCGTTACAGTTGGTATCAGAGGCAGTTTAGTACTAACCTTGGAATCTAGATTTAGATAAATTCTGATTAGAGCACATAGCCCGAAGACAGACTTTGAGGATTAGTATAGAAGAACATCCTATAATTTTGGTATTATAGAGATGTTATGAGTTTTCCGAGCAATACATCCATGTCTGGATACGAGCAGGTAGAGGCGGCTCTGGCACAAATGTACCTAGGGGTAAAACCCAAAAACACCACTTTGAGCTAGACTCGAACGGGAACGGGTGCACGACAACGGGCCTTGCTGCACTCTTGGTTACGACACTCCCGGAGGATATGCTTAGGATAACTCTCATTTTCTTTACAAATCATTATGAAGGGTTTATGAGTATATACTTCCTTAAAGAAAACATTTTTATGATTATGGATTATATCCATAAATAGTTCAATTTATGTTAAGTGTTTTATAAGTATGGGATTATGTATTTTGATTCATAAACTGATCTAGTTTATGCCATTGTTTAGAAATAGCGCCTAGTGGAAGAAATGGAAACTGTATCAATGCACGCACTCCATTTAGGGATTTCCCTCCTTCTCAAGATAATTATAGTGGGGATGGTGATTCAACTGGTGCCGATCAGCTAATCACCATACTGGGACAACTTACTCAGGTTATGAATAATAAACTTACTCCTATGGAGCACCCTGATCCGCAACGTGGAGGATCAATGTTAGACCGCTTCATGAGGCAACAACCACCAACATTTAATGGGGGTGCAAATCCATTAGTAGCTGAGCAATGGATAAACTCCTTAGAGAAAATATTCCACGCCTTGGGGAGTAGTGAAAGGGAAAAGGTTATCATGGCAGTTTACCGCCTCACTGGAGATGCTGATCAATGGTGGTCATTGATTCAAAACACAAAGGAAGATGATGACAAATCGAATATGGAATGGAGGGAGTTCAAAGATCTTTTCTTAGAAAAATACTTTCCTCGTGACCATCGAGCAGATATGGAAAGACAATTTTTGAGTCTGAGACAAAAGGAGGATGAGAATGTCGCAAAGTATGAGGCCAACTTTACAAGGTTATCGAGGCATGCTGAAGATTATATACGTAACCCAAGGAGTAAGATTGATCGTTTATTTGATGGGTTAAAACCATTTCTCCGTAGAGCTTTAGTATCACAATCCTTCTCATCATACGAAGATATTGTCTCATGTGCTATCAAGACGGAAAAGGAATTCTCTAAGTCTTATGACAACGAAGTAAAGCAAGAGAAGAAGAGAACGGTGGAACAAGAGATAGATAAAGGGAAAAAGGGAAAGAAGGATTTTCCATTATGTGATAATTGTGGGAAGAATCACCCTGGTACTTGTCTAAAAGGAATGGGAGTTTGTTATAAATGTGGAGAAAAGAGTCACCAGGCTCGTGATTGCAAGGGAAAGAAAGTGGATATCAAAGTTGAATGCTACAATTGTAGAGAAATGGGTCATTATGCAAATGAATGTCCTAAGCGTCAGGGAAACTTACCTCAGAAAAGGCCAAGGGATCAGGGACAATCTTATGTTGTTACTATAGTTGAAGCAGAATAACTAATGTATTGGTTCTTTTGGACTCATGGATTATATTCTGGTTATTAGAATAATGTGATATATATATATATATGGATTGTACTGCAGTACTTGTTGATTTCATTAAGGTTTTAATATGATGAAGGTAATCATATTTTTATTATGTGTCAAAAAGAAAAACTTTAATTTGTTTGGGGAATCTGATGTTACAATTGATTTTGGAATTTAGAGACCTTTTAGAGAAAGTCTCGACAGAGGTATTTTGGATAACTATAAAGGTTGGAATGGATTAAGTTTAACATTGGATTTTATTGTTTAAGGTTAAAAAATTTATGAAGATTATTTTTGGAATATTATAATACTATAGTTTTAGGAAAAGGACAACCTGCAGGGTGGGGCATAACCCGTCGCATCGGACAAAGCTGCAGGAATCGAACCCACAATCATAGTGCGACAAGCCTTTATTTCCTACCACTAGCCTACAGGAAGTCCCTGGTTATTACAAAATAATTTTACTAATCTAAATGGTATGTGTTAACATTTGGAACCTTATGCAATTAGGATAAGTATAATATTTTTGATTTCTATTATCTTTTTGAGTGAAAGATGAGTTGATGGTTGAAACTCTAATTGTCAAGCATAAATATATATATACCTATCTCTTATTCAATGAATAAATTAATTCTTAAACTTTAGTAAAGGGATATTAAAACAAAAAATGTGTTATCCTAATACCTTATGTCTTGTTGAACTGATGATATTTTAAATCAACATAGATTGAAGGCTTTGAGGCCCTCAATTTGACAGTTGATTGTGATTGATGACCTCAATCACTCCCTACAAATATTTACGTTTTTCCTCCAATTATATGTCTCTAATTGCCACCAATATTCTCCTAATCGAGATCATAATTGGGTGGTGACTTTTTCATTTCCCTTTCCCTCTTATTAAGGCTAAATTTTATTAATCTTATTTCCGATGTGGGTTTTCCTCAAAGGTAATTTCTCTTTTCAACCTTTTATTTTCAAAGAAAATTTTCAAATTGCGAGGACGCAATTTATTGAAGGAGGGTAGAATGTAACACCCCAAGCATCCACGGTACGTTTCACTTCGAATAATGCAATAGCGTGTGTTGTACGGAACCTCGAGCTCTAACACACACCACAACGAATTAAACCTGCCGTTGTGAATAGTAATACCTACTTTTTGAAATTTTATAAATTTTATTTATCAAAATGGACTTCATTTTTAGATTCGGAATATCGAAATTAGCCTATGTTGAATTTTTGGTATTTTTCTGAGAACTTCTATTTTTATGAATAGTGAAAAATACTTAAAAACAACTTTTTTAATCAAAATAATTTATAGTGATAAATTATACTATTTAGTGGTTTTAAAGTATAATTAGAATATATTTTTACCATTTTATCCAATGGTGTTCATTAGAATTAATCTAACATTGAAATTGGACATAAACAATTGCCAATCTTTTGATATAAATTGTTTCTTAAAAACACGCTATTTGTTGTAACAGCGGGAATTAATTATAAAATTAATTAATGCAACTTATATGTTTGGAATTTTGTAAAATAGACATCATTTTTGAATTCGGAATATCAATTATAGCTTAGGGTGAAATTTTGGCCTTATTCTGAAAAACTTCAATTTTTGATGAATAGTGAAACCACTAAGTGGTTGTTAAAAACTGATTTTTTCGTTAAAATGAAATATTACCACTTCTGTGATTTGATTTTCAAAAATCCGACATACATGGTTGTCATTAAGAAGTAAAATGTGGTTCAATGAGATTAAAATAATTTTTCGGTGAATAGTAACTTTTAAGTTCTTAATCGCGATTAGAGATAATTAGTGTAGTTTAAGGTAAAGATAATGTTTTCATAATATGAGATGAGCTTGACACTTGTCATACTCCTATTGGATGAGTCATGGACGACCAATAAAACCCATGGGTCAACTTGGGGACCCCATGGAGCCACTTTGGTTGGAAAATGACATTAATATATATTTATTTAATGTTAAAATTAAATTGACACAAACATGAGTTATTTTACTAAAACAGACTTTAAGTGGGGTTACATAAGTCCAAATATTGACTATAAATATTAATTATAAAGCTAAAAAGATTTCCTAAATCATAGTATTTTTTTTATAATTTTTAGACATTATATAAATTATATTATTTATGACATCATTATGATGTAGCGATGACCTCATTATTTAACGATTTTAATAAAATGAAAAGATAATGTAAAATCCAAGGCTTACACTTGTCCAAAGACTATTGTATGGGTAGATTTCGAACCCTTATCACCTTATCCACGAATTATATAAGTGTGGGACCTTTAGAATCCGAAAAGAATTGTGTAATAATGTAACATTTCAATCTTTCCAAAAGAGTCCCTCCTCTCCACTTATAAAAGGCCCCCACCTCTCCCACCTTATTCACACCGTCAAGCCATTTGGATCGGCCAACCTCTTCCAAAATACTCTCCCAACTTCCCCCTATTACTCCTATAAGCCTCACACTGGGCAGAACTCTTCCCAAGGAAGCCTTTGGCTCAAATCAAAAAGAGTTACCCGATTTTGAGGTAATGTCTTCTCTAATGTTGTTTTGTTTTATTTTTCTTCTCCAACCCCCTAAAATCATTTTATTCATTTTTTTTGTAACAACACCAGTATCCTCAATATAATAGGATGTTGTTATAAGAAGGATTAAAGATACACTTACACACACCTACATCTAATGGTTAAAGAACATACGGTTTCGGTGGATGGCGAATTTCTGCCTCACGAAACGATGATTGTTCAACACTCATATAACACCTTCAATGGTGGCCATTAAGATGTCACTATATTTATATATGATATATAATATGTTTATGTTTTACTTATGCTTCTGTATTTCTCATTTATGGGATACTTTATGATTTTCATTATGGGTAAACGCGATAATTTCATTTTAGGAAGTGCGGACTACCGCCCCCTCAAAGTGATTTGAATCGTTAATGCCATATGTGGGATGTATAAAGGATGGATTAAATGGTATTATACACTATATTATACTGGAATTATATTATACATTTATATCATTATGATTTCATTCCATTGAATACGAAATAGAAATGAAAGTAGCGTTCATGCGTACGTACGGCTTACCGTCTCCATGAACGGTGCATTTCATTTCTTACCTATAAATGTTACGTAATATTATAAATGAATGTATATAATGGATATATATGATATATAAGACATCTAAATCATGAATATAATTCTGGAGATAATGTATATTCTACCACATAAACAACTTGTAATTATAAGAAGTTTATTGTTGACTCAAGTACCAAAGATCGACAAAACGACCGTTATTAACTTAAATAATTACATAATTTTCATATAATTGTAATAAGTGATATAAAAAGGATAATTAAATTGAAAATGGTTCTTAATAAGGTATATATTAACTCTATTTTATTATTCAGGAGGTTAAAGAACGGTTGATTCAAGTCAGACACGAGGTAAGGGAATTTCATAACCCAACTTCCATTCTTTATGTTAATCTCCTACTTTCAAATTATATCATGATATTATTATGTCGTATATTGTATTTATACGTTCTTTATGTGTGCATATAGTGAATACACATAATTGATATATTTTATTTAAAAATGATCTTTTTAAGGGACTTCGTCTCAATCTCCATTCATTGAGGCATATTTTGTTTTATACACAGATTTCTTTTGTACAGTGTATAAACCCCTTTGACTTTTACGTTTATTCAAAAGGATTCTTTTTATACGAAGCGTTTTACTAAAAGAAAAAAAGGGAATGTTTTTCTTTCCGTACATATGTGGCGACAACTTCTTCTCCGCCTTCGTAACTATTATTTGAGTTTCGGCTTCCTCTACAAGCCATCATTTTTTTTGATGAAAAATAAATACAAAGTTTTAACTTTATTTTATTTTGGTATTGAAAATGGTTTTTAAAGCATTTTTATTATATCAATGTGTTGTATTGATATCTTCTGATTGAAATGTGGAAATGTTATGTTTCCTTTATGCATGTTTTATGTGATACGATTATGTTATGGTTTATGATATTTTTAATCCTATTCATATGAGGAATATATTGGACTTAATAAGTGACGGGTGGAGCCCGCTATAGCTCCTCGATGCATCGATAGGTCTCATGAGACAACTAGACGTGGAATTGGCCGAGGCCCTTTCCGAATTTGATTTATGGTTTTGGTCGAGGCCTTAATCATTTTAGACGTCTTGGTCGAGGCCTTGACAAAATGTTTCAGAATGTCTGGCATTATACATTCCCTCATTATGAAAGTGGTTATTGATATTGCATGTGATTATTAGACTAGTAGAATATCCATGTGAGTAAGTAAATGGCATTATATCATTTTATTTTTACCATATTTTGTTGAAGTTCAAGTTTAAAAGGCTTTTTTTTAGATATACATTGCCTTAAATGTTAATGTTTATTTATGAAAGCTTCCGCTATATTGTTATCCTTACTGAGCATCTGAGCTCACCCCTTTCAATGTTTTAATATTTTCCAGGATTTGAAGAAGTATTTTATGAATGACCTGCAGGGATAGTCATAAGAGGATATGAGTGTGGACTATGGAGACCATGTTATTGTAGTTTGTTTACTTTTTGGATGTAATGAAAGAATTATGAATGTATCTAGTGTTTCCAAGGCTACTAAACTAATCGGTCTTTCGAGACTTGATATTTTGTGATCATGCCAATGTTACGAAGTAACGCACCGGCTCTGGGTAGCTGGGGTCGGGGCGTTACATGTATCACTAAATTGTATATATATTTGAAGGAACAATTCTAGTGTGATAATATGAAAAATGAAATTACTGATTATGTATCATGATATTTCATCTTTCTATATATACCTATTCCTACATGGAAATTGGATTACAACACTATGAATTTTTTAACTAGGTTACCAAAAACTCCAACAATGAATTATGTAATATTTTTAATTGTGGATTGACTTACTAAGTATGCACATTTTCTTGTTGTAAGGGAGGATTTTCAACTAGATCTCTTTGCACGAATATATATTAATGAACATGTAACACTTTATGGAGTACCTTTTTCTATAATTGTTGTCCATAATCCATGGTTTAAATAAAAATTTCAGATATTTCTTCAAAAATCATTGGATACCGAGCCCTATTTGAGTGCTATTTATCACCCTTAAATTGATGGGTAGTTAGAAAGGATTATCTAAAATCTAGAATACATGTTGAGATCATGATCACTTGAATATCAATGTATGTTCGATCAGTATTTACCATTGGTAAAGTTTTAATATAATAATAATTTCCATTTTATAATTCAAATGGAACCATATTAAGCATTCTATAGAAAGAGATGTCATACACCAACATAATGAGATGAAGTTGGGGAAATAAATATTTTAAGCCTAGAGCTTGTGTAGGAATCAATTAAAAGGTTAAAGGATATTCAAACACATATAAAAGAATATAAAAGTGGGGAAAATATCATTGTCGGTAATAGAAGGAAGGATTTGGAATTTCAAGTGGGTGATCATGTTTTATTGAATGTATCCCTATGGAATGGTGTTATAAGATATGGGATGAAAGGGAAATTGATCCCCTAATACATTGGTCCTTTTGAAATCATGGAGGGGATTGGATATATATATTATCGATTGGAAATTATTCTTATCCTTTATAATGTACAAAATGTATTCCACATCTCTTTGTTAAGAAAGTACATGCCAGACCCAACGCATGTCCTCACTTCTGAAGGAATAGAATTGGAACAAGGAATATCCAACTATGATGAGCCTATCCAGAATTTAGACACTGAAGAATAGGTGTTGAGGAATCAGAATACTCAACATTTAAAGGAACATTTTATAAATCATAAAATTTTAGAGGCAACATTGTAGCCTAAGGAACTTATGATGAAGAACTACCTAAATCTTTTTATGAGGTGATATTCTGGAAAATTCAAGGAAGAATATTTTGTAGGAGGGGAGAATGTAATGACCCAAAATTATATCAAAGAAAATTAAATTCTTATAATTATTAATTATATATAGTATAAATCACATAAAATAACATAGATAACTCAATAAAAATCGTATAAATGAGGAATGAATTAAATAAGAGTTATTTTTAGAAGTTAAAGATCCTATACCGATGAAATAGTAACTTGAACTTAGGAATAGTAATATGACCATTATGTATAGTAAACTGTCCAAATTAAAATTATCCTCACCCATCAAAGTATAAGTAAAATTTAGACATCTCGTTAATGAAAGTATGATTTAATTATATCATAGTTTAAGTAAATGAATATTTTAAAAATTATTAATTAAATGTTGGTATTTTTGTGAGTCAAAAATATTTAATTATAATTTTATAATTTAAAAAGTTATTTAAAAGATAATTAGTTTTCATAATATTAATTCAAGGATCAATATTTTTTTCTTATGATTTTATGATAATTTAATTCTACACTAGTTAATTTTTCAATGTGTTATAAAATAAGTTATAATTTGAAAAACTGTGTTTTTTGAGTAAATTATGGTCATAATTAAAAATTAAATTTCTATTATTTATACAATTATTTTAATAAAATGGCGTTAATTTTTTAATTATAAATTTCAAAAAATGATTAGGCTTAATTTTTAGGAATTCTCTAAAATACTTGAAATTTTTGTGAATAGTAAAATACGGTGATTTAATGTATAAATACATTATTATTTAAATACTCTGTTACTTAAGTCATGGATAATGTAAGCACCATAATGTAAAAATAACCATAATTATTTTAATATATTTAGTTATAATTCTCAAGCTATTCATAGTCTTGTGCTAAACTATTACACAAATGAATAAAATATTCAAAAAACACTCCTCTCCTACACTATTAATACCACCCCTCGCCACTTCTTCTCCTCACACCTACCAAAATTTGTGACCTATAAAATTTCTACCCAATACCCTTCAAAATACCCTGACCCATGTTCAAAACTTCTTGTACTAATTATAAGACCAAAACCATTTCCCTATAGAGGTTCTCAAGGAAGAGAAAATCAAGAAGTAAAATCTCCTTCTTTTTCTTTTAATTTCATTTCCAATAATTTTATTTTCTTATTCACTTATCACCTCCCATAATAAAAGTATAATTAAAATAATATTAACTTATATATAATATAATTTTATTATGATAATATAATAATCCATCATCAATCCCCTTCTCCTCTCCATTTTATTCGAAAAATGGAAACATTTTCTCTGAGTTGTTGTTTCATCGCCTTCAAAGACGACAAGTTTTCATTTTCCTTAACCATATTCAAGGATATTAGTAAATCTATTTTAATGAATTAAACAGGATGTAAAATTTATATTATAGCCCATTTTTTTGTTCTGTAAATAACAAACTTATATAATACAAAATGATAAAATAAAACAAGTTCATTGTGATCTAAAACTAGTAAAATTAATCTAAACGAATATCAGTAACATGTTATCTAATGATTTATCCTCGTATATGGGGGAAAAATATATATTAACAATTAAACTTTTTTATGTTCATTAATAACATATATTTATAATTATAGATAATTATACTCATTTTACACAGAATCCATTACTTATAAACAAGCCAAGCGATCCTGAAAACCATGAAATGAAATTCTCCCAAATGATTAAATTAAAATCTATAAAATTTCAATAAGTCCCTAAATGAAATTAAAAAACTATATTGAATAAAATAAATGTATATACATTTTTTTTATTAATTAATAAATGGATTTAATTTGATTATCCATGAGATTAAGTTCAAATTCCAAAAACATTCGGACATAAGGCAAGGGATTCTACCTGAACCTTCATTTTTCCTTCAGGTTATTATTTAACTATCAATACCCCAATGTAACGCTTCTTTAATTTTCTTACTTATTCTATTTTCTTTTTATATGTTACAAACTCATATATATAGATCATTTCAACTTTATTTTATGGGAAATACATTTTTTACATGGTTCCCTTATCAATTATTCCCAATAAGGAAACCCGATTAATGGGAACTTCCTGATTTCATACCCATTTCCAAGTAATATACATAATATATTTTAAGACTCCATTATTTATCATAATTCACTAATTTAATCATGTAAAAACTATATTTGATCATTTTTGGTTTTATACAAGAAATTTGGAAAAAATTTCTTTTCCCAAAGAACGCTTCTTTGTAATGTAAAAGGGGTATTTCTTTTACGAAATTATCGATTATTTTATTTGAGTATTTTAATTTATTTAAACACTTATTTGAATTTTATTTTTAATTGAAATTTATATAATATTTTTATCATGTACTATGTTTTATTAAATGTTTTCTGATCATTTTGACTATTGATATGCTATCTTGATACCATTCACCATACTACTGAGAATGGTTTGTGATTAAGTTTACATATTGGGTAACGTTATTTAAATTTCATTATTATATGTTGTTTATGTTTATCCGCATTCATATGACGAATTAATTGGACATATTAAGTGACATTTGGGGTTCTATAAAGCCCATTGATGCATCTTTACGTCGCATGAGACAAACTATACTGGGTTTTTACCAATAAATTGTGGTGTCTTGGTCGAGGCATTAACGGTATGTTTATGATATCCAGCATTATGCATTACCTCATTATGAAACATGTATTTGATAGTAAATTTGGTAATTTTAAAATAACAATATCCATTTTTATGTTTTATTGTGGAATTATTTAATCATCTTTCATTCATGCCATTTTATACTCAAGATTATATTTTAATGACATTTTTTTAATTATTCACTAGGTTTTATTGTTTATGATTACAATAGATTATGTTTTATTGTGTGCACTTACTGAGAATATGATATCACCCCTTTATTATGTTATATTTTTTCTTATAATGAATATATGTATATTATAAATGACTTGAAGGGATAATATCTAAGTTTATGGGTGTTTTCAAAGGAGTTGCTATGTTTTTTCCTTTTCAAGTTGTAACATAAAGTACACATATGTAATAAAGTTTCTAAAACTACTAAACTGATCAGTATATTAATATTTAAGTCATATATCTCTTCCAATTTATTAATATAAGGCACTATGTCTGGGCTACTAGGGTCAGGGTTTTTACAGATCCAGTTTTAAGTGGTGATTTTATGAACAAATATATAAATATATGGTAGTGATGGTAAAATAATCCTGGAGAACGAACTTACTAATATATTTCATTTAATTCAATAATATACAAATTTTTTCAACAAGTGGGTCTATATTATCAATTTATGTGACCCAATCAGAATTCATTGAGTCGAAGAGTGGAATAAGATTTGGTATTGGATGAGTCATGATCTTATACAATAAATGTAATAATAAACGATCAGCGTAGTGACTATTTAGAATATTATAAAATCAATGAAATTTTCTATATATTTGTATCATATTATATGTGAAACATGTTTAAATATCAATATCCATTCCTTTTAATTTTTTTCATTTGATTTTCAAAAAAAAATCTATGTGATATATTAATACAGGGTTTGAGAATTTTAGGACAATATCCATGGAATCTAATCATCGATGGTGGATATTGTTTATATAAGATTGTGCCTTGATGATATTAATCTCAATAAAGAATAGTAATTTGGTATGTAATTACTTATATAGGATATCCTCTGGATATGTTTTTCCATTTAGGAGAGTCATGAAGAGTAATAATAGATTTTATAGCTTTCCATCATGGTTTCATGAATTTTGTTGAATGGGTTTCCAATAATAAATTATAGTGTATTAATCCTTGATAAACTTATTGGATGGGTATTCGATATAATTTAATGAGGTGGAGGTTTATTTTGATCATATTCTTTTAGATATGCTTCTATGTGATGGTTAGAGAACATCATTTTTGTTCCATGGGTGACTACTTGTTCCATTGGTAGTGTGATATTTGGGATTTTAGATGTTTCATAACATTTTATTAGTAGTGTATCCTATAGTACATTTTATTTATCATTCATTACAGATTTATGATTAGAAAAAATGGATAAATATGTATTTGGTTGATTTTTTTCCTTAATATATGTTTTTATATAAGAGGAAATCTATATATCATTTTCAGGTTGTTTTTAACTGCCAGATGATGTTATTTTATGGGAAATAGATGTTATATTGATGGATTGAAAGGATTTTTTTCCATAATCTCAATGATAATAAAATTATATATATATTATTATGAATTACATAATATAGATATCTAATTTCCTAAATATATTATGTTGTGTGAGGTAGATGATTTCTCAGGTCTATGGATAAAGGATATCATTTGGATTTATAATATTCATGAGATAATAATATATTATTGGGATAATTACATTACATCATTAATTTTTAAATACTAAAATGTAAATTTTGTTTCTTGGAAATTATTTAACCCTTATATTCATCCTCAAAGGAATAGTTATATTGATTGGATGATAAAGATTCCATAGAACATGTTGTGTTCTTATATTTAGGCATTGTAGGTTCATGGATGAATCACATACCATTGTTGGAGTATTATTATAAGTAAATATTTCACTCTTTCAATTATATATATATGTTCATAGAATTTTATGGGTGACCTTATAGAACATTAATGCATTGTACTCATGTTGGAGAGTTAGTAATTCTTAGATTAGATTTGTGAAATTTATGACAGAGAATGTGTAAGAGAATCATAAGTAAATGAAATATTATTATGTACATTAAAATTTTAATATTGATCATGAGTAGATAACATTTTATTATGAAATTAGTGATCATGTATTATATAATTGTTATCCTAATCATTGGTAGTCTAGGATTGAATGATGTGATAGGTGTAACTCCCCTGGATTTTCTAAATTAATTGTTTTATTAATTTATGTAATCATTTTGATATTTTCACTTTATAAATCAGTGAATATAGATTTTGGTTATTATATTAAAGAAATAAGTTTTTATTATGTTATACTTGACACCAAGGGAAACTTGCAGTACATGTCACCATGACATGGCTTACGTTAAATGCAACACTAAGTTTCAATGAAACATTTTTTTTATAATTATTAAAATGTTTTGATTATAACCTAGGTGTTAAAAAGGGATATATAAATAGTAATAACTAAATATTATTTATATTGGTTTTATATAAATAATACATATTAATAATGAAGTCTATAATGTTGGTTAAAGCCTTCATATGTTTAGAAATACTATTTCTTTAAAGGGACTACTTTTTATGTCCATTCATGAACAATTACAAAATTAATTTTATACACTCATAGAATTTTAATTTTATACAATAAACATCATTTTTTAATTCATAATTTCAAATTTTACTTGTGATGAATTTTTAGTATATTTATTTGATGTTTCGTTTTTAGATGAATAGTGAAAAATACTACATCTTAGTTAAAAATTGAGTTTTTTTTAAATAATTATTATAAATTAAATAGATTTTATAGTCACAATAGGTAAATTATAAATATATTAACCCAATTTAATTCATCGGAATCATATTTATATAAAAATTATATATAAATTTTTTTTGAACTTTTGAACATTCATTTTACATGCCTTTTTACCACGTCTGCGGGATTAACATTAAACATAATTTTCCTACTTTTTTGAATTGAATTTATAAAAACATACACAAATTCTTGAAATAAGTATTAAATTTATATTATAATCCGATCAAATTAAATTTTGGGTGAATTGTAACTTTAGGAGATTTATTATTTTTATTTACCGTGGATAATGGTAAATCGGGTTATTAAAAGAAAAAATAATATTATAATATTATAAAGTTACCCTAAACATGTAATAATTTAAATGGATAAGTGTGTTTCAACCGAAATAAACCTTTTGTCTAATTTTTTTTTCTTTTTTATACAATTGGGTAAAAATAAGATATTTATTATATTTTATTTAAAGACAAATTAAAAATGACGTACTCATAACTTTAATAACTAAATCATTTTTAATATAGGTTTATACATAATATAAATTCAAATGTAAATCAAAATTTTTAAATAATAATTTTATCTTCATCATGATATTTTATTTTTAATTTTTATAAAATAAATAATTTAATTAAAGTTTATTATAATAATTATTTAGTAACTGTTTAATTAATGGATATATCAATTAAGTGTTATTAAAAAATTAAAATAAATATAACTTGACATAATTAATGACAAAAACTAATTATATATATATATATATATATATTAGACATTTTATAGATATATTAGATGTGTAATTTCACTACTATCATGTTTTTATGATATTTTTAAAAGATAGATTATAAATAGTGTCAAAATTGACGGAAATGATACTTTAAGATAAATAATATATTATTAAATGATATAAATTTCATAAAAAACAATAATTCATGAAAATAACAATAATAAGGATAAATATGTCATAAATTATACACTAGAAGTTCTTTTTTAAATTTATTGAAATTATATTAAATATAAAGAGTAAAAAAGCTAAGTTGTCTTGATAAGAGTTAAAAGGTTTAACTAATGGTTAAAACCAAAATATAAGGTAAATAATGTTACCTAAAAATTTATAAAAAACATTGTTTAGATTGATTTAGACCCATAATCATATTATATTCTAAATAATCCACTTTGGATCTATTTAATATCAAAAATCTATTTATATTAATTTAAAATTTTAATAGTTTTCTTGGGTTCCCCTCCCTTCTCTTATAAAATAAATCATCCTCCCCCACTTCCCTAAACCACCTTGAGCCTTCGAGATCGACCAACCACGTAACAATTTTACCCTAAAATTTATTATTTAAGTTATATAGGTCATTTTCATCCAAAAATACCACCCTAGTGTCCCTAAGAGGATATCCAAACAAATCCACCAAAGAAGAGGTAATTTTTTAACCAATCTAATTCAATTTATTTTCATCTTTTAATTATTCCTATTTTTGTTTACATTTTAAAGTAATAAATAAATTATCATTTTTATTATTATATTTTATTATGATTATGGAACAACCATATACCTCCTTTTATTCATCATATGAAAAATGAATGTATTATGTGTACGTATGTGCGGCTTACGGTCTCTACGTCATGGTGTAATATGTTTTTCATCACCATATTTTATGTCTGAGGGTTATTATAAGGACCCAGCTTTAAAACATTACTTAATATAAAATTAAACGAATAATTCACATTGAGGATATTTTCAGGTTTAGAGTTTTAGAGAATTAGACTGTAACTATTACATCTCAAAAGTTACAAGGTAGACTCTTCTACTCAGTTTCCATTTTTTCATAAAATAAAAACTCTGGAAAAAATTGTCATATCCAATTCCATGTTTTAGACAGCATGACTTTCATTGATCCCATCCTTGACCCAATTCCACTTTATTTCCTGTGAAAAACATTTCAAAAACTTGGGATTAGCATAAAATGCTCAGTAGGGAATACATAAAGAAGGAAACTATTAGTTTTTTAAAACAATATGTAAACCTTGAATACATTAACATAAGTAATACTTTTCATCTTTATGAAGTAGTAAATACTCTTCACTGAATAAAAGATCACTACTTACCCTATTTTAACCAAAAGATTACACATATAAATCACATATCATATAAAGGTAACTTGGAACATAAATATACGTAAATGTAATAACCATATGGTCGACTTCCACACATGTCACTAAATGGAATAGCCATATGGCCAACTTCCATACCCAATGAATTGGAGGTTATAACGTAACCAACCATCCTGGTATTCACAAAACCACCCGTCATTTGGATTATCACGTAACCACCCGTCAAATGTCCAAGTACCATTATAAAATCATAATACATAAAAAAAATATAAAGGAAAGAAAACATTTCCACATTTCAATCACAATATATAACTTATATATATTGATATAACAAATAAATTATCAAAAAAAATTTAAATTCCAAAATATATAATACAGTATATGGTACTTATATTCTTTTAAAAACAATACGTCTTGTTGAGAAATCCAAAGATCAAATAATAATCGCGGTGGTGGAAAGGTTGTTGTCACCGCGTATGTTAAAAGAAACATTCCTTTTTGTCATTTAGTAAACCACTTCATTGAAAAATATTCCCTTTGAATGAAATGAAAAGTCCAAGGTGTTTATACAGTGTATAAAAGAATGTCTTGTATTAAAACAAAATATGCCTCAATGAAAGGAGATTGAGACGAAGTCCCGCACCTCATGTCCGACTTGACATGATCGTTCTTTAAGCTTCTGAATAATAAACTAAAGTTAATTTATACTTGCTTAAGAACCTTTTTCAAGTTTATTATTCATTTTATGTCACTTATTTCCATGTTATAGACATTATGTAGTCATTTATGTTAATAATGTTCGTTTTGTCGATATTTGGTACTTAAGTCAAAAATGGACTTCTTATAATTACATGTTGTTCATGTGGTCAAAGGTTAATTATATCCAAAATGATATCCATGATTTAGATATCATATATATCATATATATCTATCATATACATTAATTTATAAAAGTTCATAACATTTTTAGGTAAGAAATGAAATGCACTGTTCATGGAGACGGTAAGCCGTACAAACGCATGAATGCTACATTCATTTCTATTTCATAATTAATGTAATTAAAACATAATGAAACATAGTAGTAATATAATTCCAGTATTGTATCATATATAATATCATTAAAAATATCCTTTATATGTAACAAATATGGTATGAATGGGTCATATCACTTTAAGGGGGCGGTAGTCCGCACTTCCTCAAATGAAATTATCATGTTTACGCATAATGGAAACCATAAAGGTTTTCTATATATATAAAATACAGAACCATAAAGAAAAAATAAACATAATATATATAATATATAAATAAAGTGACATCTTAATGGCCACCATGAAAGGTGTTAAAATAATATTGAACAATCATTGTTTTGTGAGGCAGTAATTCGCCATCCATAGAAACAGTATGTTCTTTAACAATTAGACAGAGGTGTGAGTAAGTGTTGGTAGAATACTTTTCATAAAAACATCCTAGTATATTTAGGATATTGGTGTTATTATGGGATCAAATAATAAGAAGATATTGGTGAGTGAATAAGGAAAATAAAAGGAAGAAAATCGAGAGAAGACATTACCTCTAAATCATGTAACTCTTTTTTATTTGATCCAAAGGACTCGCTGGGAAGACTTATGCCAAAAGTGAGTCTTCTAGGAGTAAGAGAGGTATGTTGAGAGATTATATGAGTATATTTTGGACAATCCAAGGGCTTGAGAGTTGTGGGTAAGGGGGTAGAGGTGGGGGCCTTTTATAAGAGGAAGGAGAGGCACTCTTGGAAAGTCATGAAATGTTACTTTATTATGAAATACATATTAGTTTTTAAAGGTACCACAATAATATATTTTGAGGATAAGGTGGTAAGGGTTCTAAATCCATCCATCCAATAGGTTTTTGACATGTGTAAGTCTTATATTTTACATTATCTATTCATTTTATTTAAATCGTTCATTAATGAGGTAATCACTACATCATCATGGTGTCATAAATAAATTTATTTAATGTATTAATATTATAGAAAAATACCATGATGTAGGAAATATTATTATATTTACAATGACTATTTATTGTCTAAGATATCATTTATGGAAACAAAATTAAAATTATTTTACTTTTCTGTTACATAGTTTGGTTATATTTTCCTTTCATTAAAAATAATATGATAAAAGGTCACTATCACACTAAAGTGATTCTATGGGGTCCCTAAGTTGTCCCAAGGTTGTCCATGGTCGGCCATGACACAACCAAGAGGATGCAGACACTTTTTGGGGTCATTTGATATTATTATGATATTATTTTATTACCCTTAACTACCAGATTACTTATTAATCACGATAATTAAAGATAATTACCGGCGTTACTATTCATAATGTCCAAAAACAAAAACGCCTTAATTACATAATTTGTACCTTTTGCTTCCAAATATGGAATTAATTTTACCAAATTCCAAAAAAAAGAAATTACAGTAAATAATTTAAAAATAATTCGTGTTGTCAAAACAAATAGCGTGTTTTTAAGAAACAATATCTATCAAACGATTGACAATTGTTTATGTCCATTTTCAAAGTGAAATTAATTATATTTACCACTATTGGATTAAATGGTAAAAATATATTCTAATAAAACTTTAAAATCAATTAAAATGATAATCTAACCATATAATTAAATTAGATGAAAAAGTAGTTTTGAAGTAAAATGCAGTATTTTTCACTGTTCATTAAAAAAATGAACATTGTCATAAAAATGTAAAATATTTATCCAAAGTAAATTTCAATGTCCCAATTATAAATATTTAGTTTATTTTGACATATAGAGCTTATAAAATTTTCCAAATTTAGATTTAAATATGGTTTTCCATCTAAAGGTGGTAAAACAATCTTTTAAAAATATAAGAGTATTCTATGCTTAAGATTGGATTTATTCTCATTTTATGCCTCTAAAACACTATATAACTCATAAATAGACATAGATATGAAAGTATATTATTCTTTAATTACTTGGGATGTTACATCCTTACCCCCTTTAGGAAATTGAGTCCCTGAAATTTATTTACTTATCGAATAAGTGGGTTATTTATCCCTCATTGCATTTTCAGATTCTAATGTTGCCTCTTCAATCATGTGGGTTTTTCACAAAAACATTACATGATGAATCACCTTATTCCACAAAACTTTTTCATTGTGGTCAAGAATCTAGACCGGTTGTTCCTCATAAGAGAGATTCTTTTCCAACTGAACAACCTCTGGACTCAGAACATGAGATGGATCTGGCATATACTTTCTCAACATTGAAACATGAAAAACATTGTGTACCTGGGACAAACATGGAGATAATTCCACTCTATATGCAACTGATCCAACTTTCTCCTAGATTTTATAAGGTCCAATGAACCTCAGACTCATCTTTCCTTTCTTGCCAAAACATATCACACTTTTCCATGGAGAAACTTTGAGGAAGACAAGATCGCCTACCTCAAAAGAGGGATCCTTACTCCTGTTGTCCGCATAACTTTTCTGCCTGTTATGAGATGTTCTCATATGTTTCTATATCAGCTGTTGTTTTTTTCCTTCTCTTATACCAATTCTGGTCCCATAAACATCCTTTCACCTTCTTCATCCCAAAAAGATTGAGTTCGGAACTGCCTCTCATATAATTCCTCATATGGTGTCATCTATATACTGGAATGAAAACTGTTATTATATGAAAACTCAACCAATGAAAGATGTTGGACCCAACTTCCCTGGTAATCCATCGTGCAAGCAGGTAACATATCCTCCAAGGTCTGAACCATTTGTTTTGACTGCCCATCTGATTGTGGATGAAAAGTTGCACTAAAATTTAATTCAGTACCCAATGACTTCTGAAGGCCTTTCCAAAAGTTAAAAGTGAACCTAAGATCACGATCAGATACAATAGAGAGGGGAACTCCATGTAACATGACTATATCATTAACATAAAACCAAGAATGTTGATCTAGAGAGAATGTATCTTGAATATGAAGGAAATAAGTATATTTAGTCAATCAATCAACAATAACCCAGATTGCATTATTACCTCAAGATGAATTTTGTAATCCCACAACAAAGTCCATGGATATTTTCTCTCATTTTCACTCTGTCACATGTAAAGGCTGAAGCATCCTTTTAGGTAACTGCCCCTATGCTTTAACCTATTGATAATTAAAACACTTCACAGTAAAATCAGCAATATCTCTTTTCATTCCATCCCACCAGTAACACCCCAGAAGATCTATATACATCTTAGTACTGCCTGGATGAACTGAAAATGGTGAACTATGAGCCTCACATAACAACTCATTATTCAAATGTGAATCACAAGGCACACATAATCTCTTCCCAAACCTCAAAACACAATCATTATCAATGTTAAATTCATGATACATACCCTTATGAACCATCTCTGACTTTTTCTACAACCCACTTTCTTTCTTCTATGCTTGCTTAATTCTGTCTGATAGAGAAGATCTCACTGACACCTAAAACAAAACAGAAGAACATCATGCACCAAAAACTTCTATGCTAAAGTTCATCAAATCAAAAACCAAAGGATCTCGTTCCAAACATAGCATGGTTAATGAAGCATAACTTTTTCGACTCAAAGCATCTTCCACATTAATTTCTTTTCCCGGATGGTAATGAGTTGTACAATCGTAATCCTTTCTTAATTCCAGCCATCTCCTCTGTCTCATGTTAAATTATTTCTGAGTGAATATATATTTTAAACTTTTGGGATCGGTATATATTTCACACTTTAATCCATACAAATGATTCCACCAAATTTTTAAAGCAAAAAACAACATCAGCAAATTCCAAATCATGTGTAGGGTAATTTAACTCATGAGTTTTCAACTGACGTGAAGTATAAGCAATTACCTGATCATTCTGCACAAGGACACAACCAAGTCATTTCAACAAATAATCACTGTAGATAACAAACTCACTATTTCTGGAAGGTAGTTCCAATACTATATCATTCACCAATCTTCATTTCAATTCCTGAAAACAATTATCACATTCTTTTTTCTAGATAAACTTAACACCCTTCCAAGTTAGCTTAGTCAATGGGCTGAACAACCATGAATTTTTTTAATAAACCTACAGTAATAGCCTGCCAAACCAAGAAAACTACGAATATCTGTTATATTTGTGGGTCTTGGACATTCTTCAACAACCTTGGTTTTTACAAGATCAACAGTTATACCATATTTATAAAAAATGTGACCAAGGAAAGAAATTTGTTGCAACCAACTCACACTTGGTGAATTTTCCATTCAGTTTTTTTCATTTAAGGTTTTCAAGAACACCCTTAAATGACTTTCATGCTCCTCTTTACTTTTAGAAAACACCAAAATATCATCAATGAAAACAACTGCAAACTTATACAAGAACTCTTGGAAAATTCTATTCATTAGATCCATGAATATAGCAGGTGCATTGGTTAACCCAAAAGGCATAACTACAAATTCTTAATGTCCATATCTAGTACGAAACGTGGTCTTCAAAATTTCTTCTTCTTTTACTTTCAAATGATGGTACCCCGACCTCAAGTCAATCTTTGAAAAAACTAAGCTCCTTGGAACAGATCAAACCAATCATTGATATGAGCAAAAGGATACTTGTTCTTAGCAGTGATGTTATTCAATGCTCTATAATCAATGCAAAGTCTCATTGAACCATATTTATTTTTAACAAACAAGACTGGAGCACCCCATGGTGATTTTCTAGGTCAAATGAAACCTTTATCTGATAACTCCTGCAATTTCTTCTTTAACTCTAAAAGTTCAACTTGAGCCATTCGATACAGGGGTTTTGAAATTGGCTTAGAATCAGGAACTAAGTCCACAATAAATTCAAGTTCCTGATCATGTATAATACTAGGAAACTCATTAGGAAAATAATAAAGATACCCATTTTCCACTGGCACATCATTAATCTGAACAGTTCCTTTGTTTTCAACAATATGTGCAAGGTAACATTAATTTCCATCGTTTACTAGTTTCTCAGCTTCCGGATATGTTATCAAAAGTAAGGGTTCATTCTTGTACACAAACTAAAAAACTTTCTGAAAAGAAACTTATTTATCTCTATAGTCAATATTAGCATGGTAAATAGAGAGCCAATATATACGCAAGATAATATCAAACTATACTAGAGGAAAAACAATAAGTTTTGCTGGTAGATTATTTCTACACACAAGGATAGGAAGGTTATTATAATTTCATTTTGTCTCAATGTTTCCCCTGGTGTTTTTACCATAAGTTCATGATTCATATCTTGATATGAAATTAACAATTTACTAGAAAAATTCATTGAAATGAAAGAATGTATAGACCCTGAATCAAAAAACACATTGGTATAATCTGAATAGACAAACAGTGTACCTAATACTACTTCATTCGATGGCCCAACATCTGTTTATGTAGTTGCAAAGGATTTCACCACACCTTTATGCTTGTATTATGACTACATTACCTCAGTTGAGTTCTTCATTAGACACTCATTTTCATAATGACCCATTTCCTTACACATAAAACATCTTACCGCTGGCTTTTCATTACCTTCCTGACCATCATCCTTAGAGTTACGAGAAATATAACCACAAATACCACACCTAAAGCACTTTCCAAACTTGGATAAACATTCTCCAGGATTCATTTTACCACACTTCTCATAGGATTGATATTTGGTTTTCTTACCTCCGGGCTTCTTTGATTAATTCTTTCCCTTTGCCTGCCAATTGGACCTCTTATACTGTTGTTTTTCAGAGAACACCTAATCATCGACAAACTCCATTTCCACCTTCTCCGCACATCGAACAAGTTTTTCATAACTTATAAACTCACAAGAAGCTAATGAAATAGATTATTTGGCTTTAATACTGAGTAAAAATGGTTTATTTTACAATCAATATCTCATATGAAATTTGGTGCATACCTTTCAAGTCGAGTGAACTTTTCTTCATTAGCAGCCACTGAGTCATCCTCCTGCCTCAATTATAGGAATTTTTTTCCATCCTAAGATGAAATACCTTAGGAAAATATTTCTCAAGAAACATACCGTTGAATTCATCCCAGTCATGATCATAAATCTCCTTACTATCCCTGATATTTTTCACCATCGACCACCACTAATCAGCTTCACCTTCAAAATGGTAAATAGCGATACAAACCTTTTGATGTTCAGAACACCCCATGATATCAAAAATATTCTCGAGATCCTTAATCCACCCTTCTACTAGCATAGGGTCAGATGATCATCTGAATTATGGAAGATGCTATCTCATAAAATGATCCACTACTAACATGTTCCTCTGTGGTTGATCTGTCTAATCTCGTGTATGGATACCACCACCATTTATAGCCTGATTCAACTGTTCCATCGCTACAACAAACTGTTCAATTCTGATTCCAATCATCTTAGGTTGCTGATTTGGAAGGTTGTTTTCCTCATGATGTCGTCCCAACATAGTTGTCTCGTTTTCTCTGGGGAAAACCATTTTGAACACCTAAATATCTTATGTGAAGAAACATCGTAATCTTTAAATTCTATATCATTTCAATCATACCATAAATTAATTTTTGGACATGAATTTAACAATATTCTATCTCCCAAAGTTGTCTAACCCGACCTATGATACCAACTATAAGGA
This sequence comes from Viscum album, assembly GCA_963277665.1. NCBI lineage: Eukaryota > Viridiplantae > Streptophyta > Magnoliopsida > Santalales > Viscaceae > Viscum > Viscum album. The sequence continues at coordinate 1,320,796,938 of OY728142.1, forward strand.
CCTAACCTTAAAACATTACATAATCTTGCATTAAATGAGTAATTCATATTGAGGGTATTTTCAGGTTTAGAGTTTTAGAGAATTAGGCCATAACTATTACATCTTAAAAGTTACAAAGTAGTCACTTCTACTCAGTTTCATTTTTTATACAATAAAAACTCTTGAAAAAAGTGTTATATCCAGTTCTATGTTTTAGAAATCATGACTCTCCTTGATCCCATCCTTGACCCTATTCCACTTTTTGTCCTGTGAAAAACATTTCAAAGACTTGGGATGAGCATAAAAAGCTCAACAGGGAATACACAAAGAAGGAAACTATTAGTTTTTCAAAACAACAAGTAAACCTTAAATAATTTAACATAAGTAGTACTTTTTTCCTTTATGAAGTAATAAATACTCTTCAATAAATAAAAGATCACTACTTACCCTTTTATAACTAAATTATTACCCATATAAATCACATATCATATAAATGTAACTTGGAACATAAACATACGTAAATGGAATAACCATATGGTCAACTTCCACACATGACACTAAATGGAATAGCCATACGGCCGACTTCCATACACAATGCATTGGAGGTTATAACGTAACCTCCCATCATGTTATTCACGGCATCACCCATCATTTTGTTTATCACGTAACAACCCGTCAAATTTCCAAGTACAATTATAAAATCATAAGACATAAAAAAATATAAAGGAAAGAAAACATTTCCACATTTCAATCACAATATATCACTTAAATATATTGATATAAAAAATAAATTATCATAATGATTTTCAATACCAAAATAGATAATAAATTATATGGTATTTATTTTATTTTAAAAACATTACATCTTATTGAAGAATACAAAGATCAAATAATACTCATGGCGGTGGAAAGGTCGTTTTCACCACGTGCGTTAGAAGAAACATTCCTTTTTTCGTTTAGTAAAACACTTTGTAGAAAATTATTCCCTTTGAATGAAATGAAAAGTCCACGTTTTTTATACAGCGTATAAAAGAAAGTCTTGTATTAAAACAAAATATGCCTCAATGAAAGGAGACTGACACGAAGTCCCTTACCTTGTGTCCAACATGACTCGATCATTCTTTAATCTCTTGAATAATAGACTAAAGTTAATATATACCTGATTAAGAACCTTTTTCATGTTTATTTTTCCTTTTCTATCACTTATTTCCATTTTATAAACATTATGTAATAATTTTAGTTAATAATGTTCGTTTTGTCGATATTTGGTACTTAAGTCAAAAATGGACTTCTTATAATTACATGTTGTTCATGTGGTCAAAGGTTCATTATAAACAGAATGATATAAATGATTTGGATATCATATATATCATATATATCCAGAATATACATGTATTTATAATAGTACATAACATTTTGAGGTAAGAAATGAAATGCACCATTCATGGAGACGGTATGTCGTATGTACACATGAACGCTACTTCCATTTCTATTTCATATTTAATGAAATTAAAAAATAATGATACATAGTAGTATTATAATTCCAGTATTTTATCATATATAATATCATTAAACCTATCCTTTATATGTACCACATAAGGTATGAATGATTCATATCACTTTGAGGGGGCGGTAGTCCGCACTTCCTCAAAAGGAATTATGGCTATTACCCATAATGGAAACCATAAATGTTTGATATATATAAAAAATACAGAATAATAAAGAAAACATAAACATAATATATATCTTATATAAATACAGTGACATCTTAATGTCCACCATTAATGCTGTTAAAAGAATATTGAACAATCATCGTTTCGTGAGGTAGTAATTTTCCACCCACAGAAATAGTATGTCCTTTAACCATTAGATGGAGGTGTGTGTAAGTGTAGGTAGAATAATTTTCATAAAAACATCCTAGAATTTTAAGGATACTGGTGTTATTATGTGATAAATTAATAAGAAGATAGTGGTGAGTGAAGAAGTAAAATAAATGGAATAAACTTGAGAGAAGACATTACCTCTAAATCGGGTAACTCTTTTTGATTTGAGCCAAAGGCTTCCATGCGAAGACTTCTACCCAAAGTGAGGCTTCTAAGAGTAATAGAGGGATAGGGAGAGATAATATGATTAGTTTTTGTATGAGAAAAGGGATTGAGAGGTGTGGGTAAGGGGGTAGAGGTGGGGTCCTTTTATAAGACGGAGGATGGGCACTCTTGGAAATTCATGAAATGTTACTTTATTATGAAATGATTTTCAGATTTTAAAGATCCCACAATGAGATATTTTAAGGATAATGTGATTAGGGTTTGAAATACATCCATAAAATAGGTTTTCTATATGTTTAAGTCTTAGATTTTACATTATCTTTTCATTATATTTAAATCATTCATTAATGATGTAATCATTGCTTCATCATGATGTCATAAATAAATTTATTTATTTAATGTCTAAAAATTATAAAAAAAATTACCATGATGTAAGAAATATTTTTAGATTTCAAAAGAAATTTTATATTCTAAGAGATCATTTATGCAAACAAAATTAAAATTGTTTTACTTAGGTGTTACATATTTTGGTTATATTTTTGTTTCTTTAAAAATAATATGATAAAAGGTCACTATCACACTAAAGTGATTCCATAGGGTACCTAAGTTGGACCAAGGATGTCCATGATCGGAAATGACACAACCAAGAGGATGTGGATACTTGTTGAGGTCATTTTATATTATTATGATATTATTTTATTACCCTTAACTACCCGATTACTAATTAATCACGATAATTAAAGACAATTACCGTCGTTACTATTTATAATGTCCAAAAACAAAAAGGACATAATTAAATAATTTGGACCTTCTGATTCCAAATATGGAACCCATTTTATCAAATTACAGTCATATAAATTGCATTGAATAAATTAAAAATAATTCTCATTGTCAAAACAAATAGCGTGTTTTTAAGAAACAATATCTATCAAAAGATTGACAATTTTTATGTCCATTTTCAAAGTGAAATTAATTATAATGACCAATATTGAATTAAATGGTTAAAATATATTCTAATTAAACTTTAAAAATAATTAAAAAGATAATCTATCCATATAATTAAATTATATGAAAAAGCAGTTTTGAAGTAAAATGCAGTATTTTTCACTATTCACTAAAAATGAATATTGTCAGAAAAATACCAAAAATTTATCCAATGTAAATTTCAATGTCCCAATTATAAATAATAAGTTTATTTTGACATATATGGATTTTCAAAGTGTCAAAAGTATGATTTAAAAATGGTTTTCCATCAAAAGGCTGTAAAACAATCTTTTAAAAATATTAGATTATTCTACGCTTAAGATTGGATTTATTCTCATTTTAAGCCTATAAAACACTATCTAATTCATAAATAGACATAGATATGAAAGTATATTATTCATCAAATACTTGGTATTTTATAGTTATAAATAGTTTAAGGATTATATATGATGTTTATAATATAATTATACCGCTTTAAATAATAATTTAATTTCTTCCTTTTTATGATATAATATTTTGGGAAAATTATAACATCTCTCGTGCATACGTATTGCATACCATCTCCATGATAGTATATGACTTGTTATTCAACTATATTTGATATATATATGGTAATAATGATAAATTTTATGAATTTATATGTTATTTATGACACAAAAATGATTCTATAATATTAATATATCATGTAGTTTCTTTTCTTTTAAACTGGCAATAAAATGAAATAGTGTCATGTGTATGTACGGTCTACCGTCTTCCTTAATAGATTATTTTGATTATCATTAAAGATTAGTATAAATACATATATAATAGAAATACATGATATTTATATCATTTTTTATTTTATGGAATTAATTAAATCACGATCTAAGTATGATAATAAAAAATTCCAAGACAAAACATATATGATTAACAAGGGTGTTATCACAAAAAATGTATATTTAACCTGAAATTAATAATAAAAATGAAATATAATTTCTTAATGGAATAATATATTTAATTGCATATATTAATATGGTTCTATGATAGATGTATGATAAACATTTATTTATTATACAATAAGTTTGAACAAGTACAACGAGAATCGATTTATAAGATGAGTGTTATTTTCTCACTCAAAATATTATCTGAAGTTTTTTATACATAAAAATATATTAGGGAATATTTTTCATCCATGTTGATGATTTCAAAAAATGTTTTCAAAAAATTTTATATTGTTATTATATGTATGATTAAAGTTATTTTCACCCTTTTTTACTTTTTAATACATGGTTTGAAATGAATATTTTTTCCATTTTCGAAACAATGTACTTTGTGAATTTTTTATCAAATGTACATAGAGAATGTTTTCTTTTAAATTATATAGAATGAATACATTTTTACACATTCATGATACCTTATTTCATTTATGACTACCATATAATATTACATTATTTTGTTCAAATAAAATTTTTTCTTTTAAAATTTCACAACATTTTAATAAAAGAAAACATTTAAAATAATAAAGGATATTTTCCACAAAATTATTTTCAATAAATCTTTCAAAATTATTTCTCTTCTTAGATGAAATATATGGTGTTACTCATTCCTTTCTGTGAAATTATCCAAGATCTCGTTCATATTATTTCTCTAAATGTTTTATGTTTTTATGTTATGATGTTTAGGAAATCCATATCTTTTTTCATTGGTAATATGATTCTCATACCCGCTTCTATTCATGGGTTATGATTTTGAGGAATGATTATGAAACTTGTATCTCTTCCATAGGTTCTGATATGATTACACGTTTATGATACCAATTTCATTTTATGGTTTATGAAATGATTATCTTTGATCTTATGGAATATGTATGTATGATTTCACTAAGAGATTGGTGGGACCTATATCTCCCTATAATGGATTGGGTAAAGATTTATATCTCATGAGGTGGACATAACAGAATTTATCCACTAAGATGGTCATTGGAGTGAACCATTACTACCATGAGGTTTTGGGAAGTGAACACATACTACCAAGATTTAATTTTCAGAAATTAATTGAATACCATTTAAATCTTTCTTATATGCTTATGTTTCTTCCACAGTTTCATGTTCTATTCCTATATTATTCTTTTATGGATCATGATCTTTATTTCCTTATGATTCATTCCTTATGAACTAGTAATATTTATTCCATGATTCATTTGTATGATCTTTTATATATAGGTTATAATCTTCTAATTACATTATGATGTTCTCATACCCTTATAATCATGATTATATTTATATATCTCCCTTATTTAACATTATTGAGCATCTGAGCTTACCCCTTTTTATGTTTTACTTTCAACTAGGTTATTAAGATATGTATTATTTTTGATGTGTCTAAAAAGGGTGGCTGTCAAGAAGAACCTAGTGGGAGATAATACATCTCTCTTTTGTTTCAGTGTTTATGATTCCATTTTTCTAAAGGTACTAGAATAATATGGTCTGTAGACATTTGTCTGTGTAATGTGTTAAGTAATTCATAAAAAGTAATGCAATGTTAATGTTTAAAAACATAGCGTCTCTATAGATGGTGTTAGATAAATGTTTTAGTTAACCTTTTGAAACTAGGATGATAAAACCATAGTGCGAACCCTAAGGACATGTCTATGGATAATTATAAGGGTAAGGAAAAGTTAAGGAAAATGTAATGGAATTTTGGTAAAAGATAGAGTGAGTGGTTTACTAGAAATACATGCTTTTCTGGATCCTATAGGTGGATGTGGCTATAAAATATATGTACTTATGGGTAAAAAATCCAATAAGGTGCATTAGTTTTGACTCGGCATAACCTGGTACATGAAAACGGGCCTTTCTGTACACCTATTTTGACACTCCCATAGGATATGATTTGGAAGTTCAAAAACTCTTCACAAACCATTATGAAGGATTTAAATATAATCTAGATATTGATAACCAAATTTTTTATAGATTAAGTAGGTTTTTATAATTTAGACATACTATATATGAATTCTCATGATTATATGGTTCCTAGTTATGATAATTGTTTCTTACTCTATGCTTTTGGTTTTAGTCAATAACCGGAACCTGAAGGAACTACATTAATGGTAATTGTGACGTAAAATGAAATTACTATCCTTATGAGAAAACAGATGATATGGGAGAATGAATGCAATTTTTTTTCTATTATCACCCTGATTTCTTAAGATGTGAATCATGATAGAATTCTAAAAGAGAAATATAGGAAATAACATTCTATTAATTCTTTCATGAGGCAACATCCAAATTCTTTTAACATGTCTTTTAATACACTCATTTCTAAATAATGGATCTGTATCACTAAAAATATGTTTTTCTCCAATTTTCATAACATGAGAAATTCATTTTGGTTTTTTATGATTTAGAAGAAAATGCAGAGTAGTAGTGAAATCTAGTCAAAAATACAAGGTAACAAGATGACGTTGAATCCATGTATTTGGAAGAGTTTAAGATCTTATTATTCAATTAGTACTTTCCTTGTACTCAACGAAAAAAATGGAGAAGAAATTTATTGAGTTAAGATCAAAGGGATTGTAAATTTATTGGTACCTATGAATCCTGTTTCGCAAAACCTATGAGGTATGCTTCTTGAATTATCATCCATCTTAAAATTAATATTGATCATTTCTTTAGGGGATTAAATTCAAGTCTCATAAGGTCATTATCCATAAGATACTTTAGTATCTATGAAGATTTTTTTTAATCAATGTTGAAATAGAGGCTACAGTCACCTACCAATCTCATGGTTTGACAATAAGAGGAATATTGAGATATAAGGGAAATATAAAATCCATGAAGAGAAAAGTATAATCCTATCATTTTTCTCTACGCGTGGGAAAAACATAGAGGAAGTTATCTTAATGGGTCAAATAAATTATTTAAATATGAAAAGGAGGATCATCATGATTTTTAATGCTAAAGTGTATGGAAGAAGTTAGCTAATAATGTGAATGGAGTGAACATTGCAGTAGAAAAACCTCTCATGATTCAATACTACAAGTTTATGGAGAATGGTCATTATGCTAAGATATTCCCTAATCCGAGGGTACTCAACACTGATTGACATCAATAACCTCTTAAGGATAAATGAAAAGGAAAATATCATGCGATCACTATTGGAAATGTGAAGTATGACAATGAAGTTGTGGAATGATTGGGTGTTTATGCATTGGAAATCAAGAATAATGTTATAGATATACATTTATGGAATTATGGAATACTGAAACATCTATTTATTGGTCCAATAAAGTTTTTTACTTAAGAATTTTAGAGCATATGTTGAATGGTACTGATAACCATGAAAAGTGATTTTGTTAATAAGGTGATATTTATGGAAAACACCTGATTAAGGGAAGGATGACCCTTAATATGAGAATGATTTTAAGATAATGATATTTGGATAAATATATGTTGGATATGAATACATAAATTGGATTATAATAGTTACCTTGTAACTGATTAAGGATTTATTAACATGTGGTTTTTTCTACAATGGATGATGTTTAGAACTTTTTGGACATAAGAATAAGGAAACATGCATGTTTTCAATACTTATGTATGGGAAATTATGATATTACCATGTTTCAAAACAATACATGATAAAGGTATTCACATGATAGGAATGTGAAAACCAAAATATTCCTTATGATATGTAGGAGATAATTGTTAAGTATATTTAGTACACTTATTTCAAAAGTTTTCGATTTTTCAATTTTAAGAAGGATCATGGGCCTATCCATTTGTGGAAAATTTAAGTTAAACTTCAGATATGTTTGTGATATTAATGTATTATCTTATCATAGGTAGATTTATACATATTTTATAACTTGGCCTTAAGTTTTTGTTGAAGATAGATAAAATGAAACATCGTTCTTCTCATGATCTTCAAAGGATTCAGGAATGATATATTAAACTTCATTTTTTAGAATATGATATGAAGTAGAAATTGATATATGAAAAAAATGGGTGAATCTACTCTTAAATCAAGTATGTATATATTCTCTTGAAAATTCATCCACATTAGGAGAATAATCATGATTTGAAATGTTTTCCTATTATAATCCTTATTTATCATATAAATGACCTCTTTAATATTTCATTTTTTATGGTTTTGGGAATTTTAACATTATATATATCACCCACTTTCTTGTGATCAGTGGTATTTATAAGTCTTCATGATTATTTACCCATTTCTGACACGCCCAAATTGTCACCTATGTTCACTTACGTAGAGTCCTAGTTATGATTTACTTTGTGTAACAATAATTTTCCAACATTATCCGTTTAAAAAGAATGATTATAATTAAAAATTAAAATGTGTATTTATTTGAAATAAATTTTCAATTATTAGTCTTTGATAACCCATATTAATTTTGAGGGTGAAATTCATTTTAAGATATTGAATGTAACACCTTGAGATTTTGTGAACAATTTTTTTCATATTTCTTTAGTATTTTTGATATTTTTACTTCATGAAATACATAATATATATTTTGGTTATTATATAAAAGAACTAAATTTTTATTATGTTATCCACAACACCAAGGGAAGCTTTCACTACACCCAACCTTGACTTGGTTTGCGTTACACGTAGCACTGAGTTTCCACAAAACGTTTTTTTTATAATTAATAAAATGAGATTATTATAACCTAGAAATTAAAATTGTTGATATTAATAGTAATAAATAATTATTAAATATTATTTATTTTGGTTTTATATAAATAAATAATATTTACAATGAAATGTATAATTTTTGTAAAGCCTTCATATGTTTAGAAATACTATTTTATTAAAGGAACTACTTTTTATGACCTTCTGTGAAAAACAATAAAGTAAATATTAGAAACTCCTAAATTTAATTTGTTAAAATAAACATCATTTTTGAATTGATAATTTCAAAATTAACTTAGTGTAATTTTATGAATTTTTCTATGAAATTTCATTTGATGATGAATAGTGAAAAATACTACATTGTAGTTAAAAACTGTGCATTCTATTTAAATAATTATTTAACTTTAAATTGATTTTAATGTATAAATAGTTGAATTATACATATATTAATCCAATGTAGGTCATTGGAATCTTTTTTATATTAAACTTATATATTAAAAACTTGTTGAACTTTTGAATGTTCATTTTATCAACCATACTACTATCTTTGCGGGATTAGCATTAAACTTATTTTTGATGCTTTGTTGAATTGAATTTTAAATAATTGACATAAATTGTTGAAATAATTATGATATTTATATTTTAATGGGATAAAATTAATTTTTTTTAAAATAGTATCTTTTGTACATTTTTTTTATTTATCGCGGTTAAGGGTAAATCAGGTAATTAAAGGTAAAAATAATATTATAATTTTATAAAGTTACCCTAACACTTGTCATAATTTCATTGGATGAATTTTTTTCGACAAAAATTAACCTTAGGTATAAATTATTATGTGTTTAATCCACTTGGGTAAGTGTAATATATTTATTATATTTTTTTTAAATATATGCTAAAAATATCATAGTCGTAATTTTAATAAGTAACTTGTTTTTTATATAGTTTTATACTTAATATAAATTGTAATAGTAATATTATTTTCAAATATAATAAATTTTTATTCATCATGATATTTAATTTTTAATTTTTAGAGAATAAATAATTTAATTAAAGGCCCCTATAATAATGATGCACTAATTTTTAAATTAATGGAATTATCCTGTAAATGATATTAAAAATAGTAAAATAAATATTATTTGACATAAATAATGAAAAATAATAATTTTATAGGTTAATTATACATATTTTAGATATATTATATTTTTTATTTAAAACATATCATGTTGTTAAGATATATTTAATAGACCAAATATAAATTGTATCAAAATTGACATAAATGATACTTTAAAATAAATATTATTTTAATAAATGATAAAAAATTCATAAAAATATATAATTCTTTAAAATTAATATAATAAGGTTAAACATGTCATAAATTATCCAATTATGGTTCTTTTATCTTTTTATTTTAATTATATTAATCCTAAAGTGTAAAAATCTATGTTTGCAAGTTAGAGTTAAAGGTTTTAACTAGTGTTAAAACAAAAAGATAAGGGAAATAATGTTACACAAACCTATTTGAAAATCATTTTTTGAGATTATTTATACCTATAATCATCTTATATTCAAAATAACTTTCTTCATAGATATTTTAAATCAAAAATAAATTTATATTAATTTAATATATTAAGAGTTTCTTAGGGTGTCCCTCCCCTCTCTTATAAAAGCGCACATCATCCCTCACTTTCTCAAAACACCATGAGCCTTATAGATTTGCTAAAACCAAATAAATTCTTTAATAAAAATTATTATTTATGTAATATAGGTCATTGTATTCAAAAAATACCACCCCTAGTGTCCTGAAGAGGAGATCCAAAGAAAGTCCACCGAAGAAGTGGTAATTTTTTTACCAATCCAATTCATTTTGTTTTCTTGTTTTACTTGTTATTCTTATGTTTTTTATATTATAAAGTAATAAATCGAATATAAACTATTTTATGATATTTTATTATTATTATTTAACAACAATATTTTTCCTTTTATTCATCCTATGAAAAAAAGTATCACACATGCGTATGTACAACATACCGTCTCCACACTGTGGTGTAATTTGTTTTTCATCACCATATTTTATGACTAAGAATTATGATGATTTTAATGATTATATATTTTATTTATAATATAATTATACATATTTAATAATAATATCATTTCTACCTTTACACCATCTAATATTTCAGGAAAATGATAACGCCACTTGGGCATAAGTATTATCTACCATCTCCACGATGCGATGTGACTCTTTATTCCCCTATATTTCACATGGATGGTAATAAGGATAAATTTTGTTAATATATATGTTCTATATGGAATTAAATTTATTCTTTAATAACAATACATCATATACTTTCTTTTCTTGTAATCTGACAAAAAAATGAAAACAACGTTCAAGCATACATACGACCAACTGTCTCCAAAAATAGTGTTTTTTGTTTATGAAAAAAGATTATTATAAATAATTATATATTGAATATATAAGATATTTCAATAATGTTTTATATTAGGGAAATAGGTAAATAATTATCTATGTATTAGAATCCATAATACCAAGTCAAATCATGTACGATTAACAAGGTGATTATCACCCAAAACATAACTTTTACAAGAATTTAATAACAAATATGTAATATTAAGCCTTAAGAAAATCATATATGGTATTAAATTAATAAATATGGTCATTTTATTGATTTATAATAAATTTTTATTTATTATTCTATAATTTTTAATGAGTACGATGATATTTAAGATATAATATATGGGTTTATTTTCTGATCTCTTTATTATTTAAGGTTGTTATAAGTAAGAATCAATTGGAGAATATTTATCATAGATATCTTTGTTTTCTAAAAAAGTTTTAAGAAAATGTTTCACTATTATCCTATGAATTTTTAATGTAATTTTAACTCAGTTTAGAATTGTTTACTATATGGTTTGATTTGAATATTGTTTTCTTTTACCAAACAAGGTACTTTGTACCTTTTTCATAAAATGTATGGGGAGAATGTTTTATTTTTTACTTATAAAACATTAATAGATTTTTATTCTTTCAAGACACCATATTTCCATGAATCATCCCATATAATATTAGAATATTATTTTCAAATAAAATTTCTTCTTTTAAAATTGCACGTCATTTAAATAAAAGAAAACTTTTTCAAAGAAGAAAGGATATTTTAATACAGATTGTTTTTCAATTGATCTTTAAAAATTATTTCCTATCTAAGATGAAATCTATTGGTGTTACTCAATCCTTTTTGGAAAATTATCCATGTTTCCATTAATATTATTTCTTTTTATGAATTATGTTTTTTGGAATGATTTTTATGAAAACTATTTCTCTTTTCACTGGTTATATGTTTTTGAAACCCACTTATTTTAATGAGTTGTTCTTTTGATTAATGATTAAGAAAGATATATAATTTCTTCAGGTTATTATGTGATTACATGCTTATGATACCCAATTATATTTATGGGTTCTGATATGATTATTTATATTATTTTGGAACATGTATGTATGATTTTCCTAAGAGATGGATGAGAACTATATCTCCCTCTAATGCATTGGAAAAAATATATATCTCATGAGATTGACATAAGGGACCTTTTCCTCTAAGATTGTAATGGGAGAAATCCATGACTACCAAGATGTTTTTGCATGTGAACCCATACTACCAATATTTCCATGGAATTGATTCCTTATCTACCATGGAAATCATTATAATATACTTACGTGTCTGCCAAAGTTCCATGTTTTAATCCTACATTATGCATTCACGTCTCATTTTATTTATTTCCTTATGATTCATGTTTGATGAACTATAAATATATATTCCATTATTCATATTTATGATCTTTGATATGCAGGGTATGATCATTAAAGTTCATGATCACATTCTCATAACCTTATACTCATGATTATAATTACATATCTCCCTTGTTTGCCCTAACTGAGCATCTGAGCTCACCCGTTTTTATATTTTCCTCTCACCTGGGTTATAAATATATGTATTATGTTTGATGTTTCTAAGAAGGGTAATAGTCAAGAAGAACCTAGTGGGAGATAATGTATCTCACTTTTGTATCAGTTTGTATGTTTCTATCTCTCCAAACACACTAGATTAGTATGGTCTTCGGGTGTTTGTTTGTATAATGTATTAATTAATTATGAAAAATTAATGTCTTTCTACTGTATGAAAATAAAGGGTCTATGTAGTACGGTAGGTCCTTAGTCTATTGGATCATTAATGTTTCTACAATATATTTCAGTAGTGTCAAATTAGTTACATATTCCTCAATTGATGAATCCGATTATTGAAGTATTAAATATTTCCCAACATCATTGGCATATTAAAAATTAATACCATTTTATTAATCATAGAGGTTTAAATTATAACAAGGGCTTGGAATTCATTAGGAAACAAATTTAGATTCCTAATCAATTAAATAAAGGGTTTCATGTGAATTTCAATGAATTTGGTCATGTCTTATAAACAATTGGTGGCTTGGAGGACTGTAAAATTTTGATTATTCAAAAAATATTAATATAAAATGTTTATAATTATATCATTTTTTTTGATGATGATATATTTTATTTTATTCTAATAATTATTAATTTTTTATTTCTTTAGTCATATTGTGTTTTTGTTAATGGTGAAATTATTTTTTAGAGGTATTTCAAAAGGTGTCTTGTTAAATAGAATTATTTTTTCTTTCTTATTTTTGGACTATATTTAAAAGGGTGATAATGATTTAAGAGGTTCTTAATTTAGATTCCCAGGTGTTCATAATCCTCTTTTATGTTTTTAAGAGGTATTTTGTGGAATTTTCATGGGGATTTTTAGGATAAAAGTGGATAATTATTATAAAATTATGTTAAATTAAAATATAATTATATTAAGAGTGATATTATTCACTGATTCGATAGTTTTAGGATATTTATAGTAACTATCTAGTGTATTGCACAATGATTTGGGATTTTTTTGTTAGATAGCAAGTGTTTTAAAAAAAGTTTTTTCCCATAAATGTTAGTTATGCCTCTAGATCAATAGGGTTCTGGGAATTTATTAATATTTCATGGACTATGGTATGGTGAGAACAATTTTTCATTTATTTAATATCAAATAAATTTAGATAAAAATTACATGATAGTGGATTCTTCAAGGAGATGGGTTCCTTATTGTGGCCTTTTTTATGTTGATCATGATCAAGGTAGGGGTGAGGTTTTTTTCAAATGATATATGGTCCTTCAAAAATTGTTTCGTGGAGGTCCCGACACCACCAAGACACTGTTTGTCTATATCAATATTGAAACATTTTTCTAAAATGTATTAAAGAGATCATTCCATAACTCTATAATCAGAACCACATTACACTATGATGATCCTATTTGCATTAAAACCTAATGTTTACAATTTTATCATGAAATTTATTGTAACTTATTAGATTCTCCTCAATTCCAAAAATGATGTTCAAAGTCTAGGCATATCATGGATTATATTTAGTTCACATTGGTATCCCTTTAGTGACTACTGACCCTTGGATTTGTGGGATCAAGATCGCATGATCCACAGTGTGATTAAATTTTTATTTTCCTTATTACACTAGTGCAGAAAATGTTATTTATGTCAGTTATTTTTCATTTTTTACGCCGAGTTTTAGCCGACGTTAATATGGACAAAGTTATAAATAAAGTTTTTTTACATCGGTTATTTAAAAACCGACGTAACAAACATAACATCGTGGTGTTTATCACGCCAGTTAATTAATAACCGACGTGAAAAAACAAAGGGGGGTGGGGTTTATAACGTTGGTTATTATATAACCGCCATGATAAACCGGGGGGGGCTTTATCACGTCGGTTATACAATAACCGACCTCATAAACACGTGCGGGGGAGTTTATCATGTCAGTTATTTAATAACTGACGTGATAAACTCCTGGGATACGATTTATCACGTCGGTTATTAAATAACCGATGTGTTAAACCAGTCTCGGGATGGGTTTATCACGTCGGTTAATCAATAACCGATGTGATAAAGCATTTCCCAGGTCCTTTGTCACGTCGGTTATGAAAAAAACTGATGTGATAAACGCTTATCGATTTCTTTATCACGTCGGTTATAAAATAACCGACGTTAAAGACAAAAAAAATTAAAAAAAATCCACTGCAGTCCTCTGTACTCCCCCAAAATAACCAGAAACCAAATCAATAATTCGTACCTCAAAAATAGAAGGAGATCAAAACATGAACTAAAGAAAACTTAAGCATTTGCATTGATAATAGATAAAACTTACCCCACTTGATATCCCCCACCCTCATGTATACCCCTATACAGCCCTCCCCCACCCCATTGGAGTTCCCACCACACCCCTAGACTGCCCCCCGACCCCCTGGACAGCCCCAAACACCCCTCGACAACCCCCCCCCCCCCACACCCTCCTGAACAGCACCCCATCACCCCACTTGACAGCCCCCACCACACCCCTGGACTTCCCCCCAACCCCCTGGAAATCCCGAAACACCCCTCGACAACCCCCCCCCCCACCCTCCTGAACAGCGCCCCCTCACCCCACTTGACAGCCCCCACCACACCCCTAGACTGCCCCCCGACCCCCTGGCCAGCTCCATACACCCCGGTACAACCCCCCCCCCCCCCACCCTCATGTATACCCCCCATACCCAGGACACCCATCCCCCACCCCATTGGAGCCCCCCACAACACCCTTGGACTGCCCCCCCCCCCCTCCTGAACAACACCCCCTCACCCCACTTGATAGCCCCCACCCCATTGGAGCCCCCACCACACCCCTGGATTACCCCCTGACCCCCTGGATAGCCCCAAACACCCCTCTACAACCCCCCCCCCCCCCCCCCCCGACCCTCATGAACAGCACCGCTTCACCCCACTTGACAGCCCCCACCACACCCCTGGACTGCCCCCCGACCCCCTGGATAGCTCCAAACACCCCGGGACAACCCCCACACTCATGTATACCCCCCACACCCTGGAAAACCCTCCCCCACCCCATTGGAGCCCCCACCACATCCCTGGACTGCCCCCAACCCCCTGGACAGCCCCAAACACCCCTCGACAACCCCCTTACCCTCATGTATACCCCCCACCCCACCGAACAGCCCTCCCAGACCCATGGACACCCCCAACACCACTGAACACCCCCCACACCATTGAAACCCCTCCCCCAAGACCAGAATCCATACCAAAAAAACCATCACAAGTAGACCAAAATAAGAAGTATAGAAAAATTAAACATTCACATATATAACATTCAAAACATACAATTTCAACTTCAAAAAAACTAAATACAACCTAAATGACTACCAAATACACAATTACAATGACAATATTCAAAATTACATTTTACATTACAAACAACTAAAATTTAATCAAACCTGTAAAATAATTTGACCACTCCACTTGTAAGTGTTTGATGTCTTCAGCATTATAGGGTTGAGGGTCATCAAAAAGCTAAAAATGAAAATGATAGTAGTTAACGTGTATAATGAGTAAATCAAATTGAAATATTATGGCAATGTTTAAGAGGAAATCTTACCAGGTCAAAATTCACAACTTTCCCAGTTGCTATCATTTCATACATAAATCATAACATATAATATCCGTATTTGATGATGCCTTGTTTTTCATGATAATTATGTTTGAATGAGTGTAAATTCAATATATTATTTTAATTTAATAAATCAAAAATTACAAATTATAAATGGATATTTACATTCGCATTTACATATTTGATCTTTGCATTCCTTTTCTTTATGTTAGAAAATAATACTAATGGGGTAAATTTAAAATTTATTATAATATATAAAACTATTGAGAAATTGAAACTTAATTTTCCAATATATTCTTAAAACTTTCCCGCACATCAACATGGACAGAGCATATCCAATAATGTGCTTTCTCCCTTGGGAAAAAAACCCTAACATCCAATGATCACTGATAAAAGGAAATTTAACAGTACTGTTTTTTTATGATAAAAGATAATTAACTCTTTGATAGAGATGTGTCTCATACCTCTCACAAAATGGAATCATCCAACATTGTGTGACTATATTGTTTTCAAGTCTTTCAGTAATATAAATCATTCATTGTTCCTCATCCATTGCACATGCTTCAGGGGAAATCAATTGCAGGTCCATGAATCCATATACATATGTCAGCTCATTCCTCTCACAAATTTTATAAAGATACCTAATACAAAACAAACATAAGTATAGATTTTTAATAAATATAATGTAGGGAAAAGGTGTTAATACTTACATGGAAAAAAATTGCACCACGTTGATGCCCAACTTATCTCTAGTAACAAGCTCCAGGATATCCGTTTTCATAATCCCCACATATATTTCACATCCACAAACATGAGCTTCCATTGGAAACTCATAATGAGCCACCAAAAAATTTGAATATCTTGACAATCTGTCAAGACTACTAGAATCTGTATCTGATATCATAGCTATTTGTCTTTGTTGTTGTCTATACATTATTTCTTTACCTTTGAAGTATTCCTGTAAAAATAAATTGAAAAATATATTAGTTTTCAAATGATAAAACAACTTTAACAAAATAAAATAAAATAAAAGATATAACATTCATACCTCTATGGTAATGAGTAAAAGAAGTCTGGATGGAAAAATTAAAAATTGGCTGATACTATGTCCAACTGTCGCAACCTCATCTATAAGTAATGGTACCCGATCTGATCTATCTATAATATCATGTACAGTGACCCTTTGATTCTCTACCTCTAATTGTTGATGATGAACTGTAACTCCAATACAATATACCAACCAATATGCTACTATATAATGTTGATAATCATCAACATACAACTCGCAATAAGTAGGAAGATGTGGAGGAGGAGTAGGATAAAAAATGGGGTCAGGAGGCTGAGGTGGGGGAGTTGGAGCTACTGGCGAAGGTGGAGGATAAATAATGGGGTATGCAGGGGGAGGTGGAGGAGTGGGAGATGCAGTCTGAAATTTTCTATGAATGTCTGCAAACATAGACTACACAAACGCTCTAATCTTGTCTTCCATCTTCGCATCAATATTATAAACATCAGCCTCCAGGGACTCAATTTTTTTCTATAAACCCCATCAACGTTTGAAGTTGAAGAATGTGGAAACACTTTTCATACCAATACACATGCCAGATATCCTCTTACATGACCAGGATGTTTGGGCCTTCCCAATGCTACAGATAAAATATCTTCCCTCCCAGTAGCTGTAAATGTCTCCTGTGAACTCTTCTCCTCAAGAGAGTCCTATATTAATTAATTGATCATTTCTGTAATGATTGAAATTATATGAAGAAAATGGCTAAATTAAATAAATAAAATATATCTCTTATAATCCTCTCAGCTACGATTATTAATTCATCCGAAAGATATTGTCCTTTTTTGCCCTTCCGAGCTCTCTTCCATTTTTCATGTCTAGATGGAGGGGATGGAGGGGACACCTCTCCAGAGCATGAAGACTCAGCTCTTAGTTTTTGAAATTTTTCCACCATTCTTTGAATAATGCATACCCTCCCCGAGATAAACTATGAGAGTATACATTTTTAGATTGGATCTTCTGATGATCTTTCCTTGTTTTCTATAAATTAAGAATAATATATCATTAACAAAATGTTAATAAGATCATTTATATAAGAAATATTATAAAAGATTACACTACCCTTACCAAAAATGAATCTTTTATTCTACTTTCGAAAAATTGTCTCCATGAGTCTTCATCTATAAAAGGATATATATGAAATTGATTGTCATGAATCCTATGACCATAAATGAAATCACCTGAGAGGGTTGATTTGAAATCCCTCCATCTCCTGGAAGCCAATGATAAG
The DNA here is from genome assembly GCA_963277665.1 of Viscum album. Classification (NCBI taxonomy): domain Eukaryota; kingdom Viridiplantae; phylum Streptophyta; class Magnoliopsida; order Santalales; family Viscaceae; genus Viscum; species Viscum album. The sequence continues at coordinate 1,320,815,461 of OY728142.1, forward strand.
CAATTCTTCCTGACTCCTCCAGTGTCACGAATATCAAATTTCATCTGATAAAGAAGAAGTTAAACATATTATATATACTAGAAACACTTAAATAATATTCAAACAATAGAAAAAGATCATACCAAAATCGTCTCCCATAACTGAGAGATGATCGCTTTATCCACACTTCTCCAGTCATCATATAGAATGCTTACTTTTCTCTTAGCCTGAGTTGCTAAAAAACTCTTACAATATTTTGCATTTGGACCTCTAGGAATATCATCATCATCAAACTCAACGACTATCCTCTGATCCTGTGTACGGGCAACTGATAATTTCGGTAAACGTGTGCACGCACATTTACCAACCTTTGAACTCTTTGTTGTAACAGGAGCATGTGAATATTCCTCCCCAAATGTATGACCAATATGCTCATCTCCATAATCATGTGGTTGATCAACTGAATGAACTGTCATTATCCTTAAAATCAAAAAATCAAACATTAGTTCAAAAATATACAAATTCAAATATTTTAATACAACTGTAATCAGAAAATAGAAAAGTGTACTAAGTTACGTAATAGTAAACATTGGTAATATGGTATGCATGTTAAAAAATGGTAAAGATGGTAAATATGGTAAAGATGGTCAAGATGGTAAACATGGTAAACCTGGTAAACATGGTAAATTATTTGTCACTGAACAAAAATAATAGATATATAATTCATGTAATGGTAAACATGATAAAGTAAACTAAACAAACTTAAAACAAACAAAAACTTATACTTATTTTGTTTTAAAACATGTTTTAATATATAAAAAACTTAAAACATCTAACATTTATGAAAAAAAAATGTAAACAAGAAATAAACATATGATACCTGTAAATTTAGGAATGTAAAAATGGATTGGTTTCCCAAATTCCTTCATCGTGATCGTTCCTTATGGCACAAACCATGTCTTCAACATGCTCATCATTATGTTCTGTTAATCTTTCCATGGAAGTAGGGATCTCACATAAATCAGCATCTTCATCAACTTCATCCTCACCAACATATTGTTTTTCCCTTTTAAAACAATAGCCCACTGCATGTCTGGTTGATCTACTACATAGAATTTTTTTTGCAAGTGTTGCCATTATAAAAGAATTAGTTCTGTCTTCCAATCTATTCAGATTAACAAGTTTCATTCCAAATTCATCGTGTTTGACACTATTGTTACTGATAAACCATTTACAGTTAAAAAAAGAAACATTAATTTTAAATTAATCAACCTCCTATATGTATTCAATCACTCCATAATATGCACCTGATACAGAAATTGTGTTTTTGTCCTTAGCACTCGAAAAATGCATTGCTTCTGCAAACACCAATACACCACTATTCTGAACTACACTTTTGTTGTCCTGAGCTTTCGTATGAAATGTATAGCCATTAATGTCATAACCGGACCATGTTGTCACATTTAAACACGGACCACCCACTATCCATTTTAATTTCTCTAATACATCTGATCTACAAAGCAATGTCTTTTTAATCCATGACAAAAAAGTTTTGTTGTGCTCATTCAAAATCCACATTTCTTTCTTCTTTGGATGACATTGTTTCAACTCATTAATATGCAATGTGATATACGGTTGAGCATCAGCTATGTTATTCAAGATATATGATTCTAACTTCTTCATCTGTTCAGCTGACAATGATTTGACTTTCAAGCCACGAATCCCCTTTTCCTCATTATTAACTTGTTCATGGTGAGATGGAGGTAAACCTATGTGTTGCGCCGCATCCAAGTAGCTTGTACAAAACTATAGTACCTCCTTAGAAATATACTTTTCAATAATGGAGGCTTCAGGTCGATATGGATTTTTAACATACCCCTTTAATATTTTCATATACCATTCAAAAGGATACATCCAACGAAGATATAGAGGTCCACACAGCTTTATTTCTTGAACCAGATGAATCATTAAATGCACCATTATATCAAAAAAAGTTGGAGGAGAATACTTTTCTAATTGACAAAGTATAAAAATTGCATCCTTTTCCAAAATTTTCAAAGCATTCACATCAATCGCCTTGTTACAAATTGAATTGAAAAAATAACACAACTTCATCATAGCCTTTCTAACACGAATGACCAATATTCCACGCAATGCAACTGGTAAAATTTGTTGCATCATGACGTGACAATCATGTGATTTCATACCTATCAACATCAAGTCCTTCAATGAGACAAATTTTTTTACATTTTAAGAATAACCTTGAGGCACATTGATATCATGAAGACACTGACAAAAGCTAATTTTCTCCCTCTTCGATAATGTATGACAAGCTGGGGGAAGATATTTTTTACTTCATTTAGGAGTGGGAGCTAACCCCAAACGTATTCCCATTGATAGTAAGTCTAATCTTGCATTCAACCCATCTTTATTCTTTCCTTTAATATCTAACAATGTTCCAATCAAACAATCACATATATTCTTCTCCACGTGCATGAAATCAATATTATGTTTAACTTCATGATACCTCCAATATAGAAGCTCAAAAAATATTGACCTTTTCTTCCAAATATGTCTATCATTACTAGATTTATGTGTCTTTACCAATGTCACATCAAGGTTCTTCACCCTCTCAAAATACATATTCGGGGATAAAGGTTTTGGAGCAGTATCAAATTCTTATGAGCCATTGTATGACTTTTTTAGTCTTCTATAAGGGTGATCTATAGGCAAAAACTTTCGATGACCCATGTACATTGTTTTCCTCCCATGATGCAATTGACAATATGGTGTCTGTTGTTCACAAATTGGACATGCTTTATACCCTTTAACACTGTATCCAGAAAAATTTCCATACGCTGGGAAGTCATTTATAGTGAACAGAAGCACTGCATGTAGTTGAAAATATTCCATTTTATAAGAATCATACACCCTACTACCATCAGCCCATATCAGTTTCAAATCATCAATCAACGGTGACAAGTAATCATCAATATCATTGATGGGTTGCTTTGGACCAGAGATCATTATACTCAAGATGATATATTTGCGCTTCATACAAACTTCAGGATAGTGGTTGTAAATTACCAATAAAACAGGCCATAAACTATGTCTGATACTGAGGGTTCAGTATTGATTCATTCCATCTATGCACAACCATAATCTAAGATTTCTTATTTCATTTCCAAATGTAGAATACTACGCATCAATTTTCTTCCATTGTGGACAATTAGATGGATGACGTATTTTTCCATCACATACCCGCTCATCAGCATCCCATCGTAACCTTTTTGCATCATGTGAATTAGCAAGTAAACATTTGAAATGATGAATTATAGGAAGATACCAAAATACCTTTGAATGGAGCTTGGTAATCTCTACATCAGCTTGTGATTTCTCTTTCACCTTATATTGTGATGTCCCACATTTATGACACTCTGACAGAAATTCATATTCCTTCCTATATATAATGCAGTCATTCGGAAAGGCATATATTTTCTTGTATCCCAATCCCATCGGGCATAATATTTTCTTGGCCTCGTAATGTAAATCTGTAAGATCGTTATCTTTCGGAAGAATGTCTTTCATCAATTGTAGTAGCTCTATAAAACTTATGTCACTCCATCCATGTTTTTCCATCAGGTTAATCAATCTTAACACTGCCAAAAAAACCGTAAAATCTGTACAACCATGATATAATTGTTTTTCAGCATCACCATATAAACGTGCAACTGTCGGTTCTATCTCAATTTTTTCTGCTACAATATCACGAATCATTTCTTCAATTCCATTGGAGTTACCATCTTGTGAATCATCATCATCAGGGACATTTCATCCAGTTTCACCATGCCAAATCCAAGGGCTGTAACTCAGATTTAAACCATAACATATCAGATGATCTTTTATCTCTCTACTTTTCAACTTATTCATATTCAAACATTTCAGGCATGGATAGAAAAAAACCTTACTACTTGGAACATTTCATTTAGAAATGTTCAAAAAGGCATCAACACCTTCCTCATATTCATTGCTCAATCGATGTGTCGTAATCCAACTTCGACTCATTATTACCGATAACAAATATCAAAAATATATATTTTTTTAAGATAAGACAAATATAAGTTTATATGAAAAAAATCATAATTTGAATGTAATACAATTTGGAAATATAAAACAAATCTATGTGTATTTAAAAAAAATATGCTTGAATATTATTATTAAAAGAAAATGTAGTTATATATAACAATTTTAAATTCCATTGAATAAAAGAAAACCATGGTGCCTACATGGTTGATAGAAGATTGGAGAGAATGGAGTAAACCTGAGAATCAAATCATATGTAAAATAAAAATTCAGATAGAGAAAATCACCCCTCATGGACACCACACCCCACCCCCTACCCCCTTGGACACACCCCTAGACACCCCCCAACCCTCTGGATAGACCCCAACCCCCCAGACAACCCCCAAAACCTTCTAGACAGGCCCCACCCCCTTGGACAGCGCCCCCACACACACCCACCCCCTTGGACACCACCCTGGACACCCCCAACCCTCTGGACAGCCCCCCACCCCCAGCCACCCCTGGACAACCCCCAAAACTTTCTAGATAGGCCCCCACCCCCTTGGACAGCCCCCCACACCCACCCACCCCCTTGGACACCCCCCGGGACACCCCCCAACCCTCTGGACAGCCCCCCAACCCCCTGGACAGCCCTCACCCCTCTAGAAAACACCCCCACCCCTCCTGGACACCACCCCACCCCCTACCCCCTTGGACACCCCGCTGGACACCCCCAACCCTTTGGACACCCCCCCCCCCCACCCCCTAGACAGCACCCCACCCCTCCAGACAGCACCCCCACCCCTCCTGGACACCAACCCCACCACGACACCCTTGGACACCCCCTGGACACCCCCAACCTCTGGACAGCCCCCCACCCCCAGAAAACCCCCAAAACCCTCTCAACAGGCCGCCACCCCCTTGGGTAGCACCCCACACCCACCCACCCCCTTGGACACCCCCCTGGACACCCCCAACCCTCTGGACAGCCCCCCCCCCCCCCGGACAACCCCCCAAACAATGGTTTACATATAAAAACTAGGCATGGTGAACAACTAAAAACACATGAATTTAATATATACTTCAGCATGAAATAGATGGAATTAAATATTATTAAATATGGCTAATTAAATGATCGTATGATAATAAAAATAACCATTGATATTCAACTAGTCAAATGATCACATGTTTTCTCGATGACTAATATCATAATGAGGTAATTGATAATTCTAGAAATCTTAAACATATTGTCAAGGCCTTGGACAAGGCCTCAAAAAATACTAGGGTAAGCCCTCAGCAGAACCAATTTTTATTTGGAATCATGAGACATAACGATGCATTGAAGGGCCATAGAGGTCAACAGCCATTACATTATATGTCTAATAGATTATCATATAAAAGAGGATAAACATAAGAAGCAACAACACATGAAATATTATTTCTGAATTTGTACATTTAATCAATAACCATTCTATGCTGTAATATAGGTGAATGAGATCATTAGTTGTCAATGACAACAAAAATTACCATCAATGTCGGGCATTCGCGAAACAAAAACTAACTAAATAAAAGTATTTGAGGCGTACATGAATATTGCGAGTCGATCTAATAGATATAGGGATGATAAATAAGATGATGATGGAAAAAAGAGGTAAGAGGGTTTGAAATCGAATAATCTTTCCTAGTTTAAACACAAAAATCGCAAAACATAAATATAGACTATCCAGGAAAAATATGATTGAAATAAATTCAGGGAATGCTTACTTGAGTAATGCGAGTTGAGATGATAGATCCGAGGAGAGTAAATAGGATAAATGATGAAGGCAAAAAGAGTTTAATGCAGCGAGATCGACGATTTGATTAGGGTTTACCGCGTGAGAGAGACGAGTCGCCGGACTGTCGATCGAAAAAACGTAAATGACAATCCATGGGGCTTGTTAATTTTTTAAATGTTTTATAACGTCAGTTATTTAGTAACCAACATTATAAACTATTTTTTAAAAAATTTATAACATCGGTTATTATAATAACCAACGTTATAAATGCAACAGATACAGCTTTTTTTACATCGGTTATTTTATAACTGACGTAAAAAAATCCGTGTATTGGTTTTTTACGTCGGTTATTCTATAACTGACGTAAAAAAGACATCAAAAATCACAGTTTAATACATCGGGTATTGTATAGCCAACGTAAAAAACGTTCTATGGGTTGTTTTGTTACGTGTGTTATAAAATAACTGATGTCAAAAAGGCCTCAAAAGCCGCGTTATTTACGTCGGTTATAAAATAACCGACATAAAAAACCCCCGCGCTTTGGTTTGTTACGTCGGTTATTTTATATCCGACTTAAAAAACGTCTCCACTTTTTTTTACTTCAATTAATTTATAACTGACGTAAAAACCAAACACGCACAATTTCTAATCAGTTATTAAAATAACCGACGTTAAAAAGATACTCACCGCATTTGTTACATCGGTTATAAAATAACCGACAAAAAAATCCACGTTTCACAGATTCTCACGTCGGTTATATATAACCGACATGACAAATGGTGACATAAATAACGTTTTCTGCACTAGTGTTATTCTCACCATATCTCTTATAATTGGTTTTAAAATATTAGTGTGGCTTCAGGTTTTTGGTAATTTGGTCATGGCCTTGATGGGGGGTTAAAATTAACATGTCTTATTGAGGTACCTTATTTGTTTTGGGGGTTTTGATCATTATTTCATCATCTTAATTGTGTTTTTACCATTAATGATTCAATTAATGATGGGGATTTAATCATTTTCTTTCTTATTTGTTGTGTAATTCTTCAATTATCAAACAATGGGAGGAATTTGTTGATTGTTTATATCTTATAGAAGATGATAGTTACATAACATAATCAAATAAACCAAAATGGTTGATGATATCATCAAGCATTATTTATTTCATTTTCATTTTTATTTCATGTTACTGATTATTTGTAATGATTTTTTTGATATGATTCTTTTGTGGTTTTCATTTTATTAATGTATTTATTTTTGAATAAAATGATATAAATTTTTTAAATATAGTAATGAAATAGAAGAAATATAATTTTTATTTTTTATTAATTTATGTTTTTTTATTTTTTTCATGATATTCAAATTTGTTTGGTGTAATTCATTTATTTCATGAACTAATGTGGTGGTAAATGAGGTATTATTATGTTATTAGATTGATGTTATAGAAGTTTATGTTAGGGTTTTGGGGAAATATTTATGTAGTGGTCCTAAGAGGATTATGTGGTTTCTTTTTACAGATTCATAGAACATATAGTTTTACTGAAATAATAAATTTAATAATGATAATGGGATGTATTTATATGAATAAACATATATAATTTATAACTAAAATTATGGGTAATTTATAATCTGGAGAATAAGTAATATTTGAATGTATGGTTAAATTTATTTTTAATGATGATTAATTGGCCAGAAATAAATTTGGTATAACAAATATAAAAGGATTTATAATTGATAAATGTTTAATTTCAATGATTTAATGGAATAAGAAGTTTTTTATGGTTGATAATATATATTTTCTTCTATAGTGAATATTGGTGTGTTTTGTAAACATAAATGTGAATATTATAGGTCATAATTTTGAATAGTAGTTTGATATTGTGAGATGATATATATAAATATATATTTTATTCTATTTTATAATATTCATATTTAACCACCATTCGAGTTGGTTAATCATACAACACCCATATAACATTTTTTTTCTATGTGTTCTTCACACCATCCAGTATGAATTTTATACTAATCAATAAATACCCTCCCTACTTCATTATGTCCTCTAAAAATAGTGAAGGTTATTATGGTGTGAGATAATGATATATTTTTATATATTAGTTACAATGTTATGGTTTTGTTTTGAATGTATAATGGTGTAATCCATTGATTTTGTATAGAAACATGTTGATGCCCTTCTTGATTATACGCATTAACATGATGAGTTTATTCATGTGGTGATGAGGAATGTAGATGAGGTTGTGATGTTGTTTTGGTATATGGTATGTGGCTATGTATATGTGGTTATGGTTTTGATATAGTTAAGTATTATGTGGTTATGTAAATATGGAAATAATTGGAGAGTAATAACATGAGAAATTTGGGTTTGGTTTAAATTTTTTAGTGAGGAATTAATTACAAGTTTCTATTACATATATTTTATACCAATTATAATTATTTTACTAAATTTTTATTTAGATATGGTAATAGAGCCTGTGTGAAATTGGATATTGAAGACTTGAATTGTGTTGAGTATTAGTTCATGGAATTTTTTATTATTATAACATCATTTCAAGAGAATTCTCAATTATTTTTCATTTCAGAGGCCATTATTTATGTATGAAAATTCATAAATCATTTTATTGGTTTAATATTAAATTTTATGGGGTTGATAGTTTTTTATCTATTATTTCCCTTATATATATGATGATAATTCAACTCATATGTTTGTTTTGCACCTATTATAGTTTTCACCAATCTATAGCCTATCAAAGTCAGGCTTCACTGGTCACACTTGAGCTTACAATAAGCCCAAATTATTCTCTAGTAGGAATGGATTGTGAAATTATTTTATATTTCAAGAACTTCTAATAATTTTTTAACATAAATAATAAAATTTATAAATTGGATAATTATTGGACTCTATATAATCAAATAAATATATCGATATATCAAATAGTTGATTGATGATACTATTATGAACATTATTTATAAGGAGACACATGCCTAAACAAAAGCCTTCAATATTGTTCAATTGTATACTCAAAATCTACTATAAAAAATAATTTATCATATTATAAATTTGATTTCATTAGGATGTGAGGATAGGAAATCTATTAAATAAAACTTCAATAATTTTCAGGGAATTACCCATTATATTATAATTATACGAATCATATGTAATGATGAGTTATATAGATTACATTTTCATCATATTGGAAACAAATTTGATTGAAATTCTTGAATTAATATCCAAATGGTTTAATTTTGAAAATTATATAAAACATATAAATAATTTATTCATGGATAAGTAAAAGATATTATATTTATAATTTAATTCCAAGGATTCACTACTATAAATTTAATTTGTTCCAACTGTTTTAAGAATCACTAGTACGTGTACAACATATCAATTGATTTATTAAACCATGAGTATACGTATAGTTTTGGGCCACCCATAACAAAATGTGGGTAAAATAGTTTTCATTGTTAAGGTATACATCTCTATATACCAATTTTTTCACCAAACTGTTGGTACAACTAGGGGTTTTAGCCACCTACATGAATAGTTCAGAAAAATCACCGATAGAGTTATGGTATATAGCCACTGATACCGATAGTTTAACCAAGAAATTGGTATAGGTGTGATTTTTTACATTTATAACAATGTTTTGATCAAACAGTTTTTATATGTAACTTATTCTATCAGTTTGACCAAATAATTATAATATGTGTTTCCTTACATACATTTATAAAAATCGTTTGGTCACATTTTTTGTATAATATACTTGTAAAACCTATTTGACTAAGGAATTTTTATATGTGACACAATTATTTATGTATAATAATACTAAAAATAATGATTAATTCCTCAAAATTAATATTTTTTTTATAAATCAATATATATATATTTATGTATATATGAAAATAAATGTATTTATAGTAGAGTTTTAAATACATTGTGAAATAATTGTGTGATCCAGGTATGAATACTCAACAATAAATTTTTAATATAATACTTATTTAGATTACATTATGAACCCCTTTTTAGAGTACTGTCTTATTGGAATAACACCTAAAATCTCATAAATTAATTTGAATATGTTATACTAATAATTTCTGGGATTATACCAATAGTTCCAAAGATTTTCTATGGGATACATTTATAGTACATTTTCATGTTGTAGAAAATATAGGTGGGTATTGAAATAGATATTCTGAAGGATGTAATAATCCTAGAGGTTAATGAAAGATAAGATGAAACTTTAGTTCCTTCAATTGTGACTAATTTGTTCATCTGATGAAATTATATAAATTTTTAATATAGTGACATATGAAAGAAAATAATAGTCATAACATTGATTCAAAGTATACCAATATCAATATTTTATAAGGGAATAGAAATAAGGGTATTAGTGACCGCTAAAATCCATCGCTAAATCCCTATAGCTTTTGCCTAGCGTCCGCTAAAGGGTGGATGTTTTTGTCTTGTTGCTAAAGCCTTTATCGTCCGCTTTTTGGCGGACACTAATGTTCTACCACAAAAACATGCGATCTTTTGTCGTGGATATAGTGGATGACGTAGGTGACATGATGATATGGGGGATGATTTATACAAACTTGCTTCATCGGCTATGGAAAATTCACGGTGGTCGGAGTGTGTCCACGTACATTAGGGTGTTCTAGGTGTGGTGAGGGGTGTTCGGGGGAGACCAGTGGGATATAGGAAGGTAGCCATGGTGTGTATGTGTTGACCATCGGTGACCAGGGTAGGGCTGGGGTGGCGGCGAGCAGCGGGTTGTTTTTCAGAGTACTACAGTAAAGAAGAAAAGCAGGAAGGTGAAAAAAATCCCGTTGTTTTTTATTTCAGAATTACCAACCGCTATTTGGTGGTCGTTAAAATAGCCTTTAGTGACCACCAAATAGCGGTCACTAATATGGAAACTAAAAACCATTGGGATTTTTTCCACCATCCCGATACTATACTAGAAACTACTAAATTGTGGTCTCTAATACACCCTTTAGTGACCGTCAAATGGTAGTCGTTATTACTCTTCTACTCTAGCGTACACAAATTCTTAGAATTATAGTAGTGTAAAATTTTATATTATAATTAATATTTAATATTTCATCCTAAACCTATATATGGAGTGGGTGAATTATTTAGTATCTTAATACCATGTTATGCCAATGCTGTAATTTGTTTCCTTATATAAGTAATTCATATTTTATAAATCACGATAGGATAACAGAGTTTTTTTATATAATTAGAGTTGGATTTAATTTTATCATTATTAATATTGGTTTTAAGTTTATTCTTTGGGGTTTTTTACTAATTTTAATTGGAACTAATTAAAATCCATGATGTGGTGGTATTACAAAAATCATTGTTTATATTTATGTAAAACACATCATAGTGATCGTATCAACATCATTGTTCTCTTGAGTTAATTACACTAATTGTATGATAATTAAAAGTGACTATTAATTCATGATATTAAATCTAGAATATTCATTGAAATCAGTATTGGATGATATTTGAAAAAATTATAATGATATATTTTGAAATTAATAAATATTGAAATACTTTTTCATGAATAAATTAATATTGAAAATTAGATAAAATGTGTTTCATAATTCAATAAATTTTGAAATATTTTTAATGTTAAAATTTTCATTAATTATCATACTTTTAATGGTAGTTAGCTTGAAAGTATTTTCCCTATAGTATATAAAATAATATAAAAATTATGTGATGATAGAAAAATATTTTTTTACAAAATCTACTCAAACTAAATCTCTCATTCACTTTTTATCTTTAATAATGTTTCTAGTAGACCTTGAGTAGGAGAGGATACAATAAAAATTTAATTAAAATCATATTATCCATGGATACCACTATAAGAATGATTCTTTATTTCATTTTAGGGATCTATATCTTGATCATGTAAGATTCACATGGATGGATTGGATTCAGAAAATAGGGGTGTGTTCCTCCATTATATTTTATTATATTAATCCTAATGGTATGATATTGTGGGAAAATTGGAATTATTGGAAACATGTTACTAAATATGAATGTGTTTTATAACTAATAAAACCAAATAATGTAGTTATATACTATTTTATATGTTACAGATTGATGTTATAATTGAATTTGAATACAGAAAATTAATATTTTCTAAAACGTTGAAACACAATATAAAATATCCATGGTTTATAAATATTCACACAACAAATAAATGACTCAATGAAAAGTTAGAGTAGTATATTATAATTTTAAATCCATATCATGTTTTCAAAAAATTGGTATGAGAAAACATTTCCCATGAAATAGATAACTATAAAAATGTGATTTATATTCCATGAATTCAGGTAAAAATAGTAATGGATTATTTGACAATTTGGTTTCCCTAATAATATTCGATTATATATGTTAACAAACCCACAACATTTCATCAAAAATATTAGTTTTGATATCTATTCATAAAATATTTGTTTCAAAAGAAAACTATCATAGATAATTTTGAAATGGTTTTCATATGTAAATAACAATGAAGTTGATTATAGTAACATATTTTTTTTATGTTTTATTAAAAAAATGATATCTAAGATTTTCCAAAACCATCACCTATTTATATGTATTAGGATATGGTGTAAATAAAATAATATATGTGATATTTAGGATTTATAAACATAAATATAACTGTATTGATTTTTTTGATGGAATTTAATAGATTTAGGTTTTTATAAATTCCATTCATTTGTAATATAAAAGTGTTCAAATTAGATTCCATGCATAATATAATATTTCATACCATAATCCTTCAAACATATAAGTTCATACCCAAGATGGGTGTATACATATTATATTGTGTATGTAATGAAGAATACAAGTGAACATAATAGGAATAGTTTCATGTATCTAGTATTTTATCTAATATATTTAGTTATGAAATAATTATGATCCAGATAATACAAGATTGATGTTTGTATGATCCATATTACAAATTTCATATTGTATTTTCCAACTCTGTTATTGAGGACTAAGATAATATATGATTTACATTATTCTATACTAGATAAATTCATGATTTATGTTTCATGATTAGTATGTTCATTTATTTTTGAATATATGTCTCAACCCACTAATGGACATGATGTATAGTTAATGGGTATCATTTCAACAAAAGATCATAAAAATAAATTTTTCCGTACAAACTTTTGAAGAAATATAATCATCAAAAAAATTAGAAACAGATCAAAATACCTTATTACCAACAAACTAATACTCAATATCCAACTTATAAATTATTTTTCTTAATAGAATAAACTACTATGACTGAAGTAAAATCATAAAAATTATTATTAAGTATAATGAAAAATTATTTGTTAGAAGAACACATTTTCAATAAGTTTATTAGGGAAGTTATTTAATAGTGTTTTCTATATACTTATAATAACCATATAAATTTCTATTTTATAAATAGATGTTTATATATAAATCATTCTTTAATTACTTCAACAAACTTTTCCTATATTTTATTATAATTAATAACATAAATTGGATAAATAAAAGTGAACCCAATGCCTTTAAAATGTTTATGATATATATGATAGACATGGGAGATCAAGCTCAAATTTTGATTTGAATGTACATAAAAGAGAATTATTAAACCATAATAAGTTTATTGAATGGTTTAATGGTGAAAATATTTCATTAAAACCTAAAATAACTAATTAAATGCGAGTGAATGTTTTGGTCATTTAAATATTAGACATTAGAGATGGAATTTCCTTCATAACCTAAAGGGTTGTGTGACACCAATGAAATACCATTAATGTTTTTGATTCATTGTTTATTTATTTTGTTAAATATTTTGGATTATATATTAAAAATTTTAAATTCTTTGGAAAAATTATAAATTCCATTTTTACAGTGAAAGGATACCATTACCAATCATAAAAACTATTTAAATGTTTTTAAATATAAATGGTTCTACATATATGGTCAGTTTTGTTTGGGTGGCCAATAAAGTGGCCCTTCAAAATTATAAATAATTTAAATTTGAAATCAAAATTAAATTTTGTGCCACCCATTTTCAACAAAATCATTCAATAACACTCTAGTAGGCTTATCCACTTATCCCCATTTGTCTCAATGATTTAACCATGGTGAATATCCCTTTTATGATGAGATATCTCAAGGTATGTCCATATAGATAAACTTATTCCATCATTTTCTTAATTATTCTCCAATTTCCCTTCGTTATAATTCCTATAGAATCATATTGTTCTTCTTGGTTGGAATATAATTTTGAATTCCAACTATCATCATCAATTGGATGCATTCAATGATATCGATTCGGGTAAAAAAATGTAATTTATAACCTATTCAATATATTCTAGTTGGTTTAATGATATAAATTCCCTTTTCTATAATCATTTAGAAATTAATGGTTTTTAAAAAAATTAATTTTATATGATCTTTACATAACATATATGATATGTTTTTTATATATATTATCGATTGTATTTTAAACTTAGTCAGTGAAAGTGAATATATATCCTATATGAAATATATTTTCAATAAAATAGTGACCATGTGGTGATAATATAATGCCTATAAATTTATTAATAAATAATTGAATAGATATATTTTTATGAGACGATTTAATATTATTTTTAATGAATTTTTTATTTGTTTTCATAAATATTTCCATTTTTAAATAAGTGTTTCTTATGTTGTAAGTGCTTAAAATGTAATTCAACCATTTTATTGTATATTCATCTTTTTAATACTAATTTCATAGGTAATAAAATATTTTATTTATGATATGTGGATTAATATAATTTGGTTGTTTCATTATTTAGGTTTTAATTACATAAATATTAATTAGTGTAAACAAAATAATGGGAATCTAAGGGTACATAAGAGATATTCGAGTGACAAGTATACTAATAGGTTAGATTATATAAAACATACAATTTTCCATTAGTATTGATTAAAAACTCACTAAGAGGGGCTAATTTATTATCATGATTTAGATTGTTCCATTTGGTCCTTATAGATAGGTTATATTATGAATTTATTAGTAACATCACATTTATTTCAGAATGATTATATGGGGTTTTTCCTATATATAGATAGTTTGTGATTAAATATGGGGATTAATTATTTCAATACGATAATTATCTAGTTAGACCAACATTATTCTTGGATATAAAATTTATTATGAATTTTTTTCATTCATAGTATCTAAATTATAAATGTATGTTTTTATTACCCTACTATTTTTTAATAAAATTGAGATGCTAGTTTCTTAAATATATCTCAAAATTGCATTACATTTTTAATTTTTTAAATGATTTACATATATCATGTGGTGGAATCACATTGGTATTATTATCTCAAAAACTGTATAAACACTATATGTGTATATATATTTTGTACTATCTAATGAAGTTTAACGGAATTCACCTATATAAGGTAGAAAATATTTCATAGGTTTTTATTTGGGTGTATAAGAGTTGAAAACATGGGAGTTTCCAAATTGTATCATTTATATGGGTATTGTTAGTTATCATTTTTATTATATTTTTTAATACACATTAGATTTTTTACTTTAGCATTTATCATGAACTCATTTATAGCTTACTCTATTCCCATGTTCTCCTTATCTTTTGTTACATTTTAATGCTTTATAATAATTATTTAGATATTAAAAATTCTCAAGTACTATATATTGAATTTATATTAATGTTATTAAATATTTTAAAATAAAATGTTTTATCAATGTTATATAATTTTATATCATATTGTATTTTTGAAGCCTTTTTTTATTTATGTATGTTTTATAAACATATCATAAGATAATTCAATGTTTTTTATTGAATTTTTTTATTTATTTAGTGATTAATTCTAAATTGATTAAGATGAATATCCTACCAGTAGATTCCTACCCATCATAACCAATATCACTTGTTGGTCCTTGCGGTATACTGGCTCGAGCACCATGATTGGGTTGCCCTAGATGGTTCATAAAAAAATGGTCTTTGGATAGGTTTTGTTTTATGATATATTAAATCATGGTATATTGATAATATGACCGTTATATATTACGTGACATGTTATGATTATATTTTGGGATAACAATTATTACGATGAGACAAGGGTTGGAAATGGATGTCGATGATGTGTTTTTTTAATATTGTTAATTAATTATTTTAAGGAAATTACAATTTAAATGTAATACTTGGACAAAATACAAGGGTTGATCCTTAAGGGATACAGGTTGTAGGCCATGTGACTATACCAAGTAACCTAATTTTAGAAATTCAAAAGCTACATATTTTTTATTAATGGTTTTTCTAACTATGTGATCAAACTAGAAAAAATGTGAAATATTTAATTATTGTGTAATTTTCTTACATAATGGATTTATATTATCTTATTAAATATTTTTGATATAATTTTGAGCTAAATTAGTCTTATTTTTTAACAAAAACTCAATTTCTATGATGAAAATTTAATTCCCTTTTGATTTTCTATAAAATTTTCAACTTATATGTGCCCCATTAAACCCTATATAGATAGGATTATAAAATTTTATTTATTAATACTTGTAGTGGATTAAAATATATTATGTAAAATTATTTATACTATAAAATATTTATATTCAATAGATTATTGATGTTCATCCAAGGAAAGTGACCAATCTCAAGTGATCCTTCAATATAATCCTCTATATTTTTAGGGCATAAATGAACACTATGAAATTGAGGACTGGGTGGATAAAATATAGAGGGTCAATAAATTAATTTATACTATATAATTATTTAATGTATTATGTGCCACATTTTTTCTTTAGGTCAAAATAAAAATCTGGGGGGATTGCAATATTCAATAAAAACTGAATGTGAACGTAGCATGTAAAGATTTTATGGTCTTGCTTACCATGAAATTTTTTCATAAAACAATGAACTTTTAAAAAACAATGGAGTTAATATATATCCATAAATGAACCTATACAGTGGTGAAATCTAGGAATTATATAACTAGTTTGTTCATTTTTTTCCACTTATAGGCACAAATAATACTGTAAAATCCAGAATTGGTTTATAATGGTTCATAGTCCAAACTTTTTTTTATGATCTTCTTGTAATGAATTCCCTAATATGATAAAGTATTTGATTATGTTTTATTGGTAGATATGGATTGAGATAAAATTTATAAAAAGGTAATAGATTCCACTTATTTAATGAGTGGAATTTAAGGCCATTCGTTGAAATGAAAATAAATTTTGATCAGTTTTGAAAATGTGGTCATATTAGTTAATGGTGTTTATCTTAGTTTCCACTATCAACATTAGTAAAAAGTATGGTTTTTTTATTTATTATCAAAATGGATTAAAATTCAATTTAATCCTTTACCAAAATTTCTTATATCTTTTTACACTTTTGGATATATGGATAATTCTAGAATATTATTTGGGGACATGTTTCTTAAAAATAGTATTTTATATACCTCAGTTTTAATAGGGATACTAGAAGAAATGTAATGGATACATAGAAATGGGATATCATTATCATACTTGTTGATTCATTGGTGATTATTCTCATGTTCAAGGCTAATAAAAGAGAGAAACACAAATTACTAAGGGATCATAGGATCTACATAAATATGGATTTTTATATCAAGTGGAGAAAGAACCTTTGAAAACAAAACTTATTCCAACATTATTTTTATGGACTATTTAAATAACATGATCAATAATAGTTTCTTTATTTAATAAATAAACCTATTACCAATTTATATCTCCTAATTATTTGATTTTTTTAATTTCGAATTTGAGATGATGTCATATTTTACATATAAATAAACACTTATATGAATTAATAAGGACAAACTATCGTGTTGTAAATATTTCCGTGACAAAATTTTAATGTGTATCTTTCATGGGTTTCCCATATTATTGAGTTGGATCTTCAAAAAAACATTTTTGTCATTGGTTGGGTTGTTTTATTCAAGGATTATATTTATTTATATTATTGTAGGGTGTTCGTTAGCTCATTTAATTGGAGTTCTGATTTATTAATAAGAAAATGGTATCATTGATCCCAAAATAGACCTCCACATCCAAAAGATAGAAACTAGACATACCAGATATTTTTTATTGATTATGATAATAGATATTTTTTAAAATATATCCCTCCCAAGGTTAGGGACTTAACTAAATTACTACCTACTGAATTCATTGGGTCACCCTATGTATGAGAAGTTAAGTTCTATATTGCTTCTATTCCCATAATGAAACCTTACTAACAACCTTTTTGTAGAATTTATCATCCTTATATCATGGAGCTAAATAAAATAATTTATGATCATCGTGATATGGGTATTATTAATCCCTATTTTTATGAATTGTTAGGTATTAAATCCCACTTTTTTAATACATAAAATTTTCATTATAGGGGAAAAATAAAGGCTCCTTTAATGTTTAGTTTAATCAGTATTCGTTACATTATACATGGAAACATAAAACATTATTATAATATACATGAATGAATTATTCATGGGCTTAACCTAGGTTATATTTAATGAATAACATATCATAGGGACATACATCAAAGGAAAGTGTTAAACATTAATCCCAATAAGGGAATATTCTAGAGAGACCTATACCATGTGGTCACGGGGCGTATCAAAAATTACATCAGGCATAACAATGAGAAATTAACAAGAGGTATATAATAATAATAACACTAATAAAAACATGAAAATATGGATAGAACATTAAAATAAAACATTATTTATCATATCACCCCGGATAATCACCGATGTGTCACAAATAAAATTTACCAGGATTACTCACCATGGTATCATAAAACATGTCATCTCTATATATTAATTTCCTTACCCAATTACATATAATTATTTAAATTCACTCCTTTAATATGTTATAATGAATTTGATCCACATAGATTATAATAAATTATTCTATTAACAACCCAAGGAGAATAAAGGATGGGTTTCTCATCAAGATCATTGCATAAAATTTTCTTCAAGACATGAACATTGAAAAATTTTAATCCCTTTAAAATTAAATATCAGTTTCATATATGTAAAACCCCAAAACATTAAATAATTTTTACAACTAGGTGAATACCCAAGGAAAAGAAATAGTTTTTGTATTCAAAAATAAATAAATGTCAATTTCTCAAGTGAAGTATAGAAATTTGAGAAGTATATTTTGCATCATGGAGGGTACAAAACATTATTTAAGAGGACGGTTAAAGGAGATGGGAAAATAGTATACCATTAATAAAATAAAATTAAAAGATTAATGTGATAATATAATGTTGACATAATGAACTTAGTTTGTAAATTAGAGTACATAACACAAAAAAAGAAACTATAATGGAAAAGAGAAGTGGATATTTCCTTTACCATGAAGTGTTGTTCTTAAAATAAGAGGATGGAATATTGGGGGATTGAGGACTTATAGTGCCCCTCGCCTCTCTTATTAAAGGGAACATATTAAGCTCATTTATCCACAAAAAACCCCATTTAGTATAAGTTTGTAGCCTTAAAACTTACTTAATCTTGAGTTATTACAAGATTACACATTGGGGATCTTTTCAGGTTTAGAGTTTTAGAGAATTAGATCATGAAACTTGTATTACATTCCACATTTAAACAAAGTGGTTACATAAAAGACAATATTAATTCTTCCCATCAACGGAAACATATTCAAAATAAAACACGAATTTTTTCTTGACACATCTTTGACACTATCATCACATCATGTACCTTTCCCTTGACCTGTGAAAAACATTTCAAAAACTTGGGATGAGCATAAAAATATCAGTAAGGGTTATAAAAATATGGAAAGTAAACACGAGTTCATATATACATAAGAATGAAATCATACATTACACATAAAACATAGGCACTTTAACATACCTCATCAAACCATGAATAAATCATAGAAATCATAAGAAATAAAGGTAACTTGAGGCATTCATAACATTCTTACATAGGGAATAACCCTCTTGGTTAAGTTTGGAATACCCATCACAGTATATTACCTAAATCTCTTCGGAGAAACCTTAACATTTCACTGCTTCACGTTACCCAATGCATTGGAGAGCTATATCGGGCTAACCCACCCTTAGTTTATCATGGAACCACCCGTATTCATAAACAATGCCCAAGAACCATAACATAATCATAGAACATAACCTAATCACAAATAAAAAATAACATTACCACATTGTAATAACAATATAACATTTTAAGATATTGAAATAATGAATCCATTCTAAAAACCATTTTCCAAACCATATAAAACATTTAATAAAGGGATTTTTGAATCAAAGTGTCCCATACCACTTTGAAACTTTTAACATTTTAAACCATTAATATCCATATAAATAAATCCTTAAAATAATTTTGAAAACATGGATATTAATGAGAAATATTTATGACAATAAATCATTAAAACATTTAAAATGATATTTTAGTTAAAGTGTTTTTAACAAAATGAGAGACACTTGAATACAGTAATTGAGGAATGACATTTAATTAGAACATTATAATATCATGAGAATAGAGGGAGTCATGATATAATATTCCAAAGGACAGTATATACACCATATAAGAGTGAACTGTTGCATAAAAACAACGAAGTCTCAATAGAAATGTAAAATGAGATGAAATCCATAATAATGAAGTCATCCTTAAATCAAGGATAAATCAATCTCGTAATTATGTGTGACAAATATAAATACACCCAATATAAGTGGATATTGAGTGTAAAACAATAAAAGGTCATTCACACATATTCAGAGGATGACATATTCAATAACTACATATTGAACCCAAAGAAATCGAAATTGGGTTAAGAAGTTCCCTTGGTAAAATTTAACAGCCTAACGGCGTCACATAAAATTTTAGAAAAAGAGTTAATGAGAGAGATAAAGGGTATATCATCACTTGGAAATAAAATTTATATCAATAAGGATATAGAAGAACATATCCCAACATTACAATATGTAAATTAAAAGTCCCAGTAAAAGAAGTCTTTTAAAAAGAGGAGGGTGAAAGGTTCCCTTACCGATTTGGGCAAATTTCGAAACGTACACCCCATGAAATAAGGGTCATAAAACATTGATGTAAATACTCATAAACGAAATTATATTACACAAAGAGTAGAATAATGGATAGTAAATACACCACTCAAAGGAAATTGTGGCAAATGTAGCATAAATCTCACAGGAATAAAAGTGAGATGAAAAATCCCTTACGAAAACTCGGCAGCCTAACAACGCCACTTAAAACTTCCAAAAATGGATTGATGAGATAAAATAGGGTCTCTCATCATATTAAAATAACATTTACATCAAGAGGAATATAAAATAACACCCCCATCATAACAAATAGGAGATTAAAAAAGTGACATAAAGGAGGGTACTTAAAAAGAAAGAGAGAGGTTAGATCTCTTACGAAAATTCGGCAGCCTAACGGCGCCACTCAAAACTTCCAAAATGGATTGATGAGATAGAATAGGGTCTATCATCATATGAAAATAAAAATTACATTAATATTAATATAAAATCACATACCAATCACAAGAACGATGAGCTTAAAAGGAATGACATAAAAGAGTGTACTTAAAAAGAAAGAGAGGAGTAGGATCCCTTACCTCGGGTCCGACTTGACTCGATCATTCTTTAACGTCCTCAATAATAAACTTGAGTTAATTTAAACTTTATTAAGAACCTTTTTCTAGTTCATTATTTCGTTTAGATCACTTAATTTCATGTTATAAACATTATGTAATCATTTATGTTAATAATGTTTATTTTGTCGATATTTGGTTCTTAAGTCGAAAGTGGACTTCTTACAATTACATGTTGTTCGTGTGGTCAAAAGTTCTATATATCCAGAATGAAATTACTGATTTGGATAGCATATATATCATATATATCCAGCATATATATGTATTTATAATATTACATAATCATTTAGAGGTATGAAATGAAATGCACCGTTCATGGAGACGGTAAGCCGTACGTACGCATGAACGCTACTTTCATTTCTTTGTAATATTAATGGAATTAAAACTAAATGATAGGTATGTATATTTTAATTCCATAATTATATTCATCATTTAGATGTATCATTCATCATATATATCCATTATATACATGTACTTATAATAGTACATTACATTTGGGGAAAAGAAATGAAATGCATCGTTCATTGAGACGGTAAGCCGTACGTACGCATGAACGCTACTTTCATTTCTATCTCATACTTTAATGGAAAGAAATAATAATGATATATAGGTATATTATAATTCCATTATAACATCATATATAATATCATTAAATCCATCCTTTATACGTCCCACGTATGGCATTAACGAATCACATCACTTTGAGGAGGTGGTAGTCCGCACTTCCTAAAATGAAGATATCGCGTATACCCATACTGGAATCCATAAAGTTAAGCCACAAATGAAAAATACATAAGCTTAAGTAAAACATAGAAATATTATATATCATATATAAATATAGTTACATCTTAATGTCCACCTTTGAAGGTATTATATGAGTGTTGAACAATCATCATTTCGTGAGGCAGAAATTCGCCATCCACAGAAACAGTACGTTCTTTAACCATTAGATGAAGGTGTGTATAAGTGTATCTCTAGTACTTATTATAACAACATCCTAGTATATTGATGATACTGTATTTGTTACAAAAGAAATTAATAAAAATATTTTAGGGGGTTGGAGAGGCAAAATAAAACAAAAGGACTCAAGTGAACACATTACCTTAAAATCGGGTAACTCCCTTTGGTTTGAGCCCAAAGGCTTCCTTGGGAAGACTTATGCCCAAAGTGAGGATTCAAGGAGTAATAGAGGGAAGTGGAGAGACAAAATGGTCAGGGTTTGGCCGAGCCAAAGGCTTTGGGAGTGTGGGTAAGGAGGTAGAGGTGGGGGCCTTTTATAAGAGGAGAGGAGGGGCACTCTTGGAAAGTAAGCAAATGTTACTTTATTTGAAAATGGTATTCGGATTTAGGAGGTCCCACATTGATGTGTTTCGAGGATAAGGTGATAAGGGTTATAAATACACTCATACAATAGGTTTTTTACATGTTTAGGTCTTATATATTACATTATCTTTCCATTTTATTTAAATCGTTAAATAATGAGGTCATCGGTGCATCATCATGATGTCATAAATAATTTAATTTATTTAATGTCTAAAAATAAAAAAAATACTATGATGTAGGAAATATTTTTATCTTTCCATGGAATATTTATTGTAAAACATATGATTTGTATAACCCCATGTAAAAATTGGATTTAATGGTAAAAATATATTCTAATTTCAATTTAAAACCAATTAAAAAGATAATATAATCATATAAATAAATTATATTAAAAAGAGGTTTTGAATTAAAATACAACATTTTACACTATTCATTAAAAAAATGAACTTTATCGGAAAGATACCAAAAATTTACACAAAGTAAATTTTGATGTCCCGATTCTAAAGAAGAGTTTTATTTGGTCCAAATAGAATGTATAAGAGTGAACAAAACTATATTTAATGACGGTTCGCCATCAAAAGGCGATAAGTGAACATTTAGTGAAAACGAGGGCATATACGCCTAAAATTGAATTCTTTCCGTATTTTAAGCCTTTATCCTTTATTGGATAAATGTAAAAACATTTAAAAACATATATAATCATATTTAAGTTATTTATATCCATTCCCGCCAAAAAAACGGCTACATGTTAACTTCCATTTTAAATAATATTATTTTATTATTATAGTGCAACGTAAGATTCCCAAGAAACTCGTTGTTGCGTGTTGGGTACGTCATCGAGCATAGCGTCCCCTTTAAAGTCATATTAATATTTTATTCACAAATATGGATAAATATGAAAATTTCATATTCTTTATTTACCTGGGGTGTTTCATCCTTCCCCCCTTTTGGGAATTACGTCCTCGCAATTTAAAAATTGGGCTTGGAAACATCCTTGAAAGTCCCTCATCGGAAGAAGAGTCGGTAAAACAATCACTTTAAAATAAAGAAAGATAAGTACAAAGGTCACCCGAGTTAACCCATACTAGGATTCCAAGTATGAAAACATGGACATGGAGGAGAAAACATAGGGTCATGTTCTGATGAAGAGTGATAGAAAACATGTTTAGGAGAAAGTTAACCATGAGAAAATCACAAACATGTGATGGCTTAAACGTTATTCGATTCCCCAGTAGAAAAAGTTAATAGACAACATTTTTGTTTTAAGATACTTTTTATTGGGGAATTTATTCATAAGGAAACATAATCACTTATCGTGTTGACTTTCAACTTTTATTAGATTCCTTACACAAACTCATATATTCTCCAAAAGGAGAGTATTTAAGAAGACTTGTTCACATTAAGAGAACTATAATCAACTTTTAGAGAATCACATAATCCACAAAAGAGAACTATATACTTCCCTTGTCTTTAGACTTTAACCAAAACCGAAACCAAAATGGCTAGTAAAAGATCAGATAATCCAGAAAAGGATAACCCTTTATAAAAAGAAAATCTATTCTTAACCTCCAAAATTTGTCCAACAAAACCCAAAGTTAAACTAGGACCATTAGATAAACAATTTGTCCATAAAATTTTTCAAAGTAAACCAATATAAGATTGAAACCCAAATATTTTAAGGATTTAGTCACATAGCCTTCCAAGTTAAATCGTAACATTTATCTCCAAACAACATCAGTTTCTCCTAAAGTCTCGTATTGAAAAGTAATTAACCTAATCACATATCCTCCGTGATAGATTAATAATTTTCATAAATAACCAAAAATAAACTTACTCTTAATTCATAAAATCATATAACTAGAAAGAATCAGTCAAAATAACCAGGGACTTCACGTAGTCCAGTGGTAGGCGATAAATACCAGTCGCACTTTGGTTGTGGGTTCGATTCCCGCAGCATTGTCTGACGCGATGGGTTGTCACACAGTCTGCGTGTTTTCCTTTTTCCAAAGCTATATAATTCTAAAAACATTTCCCAAAACGAGATAAAATCTTCAAAAATAAGCATAACATATTTTAACCTCAATTTTATATCATGCCTTTCATTTTCCATCATAACATATAATAACCCATAATTACCTCAAAAGTAAGGATCACATAAACCCTAATGGTTACCTTTTTAATTATTACCTGAACTTCCACATCGATTGGTCATCTCGTACATGATGCATTATAGAACATACCAAGGTTAACGTAGTTGATCATGACTCCTTGATAGTTTGATTAGAACAACCACGAGTTTCCTCATTGAATACCCCATTTCATCGAGTCTCTTAATCAGAGAACCACCACAGTTTCCTTCAACCCAATTGTCACATTGGTTCCTGTGAGATCCATCCATTTACTAAAAATAGAAATGTCAGTGTGAGTATATCAACAAAACCATCATGTACTAATGAGGAAGGTAAACACTAAGATATACTTACTCATTCACTTTATCTAAAACTAGGACTCTTTCTGAAATCCTAACCATTATGGTAATGTCACTTATGCTTAGAGAATACCCTAACCTCTAAAGTTATCTAAACCGACCTCTGATACCAACTATAAGGCCCCAGCCTTAAACCTTACTTAATCTTGAGTTATTACAAGATTACACATTGAGGATCTTTTCAGGTTTAGAGTTTTAGAGAATTAGATCATGAAACTTGCATTACATTCCACATTTAAACAAAATGGTTACATAAAAGACAACATTCATTCTTCCCATCAACAGAAACATATTTAAAATCAAACACGGATTCTTTCTTGACACATCCTTGACACTATCATCACATCATGTACCTTTCCCTTGACCTGTGAAAAACATTTCAAAAACATTGGATGAGCATAAAAATCTCAGTAAGGGTTATAAAAATATGGAAAGGAAACACGAGTTCATATATACATAAGAATGAAATCATACTTTACCCATAAAACATAGGCACTTTAACATACCTCATCAAACCATGAATAAATCGTAGAAATCATAAGACATAAAGGTAACCTGAGGCATTCATAACATTCTTACGTAGGGAGTAACCCTCTTGGTTACATTTGGAATACCCATCACAATATATTCCCTAAATATCTTCGGAGAAACCTTAACGTTTCACTCCTTCGTGTTACCCAATGCATTGGAGAGCTATATCGGGCTCACCCGCCCTTAGTTTATCACGGAACCACCAGTATTCATAAAAAATGCCCAAGAACCATAACATAATCATATAACATAACCTAAGCACAAAGAAAAAATAACATTCCCACATTGTAATAACAATATAACATTTTAAGATATTGAAATAATGAATCCATTCTAAAAACCATTTTCCAAACCATATAAAACATTTAATAAAGATATTTTTGAATCAAAGTGTCCCATACCACTTCAAAGCTTTTAACATTTTAAACCATTAATATCCATATAAATAAATCCTTAAAACCATTTTGAAAACATTGATATTAATGAGAAATATTTATAACAATAAATCATTAAAACATTTAAAACTATATTTTAGTTAAAGTGTTTATAACAAAATGGGAGACACTTGAATACAGTAATTGAGGAATAACATTTAATTAGAACCTTATAATATCATGAGAATAGAGGTATTCATGGTATAATATTCCAAATGACAGTATATACACCATATAATTGTGAACTGGTGCATAAAAACAATGAAGTCTCAATAGAAATGTAAAATGAGATGAAATCCAAAATAAAGAAGGTATCCTTAAATCAAGGATAAATCAATCTCATAATTATGTGAGACAAATATAAATGCACCCAATATAAGTGGATATTGACTATAAAACAATCAAAGGTAATTCACACATATTCAAAGGATGACATATTCAATAACTACATATTGAACCCAAAGAAATCGAAATTGGGTTAAGAAGTTCCCTTGGTAAAATTCGACATCCTAATGGCATCACATAAAATTTTAGAAAAAGAGTTGGTGAGAGAGATAAAGGGTATCTCATCACTTGGACATAAAATTTACATCAATAAGGATATAGAAGAACATATCCCAACATTACAATATGTAAATTAAAAGACACAACAAAAGAACTCTTTTAAAAAGAGGAGGGTGAAAGGTTCCCTTACTTATTTGGGCAACTTTCGAAACGTACACCCCATGAAATAAGGGTCATAAAACATTGATGTAAATACTCATAAATGAAATTATATTACACAAAGAGTAGAATAATAAATAGTAAATACACCACTCAAATGAAATTGTGGCAAATGTAGCATAAATCTCACAGGAATAAAAGTGAGATGAAAAATCCCTTACGAAAACTCGGCAGCCTAACGGCGCCACTTAAAACTTCCAAAAATGGATTGATGAGATCAAATAGGGTCTCTCGTCATATTAAAATAAAATTTAAAGCAATATTAATATAAAATAACATCCCCCATCATAACAAATAGGAGATTAAAATAAGTGACATAAAGGAGAGTACTTAAAAAGAAAGAGAGAGGTTAGATCTCTTACGAAAATTCGGCAGCCTAACGGTGCCACTCAAAACATCCAAAATTGATTTATGAGAGAGAATAGGGTCTCTCATCATATGAACATAAAAATTACAGTAAGATTAATATAAAAGAACATCCCAATCACAAGAAATATGAGCTTAAAAGTAATGACATAAAAGAGTGTACTTAAAAAGAAATAGTGGAGTAGGATCCCTTACCTCGGGTCTGACTTGACTCGATCATTATTTAACGTCCTGAATAATAAACATCAGTTAATTTCCACTTTATTGAGAACATTTTTCTAGTTAATTATTCCTTTTATATCACTTATTGTCATGTTATAAACATTATGTAATCATTTAAGTTAATAAGGTTTGTTTTGTCGATATTTGGTTCTTAAGTCGAAAGTGTACTTCTTACAATTACATGTTGTTTGTGTGGTCAAAGGTTATTTATATCCAGAATGACATTACTGATTTAGATAGCATATATATCATATATATCCAGCATATACATGTATTTATAATATTAAATAATCATTTAGAGGTAATAAATGAAATGCACCGTTCATGGAGACGGTAAGCCGTACGTACACATAAACGCTACTTTCATTTCTTTGTCATATTAATGGAATTAAAACTAAATGAGAGGTATGTATATTTTAATTCCAGAATTATATTCATCATTTAGATGTATCATTCAACATATATATCCATTATATACATTTACTTATAATAGTACATTAAATTTGGGGATAAGAAATGAAATGCACCGTTCATGGAGACGGTAAGCCGTACGTACGCATGAACGCTACTTTCATTTCTATCTCATACTTTAATGGAAAGAAATAATAATGATATATAGTTATATTATAATTCCAGTATAAAATCATATATAATAACATTAAATCCATCCTTTATACGTCCCACGTATGACATTAACGAATCACATCACTTTGAGGGGGCGGTAGTCCGCACTTCCTAAAATGAAGATATCGCGTATACCCATAATGGAAGCCATAAAGGTAAGCCACAAAAGAAAGATACATAAGCTTAATTAAAACATAAACATATTATATATCATATATAAATATAGTTACATCTTAATGTCCACCTTTTAAGGTGTTATATGAGTGTTGAACAATCATCGTTTCGTGAGGCAGAAATTCGCCATCCACGGAACTAGTATGTTCTTTAACCATTAGATGTATGTGTGTGTAACTGTAGCTTGAATACTTATTATAACAACATTCTAGTATATTTAAGATACTGGAGTTGTTACAAAAGAAATGAATAAAAAGAGTTTAGGGGGTTGGAGAGGCAAAATAAAACAAAAGGACTCAAGTGAACACATTACCTTAAAATCGGGTAAATCCCTTTGGTTTGATCTCAAAGGCTTCCTTGGGAAGACTTATGCCCAATGTGAGGCTTCAAGGAGTAATAGAGGTAAGTGGAGAGACAAAATTGGCAGGTTTTGGCTGAGCCAAAGGCTTTGGGAGTGTGGGTAAGGAGGTAGAGGTGGGGGCCTTTTATAGGAGGAGAGGAGGGGCACTCTTGGAACGTAAGCAAATGTTACTTTATTTGAAAATGTTATTCGGATTTAGGAGGTCCCACATTGATGTGTTTCGAGGATAATGTGATAAGGGTTCGAAATCCACTCATCCAATAGGTTTTGTACATGTGTAGTTCTTAGATATTACATTATCTTTCCATTTTATTTAAATCGTTAAATAATGAGGTCATCGCTGCATCATCATGATGTCATATATAATTTAATTTATTTAATGTCTAAAAATTATAAAAAAACTACTATGATGTAGGAAATAGTTTTATATTTACAATTAATATTTATAGTCAAAAATATTATTTGTATAACCCCATGTAAATTTTGTTTTAGTAAAACATTTCATGTTTGTCTCATTTTTACATTAACTTTAAATAAAAAGTTATTAATGTCATTTTCCAACCAAGGTGGCTTCATGGGGTCCCCAAGTTGACCCATGGGTTTTTTTGGTCGGCCATGACACATTAAATGAGGTTAGGACATGTTTCAAGTTCATTTCATATTATTAAAACATTATTTTTACCTTAAACTACACTAATTACCTCTAATCGCGATTAAAAACTTAATAAGTTATTGTTCACCAAAAAATTATTTTAATCCCATTAAACCACATTTTACTTTTTAATGACAACCATGTATGTCAGATTTTTTAAATTCAAAACTCCAAGGTGGAAAAATTTCATTTAAACGGAAAATCAGTTTTTATAAGTACCACTTAGTGGTTTCACTATTCATCAAAAATTGAAGTTTTTTCAGAAAATTACCAACAATTCACCCTAAGATATATTTGATATTCCGAATTCAAAAATGAAGTATATTTTACAAAATTCAAAAAATATAAGTCACATTAATTAATTTAATAATTAATTCCCGCTGTCATGACAAATAGCATGTTTTTATGAAACAATAAGTATCAAAAGTTTGACACTAGTTTAAGTCCGATTTCAAGGTGAAATTAATTCCAACGACCACTATTGGATTTAATGGTAAAAATATATTGTAATTTCACGTTAAAACCAAATAAAAAGATAATATAATCATATAAATAAATTAGATTAAAAAGAGGTTTTGAATTAAAATACAAAATTTTACACTATTCATTAAAAAAAATGAACTTTATCGGAAAGATACCAAAAATTTACACAAAGTAAATTTTGATGTCCCGATTCTAAAGAAGAGTTTCATTTGGTCCAAATAGAATTTATAAGAGTTAAAAAAAACTATATTTAATGATGGTTCACCATCAAAAGGCGATAAGTGAACCTTTAGTGAAAACTAGGGCATATACGCCTAAAATTGAATTCTTTCCGTATTTTAAGCCTTTATCCTTTATTGGATAAATGTAAAAACATTTAAAAACATATATAATCATATTTAAGTTATTTCTATCCATTCCCGCCAATACAACGGCTACATGTTAACTGCCATTTAAAATAATATTATTTTATTATTAGAGTGCAACGTATGATTCCCAAGAAACTCGTTGTTGCATGTTGGGTGCGCCATCGAGCATAGATTCCCCTTTAAAGTCATATTAATATTTTATTCACAAATATGGATAAATATGAAAATGTCATATTCTTTATTTACCTGGGGTGTTACATTTAGTTAATCCATTACCTAAACAATTACCTTTTAATAATACCTATTCATATTTTAGAGTCTATAGTTGTTTCATAACTCTGTCCTTAGAGTTCTTGAAGTGTTAAGGAGATGAGGTTGTCTGAAGAAGAGGTATCGTTTTTGAAAAATGGTTTCTGTTTTATTTCATCTTTCACCTCCTTAAAAAATCAAACTTTATAAAGTAATAACATAATTATCATACATATATTGATATTTTATTTTGTTAATACTACAATGTATTCCCATTTCATCATCAATAAAATGGGAAACAAAACCATCATTCTTATGTATGGTGGACTACCGCCTCACGAACCGATGTATTTTTTTCATCGTCACATAACAATAAAGGTTATAATGATGGAATTAAAGACTATATATGATATTAAATACATATTTATTATTATAAAAATATAATATATCTTTTATCCTCTTACCTTCCCATGCAATGAAAAATGATAACATCGTTCATTGGTATGTGTGAACTTCCACAACTACAAAATGATGGGTTTTTTTTTCAAAACCACACCACAAGAAATATATATATGTGTGTGTGTGTGTGTGTGTGATATTATATTTACAATTTTATTATAATTATGGATGGGTAGCATGATACTTACCTTCTATCCATAATAATTACTGAAAATGGAAACGTTGGTCATGTGTACATCCAACCTACATTCTCCATGATTGTAACGTAGTTCATTTTTATAAAAATATTCAATGGAAGGATTTAAATATGTAATTTATGTATAAAAATTATGTTTATTTAATATTTATTATTCTATATATGATGAAAGATTGACCTATTTGACCATTTTTGGCTTACAAAATCCATTTTGGACTTATGAAACGAATATCGTACACTATTGGAACACGACCCTATACCCACAATTTTTAAAAATCATGGGTATAGAGGTATTATGGAAACCTATACCCATGTATGTGGGATAAAACATGGGTATAGGTTAATCTTTCAAGACTTATTACCCCATTTTTTCAAAACTGGGGAGAAAAAGGAAGTTATACCCATGGTTTTGTTCCAAATTGTGGGTTTAGGAGAAAATTTCAAGACATATACCCACAGTTTTTGAAAAAGCCTGGGTATAGAATTTTTATCAAAGACATATACCCATGGTTTTATAAAACCATGGGTATATATTTCTTGCATTATGGCAGGAAAAAATCCATAGTACACAAAAAATATTTACCAAAAATACCTTTCCCTATGGTTTTCCCTCATATACCTACATTTTTTATTAATATATTTGGGTAAATGAAAATAGATTAACATATAATTATCATTGGTTTGTTGGTGGGGTGAAGTGTACTCTTCTATGCGATTTCATGATCAAAACTCACTAGGAAATATTATTCTAATGAATGGAGAAAATTTATTATATTAGAAGAAATGAAGATATATTTATATAAAATTGGGCTTGATCAGTTGGTTAGGAAATGGATTCATGAACGTAGTGACACGGGTTCGAAACTTGTGAGAAGTTTTTTTCTGATTCCGGCGTGCATTAATATATTATTCAAATGCGCATTAATATATTAAGAAATATATATATATATATATATATATATATTTGTGTGTGTATGTGATGTAGGTTGATTGGTGAAACACCCAAATTTGGAAATTGTGGTCGCTAGTTCAACACCTGCTGTGTAATTTTTGTAAAAAATATTTATACCCAAAATTATTAAACCATGGGTATAAGATTTTGATAGTGTTGAAATTGTATATGAGCCTTTGACACAATGAAAAAATAGCTATACCCATGGTTTTCAAAACCGTGGGTATTTGTTGGGGACCTATCCTAATGTCTCATTTTCCAACGGTTCCCAAAACAATCAGTATATGTCATTTTTTCTGGTAGTGGTAAAAACAACTGATATGAATTTAATTAATTAAATAATTTATTTAAGCATTTTAAGATAAAAAATAATAGAAATAACAAACATGGATAAGTTTCCTAAGATAGTAATTAATTATCTTATTTTTATTATTTCAGAAGATAAGTAATTTATGTCACATGTCAGACTCAAGGTAAAGAATTTTCTATTTAAAATTCCTCTTTAAAAGATTCACTTTCATTTTTTTTACAAAAGTTAAAAATTGATATTTTTATAACTTATATGGAATGAGAATATTTTCCCAGTATCATGAAACATTAATTATTTAATGGTTCATTTACAATATCATGTGGTTAGTTTTAATTAATTAGTTTTCCACTACCACAAAATTGGGTCTCTATAGTGCCACCCTTTAATAGCGATAAAAAAGAACAGATAATGGCGGCCTTTATAAACCCTAAAAAAAGCAATAACAAAAGGCACATTTAAAAGTGATAAAAAAATCTATTAAAAGTGAATCTTTATCATCTCTTTTTTTTGCACTAATAAAGGCCACCCCTTTATTAGGTATTTTTTAGCGATGTTAAATGGGACCCCTATAACAACACTTTTTTTAGAAGTGCTGATAAAGGGGGGGCTTTATCAATGATTTTTCTTAGTGTTGTAAAATTTTATATTTAAAAATAAAAAACATGAAAAATTATATATTGTTATGTATGTATATTTATATTGATATAAATATAATATATATTTTTTAAATATGTTTTAGATAATTATAAATAGACTATTACATTTAATATATAAGAAATATTGTGAAAATGGATTTAGAATACTTTATATAATATTAATAATTTATAATTTTCTAAATATCATTGATGAATAATCATTTAATAGCAATTTGAAGACACACAATATCAACAAAAATTAATAAAAGATCTAAAATATGTTGAAAATGTAACTCAAATTTCAAACGACCATAAATTTTGATTCGGGTGTCTGTTTGAGCTCTACAACATATCAAGTCGAAGCTTGCGATGAGATCTACACTCTAGGTGCCCAAGGAAACATTCTATCACATTTTTTGAGGTAGAAAATGGCCTATAAGACGTCTAAAATTGAGTTTTTAGCCGAGATACACCAATTGTTTTACATTCAAAAAGGTATAACTTCTGATCTGGGTGTCTTCTAGGCCTGTACCACATATCATATCTAAGATTCTTTTATTTTCTTTAGTTTTATTGGTTGTGGAGTTGAAACAGACTTGTGGATTAGAAGTTATGAACGTTTTAACATTCTATTGCTTTTCAAATACACACACACACACATATTCATAAATATATATATCTCTGTATGTTTGTGTTGTATATATGTATCAATTTTTTTATAAACACACATAAAAACATATTTTACAAATGTATTTAAAACTAATCTTATTAATATATATTAATATACAAATAAATATACAGATAAAAATTTATAACTATATATATATATATATATAAATTAATATACAAATAAATATATATACTAATATATGAATAAATACATATGTATTAATATAATAAAATACACTTATATTAATACAATTCTATATTAATATACGAATAAATAAAAATATGTATATAGGAATAAATATATATGGATTAATATAAATAAATATATTTATATTAAAATTAATCTATATTAATATACGAATAAATATAACTATATATATAAATAATCATAAATTTATATTAATATACTAATAAATATATAATTATTAATAAAACTGAATATATTTATTTTAATATGAATAAATATTAATATATGAATAAATATGACTATATATATTAAGAAATAGATATATCATTTAAAAAAGAAAAAACGAAATGGCTTAGTCATAAAGGTGTAGGTGCACAAGGTGGGAGGTCTCAGGTTCATGTTTGGGTGGAAGCAAGGAGGGGCGCGTGAGCATGTGGTGGTTGCGTGGGTGAGGGAAACATGCGGGGGAGTGGGAGGGGGTCCCTCCTACCACTGGTAAGTGGGGGGGTCAAGTTCTATTAACATCCCCTCACCTCACCCCCATGCATTATATATTCTTTTTAACTTTTTTTAGTTTTTTTACAATTATCAGTGCTAAAAAAAGGGATAATAAAAGGTGTCTTTTATCAACACTACAGAAGCATTGAGAAAAGACCATTTTATCTGCCCTTCTTTTAGGGCTGATAAAAGGGACCATTAGTAGTTCTTTTCTGAGTGCTGATAAAAGGGACCCCACCCATCTTCACCTTGATTAATTGTGCTTTTTTAGTGCTGTTAATCCCCTTTTCTAGCACTGATAATGGTCATATTCGTAGTAGTGTTCCTTTGTATGTCTATAGTTTCCCTATTACGTGATTTTAAAATAAGAAAGTTATTTTCCTCATGGAATGATTTTATGATGAAAGATTCGATGTTTTAATATTATATTATAGTTCTTGGGAATTGTTTATAATGATGAATTTTTC
This sequence comes from Viscum album, assembly GCA_963277665.1. Lineage (NCBI taxonomy): Eukaryota > Viridiplantae > Streptophyta > Magnoliopsida > Santalales > Viscaceae > Viscum > Viscum album. The sequence goes on from OY728142.1 coordinate 1,320,850,382, forward strand.
TATTATAAATCAACTATGGGTGGATCCATGATAATCCGTGAAATGGGGGTTATGTCATAATCTAATGATGGTTGGTTCTCTGATAATATAAGTATGGGTGGTTACATTATAACCTAAAATTAATTGGGTACTCTAGATATGGAATTTGACCATATTGGTTATTAAATTTTCAAGAGTGATATATGAAAATAATTTCTATAGTTACCTTCATACATTTTATATGTTTCTAAATGAGTTTTCATGGAAATTTTGGTGTTTTTAAAACATAAGATTTTGACCTTTTTTAACAACGATAATTCCATTTTGTGGGTAAAATGGTATGTTTTATGAGAAAAAAAATTTATGTCTTTTTAATAGACTAACTATTTTCTTCATTTTATTCCCAAAGATGAGATTTTTCTACTAATGAAATTTTTTTAAAAAAAATCATAGGTTTTAGGAAAGAGTAGGTATAAAAATTATGTCAATAAGAAAATTATAAATATTTATAATGAAAAGAATATAAATATTTATAATGAAAATAATATAAAAAATTAAAAAAATGGTGTTAAAGTGGATGTTATTTATAAATATCCAATTGTAAAGTATGGGTTTACTATGTATGATTTTCTCCTAATTCTCTAATACTTTATACCATAATATCGTAGATATTGGAAGAAAGTGAATTCTGTTTCAAATACACAATAATATGTAAAGATTATAGATGGTTATATACAGTTAGTATTATAGAAATGTATAGATAAATTTAGATAATAATATAAAAATAATTGATTACCCTTAACAGGTTTTACCTGATATCCAAGTTGAAATAAAATATCATTTGAGGATTACAATGTTTCTTTATCTAAACTATGTTTATTGAGAAGGGTTTTCACAAATAAGAGAATGGAGCCGATGTAAGAAGGAACCAAGAAGAATATATCCTTTTGAATCAACAACATGTAATGATTGTAATTGCAAAAAAAAAATTGTTAGAGTATTGTATTTGTTAACACCAGCTGTAAATAGTGGTTGAATCCTTGCTAGGGACTATCCAGATCTACCTTAGAGGAACTTGAGATAGTGTAGCATTTTATGAAACAACGTCCTCCGGCTTTCAGTGGAATCTCATACCCATTACAAGGTGAAGAATGTATCAATGCTCTTGAAAATATTTTTGATGTAATGGGGTGTTTAGAATAATATATGGTAACACATTCTATTTATCATTTTGAAGCTGAATTTGATCGATTGTGGTATCTAGTTAAAAATACCATAGAGGCAAAGGATATATATTCCATGAAATTGGATTATTTTTGGAATATTTTTAAGTACTAATATTTTTTTAATACTATACAATTCATAATAGAAAATCATTTCCTAGAACTGAGGCATATATATGATCATTTCATGGCAATGTATGAAGAAAATTAGACATGACTATCCAGGTACGTACTGAATTTTGTTTGGGAAATTGATATTAATGACAATATATTTTACTCTAGTTTTAATCCAATTTTATTATGGTAATTAGATTCATGAAAATTTAAAATTTACGAGAATGTTTTTCTTTGTGATTAAAAATTCAAGATATAGTTTGTTGATATGTACGTGTATTATGATGACTAGGGTAAGAAGAGTTCAATTTTTCATGGATTAGGAAGTAATTCTTGAAATAAATTTGAGGTATAAATATAATATACTGCTATTTTTATAAATCCCAAGGGAATTTCTAATTAATTATGGGAAAGGATTTCAATTTTAAAATTTTGGTCACATTGGTCATAAATACTACAAAAATAAATAGAAAATAAAGAATTATTGATAGTAATATGATTTAATTGTAATTTTTTGGAACATTATGTTATTTTATGTTAAATTATATTAACACTTCATAAAAATAATCTAGATAAAAATCAAAAATGGGTGGGAAAATATTTTTCTACCACTACAATTAATGATGTCCAGTCAAATGAATTGGTGATAGGTATGTTACTAGTGTATTTGAACTATTCAAATACCTAATTTTTCTCTTGATCGTTTCATTCATTCATTTATAACAAATTAAAATGTAAATTTTGAATATCCTGAAATAAAAGTATTATATGAATTGTGGTGAAAATCTAGTTAATGTATTAAAAATCATGATTTATATAAATATTCCCTTTATTATCAGAGGAATGGTATTTGCTATAAATTTTCTTGAACTTCCCCTTGAAGAGTTTTATATAATTTAAGGTTTTGATTGATTTTTCGTATATCTTGTGAAATTAGATTGTAGTGCCCAGAAACTATTATTCAATGATTCATACCCACTATAACCTACCAAGAATCAAAGATATTGATTAAATATGGAAGTTGAAGTCACCTCACTAATTTTTTTTGAAAAGTAATAAACTATTCAAATTAGTGATGTACTAGTAGATTATTAATATATGGAAGTTATTTCTAGTGAATTTCCAAGTGTTATTCCTGACCATGAGGTTATGTTTACTTTTGACATAGCATTTTATGTTAAGACTGTATCAAAACACCCTTATCGAATGTCTCTAGTTCATATTTTAGAACAGAAAAAGTAATTACCGGAGTTTATAGATGAGGGTTTTATTTGACCAAACATGTCACAATGGGGCACTATTATATTTACAAAAAAAATATGGTTTCATGAGTATTTTCATTTATTATTGAGCCTTTAAAACAACACTATTAATAACATGTACCCTTTTCCTCATATTGATGATTAGTTTATTAGATCCCTATAGTGAAGTACTATTCAACTATTGATATCTGGTAGGGATACCATCAGTTGAAGTTGAGGAAGGTAGATTTTTCACAAACTAATTTTTAGGAAAAAAATATGGGCACTCTGAGTGTTTAGAAATTCCCTTTAGGCTATATAATGTACCTGTAGTATTTGTGGATAAAAATAAATAGATTTTTACATGAGTTCTTAGATATTCTTGTAGTTATTTTTTATGATATATGGGTGTATTATTAAAGTCCTAAGGAACATAAAATACACCTAAGGATTGTTTTGAAAACCCTAAAAAATAAACTCTATGGAAATTTTTTAATTTTCTAACTTTTGTTATAGTTTATTTCTTTCCCTGGTAATATTGTATATAAATATTGCATTTTTATTTGCCTAAAAAAACAAACGATATTAACAAATGTCAAAGACCAACAAATTTAAAAGACATCCATAGTGTTATTTGATTTTTTGGGTCACTACAAACTATTTTCTGAACAATTTCCTCAGTTTTGATGCCCACTAACTATGTTAACTCGAAAGTGAGTTAAATCTATATGGATAGAAGATTGTTATTATTAATTTCATTAACTAAATAGGAGATTGGTAGGTTTTATTATTTGTCTTTTCACTCAAGAAACGGTGATTTCTTCATCTAAAGTGATGCTTCATTGAAAGGTCTTATTTTTTTCCCTGTTGAACAATGATCTGGTGATTTCTTATGCTTCATGATAAATAAAACCATGTGATAAAAATAATCTTACACATGATCTAGAATGGGCTATTTTGGTTTATTCTTTGAAAATTTTGATGAATCATTTTTATGGATAAAGAGGTAAAATATATACTGATCAAAAAAGATCAATATTTATATTCACACAGATTGAGTTCAATGTGAGGCATAGAATATATCTATAACTGATTAAGGAATATGATTTCATGATCATTTAATACTCTGGAAATGTAAATTATGTAGGGGATTCCATGATTTGGAAAAATAATTCTACATTAACCTTGTTAAATTTTTAATATCATAATTTAGTTAATTAATTAATATATTTTATTCATAGAAGTTGTAGATGCTAGAAAATATTCTATTTTGTTTTGGGTGTTAGTGTAATTAACTCTTCTATATAGATTTATGAAAGCTAAAAAGGAATAATGTGAGTTATAGAAAATGGTATAATTTCTAAATTATGGTATGTTTCATGAATTTAATGTTGATGAAGAATGTGATTTGAGATATGGAGAACTATTATGTGTGCCTTGTGAGCCCCATTTGAAGAAGGAATTGCAAAATGAAGGTTATAGTTCTGCACCTTAATTTTATAATGGAATGCTATGATTTATAGATACCATTAAAATAATTACTTGTAAAATATACCAAAAAGGGATATTAATGTCTTTAAAGTGAAATGTTTGAATTATCAACTGGTTAAGCACAATGGTAATTACTGAAGTGGATGGTTCAGCTTTTTCTATTTCCACGGTGAAAATGGGAAAAATATATCCATGTAGTTCATTATGGAACTACCAATGACTTCTTGAGGTAATAAGGAAATTTGTGTTATTATTGACGGACGAAATAAATATAAATTTTTTCTCCAAATTAAAAAAACTTAATCATTAGATCAACTTTATTTCTCGTATCTTAAGGAAATAGTTAGGTCACATAAAGTTACTCACTCTATTATATATTAATGTGATCTCTCATTTACTTTTAATCATTTTATATGGATTTATAAGTTATTGGGAACATAATTATATGTCAAAAAAAGAATTAATTTTCTGTGAGATGGATAGTTAGAAGAAATAATTTAAACCCTAGAATACATGATTCATGCGTGATAAATGGATTACTATGGAATTTGGATCATCATATTTCATTACAAGAGTTTTTAATAATAATAGTTTTTATTTCAGTATACAGTTAGAAACTTTTAAGGTATTTTATTGAAATCCTAGTTAAACTCAATAATTTTGGGATAAATTAAAAAAATGGATTTTTATGGTACAATAATATGTAGAAGAAGTGGATAATAAGGTAAAAATGATTTAGGAACATATGATTATTGTTTAGTGCATATATAAAAGTTTGCAAATAAGAATAGGAAATACCTTTTATTTAAGGAAGGCGATCATGTTTTTCTTAAAATATGTCCTTGTAAAAGTGTTATGATTTTTGGTAATATGGGAAACTTATGTCTATAATTATTTAGACCATATAAAATCCTAGAGAAATTTGGATCAGTTTCTTATTGACTGGCCTTCCTTCTATGTTTATACCTCTTACAAAATGTTTTTCATTTTTTGATATTAAAAATCTATGTTCAAGATTCAAATCTTGTTTTGATCCCTAAGGTAGTTTGGTTTGAAGATTATAGTTCGTATGAGGGTAATTTTTTTCATAATATTTACTAGAGAGATCAAGTATTATAATATAAAGTAATTTACTAGGTTAATTTTATTATTGAATCTATTTAGTTAAAGAAGAAACATGGAAATCTGAAAAATGCTATGAGTGAAAGATATCCTAACATATTTAATAAAAAATAAAATTTTGAGTTTAAATATTCTAAAATTTGGAATAATTTAATGATCCTAGTAATGATATAATATATTATTTCAATTGTGGTTGTATATTTATAAAAATTTTAAGTAATTGTTAAAATTTAAAAAATCTAGTTTCATTTAAATTATTTCATATATATTATTATTCAAAAGTCTAATTTTTTTATTATATATTATTAATTTTAATAAATTTAATTATATTTTCGAGTTTATCATTTCAAAATTATCTTAGGTTAAATTTTATATAATTTTCTTAAAATATTTATTTTTTAGGGAGCAGATAAAAATAATAATTTTTTTAAAAAAAATGATTTATTTTATAGTAATTACTAGGTACAATTTGGGTTTTTATTAGTTTTAAATTTTCATTTGTTGGTTTTTATTTATAACAATATAATTTTTTGGTGTATTTTATAGATTAATTTAGTATAGAAATATTTTATATTTTAAATGGGTATTTTTCCAAAAAAATTGTTCTTTGGTTGGTTTTTTTTTCAATTTAATTTTAAATTAAATGATCCAAATTATATGTTATGAATTTTGAATATTGGAGTTTATATTTTGAATTATATTATTAATATTTTATAGTAACAACCCTTTTATTTATGGATAATATTAATAGTAACCTTAGTAATTTTTATTGCCATAGAAAACAGTAAATTGGGCAATTTAAGTATTAATAAAATTATAAGAACCTTCATATGACCTAAAAAAATTCTTAATTCTCATTAGAAGAGTTTATATTGACCATAATCATTAATTAGTCCAATTTATGGTTTTTTGTCCTCCTAGATGAGATTACTATCTTTATAGAATTTTATTTAATTTAATGTCAAAGATGTCACACTCTTGTTTTGAATTAGAGTAATATTTTTATTATTGTTATATTGAGGTTATGTTAAAATAAAAATATAATTGGGAAATTTAATTTTTTTATATTCATCCTGGTAATTTATAATTTTTTTTACTGATTATATAATTTTAGAAAATGCTTAAATAATGTAGAAGAAGAAATTATTTAATTAATGTAAAATTAATTAAATTATATTAAAAGTATTAAAATAAGTATAAATTGAGGTAAATAATTAAGTAAAATAAATTTATATATTCTATTAACAAGTTAGGGATGTATTTAAATAATATTTCCAAATTATAAGTGTTTTCTTGATTATATTAATTTCAAAGTAATGAATATTTCTAAAAAATGACATTATGGACATTTTATTGTAATTAACATTTTATTAAATAATATAAAATTTATAAAAATAATAAATTCAGAAACATTATTAGGATAAGGATTAAAATATAAACTATGAACCTTTTATGGGGTTTTCATCATTTTATATTAACTACATTGACACTCAATGAGTAAAAATCCATATTATCAAGATAATAGTTAAAATGGGTTTAAAATATGAGGGTATAAAAATAGTCAAGAAATTTTTAATTTTTACTAGATGAAGTTATTTCAACCTATATTCAAATAATTTTCTAATAACTCAGTTTGGGTATATTTTTAATTGAAAATTAATTTATATTAATTTATTATTTTACGAAATTCCAAGAGTACCCCTCCCCACTCTTATTAAATAGAATCTTATCTTCTCATTTATTTATAATTCAAAACCAATTTGGATCATACATTCCCTACCTAGATACCTTCCTATAATTTTTCTTCTAATTATAAATATATTATATTAGTTATAAATACAACTTCACTATTTTTATGGTGTTAATAAAAGGAGGTTACCCAAAGAAGAGATATCATTTCTAATTAGGCATTATTTTTTTCAATTCTGCCAACGGGTGAAAAAAATTAAATAATGATAAAATAATAACAAAATTATTCTCCAAATATTTATATATTATTATTCTAATGTTAAAAACTATTTCCAAAAAATCTTCTATAAAATGAGAAAGGAAACCATCATTTTTGTGTACGGTGAACTACCACCTCACAAACATATGTAATTATTTTTCCCTCACCATTTGTTAAGACTGGTTATAAAGATGGAATTAAAATTTATATATTAATACCTCAAATATTAATTAATTTTAATAGGTAATAAATATTATATCTTCTTACTTTTCCATGAACATAAAAATGACAACATCATTCGTGTATAAGTGTAGACTACCACCTCTATGAAGCGATGTGATTCGATTTTCATCAACACATCACATGAATGATATATATATATATATATGAGTATATATAACAGACTAAAATTATATTTAATATATTATGATGATTATGTATATATAATATAATGTTTTTCATCTTTCCATAATGATTATTGAAAAACGGATACATTTCTCATGTATATGTACGGACTACCCTCTCTATGATTTTGACGTACTTCATTTGTCTTAACCATATTTAATGGAAATATTAAAAATTATAATTGATGTATAGAATTATAATTATTTCATGATTATTATTATGTATATGAATGAATAATTAAACCTATTGCAATTTTCGAATTACCAAAACCATTTTAGACTCGTGAAAATAATATCATCAAAACATCTGATGTGAATTTAATTAATTAAATAATAAAATATAGTGTGGTAAGTGATAAAATAAAATAAATAATATAAATTAAATTTTTTATTAACTAAGTAAATAATTAAACTATGTTTATAATCTTGAATGATGAATAATATATGGGATGTTTCAGACTCAGGATAAGAGACTTTATTTTTACAAGTCTATTTTAAAATTTTGTCTTTCCTTATTTGTAAAAAATTGAAAAATTAATTTTTTTTAAATTAAATGTAATGATCATATTTTTCCTTCATGAGTGATAAATTAAGTATTTATAACATTCTTTACATGTTTACATGGTTATTATTAATGAAATTTCTTTATTTATATGTGCTTATTTTTTAAATAATTGAATTTAAAATGGGAAAGTAATTTTTTACAATGAATGTTTTGAAGATGTAAGATTCCATGTTATATTATTATATTATTTTTCATGTTAATTTTTTATGTTTATAAATGGTTCTATTATAAACTAATTATTATTGGTTACTTGATAAACCAAGGATATATGGTTATGTTGAATCCTATTGTTTATTGGGTCATCTAGTGATTGAAGTTGTTCATTTTGGTTATTAACTTTGTAAGTGTGATATGGAAACATTATGTCCAAAGTTACCTACATAACATTTATATGATTAAAAATGAGTTTCCATTGAAATAATATTATTTTAAAAATGAAATTTAATTATCTTTTTAAAATACAAGATGAGTCCCTTTTCTGGGTAAAAAGGTATCTTTTAAGAAAATGCTTTTAAGGGTCTTAACTAAACTAAAGGTATCATTTAATTTATGTACCTTAATAAGATTTTTGTGATCATACCATGTCTTTAAAATGATTTTCATTGGTTTTAAGGAATATTATAGGGAATTATTAGGTCAGGATAAAAATTATCCTCATTTTTTATGAATAAAAACCAAATTTTCATTTTAAAAACTTTTGGTTCAATGGGAAAATGGTGAGTGAGTAAAAGTGTCTACTTGTAATGTGTCGTTTTATTACTTAAGCTTTTTTTTCTAAATATATAAAATTATAAACAAAAATAATATCAATATTTAAAGAAAATGAATTATAGTTCAAAGACACTATAATATGTAATTCTTTGGGTCGGGTCCTTACATTAATACAACAATTTTCTTTTAGTAATTGTTCCCAATTGGTCTCAAAATTAATTTTTTATAGAATGTTTCATTGATAATGATAAAATGTATTTTTTTATGAATTTAAATGAATTAAATTTATTAAAATCATAACAAGGGATGCTGAGAAGTAAATATGTTTAAATATTTTTTCAAAGAGTTGAAGTTGAGGATTATAAATATGAATCACATAATTATTCAAAAAATATTTATTCAGAGATATAAACTCATTAAAGTTGTAATTGGGATTATTTATTAATGGTAACATAGAGATATGCTATGAAATATATTATGATTTAATGAGTATAATAAAACTACAAAATTATAAAAAAACATATGGTCTCTCCGATGGTATATCATATATGATATGATTATACTAACACTTATATATAATTTTAGTAGTATTAATAAATTATTTTATGAAATATATCTGTTTATACAATATAAATTTTAATTATATCATTATTTCATTATGTATTGAAATATTACATGAATTAAAAAGAAAACTATCCTCTCAGGGTATATATTTGTGTAATTACTTACTGGTAATCATTATATATTATTATAATTTGTGATTCCATGTGAGGATTATATTGGGTTTACCTTTATAAACTGATAAATAATTCACTCAGAAGATACATACGAATTTTTTTATTTGATTACACACTATTAATATCAAATAAAGTATCATATCAAATAGATTTTGCATACCAGGGGTCAATGATTCTCATTGGATCCATATTTTCAAGTTTTAACAGGATACCTATATTATAATCCTTCATCATTTAAAAACATTATTATATGATTATTTAGTTTAAGATAATAAAATAGTTGTTTATAATGTAGTTGATCATGTCATTAATTTTCATTTAGTGAATATTTTACTTCTCTTCTGTTATGATGGGTATAGCATTTAGGACCACTATTGACATAAATTGATGAAATTTATTGAAATTATGTTATATGATACTTGTTAAGTTCTTATCAATTTGGATGGGGGGAACATGAAAATAAAAACCATTGGTTTTACTGAAAATGTTTATTTTCCCATATAGATATTCTATACATTTTGGATCAATAATATTTGAGTTATCTTTGTGATATTCATATACTACATGTCTTCTAGTCATGTTACACCTTGTACAAGAAAATTGTATGATTATAACCATTGTATATTATATAACTAGTCGGAATGGGTATAGAGATATAAGTTTTTGATGGGTATCACACTATAGGCCTTTATATATTTAGTGACATTGATCACTTTCTAATGGATTATTAAGACTTATAATTATGTATTTTAGAATTCATATATTTTTTTAACTCTATAGAGGCCAATGAGGTCCCAATTTGGGGTTATTCGAACAAGAAATATTTTTTTATTAATTTATTATCAAAATATTTTAGTGTTACTGTAAAATAGCTTTCAATAATTTCTTAAAAAAATATTATAGATTTGAAAATGTTAATACATATTATTAATAATATATTGAAAATTAATGGTGGATCCTCTAAAATAATTCATTAAATATATAAAAAATGTTATTGGAATGAAATTTCAAAATTGTTATCTATGGTATGATATAAAGTAAACATACACTATGCATATTATACTTCTTTACAAGGAGGTGATTAAAGGAATTTTGGACTAAAAAACAATCATGATGTGTTGGTAATCACTATGTAATAATTTATTCTGATGAAAACAATTTTATAGAGAAGCTCAATACAATTTAGTTTAATTTATGTTAGTTTATGAATTATATGTTATTATATATCAATTTTATATTAACCTATTGAAAAAGATTATATTTTTAACACCATTAAATAATTTTAGGAGTTGTTAGGATAAATGATTATGAAATTTTTATGGGGATAAACATATTTTCATGGATTAATAAGCTTCAAAAAATTTATGTAATAAGTTCTATAGTTATATCATTTAGGAAATATTTGAAAGAATTATTTGATGTAATTTTAATAATCTTTAAATTATATAGAGAATAAAAGGAACCTCCGCAAATAAATAAATCGAGTTTCAGACCATTAGATGTTGGAAAAATAATCATTTATAGAAAACTCCTTGAACTAAATTTTCATAGCCCAAAACTCCTAATTATGGATTTAGTGATAAAAATATCATCATTACATTTTTATATTTTATTCTATTAAATGAAACCCAAATTTAACCATTTGAAACCTAAAAAAGAATTGAAAATATTAGATGACTTGCATTCTGATGTGAATATTTAGGAATAGAGTATTATAAGATTATTTCAAACTCATAAATAGAAACTTGGATACATAAGAAACTTGTACATAAATGGATAAATAACATCATATGGTAATCATATGAAGATGTAATATTTAAAACCCTTATTCATAACTTGAAGAAAATAAAAAATTGAAAGGGTGAGATCAAATGTTCAGTAATTATGAAAATAAGCATTAATAATTGTGTGTCATACATAAGAATAAGATTAGTATAAGGGTGTGATGACATAATCAAAGTACATGAATATAACATAATAGAATTCATACCCATAAAAACAGATATTATCAAACAATTGACATGGAATAAATCTTTAACGTTATAAATATTTATAGGAATCAATTATCAGGAGACATGTGATATCAATATTGATCTAGGGTAACAGTTAAAACCCATATAAGGCATAAATAAAATGATATGATATCTTGTAAAATCATATTCATATGAATTATATAATCACACTTACTAGTTAAATAACTAATATTTTCAAATTAAAACATAACATTCAAGATAACATAATCATTACCAAGTGTGCTGAAGGGATATAACAGACCAAGGCATCCTTGTTTGTAATTTAACTACCAGTTTTTGTTACATAATTGAACCACCCAACATTAGAATAAAATACAACAATCCATAACCATAAATAGTTTCCAAGAACCATAACATGACTAATGTATATTTAGCTTTCATTTTATCACAAAACTCATATAAACAACCATTATTCCATTCAATACGTAATTAACATATGGAAGATAACGTGGTTCAAATATTATTTCATTAAAATAATCATAATCCATCCAAAGAAATAATAAGGGTTTTATCACTATGATATATTCCTAATGAATGATAACTAACATCAAGTGTTATTAAAATTTAGGAATTGAAATACTATTAAAAGATCCATAAAACATTCTTGAGGAAAATTACTATTATACATTGAAAATAACATTTAAAACATAAAATTTTAAAAAATATGTTTGAAATAATTAAATATGAAATTAAATATAGAATATTATTAATGAATATCCAATGATAATATTTTCTTGGTGGGAGGAAAAATCACTTCATTATGTAAATGTTAAAAATCAATTCCCTTTTTAATATTTTTTAATTTGAGTAAAAAAGGGACCTATAAAGAAAATATTGATAAAATTACATTTTAAACATTTTAAAATAATGAAAAGGAAAATTTAAAATAACATTACGAAATAATTTTTATTTATAGTAGAAAATTCATGAATTTGTTTTAGAAAACATTGGTTTGGAAATAAATGATTTTTTATATAAAAGAATATAAAAGGTTAGTATAATATAAAAAATATTTTTCTAATGTAACATTAATCAATAATGGAGAAAAGTGAAACAAAACATGTAATCCAAAATCATAACTATCTTTAAAATACATTTTATTTTCACATAAAACCTTTACCTATTTGGTGACTTTATAATAAAAAAACTTTCGAAGTAGGAGTATGGTGTGAATCTATAAATCAAATTAATTTCATAAAGGAATAATTTAGAATTAATTCATGAGGTAGTAAGTATATCATATAAAGAAAAAATCGTACATGACATGAAATTGGTCTCAAAATTGATATTGGGACAAATAAACCCCTTGAAATAGATCATAACATTGAATTGAGAAATAATCATTAGATTTATTCTGTATAAAAACATTAAATCTACACAAAAAAGTATAAATAGTTCATAAAAAATTTATAGATAAATCCAAACATAATAATGGAATAAAAAATCAATAATTTTCATTTATAACCCAATTAAAACAAATTCATTTTAGAAATCAATTACCACTTGGTAAGTTTCAAGTCAAATATCCTTAGATGAAACAATTTGAATTGTAACATAAAATACCATGAAATAGGAAGTATTACAGATATAACATATAAAAGGTGGAAAATATAGCCCTTATAAACTAAATTAGTTTCATAATATTAATTTATACCTTAATTAATGCAAATTGAGATTAAATCCCTTACCTCGAGTCCATAGTTGTCATATGTGTCCATTATCTCCTCTTCTAGGAACAACCTCCTTTTTTTACACCATAGACCCTCAATATATGGTATTTGTTATGATATAATACCACGCAGACATATATATGAATTATATAATGGTAATTTTAAATATTTTGGATGAACCAAATTATTCATTTTGTGTGGAGGGATGAAGAGATTGGGTTCCCTTTAATATTATTTGGAAGGGAATTATTTGGATTTCATAATGTGTTGGATTAATAAAAACTAAATTTCATGTTTAAATGGAACTAAAATGATATATTTAAAATATATAATGTTAATGTTTTGAAATCCTTTAATATAATTATATTTTAGAAATTTTTGGGGATGCTTTCACCCTTATCATTTTTATTTAACCCCACACTAACCCTTTTTACAATTACCACAAAATCAATGTTTTTTAGACTTAAAGGGTAAATTATTTTTCCATAGGAATAAAAGTTTCTCATAAATAGACCATTGTTGAAACATGAAAACATATCCAACTCAATTTTTTGAAGATAAAATGTTGACAAATTTGAAATCATATAGTAAAATATTGTTTAATGTAAAAGAACATTAATGTAATTTATGGAACTATCTATTTAATTTTACATTTTAAAAAAATTATAGCAAATGAATTTGAGTATAAATGACTCACCCCTATATAATATGATATATTTTTGTCAAAAAATTTGGGACACAATGTCATACAAAATAATATTATTTTTATTATTTTTAAAATATTCAACTTGTTTTTTCTGTTCCTTATGTAAGCATTATGTGAGTGTTGTGTATGAATTTAAGGTAATTATCTCTTCTCTAAAAATTAAAAATAAAATTCCAAGATAAAATAATTCATTTCTAATTCAATTATCCATTTAAAACTGAACATTAATTTTGTTTTCCATTTCATTAATTATTATATAAATTAAAAACAAAAAAGTGACATTTTTACTTTATCGTATACATAAATATTAAAAAATTATGAATACAAGAAATATGGAACCCATTTTCTGTATTTTTGAAATATTGATGGAAATATATAATATATAATCACCTAATATAATGAATTAATGTGTTCAAGTCATTTCATAATTCTTATCATATTGTATTTATCCATAATAACTTGATTTATCCTTACAATGGTGAAAAATATTTACTTTTGTTAATATTCATAGTCACCAAAAATAGATGCGACCAATATAAAAAATTTAGAAATATTGATTCCAAATATAGAATAAAATTTTCATTATTTAATTTCTATATGTGGAAGAAATTAATTTAATATTAAAACAAAAAATGCAACGAAAAACGTTTTTTGAGATAAAAAACATTTTTAAGTATAAAATTGATTTTATACCTAATTCATAATTAAAATAGATTGAAATAAAATTAATTTGATTATAAACTATATTATATAACTAATTTTAATTTTAAAACATTTAAAAATATTTATCTATTTAACACATGAATCAAAAATTCAGTTTTCAATAACAATACATTTTTTTACTATTTATAGGAAAATCAACGATTAAAAAAATTCACAAAAATTTATTTTGAGATAATTTTTATATTATTATTTATATATTATATCATTTTATCAAATAATTTTTCTAAAATATTTATAAAGTAAATATATTATTTTTTTCACAAAAAAACAACATAAACCATTTTCAAACAGAATATATCATTAAAGAATGAAATGACTTTACTAAGAATTAAGTGACTATTTTATAATCATCAATTGCTAAATTTTAAATTATTAAGACATATATAGATATGTCATATTGTTTTAAATCATTTTTAAACAAGTTAATTCAATGATAATTTTATAACAAAAATATTTAAGTAATAGTATTTCATGGTTTGTTTAAGATTGGTGTCCGGTATCATGTTCACTGCTGAATATAGTGTTTATTTTATAATCATGGGATATTAAATATTAAATAATTTAATAATTTTATTCCTCCCAATTTGAATATAAGAGTAGTAATCAAAGGTTTTACATTTAAAAATTCATAAATTAAAATCCCACAATGTAAAAAAGTGTTAATAAAAAATACTTTCAAAATAGTGAAGGGGAAATATGATGGTAATCTATAATAACACAGAACGTGGATTAAAAATAGTATAATGTTAGTGAAATGTAAAAATATGGACATGGGAGAGAAAAATACCTTTCATGGACTAATATAGAGTGATAGATAGCAAGGACATGTGAAATTTAACTGCCGCAAAACTATGAATCAATTAGGTGTGGAAAACACAATCGATTATTAAGAAAACCATAATAGGTTTATTTTAAAAATCATTTTCCTAGATTTTTTATTTCTTTTATAGTCAATAGTTACAACAAAATGAAATATACTTACTTGACATGTAGAATTTCATCCATTAATCAATTTTAAATACAACCAAATTTTTTCTTTAAGCGATGTGTATTCAAGATTAATTTTTCATGCATCAAGCAATAAATTTTACTTTAAAGGGACTAAAAATTAAAAAAAATTATTAAATATGATTTGTAAAACCTTTACTAAAACTAAAAATAAAATGGTTAGCAAAGAATAAGATAATTCCAAAAAAGTAATTATATTAATCTCCGAAATTCCACATCATCATTAAAGGATAAACATAGATCATTACATAAATAAATAACCATAAATTCTAGTCTACCTCAATAACCACAACATTAAAGAATTTGTTAACATCAAATGTGTTCTTATGCCTTTTAACATACATCCCCAAAAATATAATAGCATTCTTCTGAAATAATCCTTCACATTAACTAAATGGTTATATATACCTCATCCCAAAAATCATGTCGTAAAATATCATTAATCATCATGGTAAATAAATATATAATCATGTAATATAGTTAATGTCACTAAATATCATGTGTCAAATATATATATTGACCTAAAAGCTAATTCTTATCTTGATCATAAATATCTATGATAATATCACCTTGTCAATGAATCACTTTTCAACTGTGAAGATTTTATATATCCTATTATCCAATAGAAAATCATTAAATTAAAATCAAATCATATATTAAACTAAAGGGTTATTTAAAACTCAATATTATATTCTTTTTAAAACCCAAAAAATGTTTTAAGTCACCTCAAAATTCCATCACATATTATTACAAAATGTTTGTGTCTGAATTTGAAAATATGATCAACCTTGAACTTATAGAACAATGATTATTTTCAGAAATATTAATATAAAATCACATGAGTAAATCCTTATATCCAGTTTTATCAAAAATTACTTGTATACCAACTCTAATAGACCTAAACATGTAGTCTCTAGTCTGGGGCTAAAAACATCATCTTCAAAGTTCTAACATTGATACCAATAAATGTGGCCCAATTTATATTATCTAAAACATAAAGAATAAATATAAATAATATATCACTAATATACCCAAATACCTGTTTAATTATTTAGATCTTTATGGAATTTAGACAAACTCTTATATAGAATCTTTTACATTTAAACAACTTGTAAATAAATATCAACATCATTTCAACTGAAAATCATATTAGGAGAAAATAATTAAATTTTTTTCAAAACCTATATTAAAGGAAACATAATAATGTTGAGCTAAAATGACCAATAAGTGTAAATTTAAGCATTAAAAATGAATGTAGTTACTTTTCATTGATGTATGATTACAAAATCAACATGCATGTGTATAATATAAGAGAATTCATACTAATAAAAACTTGGATCATAAAACAAATGAAATGGAATAAGGATCTATAAATACAAGGAGTCATAAGACTCAATAATCATGATCCATTTGATTTTAATAATTTTGAAAAGAAATATTAACAACCCATATCAATCATAAATAAAATATTTTTTTATATTTTAACATCAACTTCATATCAATCGTAAAATCACTCATACATATGGAATAACTAATGTGTTGTGCATCTGACGTAGCACCCTTAGTTTCATATGAGTAAATCATTATTTATGATTTTAATGTATATATATTCATTCGATGGATTTTTTGAGGGTTTGAGATAATTTTCAATTTTTGGGGGGATTTTGTAAAGGTGAAAATTTGGCACATGGTATGTGAAAACCATGGAAATCCTATAGGAAACTGTGCAATATGAAACAAGAACTAAGGGGGAAAAACCCAGTCAGGTACATAGATTTTCCAACCTGTGTGACTGCCTAGGATAAACCGTGAAAAGTGAGGAAGTGGGATTTTTCATAGTTAGCACACTGTTTATCTAACCGTGTTGGCCAACTATGTGAGGGGGTCTTTGAGGAAGAGAATGGTTCATGGTTAGTGCATGGTTTGCCAAACCATGTGACTAACCACGCGTGGTTGTAAAACTAGATACTAAAAAAGTGGATCTAGTTCAGGATTAAGTTTTAATCCTTCATTTTTTATCCATATTGTCCCTTACACAAAAATTATTCCTCCCCATGGATTTGGAACCTTTACCCATCAAATCTAAAGTGATCTAGAGGTGTTTCGTTGTTTTTTGGAGGCTATTTCTGGTGGTAATTATTTTTTTATACTTGTTTTTGGTGGTTTTTTATAGATATACCTTCTTCTCTCTCTCATTTTTTTGATCTAGCCTACTGAGGATTTATTTAAAAGTTTTTTCATGCTAATAATGGTTATATTATTCCTTTTTATGTTAGGAGAGATCTAGGGTGTGTTTTTCAGATTGAATCTTGTTTTGTGGTATTTTTAGTTTCGTTCATCATTTTTTCCAATTTTTCTTAGGTTGGTGGATTCAGTCTCAACTCCTCTTAATACAAATTGATGATTTAGTTGAGATTTTCATAATTGATTTAAACTGATTTTTAAATTATTGTAAAATCATGGTAGAATCACTCTTTACTGATTATTTGAGTATTTTTTTGAAATTTTGGAATTGGGGATTTTTTTATGCAAAGTTACTTGTTTTATTGATTTTAAAATGTTGATTTTAAAATATGGATTGTTTGATTTATGATAATTTTTTCTTTGAAAGGTTTTCAATAAAAATAATTGTTTTATTGAAATGATTTTAAATTTTGATTTGAAATGGTTCTTTCATACATGGGTTTGTGTGATTTCATGCTTTCGACGTGAAGTTAAATAACGGGTGTGTACCATTAGGGTAAAAAGGTATGTGACCCTGGATAAGGGGCATGTGTCATTTGGTAATAATGAGATGGAAACATTATGAAAAAATAGTTTATGGATGTGAAACCACTTTGTAAGAACCCAGATCTTCTTTTCAGGTATGCATATTGATTTTGGTGTTTTGGAGGAAAAAGGGGGAATCTGGAAATTTTATAAGTACATGCTGTGTACCCAGTTGTCGTGGTAGCCATGTACTGGCCATGTAATGGGAGATTACCTGGCTGTATCGATTGCCTAGATTGGGGGCCAGTTGAGGCGTGTACATGGCATGTACATTAAATAAAAAAACTATGTACTTTTCTTTTTTATTTTATTAATCATACCAAGGTCACATCTAATATCCAGAATAATATTATTCTAACATTTTTTTATCCACGAGCGACTGGGAGAAATGATCAATGTCCAAGACACCATTTCTCTTTCCAGTGTCTGATTCAAACTCTAGTGGGTGTGTTAGAATCGCATTGGTGAGTTCTTAGTTTTTCTTGAATATCTCTTCCTATTTTCTCCCCTTTCATGAGTTATCCCAGGTTGAAAATTTTCTACCTTTTTGTAGATCTAAAATGTTCTAAGAAGATTCAAGGGCCAATGTTCTTGTGTGATCATCATACAACATTGAGGTAGGTGGTTTTTTTCCATTCGGGTATTTTCTTTGAGTTATATATGCCTAAGTGCCGATTACCCATGACTCAGGTATTTTGTTTTATGGAATTGAACCCAATTAATATATATCATAGATTCATTGAAGGATTAAGGGTTTTCGTTGATATGTTATGCTAAATTTCATGTTTAAGGGACCCCCCATGGGTGCGTCTTCCTTGTTTAATGTTTGTAACCATTTGGTCCTGGTTGCCTATGATGTATACCTTGTTTTATTTCCTATCTTGTTAGGTTGTAATTGATTTCTTAGTTTCTCCTTGTTAAATTCTTGTGTTATACATTATAGTTTCTTATCCTTGTAGTAGATAACATTAATTTTGGTTTCTAGATAACTTTTTTGCACAATTTTATTACATAGGGCCGTTAGAACCTAGTGTAGTGAGACCATAGGGGGGAATTGACATTGAGGGCTTCCCAATAGTTTTTTTATGTTTACATTTTGAGACCACATGGGGGATTGACAGTGATTTCTCCCTCATAGTGTCGATGTTATACTGTTACGAGACCAGAGGGGGAATTGATGTTGGGTGTTTTCTCATAGAGTCTATAGTTTATTGTTAAAAGACCACGTGGGGAATTAACGGAGATTACTTCCTCAAAGAGTCTTTTTTTGTGATACTAAAGGTGTTAGACTATGTGAGATTCCCCAGAGAGTTATGATATCTTTATTTAATTTTTGATATTTTGAACCAGATGTGTAAGACTATGATAGATTTCTGGTATGGTTTCTTGTGAATTATTTATTGATTGTGGTGAGTCTTTTAAGCAGGAGCACAATATTGGAATCGATCTTATTTGATGGTTAGATGGTCTTCTAAGACATCTATTTTTTGTGTTTCCCAAGTGATACAGAGCTTAGTCCAGATCTTGGGATTCCATTATTCAGTGGTTTGAATAATTAATAAGTGTAAATTAATGTAATTGGAAACTGGAGGATTGTTTACTTCTGAGTTTCCTTGTTTATTGCTTCATTTGGTATATTTCTTGCTATATATATTCATTAATAGTTAGATACAGATCTTTTGGTTTTTTCCTACTATGATTCATCAAACACCATGTTTGGGTCATGTTTTTTACCCTAAAAGATTATATGATTATAGGTATAGATATGGTAAAAGACCTTCTTTATTAGGTACTTGATTGCTGTAAAGCTAGAGAGAATAGAACCAAGCTGAGGCTTGCAATGCATCAGGAGTTAACTTGTTTTCTTTTTTACAATAGTTTAGTTCTTTATTTCCATCACTGTGACTTGTTTGTATATTTTTCCTAGACATATGTGACATGCAATATTTATATATTTTCTCCAATTGTTTATTTACTATCATTATTCCATTGTTTACTTCTGTTGTTTAGTATTACTATTTCCTCTATTGTTTACTGTTTTTTCCACTGTGTTACTCTGCCCACGAAGGAATAGTGTCCCACTATCACACCCAAGGCCCTCACTACTAGTAGGTAGCCTCTAGCATTCAGGGAAATGTGCTTGAATTCATGTGACCTATTGAGTATGGGGTACCTTTGGGTGGCACCCAGACTAGGGACGTTACAAAGTGGTATCAAAAGAGGTTCTTTTCTGATTTTTCTTACTATTCGGAGCATATAGATAGGGATAGGATTAAATATGTAGTTAGTAATATGTTTTTCTCAGGAGTAGCTATCCCATGTATAGAGAAAATCCAAGTTACCTCGAATGTTGCAATTTTCTCGTTTTGCAATCGTTACAGTTGATTTGATTTCACTATTGGGTAACACACATGTTTTAGGTTATTGTGATTTATATCTTTGTAGTTCTATTTCTATTTCAACCCAATGAAATGAGGGTATTCCATCACTTGTGTCATATAGGAATGTTCTAGATATCACATTTCATGCATTCGGGCCTTTCCACTTAGGGAACATTACCAATTTCATGTTGTTGTGATAGATGTTGTGATAGTTATGCATGTTATTGTAGTAGATGCCTTGATAAAATACATTCTATTTAATAGGGTATTGCTGATATGTAAAGTTTCATATGGATGGATTCCAAACTTTGGTCCTTAAGGTGTTATGGGCCCTCTTGGATCATAATTTTGTGGATCATATATGAACTTTAATTTAATTTTTTCTAGTATGGTTTGAGTAAGGATACCAAACATTGATTTGTCGTAGTATAGGCACACACGGGTCAGAATTTGTCATCCATTGGACAAAATTTTATGTTTTTAAGGGGTTACAGAGAATTTTTAGAGGCTTAATTTCCAGAAACCCAGACCTCACGGCATGTGGTGTTATAAACACACGCCTTGTGTTCTTCTATTTTGGAAGAAACAACTTTTCTTTGGTACACACCATGGACTATATTCACATGTCATGTAGTCTTTAATTGTGTGACTGACTATGTGAGCAGAGACATGGGTTGGTAAATGTTTGATAGAATACGCCATGTACTTTGAGTACATTCTGTGCTGTAAGGATCATGTATCTGGTCATGTGACTAATTACACAGATGGATAAAACTCAAGTAGTACACATTGTGTCCAGCATGAACACACCATGTGGAAGTCGACCGTGTCTTCGACCATGTGACTAACAACATGGGTGCATAAGGATTAGGTATTACACACTGTGTCTTGGGATAACACACCATGTAATGTAACCCAAGAGATAATTTTGTGCTTTATCCATGTAGAAGAACTCGGGCAGGAAGGAAAACTCAAGTTCATGTTGTGAATGATAATGAACATGTTGTGTGTGTAGGTGTTACATGATTAGGTTGGGTAGAGGTATATTCCCATGTTGAAGTTTTAGGGAACACTCTATGTCGGGTTATACACAACATGTACCCCTATTTTGTAAAATATGATTGTATTTCTTCTCACGTCCCTTTTTTATACTTATATGTTTCAATTCTTGATAATCAAGAATTGTGGTGTTTGCTTGACCATACAGAGTCATGCCACCCAGAAGTCCTCTGGTTGTATGCCAGATATAGGGAAACAATTAGAAACCAGTAATAGTAGATTAGGTACTACCCAAAGATCCTCATGTCATGCTTTTCTTGGCACCAGCTATTATACCTGATACGGGTGTCGATTCATAGTTCTGAGAAGCCTTCATGAGGATCATGCAGACCTACCAGGTTGCACCGCTTCTTTCCCCCTCTATGGAAGAGTTGATGTGGGTTTTTTAGCAACATCATCCTCCAAATTAATTAGGGGACAGAGGACCTCAAGCTATAGAGTCATTGTTAGAATCCAAATTATCTATCTTTGAGCATCACAAGACACCTATTAAAGGGATGGTGAATCTCGAAACTTACATCCTTAGAGATTCCACCAAGGGATGTTGGGATGTGATATCACAGGCGGGACCCTAATGATTTATGGCTTGGGATGAGTTCTAATGGGCCTTCTATGAATATTTCTACTTGGAGACGTTGAAGGATGACTGTGCCCAAGATTTCATGGGTCTGCAACTAGTTACTCTATCAGTAATGGAGTATTCTTCTTGATTCACAGATCTGTAGTGCATCACACCCATTCTGGGGGGTGAAGAGTTTTTTCTACCCTGAAAGTTTGAGGATGGTCTCAAACATGACATCTGATCCCAGGTGAACATCTATTGGTTGACTTCAATGTCTTCTATATTCAACTAGGCATCGATCACCAAGCATAATCTGTGGGAGTCTGGAGTTGTGATCTAGGGTCGTTTGGCATACAGAGTTGGTACTCCTCTGAAAGATAGTAGGAATCACCGTAAAGAGTCTATGGAAAAAGATCCAAATAGACAGGATACTACTTATAGTAGTCATATGGTATGCTACCAGTGTGGTAAGAGTGGTCATACGAGGACACATTTCCCGAGATACCTAGTTGAGTGCTGATATTGTAGCAATATGGGACATCTTAATCATTTTTCTCAGTTTTTTTCACCATTAACTAGTGATAGGGGTTCAACTATGATATCACATTCAAGAGAAGGACCACCAGTTTCTCATCAGTCAGGGAGCAGGAGTTCTTCAAGGAATTCTAGTGGAAAAGGCTGTCATGTACATGGGGGTCTGGCTACAGGTTTTTAGTGATCGCAGGGTGGACCAGCTCAGGGTAGTCTATTATGGTCACAGGTTCATGGTACAAGTCAGACCTTTGTAGTGGAGAAAACCCAGTAGGAGTAGGATCTCAAACCCTCTTCGGCTAGAGGTATAAATCCAATTGACTCAGTTTTAGCTTCTACTCTTTTTAATATAGAGTCTTCTTATAGTTTCATATCTTTTTCTATTGTGGAGAGCCTTGGGCTCTGTATATTTACTTATGAGGATGTTATGATTCTAGACACTCCATTGGGGATTATAACGGCTAGTGTACATCAGTTAATGGAGTTCCCTCTAAATGGTGGTGGGTGTTACTTATTATGGTACCTCTATATCTTAGATATGACATGATTCTATGTCATTATCGATATTAAATGGTTACTATCCTTCTAGGAATTTGTGGACTACTATCCCTGTAGGATGAGTTTCACGTCACCAGAGGGTGGGTCTTTTCTAAACAAGGGTGAATGAGATGTCCAGGAGAGTAGAACAATACTCGAGCCTCTTTGGTTGGGAGGAATTATAGCCCAGGTTTCTAGTTTATATCTGGATGAATAGGGGACTTCATAGATAAACATTCCTCCAGTTGTGGATTGTTTCAGGGATGTCTTTCTAGATGAATATTTAGATTTACCTTCGGAGAAAGAGGTATATTTCTATTTTGAACTTGTTCCAAGTCTGGCACTGGTGTCCATTCCTATTTAAAGGATGGCTACAAAAAAGTTACAAGAAAAAAAGAAGTAGTTAGTGGAGTTACAAGAAATGGGTTTCATCCAACCCAGTAATTCACTTAGGGGTTCGCCATTTGTATTTGTGAAAAAGGAAGATGGTAACCTTAGACTTTGTATGGATTATCGAAAGATGAACCAGTTGACAGTCAAGAACTGATATCCTTTTCCAAGGACTGGTGATCTCTTTATTCTGCTTTGAGGAGTTCAGGTGTTCTTGAATATTTACATGAGATCCGGTTATCAACATTTTCTCATTAGACCATTAGATATACCTCTTATAGTACTTTGGAGCAGGAATGGTCTATAAGAGTATGTGGTTATGCCGTTTGATATAAAAAACATGCCTACATTTTTTATGGAACTGATGAACCAAGTGTTCCATCATTACTTTGATTATTTTGTGGTTTTCTTCATGGAAGATATATTGGTAATCTATCATACTCAACATGACTATTCCACCCATATTGAGAGCATTTTGGGTACACTGAGAGAGCATCAATTATATTCCATGCTCTAAAAATTTCACATTTGGATGGAGAAAATTCACTTCTTCAGGCATGTCATCTCAGAGACAGGAGTATCAGTCGACCCAGATAAAGTGAGTGTAGTAGTTTCCTAGGTGCATCCAAAAAAACATCCTTGAGGTATTGATTTTTTTTTGGCTGGCTGGATACTACGGATTCTTTATACTAGACTTTTCTCACATACTAGCGGCATTGATGTGCCTGACTAAGAAGGGTGTGAAGTACTTGGGGATAGATTCATGTGATTTAGCCTTTCAAGAGATAAAAGGTTGATTCACTTCAGCACTTATACTAGTTTTTCAAGAGTTGGGAAAGAGTTACACCATTTATTGTGATGCATCAGGTATCATAATGGGAGCAGTTCTTATGAAATGGGAAGGAGTCATTGCGTACGAGTCTCAGTAGTTGACACCACATGAGAGGAATTACCCAACGAATGATCTTGAGTTAGCTACAGTTGTGCATGATTTAAATTATTGGAGACATTATCTTTTGGGAGAGAATTTTGAGGTTTTCACTGACCTCAAAAGAATCAAGTTTATCTTTACTCTGTGTGATCTAAATTTGAGACAAAGAAGCTTTGTTGAGTACCTTTAGTCATTTGATATTGAGAATGCCTACAAATCTGGAAAAGGCAATGTCGTGGCTGATATGTTGAGGAAGAGGACTCAGATATAGGCAGTTCATGGGTCCAGCAGTAAGTTCCATCTTATATCTATGTTCTCAGAGATGCATTTGGTGGTGCACAACATATAGGTGCAGGTGATTCTTTCTTTTGTTGTTATTACCTCTACTCTAATGGATAGAGTGAAAATGAGGCAGCGATTAGATTCTTAAGGCCTAGTCCTTTGTGAGAGTGTGTCAAGAGATGAACCTAGTCCTAGGTAGACTATAAGATATGATGATATCATTCATTTTCATGGGTGTGTGTGTGTGTCAGCAGACATATATAAGCAGATTTTTCAGGATTTTCACTCTAGAGTTTGGGCAGTTTATCCTAGTGTCACCATGAAGTATCGAGATCTACACTATCAGAATTTGTGGCCAGGTATGAAGAGTGATGTTGTTTGTTTCGTGATGAGGTGTTCCACATGTTATTAGGTTAAGGCAGTGTATCAGCAACTGGGAGGTATTTTACCGTAGTTAACCATTTTTGATTGGAAGTGGAATGATGTCACGATGAATATTGTGATAGGATTACTAAGGCAGCCTTGAGGTAATGATGTAGTTAAAGTTTTCATTTATTGAATTATGAATGTTGAACACTTCTTGCTGATCATGAAGAGATTCAGTGTTTATGATCATGGAAGTTTTTACATTCGATAGATTGTATGGTTGCATGGGGTTTCTCACTCTATCATTTCAGACAGGGATGCATGTTCAACATCTCGTGTCTGGCATGGACTACAGAGAGCATTGGGAACACAGGTACATCTAAGTACCTCTTTACATCCCCATATAGTTGGCATGTCTAAGAACACGATTCTATTTTTTAAGGACATTTATCGAGCATGCGTCTTGGATTTTGGGGGTTGTTGGTAGAAACACATAACCCTAATAGAGTTTTCCTAGAATAATATCCCTCATGAGATGATTCAGATGACACCTTATGATGTTTTGTATGATAGGCCATCTTGATCACCCCTATGTTGGCTAGAGGCATCTATGGCGGGACATTGACATGTCCAGGAGACCACTTAGTTGGTGGAGTTGATTCGGAAGAGGATAGATACTGCACTGTCTTGCCAGAAATCATATGTTGATCGATGGAGAAAACCTCTAGAGTTTGAGGCCAGAGATCAGGTTTTCTTCTGTTTCACACCGAGGATAGGACACAGGAGGATTAGAAGATAGGAGGATCATACATAGTGTTATGTTGGGACTTTTTATGTTTTTTAGAGAGTGAGGATGGTTGCATATTAGTTGTATTTACCTCATATGTACTAGTCTATGCACAATGTCTTTCATGTTTCTCAACTACGTTGTTACTTTTTAGACCTGTATCGCATTTTTCAACCCTAGGAGGTTGAGTTGGAGGTGGATGAAACCTTTTAGGAGCACCTTATATGGATTGGGGATCATAGTACTGAGGTTTTCCATAGCTGATTTGTTCCTTCGGTGCAGGTGCTATGGTGGAACAGGCAGGTACAGGATGAGACGTGGCAGAGGGAGACCGACATATGATCATAGTGGCTAGAGTTGTTTGAAGTTTATTCTTATCCATCCTTAAAAGAAAAATTTGTGGATGAATTTCTTTAAGGGGGGATGTTTTCAAGAACCCAGATCTTCTTTTTAGGTATAGATCTTGTTTCAAGTGTTTTGAGGAAAAAATTATAATTTGGAAATTTTTTAAGTACACGTCATGTACTCCTGAGTACACGCTGTGTACCCGGTTTCTAGTGGTATATGTGTACTAGCCATGTAATGGAAAATTACATTAATGAGTGGACCACTTAAAGCTGGGTCTGGTTAAGGCATGTGCACAGCACGTACATTAAATGAACTCATCGTGTACTTTTATTTTTATTTTATTAATCGGACAGGGGTCGTGTCTAATCTCCAGAACAATCTTCTTCAAACCTCCTTTCATTCAGGACTGACTGGGAGCAATGTTCAATGCTTGATCCATTGTTTCTCCATCCAAGGTCTGATTCAAACTCCAGTGGGTGCATTGGAATCACCTCAGTCAGTTCTTGGTTCTTCTTGAATCTCTCTTCATGTTTTTTTTCCTATTTCTTGAGTTATCCAAAGTTCATAATTTTTTACCTTTTTGTATATCTACGATGTTTCTAGGATGATTCATGGGCCAAAGTTCATGAGTTATCATCTTACAACATCAATGTAGTTGTTTTTTTCCTTTCAGAGATTGTCTTTGAGTTATATATGCCTAAGGGCCAATTACCCATGATTTAGGTATTTCGTGTTATGGAATTGAAGCCTGTTAATTACTGACATAGATTGAATGATATATTAAGGGTTTTTATTGATATGTTATGTTAAATTTCATTTTTAGGGGACAATTTATGGGTGCAGCTTCCTTGCTGAATTTTTATGATCATTTGGTCAAGGTTGCCTATGAGGCAATCCTTGTATCATTTCCTTGCTTGTTAGGTTGGAATTGATTTCTTAATTTCTACTTATTAAATGCATGTGTTATTCATTATAGACTATTAGAATTTTAGTAATTGAGATTACTTTGGGATGTTGGATATCATTTGTGTATGATTGTATTACACATGGCTGTGAAAACCTGGTATAGTGTGACCATAGGAGGAATTGACATTGAGGGATTCCCTATAGCGTATGTTATGTTTACATTTCAAGACCATAAGGGGGATTTATTGTGAGTGCCCACTCAGAGTGTCTATAGTATACAGGTACGATGCCATGGGGGAAATTAACATTGATTTCATCCTCATAAAGTCTGTAGTTTATTGTTAAAAGACCGTAAGGGGAATTGATGGTGAGTGATTCCTCATTGAGTCTTTGTTCATGACACCAAGGGGGTTAGACTATGTGAGCTTCACCATAATTTCATGATAACTTTATTTAATTTCTAATATGTTGAACCAGAGGGGTTAGACTATGAGAGATTTCCTAGAGGGTTTCTTGTGAATGACCGATTGATTGTGATGTGTCTTGCAAACCAGTGCACATGCTTGGACTCTGTCTTACTTGTTTACAGGATGGTCTTCTGAGACATCATTTTTTTCTATAGAGCATATTCTAGATCCCAAGATTCCATTATTCAACAGTTTGAATAATTAATATATTTAAATGAATGTAATTGGAAACATTAGGATTGTTTACTTTTGAGTACTTCCTTGTTTATTGTTTCATTTTCGCATATTTCCTGCAATATATATTCACTAACTATTAGGCACAGATCTGTTGGTGGTTGCCCACTGGGATTCATCTCACACCCTATTTAGGTCATGCTTTTTAACCCAATCAGATTATAAGATTATAGGTATAGATAAGGGAAAGAACCCTTCAACATCAGTTACATGAATTCTGTGGAGCTAGAGATCCTAAGACCAGGATGATTCTTGCAATACTATATGAGTTTTTAGTGTTCTTTTGTACATTGGTTTAGTACTGTATATATAGCATTATGACTTCTTTTTCTGTTTTTCTAGACATATGTCACATCAATCATTTATATATGTACTCCAATTTCTTATTTAATATCATTCTTTTGTTGTTTACATCTATGTTATATTATTACTATTTTTTCTACTATTTATTGTTTGTTTCTATTATGTTACTTTGTGAATGAGGTAATAGTTTTCCCACTATCACAACTAAGGCCATCACTACTAGTTGGAAACCTATGGTGTTCGGGGAAAGGTTATTGAAGTCATGTGACCCACCAGGTACAGGTCACCTTTGGGCAGTACCCAGACCTAGGGCATTACACCCTCATCAGTATGGAACTGTCATAGAAGATTGCATGTGTTTGTGTGTTAATCGTGGAATTGGTATCCCAAAAAGGAATGTGAAATGATTTAAAGGTTGGGTTGCTTTTTTTCCTTGGAAACTATTTTGGAATAAATTTTTTTGGATTTGTTAATGATTTTTAAACTATTTTAAATGGTTTTTGTATAAAAAATTGTATAAAAATATGAAAACTTATTCTATGATATTGGAATGAGTAGGGAATTCATTCATGGAAAACCTATTGTGTTTCATTTCTCACCACTTCTTTGGAAACATGGTGATTTTTTAGATATATTTCATCGAGATATAAGAAAAGGTAATGTATCACACTTATTTAGTGGCTCTTCAAGATACTTGGACTATTTTATGGTTTTTTATCATAGATAATGTTTGAAGTTATGGAGGTATATATTTGGAGAATTTTTTTGTTCATTTTTTCTTCCACTCTCTACATTGATGTTGGTGGTCTTCCATTGTTTTACTCTATTGTAGATTGGATTGGATATAAATAGTATTACTTTAGGGTTTTTTACATTTTTATCATGAATAATTTGGTAGTATTTTGTTATGGAATGTTTGGTTGGATTATTTTATTTCTCAAAGTGTAATCATCCCTCAATTTTATTGAATCCCTTGGAATTTATTTCCATCGTTTATGGACATGGGGTTGTCACTTAAGGCTAGTTAGAAATTCTCCCTTAGCTCAAGACAATGAGGAGGGGTGGGATGTTACAAGAGGTATCATCTTGTTTAGTATTTTCCATCCAAGTAGTATTAATCTTGTTCAGTCTTTGACTTGGTAATCAATTTTTTCTATCTTGGAGTTGATATTATTTATGGTTTAATTCTTGAAGTTTTGATTGTATAAATGTGTATGATTGTAGAAACTAGAAATGTAGATAATAAAAATACATATATAACATTTTTCTGATGAAATTCATGTTACTAGGGAGTTGTGTACATGTGTTTTTTGAATACACTTATAGGATTTTTAATCTCATTGTCATGGGTTTGGAAAAAGTGAAAATCATTATATATATAAGTTACTTCACAATAGGAGGCCATATTTCATTTGGAGTAATTATTTATGACTATGTGAAAAGAATTTAATTTTTTAAAATTTATATAGTTCTTTTCAAATGTGAGATTTTGGAAAAGAATGAAATAGCTATTTTGAAATCAGTCAGATTTTCAAAAGCATAGAGAAATTTTCATAAATTGTTGAATGTAGAAAAGGTTGAATTTTGGAAAGAAATTTTGTTAAAGTTTTGATGTGGTAGAATTTGAAATTGTTAATACTTTATCTTCTAGATATTGAGACTTATTTCATTTTTTTGGTTCTATAAAATGATAGTTGGTATGTGACATAGGAACCAACTGGAGGATGCTACTGAGAATGTAGTTTCACCTAAGCCATAGGTGAACCAGTATCTGGTTTAGATTATAGTCTAAGATTTTAAGGTTGTGAATAGAGGGAACACTACGGATGAACCAAGGAAATGTATAATTCCATTTAGTTCTAGAAATAGAATCCACCCATATTTTAGAGTGATTTAGAACTGGAAAATGAAGAGGTGTTCCTCAATATGATGAATTGAATCTTAAATTTCCTTAGAACACCAGCAGAGCTGAATTTCATGTTGGAAATTCATATGATGGAAGATATTGCATGAAAATGTTTGTATTTAGTTGTTTAAGATAAATTAGACTGAGGAATTGGTTTGGAGGATTTTGAAGAGTAGTTCAGCACCAAATTTTATCATTATATGTTCAGAATTGCATGAAAGACATACTGATTCAGCTTGAAAATGGAGAGTATCAAATTGACAGAGCATGCAGAAAAATTTATGAATTTAGTCTGCCTTGAACCTGATGTTTTTGTTAGGACATCCTTGAAGGAATGTATTTTTGAATCGGGGATGAGGTAGGAGATTCCTTGAAACATTATTGTGCTCCGTATGATGGTATATACTGTGATGGTCAATAGAGTTATGGTGGTAAAAATGGATAACTTGGGAGTTATGGTTGGAGGGATTACATTGATACCATTGGTAAATTGTGTGAACTCTAATTAGGGAAGAAAGTATAATAGGGACATTAATTTCCTAGGTGGAATTATGACGCAGAATCAGACAGTTGGTATAAATACCCTTACCCCTGTATCCCAAACCTGGTTCCTTAGATTATTATTTTGGCATAGATACAATAAAATAATTCTAAGGTATTGATTAATTTAGAATTTTTGGAAACCATATTATATACAAGAGCTTTACATTATAACATTGAAAGGAAATACCACATATACATTTCATTTGAAGAACCCATAAACTCCTAGATTATTTCGGTGAGTCATTTATAATATACATCTTCTCATCCTATGGAAAAATAAATCATATGAAATGGGTGATCTCAGATGATCAGAAAGGGTGATAAATATAAAAAAATCTATAATAATCATAAACAATAAGGCATGGTGAATAACTAAAAACACATGTCATTAAAACATAATCTTGAGCACAAAATGGAAGGAAAAAAAGATGATTAAATAATAAAATAATAAAACATAGCCATGGATATTATACTTGTAAAATAATCAGAAAGAATATTAATTATTAGTTTCATAATTTGGTAATGCATAATGTCATAAATCATAAAAATACTTTAAAGGACTCAGCTAAGACACCATACATAATGGGTAAAACCCCAGTTTAGTTTGTCTCATGAGACCTACCGATGCATCATGGGGATATAGAGGGCCCCAACCATCACTTACTTTGTCTAATTAATTTCTCATATTAACATGGTTAAATATAATCAACAAATATATATGAAATTTAAATAATATTCCCCATTCAGTAAATATAATCACTAACTATTTTGAGTAGTATGGTGAATGGTATCAAGATATCGCATCCATAGAAAAACTGATCATAACCCATTTAATAAAATATTATAGATAATAAACATAAAAGATAAATATCAATAAATCCAAAAATTTAATATAGGTTTTGAAATTAATTAAAATACTCTAATAAAATCCTCAGGAAATTCTTAAGAAAAACACCCCTTTTACTTTCAAAATAAGAATTCTTTTGGAAAAATCATTTATATATGTCATTATTGTTTGTCTAAAACTAGAAATAAAAAAATATAGTTTTTCATGAAAAAATTGTTGAATTATGTAAAATAATTGATTCCTAAAATTGATTATGGATGGTACTTGAAAATCGGTATGAAATCAGGAACATCCCTTTAATCTGGTTTTCTTATTAGGAAGAATTAACAAGGGACCATTATAAAATTTTTATTTTACATAAAAGAAAGATGCAATAATATGCATATATGAGTTTGGAACATATTAAAAGAATATAGAAGAAGTAAAAAAAATAAGTAATCATTACAATGGCGTAAATATATTGAAAGAATAACCTAAATGAAAAAATGAATGTTTTTGTAGAATCCCTTACCTTATATCTGAATGAGTTATACAATTGACCTTAATGTCCTTGATAATAAAATTAAATACATTAATTAATTAATTAAAAACATTTCATATGTTCATTTTATTCATTATAGTTTTATTAAATTTATTTATGTCCTTATTAATGAGTTATAGAGTTTAATTTCATCATTTGGGAGCATTTGTTTTCTTGGTTTTTATGATCAGTTCTCTTGTGTATAAGTAATGGATTTCATGTAAAATGGGTATAATTCATCAAAATTGGAATTAAATGTCATTAATGATCATTAATAAGTGTAAATGGTAACACATATCATTTTTTAATGTACGAGTAAAAATCACTAGATAATAAATTTAGTGAAAATCATTTTGATCATTATGGCTGTTATTGATCATAATGAACTCATTTTGTTTTACCCTTTCTTATTATGTAAAAATGTTACATCTCAAACATAAAAATATTTATAATATATATTTTACAATATATTTAAACTATTTAAATGTCTTCACGAATATCCTTGAATATGGAGTAGGAATATTAAAACGTTTCGTCCTTGAAGGTGATGAAACAACACATCACGGACAACGTTTCCATTTTGAGAATAAAAGAGAGAGTAGAAGGGAATTGATTATGGATGATTCCATTAGAATAATAAAATTCCAATATATTTAATTTACTAGAGTTATCAGGATATTTGGATTAAGGGAGGTTAGGAGACAATAATAAAAGAATATTACTTGAATTAAATTAAAAGGAAAATGAAGATGATTTTACATGTTTAATACTCCACTTTCTGAACCTCCTTAAGGTTATTGGTTTTGATATATTGTTAATGAAAATAGTTCTAAGACGTGGGGGAGGGTCTTGGGAAGAGTATGGGGAAGAAATTCGGCAAGTCTCAGTGCTTGGAAGGTGTAAAAAGAAGGGTTGGTGTTTATAGTAGAGGAGAGAGGTGTTTTTTGAATATTTTATTCATTTGTTTATTATTTTGACTCATGAATAAGAATAGTTTGAGAATTATAATAAAATTTATTGAAATAATGAATATTAGTTCAATATTATGATGATTAAATCATCCATGACTCATGTAATATTTTATTTATCTTATAATGTATTTGTACCGTAAATTACCATATTTTACTATTCACCAAATATTCATGTATTTTAGAAAAATCCAAAAACATACACTAAAAATTTTTCAACATGAATAATTCAAAGATGGACTCAATTTAATGAAATTAATTTTATAAATTTGAGAACTTTAGTTTTTATTAAAATCATCACTTACTAGAAAAATACATTTTTGAAAATAAAAATTGATTTTATAACACTTTGAAAGATTAACTAAGGTCTCATTATCCAAAAATCATAAGACAAATAAATATTGATTTATGAATACATTTTAGGAAAATTAATTTTCTTATAAATAATTTTATTAATTATAAAATTTTCACTAAATATTTATGACTCACAAAAATACCAACACTTAATTAATATTTTTTAAAATATTTATTTAATTATACTATAATTTAATTATAACACAAATTCATTTCTGAGATGCCTAAATTTTATTTATAATTTCATAGGTGAGGTTACTACTTATTTGGCTGATTTACTATTCATAAGGGTCATATACTATTCATATGGTCATGTTAATATTTAATTGGTATAAGTTATATAACTTCTACAAATACATATTATTTCATTCATTCTTCGTTTATAAAGTTTTTATTGGGTTATATAGGGGGTTTTATGTGACTTATACTAGGTAAAAATAAATAAGAATTGAAATCTCATTGATATAATTTTGGGTCATTACATTATCCCCCTACAAAAATTTCATCCCCAAAATTTCTAGAATGTCACCTAATAAAAAGAATTGGGTAGTTATTCATCATATGTTCCTCAAGATCTCATGTTGCCTCATCAATTTTTTGATTTTTCCATTGTACCTTTACCATTCGAGTCATCTGATTACTTAACACCTCTTATTAAGTGTCTAGAATCAAGATAGGCTCTTCACAGTAAGAATAATCAGGTTCAGAATCAATTCATTTAGAAGTGAGGACATGTGTTGGGTCTGGAGTGTAGTCTCTTAATAAAGAGATGTGAAACATAATGTGTAAATTGGAAAGGATACGTGTAATTTCAAAACGATAAGGCACAACTCCAATTCTCTCTAGAATTTCAACAGGACTAATGTACCTAGTTATTAGTTTCCCTTTCTTCCCAAATCCTATAAAATCCTCCCATGGAGATACTTTCAAGAAAATGTGATCTCCTGCTTGAAATTCCATATCCTTCCTTCTATTATTAGTATAGATATTTCTCATGCTTTGATCTTCTTTGATATGGGTTTGAATATTTTTTACCGGCACTATTTTTTCCTCCACAAGCTATAGCCCTAAAATCTTCCTTTAACCAACTTCATCACAAAATGTTGGTGTATGACATCTCTTTTGGTACAATGATTTATATGGTGTTATTTGAATACAATAATGGAAACTATTATCATAGGAAAACTCTACCAAATATAAATACTAATCCCACATACCTTTAAAATCAAGTTAGATCAATCTAAATATGTCTTCTAAATTTTGGTTATCCTTTATGACTATCTGTTAGTTTCAGGGTTATAAGAAATAATAAATTAAATCTCAATATCCAAATATTTATGAATACTTTTATTTAATTTTTATGTAAACAGTAGATCATGATCTCACATAATTTATTGAGTTTCTTTATGACATCTTATAAATTCATTAATATATAGAGGTGAAAGGTACTCCAGTGGAAATTCCTCCCATATAGTGAGGAAATGTGTAGATTTGTTAAGTCGATAAATAATCACGCATATTGAATCATTATTTCTTGGACTTTTTAGTAATCTGGTGAAAAATTCCATAGTGATATAATACCATTTTCAAGTAGGAATAGGGAGCAGTTTTATGACCCCTCTTGTTTTCACCTTCTAGTAGGGATGTGAGGAAGGAAAGTTGTGACACCTACCATTTGGAACCTGGAGAGATGAATAATTCTCCTCATGTTTATTATCCTGAAAATCTAGTTTCCCAAGATTCTAACATGAAGGTCTTAAATAAGGATAAGCAAGCCCCTTTTGACACACATATGGAATTGCAGAGGAAACAGAATATTACTTCAAAAGAGACTACTTCTGGAGTTTCAACCAGATCAAAGACCGTGGTCACAAAAAATGGGGGGACAGCCCCAATAAAAAAGGTATAAATGAATATTTTATATTGGAACTATCAATGGATTTCTATCCCTGACACATTTAATGTTCTTAAGAGATTTATCACCACTCTTAAACCTAGACTCTTTGTTATTTCTTAACCTAAAATAAATTATGCCTCTAGATTTCATCATGATTCCCCCTTTGGTTATTCCTTCCTAGGGGCTTGTAATAATGGGACATCTTGTGAATCTCTTTGTCTTTTTTCTCATTCCTCTATTCAAAATATTAATATCTACACTATTACAAACCAGTCCATTACATGTGATTACATATTTGAAAATGATCATGTCTACACTACCTTTGTTTATGCCTATAATAGATATCAAGATAGACGAGCTCTTTGGAATGATATTTACCAGCTACATATCACAATCCATAACCCTTGGTTTTTAGTCGGGGAATTCAATACTATTCTCGCTCCTAGTAAAAAAGTTGGCCTTCCTCATGACCCCATCTCCTCTAGGGAATTTAGACCTTGTATTGAGCTAAATAACATTATAGAGATTAACATAATGGGTGATAAATTTACTTGGTTTCGTAAGCATTATAATAGGATCGTCGCTAACAAACTTGATAGGGTGTCTACTAATGACCATGCACTTGATAAATGGGATAATATCTCCAGTATTACCCTAGTGAAGATTACCTCGGATCACCACCCTATTCTGGTTAGTATTTCCTATAAACCAAGTAACCCTAAGGATCCTTTCATATTTAATGTCTCTTGGTCTTCTGACCTTGACTATAGGAATATCATTAAAAGCACTTGGGCTAATATTCACGATCAAAATGATGCTTTTTCTTGTCCAGTGAAATTGAAAAAGCTAAAACAAGTCCTAAAAACTGGTGAAAAGAAAAATCTAATGAAATCAATAATGATATCAACTCTTTGGAAAAATAACTTACTCAATTTCAAAATGAGAATTCCCCTTCTAACTTTTCTCATGATATTCAGCACAAAATAAATATTTCCTCTGAGCTTATCAATTTACTTAATTTTAAGGATAATATAAAAAAGAAAATCTTTAACGCCAAATGGATGAATGATGAGGATATGAATAATAAATTCTATAATGCCCTTCAAAAAGTAAGGAATGCTTATAGGCCCCTTACCTTCCTTTAAAATGGGGAACAGATTCTTCATTCAAAGGAAAACATCATCAATCACGTTGTCTCTCACTTTTACAATATCTTCAATAGAACTGTTATAGACAGGGACATCATGCTAGATGTTATCCCATCATTGGTTACTAATTAGGATAACTTGTTACTTAATATCACCCCTCTTGATCATGAAATCAAAGACACTGCCTTTATCCTAAAAGAGGATAGTTCCTTTGGACTGGACGGTTTCAATAATGGATTTTACAAAAAACAATGGGATTTTATTCAGGATGATGTTTTCCGAATGGTGAAAACATTATTTACCCATGGCACTCTTGCTCATGGACTTAATGCTCAATTTCATGTCCTTGTCCCTAAAACTAATAATAATGATGAAATACACCTCTTGAGACCCATTTCTCTCATAAACACCCTCTTAAAGATCATTACTAAATTGATTGCCAACAGAATTACGGTGAATAGAAACAAAATTTTCTCTCAGAACCAATTTGGATTCATTAAGGGAAGATCCATCCAAGATTGAATTTTTCTTGCCTCTGAGTCCAATAACCTTTTAAACAAGAAAACTAGAGGTGGTAATGTTCCTATTAAGATTTATATTGCTGAGGCATTTGATATTATTGACTAGAACGTCATGTTTAAGGTCCATAGGCATTTTTGCTTCAATGATACCTTCATTAGTATGGTTAAAATACTTTCAATTCGGGTCATATTTCCATTCTCATTAACGGTTCACCTAGAGGTTATTTTAAATGTTCTAAGGGTGTTAGACAAGGTGACCCTCTTTCTGCTATTCTTTTCTCTATTGCTGAAGACTACCTCAGTAGGTTTCTCACCCAATATTTAGAAAATCAAAATATCAACCATGTCACGGCTGCTAGAAACTTGACTGTCCCCTCACACCTTCTTTATACTGATGATATAATTATCTTTATTCTTGGTGTCAAAAATAACATCAATAATCTGAAAAATATCCTCATCCATTACCAAGAAGTGTTTGTTCAACACATAAATTGGAATAAATCTTACATTTTATTAGTAATGATTTTTCCCCAGTTGAAAACTCAACATTTCTAGTTTCTTAGGGGTCAAAGAGGGTTCTCTACCCTTCACATACCTTGGTGTTCCTATTTTCTGGGTTAGACTAAAAGTAGACTATTTCATTCCTACCATAGATCAAACACTTAAACAACTTTCCTCCTGGAAGGGCTCAAATCTTTCGATGGCTGGGACAATTTGTCTGGTTAAATCCACTATTGCCTCCAAATTGGTCTAATCTATGATGAATTATAAATGGCCAAAATGTATGTTAAAGCGCATCAATGTCTCCACTAAAAACATTTTTTGGACTGGTAGTACCTTGGAGAGGAAATTGGTTACTGTCCCATGGGTTACTTGTTGTAAACCAATTGATAAAAGAGGTGTTGGTATTAAAAATCTTTCTAAGTTCAATGAATATATCCAAGCTAAGATTACCTGGAACCTAATTCATAATGACTATCCCTCTATGAATTTTCATATATCTAGATTTCACAATAAACTCATAAAAAATCAGGGCCACTTTCTTACTTCCTCTATTTGACCTACTATTAAAAATGCGTTCAGTTCTATTATGGCTAATTACATCTGGATGGTGAGTAAGGACTCTAATTTAAGATTTTGGTTTGACAATTAGATCGGCACTCCCTTGTTCTCCTGGATTTCCAATAACCATCCTTCTTCCCTCAATAATGATACTATAAAGAATGTCATGAGCATTCTTAACCCTGACTTTCTTGATGAAATAAAACAAATTGTTGAGAGGTACCCCTTCACTAACACTAATGATTTATTGAGGTGGGAAGCTTCTCATAATGAAATGCATGATTCTAAAAAATACTACAATAATCTATTTAGAAATGAAAAAAACAATCACTCTTGGAATAAAAACATTAATAAAACCTAGCTTAAACCTTCGAGATTCACATTAATTTGGCGCATTTCTCATTACAGAATCCCCACAGATGATTTCCTACAAACCTTTGGGATTTATCTTTGCTCTAAATGTTGAATGTGTAATCAACATAGAGAGAATATTAACCACCTTTCCTTTCTTGTGATATGGTAACTACTCTCTGGCATTATATTTCTGACATCTTTGAGTGAAGATGGTCCCCTGATAGTTCTATTACTTTGCAGATGCAACGATACATGGACATTTCTGACTCCCAACAGATCAAGAACCTTCTCCTTGTAGCAGTGGCAGAGCTTCTTTATGTAAGCTGGTATGGTCGAAACAATTTTATCTTTCATAATAAATCATTCCAGATTAATGCAGGTAAAATTAAAATTCTCATGGCCATCCATGAGGTGGCCTCGATTCAAAAGGATCAATGCAGCAACTCGGTTTGTGATTTTGGGATCCTTCGTCTGATTGAAGTGAATGGGAAGTATCCTCATCTGAAGTCCACCTTTGATGTGTTTTGTCACCCTCCTCCCCCAGGATGGATTAATGTTAATGTTGATAGTGCCTTAAAAGGCAACCCTGGACCAGCATGTTGTGGTGCTATTTTCAGGAATCACCTAGATCAGACTCTTGGATTCTTTTATGGATGTTGTGGCACTACTTCCGCACTGGAATCAAATTTGTTGACTGTTATCCATGCTGTCTCTTTTGTAAGGAGCTACAACTGGAACAACATCTGGGTCAAGAGTGACTCCACTACTATTATCCAGGCCATTTGGAGTGGTACCATTCAACTTTCTTGGCCGCTCACTGCTCTCTGGATTGATTGTTTAAACTCGCTCTCTGGGATCAACTTCATCACCACTCACACCTACTATGAAGCTAACAGGATTGCGATGGGCTTTCCAATATGGGTTTTTCTCATGCTATTATTTGGAGGGATGATATTCTGCCTGAATTACCCCCTCCCTATGTTAGGTATGCTAAAAAAATTACTTATTTCAGACTTATGTAAATTTTTTATCGATAAATTTTGGTGTTTTGGCCATTGACCAGAACACTACCTTTCAAAAAAACATAGCTTCCTCCCAAATTTTTGAATTCCATCCTTACACATGATGTCTGGATACTTCCCATCATTCATATATTTAATTTAATTTAGAATATTATCATCTTTATACTAATAAATTTAAATCCTTTATAATAAATATGGTTGGGAAACCTGTTAAAAAAGAAATGATGATTCACATACCATGATAATTCCCATATCCATATTTTCAAGATCCATGTACAAAGGGTCCTTGTAAATCCTCAGTTTTTAACTTCATGATCCTTCCTACTCAATGCATCTGCTAACTTATTTTCCTTCCCTATTTGATAGTGTATTGAACAATCATAATCCCTATGTAGCTGGAGGCATATCCTTTTCCTCATGTTGATTTCTTTCTGTGAGAAGATATATCTCAGGCTCTTATAATCTATATATATCTCACATCTTTCTCAATAGAGATAGTTTATCTATAACTTCAGAAAAACAATTACAACTGATAAATAAAAATTATGAGTTGGATAGTTCTATTTATGAATTTTTGGCTTCCTTGATTTATAAGAAATGACTTTATCATTTTTTATATGGACACAACTGAGTCATTTCTTTGATGCATCACTAAAAATCACCAACTCACCACTTCTTGATGGTATAGTTAGGATCAAATAATTCACTAATATTTTCTTCAATTATTAACAACATTCTTCACATTATATTTCCATACAGACTTAATCCTTTTATGAGTAATCTTTGTTAATAGGTTAGGTAATCTGGAAAAGTTTTGAACAAAACACTAATAACAACCTACTAAACCAATAAAACTATATACCTCGATTACGTTCATTGGTGTAGGTCATTCCTGAACTACCTTTTTCTTTATAGAATCAAATATGATTCCATCCATAGAGATAATAAGGCCAAAAAAAGAAACTAATTTAAGATAAAAAATTCACATTCTAAACCTCCCATATAATTCATTTCTTCTACGATTCATTAGAACAATCCATAAGTTATTCTCATGGACTTTGTATTTTTTAGAGTATAGCAATAAATCATCAATAAATACCACCAAAAATCCATCAAGATATTATTTTAAAACTCTATTCATTAGATCCATGATAATGGAGGGTTCATTAGTTATCCCAAATGGAATTACTATAAACTCGTAATGTCCATACCTGGTTCGAAATGTGTTCTTTGGAATATATTACTTCCTCACATGCAACTGATGATATCCATATAGATGTTCAACCTTTGAAATTTTTTGAGATCTATTAATTTGATAAAATAAATCATCAATGCGAGGCAGGGGTACTTTTTATTCATTATAATAGAATTTATTTCTCTATTATCAATTCACAGCCTCATGGTTGCATATTTCTTCTTCAAAAAGAGAATAGTGTCTCTCCTTAGAAAAAAACTAGGGAGAATAAATCCTTTATCACTTAATTCATCTAACTGTCTCTTCAGGTCTACTAATTCCCTAATGTCTATTCTATAAGGATTCTTTGATATATATCTTTCACTAGGAATTAAACCAATAGAGAAATCAACTTCCCACTATGGAGTATTTACAGGTAAATCCTATGGAAATATGTCAATATATTCTTGTACAATAGGTATATCTTCAATTTTAAGATTTCATTCCTCATCTATGGATGATGTTTTCTCTTGATTTGCAAAATTTCCATTTAGAAGAACTATTAGAGGTGGATCATGATATGAATCAGAAGCTGAATTTTTTACTCTAAAGATAAGTGATTCTACATTTTCCTCAACATTAATAATTTCTTTATTCTTATAATAGATTTTAGCATCATATTTTGAAAACAAATATATACATGGGATTATTTTTAACTGAATCATACTTATGATGACAAGGTCAAAAACTAAAGAATGTTTATGTATCATAAAGGGGAATGAATCACAAATCTTTATTGCAATGAAACTTTCCTTAAGAGCTTTGACTGACAACACCTTTATTACATAAAAATGTAAATGTATAATTTTCTTAAAATACTAAGAAGATATAAAATAATGTCATTATCTAGAATGAAATAACGTATTGGATAAGTTTGAGGAAATGATTAAGGTACATGACACCACATCATTAGGAACTTCAACCTCAGCAGTTGTAACCAGATAAGCTTTTCCTTGATCCCTTCTCCTTCTTTTAGGAAAGATTCATTGACTCATAAGTAAATAATTTAAATAATGTCACATATTATTGCAATTGTAGCATTCAACATTGGTAGATTCTTTCTTTCCCTTACAATCATAGGTTTGGTGGCCTTTTTCTCTATACTTATAACAAAAACCCATACCCTTCATGAACGTATTGGTGTGTTTATTCTCAAAATTATCATAGGATGGAAATACAATGTTGTCCTTCTACCAATTTTCCTTATTTCCTTTTCCAAAGTGTTCATCTTTCCTCTTCTCTTCTTACTTTTCTTTAATGTGATAAAACTTATAGAATTGATTTTTTTCTTTATATCATAAGAAACTATGTATTCATATGATGATAAATTTTGGGAGACCAATTCCCTTTTGGGGAATGGTTTTAAACAATCAAAGAATCCATCAATATTGATCCTTGGATTGCACATGTAGTAAGCAGTATGTGTTTCTAAACATGTAAATTTGGCTTCATACATCGAAAAATTTCCATCCCCTTTTTTACTTTGTCCTA
The DNA here is from genome assembly GCA_963277665.1 of Viscum album. Taxonomy (NCBI): domain Eukaryota; kingdom Viridiplantae; phylum Streptophyta; class Magnoliopsida; order Santalales; family Viscaceae; genus Viscum; species Viscum album. The sequence goes on from OY728142.1 coordinate 1,320,892,777, forward strand.
TGAATCGGCTTTTCATAACTTCTCATTGTTTTCAAGGAAAATAATTTTCTAGGAAAATTTCTTTAAAATAATTCTATTAAATATTAGTTTTTTCTTTATCATCCTTTTTATAGAATTAATTTTCACCATTGATCTGCATATCCCAATAGACAATAAATTACCATGAAAACCTTCTCCCTTTTATTTCTTCCTAGAGCAATAAAAATCTTCTCTAAGGATCTTATCCATTTTTCACTACAAATGGGTTTTTAGTCCAATTTAATAATGGATGTTGTTGTCATATAAAGCACTCTAACATTTCTTCTCCATGTTGTGGATTGGGATATTCCATATAGGTAAGGTTATTGTTTGTAACCTAATATAATTTTCCTCATATAGTTATAAGTAGCTTAGCACTAGGCACAACTCCAGTACCAATGTCATTATCTTGCAAAGGAGAGAAATCCCTAAATGGGATATGCATATTGATATAGTTCCCATTCCTTCCACTATATTCCATTTCTAATTAATGGATTGAATTAAATTTGGTTATGAATCATAATGCATAATCTCGAACTAGAAAAACACTTAACATAAACTGTAATTTTATATATAGCTAATCTCTTAATCATAATCATGGTTTCTTTGGAAACATATTAACTTTTAAATCGTTCATAATGGGTTTCAAGTAAAATATGAATTATCTTAAGAATATCCCCAAGGGGTGTCAATCTAGGTACATAGTAAGGATCATTGTCGTGTACCAAGTTACACCGAGTTGGGCCTAAGACACATTGTTGGAGTTCTTAACCCTAGGTACATTTGTTCCATATCCACATACACATGTAGTATCTATAGAAGGATATATATCTAAGAATATCCACCTAATCTCTACCTTACCAAAATTATATTATATTTTTTATTCTTATCCTCAAAATCTATCTTAGTGTTATGTTCCATAATCTTTGTTTTATAAATCTTTTTTTATGGTTTTAACTAAACTTTATTTGATACCAACTATAATGTCCCTGATCCCAGTCACCTGGATTCAGGTTCATACTTTATTACAATGGAATAGATACAATACACAAATAACAGAGGATTTATTTGTTTAGTAGTTTTTGAAACCATATTACAATCATGAACATTACATTAAATCTTTGAAAGGAAATATAACATATCCATTTCATTAGAAGAACCCATAAACTCTAAGATTATTCTTACTAGTCATTCATCATATACATATTCAAATATAAGGGAAAAATAAAACATAATAAATGGATGATCACAGATTCTTAATAGGGATAATAAATACAACATAATCCATCATAATCCTAAAAAATAAGGCATGGTGAATAACTAAAATCCCATTTCATTAAAACATAATCTTGCGAATAAAATAGAAGGAATAAAAGATGACTAAATAAATCCACTATAAAAAATACTAAAGAATATTATACTAGTAGAATAATATAATGGACTATCAATTAATAGTTTCATAATTAGGTAATGCATAATTCTGGATATCATAAATATATATATTCAAGCCCTCAGACAAGACACCATATATAATGGGTAAAAAACATGTCTAGTTTGTCGCAGGAGACCTGCCAAAGCATCGAGGGATATATTGGTCCCCATCCATCACTTAATAATCCCAATGGATTCCTCATATGAATGGGTTTAAACATAAACCACATATATATATATATATATATCAAATTTAAATCACTTTAACCAATCTGTAAACATAATTACTAACCATTTTGAGTAGTATGGTGAATAGTATCAAGATAGCACATCCACAGTCAAACTATAATGAAGCATTGAAAAAAATATGGAAGATGATAAACATAATATATAAATATAAATAAATCAACAAATTCTGAATAGTTTTTAAAGTAAATGAATATACTCTAATAAAATCATCGATAAATTCTTAACAAAAATTCCCCTTTATTTTGAAAAGAAGGTTTGTTTGGTAAAAATAATATTTATCTTTCATAATTCATTGTATGTAACTATAATTGAACAAACATAACATTTCATGAAAAAATTAATGAATTATAAAAAAATAATGGAGTCTTAAAAATTATTATCAATGGAACTTGAAAATGGGTAAGAAACATGGGAAGAAACTTTTAATCAGGGTTTTTTATCGAGAAAAATTTAGAAGGGAACATCTTAAGACATGTATTTACCATAAATGAAAGCTAAAATAATATACATATATGAGTTTGGAACATATAAATAGAATATATGAGATGTTAAAAAATAAATAAGCATTACATTGAGGTAAATATAGTGAAATAATTACCCAAAGGAAAAAATAAAGGTTCAAGTAGAATCCCTTACCATATGTCCAAATGAGTTATACATTTGATCTTAATGTCCTAGATAATCAAATAAAATACATTAATTAATTAACTCATAACATTTTATTTATGTATTTGATTCATTATAGTTATATTAAATTCATTTATTTCATTATTTATGACTTATAGAATTTAATTTCATCAAACAGAGGCATTCATTTTCTTGGTTTTCATGATCAGTTTGCTTGTTTATAAGTAATAGAGTTCATGTAAAATATGTATAATTATTCAGAATTAGAATTAAATTTTATTAATGAGCACAAAGATGTTTAAATTTTTATACATATCATTTTTTTTTATTTTTTTATGTTTAATCATTGGATAAAAAATTTAGTGATAATTGTTTAGATTATTACGTCGGTTATTTATCATTAAAAAACATATTGTTTTATCATTTGGTATTATATAAATATTTTACCTCTAGAAAACAAAAAGGTTTATAATATAAATTTTACAATCTATTTCAACCATTGAAATAGTTTTGTGAATATCTTAAAAGATGGTGTAGGAAAATAAAAACTTTTCATCCTTGAAGAAGAAGAAACAACACCTCATGGATGCCATTTCCATTTTTAGAATAAAAGGCAGAGGAGATGGGAATTCATGATGGATTATTCTATTAGAATAATAAAATTATATTATATTTAATTTACTCTATTTATCATGATATTTTGATGAGGGGAGGTGAGGATAGAATAATAAAATAAACTAACTTGAAAAGAAAGTAAAAGGATAAAGAATAGGGTTTTACCTCTTGAATACTCTTCCTTGAGAACCTCCTTAAAGGGATTGGATTTGGCCTTTGGGAAAGAACATGAGATCCTAGACTTGGGTGAGGGTATTTTTAAGAGTATTGGATAGAAATTTTACAAGTATCAAATCATGGAAGGTGTGAGGAGAAGGGGTGGTGACGGGTGTTGTTTATAGTGGAGGAGAGTGGTGTCTTTTGAATATTTTCATCATTTTTTATCATTTTGGATGAAGACTATGAATAGATTGAGAATGATCATATAATATATTAAAATAATAAATTAACGTTATATATTATGTTTCTTACATCATCCATGACTCATGTAATAGTGTATTTAACATATAATTTATTGATACCATAAATTATTGTATTTTACTATTCACCAAAAATTCAAGTAGTTTTTAAATTTACCAAAAATTCACACAAACAATTTTTAGATTTTAGAATTATAAAATGAACTCCATTTTTGGAAAATAATTTTATAAATATAATAAATTTATTTTTTAACTCAAATCGTCATTTACATGAAAAATATAGTTTTTAAAATTAAAACTAATTTTATAACACTATGAAAAATTAGATAAGGTTTTATTATCCTAAATTCATAAGACAACAAAATATTTATTTATGAATACATTTTATGAAAATTAGTTTTCTTTTAAAACATTTTGGTAATTATAATATTGTTACAAAATATTTATGACTCACAAAAATACCAACACTTAATTAATAATTTTTAAAATATTCATTTACTTATACTATGATATAATTATATCATAATTTCATTTATGAGATTCCTAAATTTTATTTATACTTTCATGGTTGAAGTTACTATTTATTTATCTAATTTACTAATCAAAATTTTCATATACTATTCCCATGTCCATGTTACTATTTCGTCAGTATAGGTTCCTTAGCTTATATAAAAACCTATGATTTATTTCATTCATCATTTATAAGGATTTTATTGTGTTATCTATGTGGTTTTATGTTATTTATACTAAATAAAAATAAATATAATAAGGGAAATATCATTGATAGATTTATGGGTTGTTACAACTCGATCAGTGAGTCTTCCTCTAGGACCCAAAAGAAAAGTCGGATGTTTCCAATGTGGTTCATTCAACCACATGAAACGAGAGTGTGTGTAACCACCAAGAGCATGCAATAATTGCAATAAGATGTGGTATCTTCAACACTATTGTCATAGTGCTCTAGGTTCAGTTGTTCAGGACACTTATCATGTGTCATAGATGTCAAATGCATCGATTAGATGATTGTGGTAGAATAATCCTCATTTGCAGAATAGATCAATCCATGGTGATTCCAAAAATATAATGAATCCTCGACCATGATAATATCAATAAGGAAATAAAGAACAAAGTGCAGAAAGAAAGAAATTATATGGAGCAGATCAAGTGATAATGGATGATCAGTCTAGTCCATCGATGGTGTGATGTATGATTATTTTTAATTCTACCCTTATGAAAAAAATTCTTGATATGGGTGCATCCCATTCTTTTATTTTATCTCATAATTTTTATTATATGGGTTTAAATGTTGAGATGATGCCTTCTATGTTGAAACTGAAAACCCCCCTTAGTTAAATAGAATGTAAATCCTTTATGTGAATTGTATGTTCTATAATTTTTGTTGGAGCCAAACTGAAATGATACTTCTTTGTCCTTGACATGGATTTCAACAATATATTCATGGGTATGTATTGGTTTAAAATTTTCATGTCTCACGAAGACTATGATACTCAAAAGGTTGTTCTTACAACTAATTATGGTGTCAAGAATATATTTAAATGAGATTAAAATGTAAAGGAATATTCAGTGGGATTGTTAGCACCAGCAGTTAAAATGATCTTATACCATTTGGCAGTGTTGAATTGGCATCGATAGAAGAGATCAATAATAACATTTTTGCAGTGGTTTTTAAATAGTTCTAGGATATTTTTAATGAATATTTCTCTGGGTTTCCACCCATAAAATAAGTGGAGTTTATGATTGATCTCCTTTCTAAGACCATCCCTATTATCCTTCCATCTTATTGGATGGTACCAACAAAATTAATGTTGATTAAAGTGTAGTTGGAAGAGCATGAAAGCTGAGGGTTCATTCGGCCTAGAACATCTTTGTGGGCAACACCGGCCCTATTTTCCAAATAGGAGGATGTCACTCTTTGGATTTGGGTGGATTATCATAAACATAACCATTTTATGATAAATAAATGCTACATATTCCATGAATTTATGATTTTTATTTGATCAATTGATGGGATCTTAGGTTTTCTATAATATTGAACTATGATCGGGATATCACCAATTGTGAGTTCTGAAGGAGGATATTCCAAAGACAACTTCCCGGAGTAGATATGGCCATTATGAGCTTTTTATAATTCCCTTTGGTCTTACAAATGCACCAGTGGTATTTATGGCATTGATGAATAAGATATTTTAGAGGTATCTGGATTATTTTTTTATGGTGTTTGTGGATTAAATATTTTTGTATTCAATGAAAATCCAAGAGCATGAAAAACACTTAGTGATAGTGTTAAGAATCTTGAAGGATCATCATCTATGTGAAAAATTATAAAAATTTTATTTTTAGATATAAGAGGTGTGTTTCCTTGACTATGTAATCTCTAAAAAAGGTGTTTATATGGATCCATAAATGATAGAGGTTTTTATCTCTTGGAAATATCCAAATAATGTTTTCAAGCTAGGCAATTTATTTAGTCTATCTGGTTATTACATTTGATTTAATTTTTCTTTTTCATGACTGGACTTACCTATGAAATATCATAAAAGAAAGAATGTTACATTACAATGAAATAATGAATGTCATAATTATTTTCAAGAGCTTAAATTTCACCTTATGTAAGCACCAATATTGATTTTACCAGAATCCAGAAAAGGGTATATGGTGTATTATGATGCTTTGGGATCTGGTTCATAATGCCTTCTAATGAAGGAAAAAATGCTATTTATTATAGATAAAGATAGTTACAATTTTATGAGATAAATTACCCAGCACATAATTTTTATTTAGGTGATATAGTCCATGTTTTTAAAACATAGTGTCATTGCCTACTTTGTGAAAAATTTAATGTGTTTACAGATCATAAAATATTGAAACATATCATCTCATGAAGGGATTTTAATATATTACAAATAATATGTATGTAGTATATCCAAATGTTTTACTTTGACTTGATGTATACACTGAGTAAAAGAATTTCAGTGGGAAATTATTTAAGTAGAAATTAATTTGATCTATTAGAAAAAATGTTTTCAGATGAGTGGAATTTTATGTCTATCCTTACCTACATGAACATGGAATGAGAATACCTATGAGAAGTTGTGGTTTTATTTATAGTTTCATTTGTTATTTATTTTGACGAGATAGTGAAAGAGATACAAGAATATGATTCAGAATGTGTGGTGACGATGTGAAAACTCAATGGTAGGGAGACCATTGAGGGTTGGAAACTATATGTGAGTTTTGTGTTGTAGTTCATAAATCGGATGGTTGTACTTATGGAATGTTAAGAAAAACTGCTTAATTCTTAACACCATTAGATTTGGTCTATTAATATTTTAATAATAAAGATGTATAAGGCATTGAAATCATAGTTTTGGTGGGTCAGTTTAATGTTTATTATGTTTTTTCGAGAAACTTAACTTTTTAGCAAGCTAAGGTAGAGCATTAGAGACCAACAAGTATGTTTTAATATTTACCTATCCCTATTTAGAAATGGGATAATATTTAAATGGATTCTTTCATAGGTATCCCAAGAAAGTTTCAAAAACATGATTCCATATGAGGGATAGTGTATTGGCACACAATGTCATCTCATTTCATCCCTAATCATGAATCCTATACAGTGGAGGTTATGTCAAAAATCTATATCAAAGTAATGGTAAAGGGGAATTGAATGGTATTTTTAATAGTGTCAGATAGAGATCCAAGTTTTAAGTCATTTCTATATAAATAATTACATCAATCCCTCAGTACTTGGTTGACTATGAGTATGGTGTATCATCCTTTAATGGATGGGTTATTTAAACTGATGATAAAAATGATGGAATACAATTTTGGTTCTTTTGTAATAGATTTTAATGGTTTGTGGGTAGAGAATATACCATTATTAGAGTTCACATATGATAATAGTTACCAGGACTCGATACATATAGATCCTTTTGAAGCATTGTATGGGTGTCCATGTCATTCTACACTCTGTTGGATGGTAACAATTGAGAGTTCACTAGGTGGGCCGAGCCTAGTCGAAGAGAAAATGTATATGATTCAGCTAATCAGGAAATGGATGGAGATTTCTTAGAGTAATCATAAATATTATGAGGATCATCATCGATGTCCATTCTTATTCAAGTTGAGTGATCATGTGTTTTTGAGGATCTCTCCAAGGATTGGATATTATTGGATTGGGAAGTAGGGACATTTATCACCTTGACACATAATCCATTTTGATATAACTTAATGGGCTGGTGAGGTGATATATCATTGGGATTTGTAACAAAGGTTTAGTGTAGTTCATAATGTGTTTATGTATCTCAATTCAGAAATTACTACACTGATCCAGAACATGTGATTTTATGGGATAACTTTAACCTTGTGTTGGATGTTTTATTGTTACGTACCCTCATACGGAGTATAGATAGGACAAATAATGTTTTCTGGGGGGAAATTCATTCATTATAATGAGGTTTTCCTAGAAACGTGTTCTATTTATGGAAGAGACTTGAGAATAAGAGAATTAAATTCTCAAACAATGGCTCAAACTCTTTAGGTACCGAAGTGGTTTTCTATTTTCTAGGGATGTAAAAGCCAATAGTGGGAAAATCTAGAACCTTTTTTCATGTAAGTATCCCTTTATTTATGTTTTAGGTATGTAAAGTGTTTGGGTGAAGTTAGGGAGGTTTTGGAAGATATCTGGATTGTTTTTTTATTTTATAAAGGTGCATGGTTGTTGCATGATTTGGGGACACCATGAAACACCTATAAGAAACAATGAATGATGAAACATGGGCTGATGGGAAGGAAAAATATTAGGAACACAGTTTTTCTAAACCATGAAGCCACCCAGAAAAAGTTGTTCAAGGTGAGACAGTGGTATTTTCCATGGCTGGTGTTTGACTTTTCTAACTGTGTGGGATAATTGTTTGAGGGGCCCCTTGAGTCAGAGGCAAGAACCTAGTTAGCGCTTGGTTTTCTTAACCATGTGACTAACCATGCATGGTTTAAAAACTAGATCCAAAAAAGCGGATCTATGTTGTGATTAAGTACTTACCCCTCATTTTTCTCTATTAATTCAATAACTCAAAAATTATTCCTCCCAAAGGTTGTGTAATATTTCCCAACTATATCAAAATCGATTGAGAGGAATTTTTTGGTGAGTTGAAGCCCGATTCTTCTGGTAAGTCTTCATTTATGGTGGTATTTTTGTGGTTTTTCTTAGATCTATCTTATTTTAAATCATGGATTCTTAGACCTATTATGTTTTGAATAAATATAAGGTTATTTATGCTAATAATGGTTATATATGTCCTTTTTAATGTTAGGAGAAGTGATATAAGAAAATTTCATGAGATTCTACCCAATTTTCAGGGCATTTTAGTGTCATTCATTGTTTTTACCAATTTTTACCAGGTAGGGGTAATCAATATAGACTCTTATTATTATAAATTGAAGTTTTAGTTTCAAATTTTTTAAATTTATTTCCATTTATTGTGAAATTGGGGTAAGAAAATCATAGTGTAAATGCTCTTTAGTAATGGTTTGTGGATTTTCTGTGAAATTGTTGAATTTTTGAAAGTGTGTGTGGAAAGTTATTTTTTATCTAGATTTTAAAATGTTTATTTTAAAATATTGCTTTGTGGATTTATGAAAATGTTTTGTTTAAAAGGTTTTATTTAAAATAAATTTTTTATTGAAATGATTTTCAATGGTTGATTTGAAATGGTTTTGAAAAACAAGGGTTTTTCTGACTTCATTCTTTCCATGTGACTATGAATTAGGGATGTGTTCCATTAGGGTATAAAGGGATGTGACCATAGATAAAAGGCATGTGTCATTTGGGTAAAAGAAGATTGGCCCCATTGGGATGACTTAGTAGATGGAAGAAAAACTAATCATGAGTATGGAACTGTTAGAGAAGTATGAATGTGTGCGTTTGTGTGAGAATCATGGAATGGGTATTCCAAAAATGAATATGGAATGGTTTAAATAATAGTTTGCATGTTTTCCTTGGAAACTATTTTGGTATGAAACTGGTTAGATTTGTAAAATATTTTTAAATAGTTTAAAATTGTTTTTATATAAATTTTCTTATATAAAAGTTCTCACTTGTTCTATCATAATATCAGGAGTATGTAATTCATTCAATGAAAACCAAATGAGTTATATTACTCACCGTTTCCTTGGAATTATGGTGATTTTGAAAATATTTTTCCTCAAGACACAATAAAAGGTAATGTATCACACTTCTTTGGTTGAATCTCATGATACTTGGTTTGTTTTGTGGTATTGGAGCTTGGAGCATGTTTTTATTTATAGATTCATGTATTTAGCCTATTTGGGTTTTGTAAGTTTTTCCTTCCTCTATCTACTACAATTCTAGTTTTCTTCCATTCTGTTACTCTATTGTAGTTTGGTTTGGATATCAATGGTATTACTTTCAGTTGTTTTTTATTGTTATCATGCATCGTGTAGTAGTCTTTCATTATGTAATGTTTCGTTGTATTTTTTATCAAGGAAAAATCCTCCCACAATTTTATTGAATCCCTTGGCATTTATTTCCAACCATTGGTACCATGGGAGTGTCCCTCAAGGAAAAATAGCAATTCCTCCTCCTCTCAATCCAATAATGAGGGGAAGGATGTTCCATCCATCATTATTATCTTTAGAAAATACTCATTATCCAATGTATTGGAGGGATATAATTGTCCCACCAATCCTTGATTTTGACATAACCAAAAAACCTTGGTTTATAATGGAACCACCAGTATTTAGTTTATAACAGAACCACATGTATTAAATAATAATTTTTAGTAATTGTATCATGAATAAATTATATTTATATTACATTTCTCAATAAAACACCTAGAAATACCATTCCTCCAATCATGACATGATTAAACAATGGAAAAGAAATGGGTTTCACAACTATATCTTTGAATCAATCATACTTCATCTATAGAAAAATCATGGATTGTATCATTACCACATATACTTAGTTGAGAATAAATAAATAATTTTTTATCATTGATAAATTTTAATACCATTAAAATATCATTAATGTATGTCTTGAGAAAAATTCCCTTCACATGTTGAAAATCAATTTTTAAAACTAAAAAATGACAAAAAAATTCAAAATAACATTATTTAGTAGTAAATTTTAAAACATATAAATGATTACTAAAAGAAAATAATGTTCAATATGGTATTAAAATCCATTAATGATGTAAGTGGTAAAAATAATCGTTATTTCAAAACATTTTTAAAGATATTCAAAAGTGTTTGATGTCAAAAACATAAATAAGTTACATTTTAAAACTATTTAAAGGAAGGTCAGAGAACATATAAAATAATATTATTAAATAATTTATGTTGATAAAATAAAATTTTTTAAATCATTTATAAAAACATTTACTTTGAAGACAATTATTTCTATTCTAGGATAATATATCATATTTGTATAACATAAAAAAACATTCATGTTGATTCTTTAATTAATAAGGGTGAAAATTGAAGGAAAAATTTAAACCACATTCATAACCAGAGAAGAATAAAATATATTTCGTTCAAGAAAAAATACATTATCATTTCCACAAAAGTAACCATGAACAAAACCAATCTTGAAAATAAATTTGGTTGTAATATAAAACATTTACTTCATTAGTAACATTCAAGTAAAAATTAAATAGAATAAAGAGTATGATATGGATCTATAAATCTAATTAACTTCATGAATTAATATTTAAAAATTAATTTAGGAGGTATTAAGTACACTATACATAGAGATCATGGTAAAAAACATGAAACTTGGAAAAAATGAAATTCAGAGAAAGAAATCCCTTAAAATACCATAATTTTGAATTAAAAATTATTAAATAGAGTGATTTTTTGTAGAAAATGTAAATCCACAAAACAAGTGGAAATCCCTCATAAAAATATTATATAAATTAACACATAATCATGGAATTAAAATAAATAAAGATGATTTATAACTTAATAACTGTGAATTTAGTTCATAAATCCCTTAACAGTAGGAAAATTACAATTCAAACCCACTTGGATAAAACAATTGTATTTATAACCTAAAATACCATCAAGTATGAATGATTAATTATATAACATGTAAATGGGAATCAATATGCACCATATAAAATATATCTGGTGTTTAACAATAAAATATGACTCAATAAAGTTAAATTGATATGAAATCTCTTGTGTAAAGTCTTTACATTCTATGTACATCATTTAACTCCTCTGATCCAAACAACCTCTATTTCTTTACAACTTAAATCCTATAAAATTGGTATTATACTCAATATAATACCTCTAGATCATGTATAGAGATGTCATAAATGGATTTGGGCATATATTTGCTAAACTAAGTGACTCTTAAAGAGTATTGGGAACAGGAGAGTGGGTTCCCTTTTATAAGTGAGGGAAAGAGTATTCACGGAATTTGTTATAGTATTAAATTAATATAAATTAATTTTTATATTATTTTTCCTCTAAAATGATATGTTTATAATATGGTATGTGTATGAGTCTAATTTCACTCATCTAATAAAATTTAGATAAGTTTAGGTGATTTTTTCACACCTATATTTTCTTATTTAACCCCCTGTTATCCATTTTGAAAATTACCATAAAATCAATGTTTTTACTCTTTATTGGTCCATAATGTCACCATAAAAAAAGAAATTTGCTCATAAATGGACCATGGTTTATTTTTTATACAATATTCTATTCAATTTTATAAAGATAATATTTTGATAAATATTATGTCATTTAAATAAATATTATTTCCATAATATATCATTAATGTAATTTTCAGAACTTTTCATTTAATTTCCTTTTTAAATCAATATTAGAGAAATTAAATTTGAATCTAAATCATTAAAAAATAAATAATATGATATATTTATAATAATAATTCATGGTACTCATTATCATTCCTAAGAAATTTTACTTAGTGTTTTAAAAATAATTTTTTTGAATTTTCTATTATTTTCACAAGCACCTTATCAGGGTTTCGTAGTCATTTATAGTAATATATCATATATATAAAAAAATTATAATGGTAAAATATATTTCATTTAGGTATCAATTTAAAATTTAGGATTGAGTATTTTTTTTTTGATACATTTAAAAAAATATTATAATTTTTTAAACAAAGATATGGAATTTTTTTACTTTATATTTTAATTGTATATTAAAAAATATAAAATAACTAAAATATGTCTGCCAATTTCCATATTACTAATAAATTTATGAAAATATATAAACATCACTCATCTAACAGTATCGTGGCAAGTGTTATAGACATTTTTCAGTCCATATCATATTATTTCTTACACTAATTGCATGATTTACAATTAGTGTTGTGACAATTTTTTACTATGGTACTATTCATTATGATAAAAAAATAAAGAAATATACTTAAAACTTTATTACCTAATAAATAAAAATATTTAATTTATTTTTCAATATTAAATCATTATAAGTTCCATATATTACTTAATATTAAATAATAAAACACATTGAAATATAGTTTTTCTGGAAAAAATTCCTTTTAAGTATAATAATGATTTTATTCAAAATTAATGAATATAATTGATTAAAATAAAAAAAATTGTATTATTAATTATATTATAAAACTAATTTTTCTTTAAAAAATATTAAAATTATTCTATCTTAATTCATTAATAAAAAATATAGTTCAGAATGAAAATAAATATTTTTTAAAATTCACTGGAAAATAAAACCTGAATGAAAATGTTATAAAATTCTTCATAAAATAATTTTTTATATTATGATATAAAAAATAATAATATTTTTAATGTAAATTTTCTTAAGGTTAAATAAATAAAATATATTATTTTACAATAGAAAATAAATAAAAATATTTTTTGAAGAACAAGTATTTTTTTAAGAATAAACTATCCTTACTAAAAGTTTAGTTCTTATTTCCTATGAATTAATAAATTAATTTATATATATTAAGACCTTTATATATATTTTATTATTATTATTATTATTCATACCCACTGATTTAATAATTGGGTTATAATGTTTATATTTAAATAATAATATTTTATAGTTCTTTTAAGTTCATTGTTGTGTATCTTATACGCTATCAAACATGAAATTTATTTTAAAATATAAAGATATTACATAAATCATTCATTAAATTTTTCAAACTAATTTATATTCATTATGAGATTAAATAAGGTAAAAAAGAATTTATGTGTTAGGTGTCTCATAATATTTGTGGATACCTTTGGAGAAAAGAGTATTTTGATTAATTTTCAAGGATCTTCATTATGTTCCACTAAGATTAGAATTGGACAATTTGATTCAAAGTAAATTTTTGTGATATTATTTTATATTTTACTCAATTAGAAAATTGGTTTATAATTTAATATACTGGGTTTTACATGTTATTTTCCCTTATATTAAGTTTACAGTTTCCCCACTAAAACCCAAAACATAAAAATTCTATGAATGAAACATAATTTTTTTTATTTTCTTGTATTTATGATAGGATGGATTCAAAATTTGTTTTAGTAATTGAGATATAAAATTTTATGGGGATCAAATAGGTCTTAATGATAAAGTATGATTGGTATACTATATAGGTTTTAGGTATATCTTTTTGATGAAGCAATGAATATAGTTTCATAGATTTTATCATCTGATTTAAAGCATATGTTGGAACCTCACATGTTTTGAAAACAAGTGGTTAGTTTAAATATTTTTTATCTATTGAATATTGTTATAATTTATTTTAGACATTATAAGATTTATTTTTCATCAAGGATTATTTCTTTAAAATAAAATTTAAAAAACCAATATCTTTATATGTTGTCAATAATATTAAATAAAGACGGTAATATTTTTTATTTGGAAATATTGACCAATACAGTAGTTAATTCTTACAGAGGCTCTAGATTTTTTAATGATGACTATTATTAAGGATAAATATATTATTTCTTATAATAATTTACATGAAAAATAGTATAAATTCAACTTTGATCAATAGTTAAGAATTTTGATTTACTCTATTAATGGATCAAAAAATTTTCCAAAGATACAAGAATTGAATATTATATTTTCTATAGGGGTTAATATGATACTTATATTATTTATTTTCAATGTATTTTATTATATAATTTCAATTTAGATTCTTAATTTAAGTTATATAATGATCTGTTCCATCCCATATTTTAAAAAAAATAACGTTTCTTTTAAAAAAAATAGTTTTATTTTAATTTGAAAAATATTTATGATAGTTCACATTATTAAAAAAATTTAACTTTTTAGTGGTAAAAGAATATTTAAAAAAAATATTATATCATTTTTATGGACAATCATATGTGTGGGATACCATAAATATAAATTAATTTATATGTAGAATATGGGGGGTTAATTACTAAAATATATTTTAATATTAGTGCTCAAAATAACTTTTATTCACTATTGTGGAACGTTGATAATTATCTTTATAAAAAATCAACTTAAATTAATATTAAAAAAACACTGGCAATGATTTTATTTGAAATTTTTACTTTTTCATTAATAAATTTATTCTATTCTTCATTAGTAACATTTTAATCCAAAAAATTCCAGTTACTTCTATAGTTTTATTGAAATAAAACAGCAAATTATAGTATTCAAATTTATGAAATAAATCATATATTTATAAAAAAATAAACGTTTATTATATAATAAATATATTGGTATATATTTTAATTTTTATATATTTAATGTAATAATTATATTATAAAAGTAGTTGTAATAAAATAGTTAGAGTTTAAATAGTTACAAATATTTTCTAGATAAGAAAAATAAAATAAAAATAATGAAACACAAAAATGATTTGATATCAAAGGATCAACCATCCATTGAACTTATCTATGTCATCTAAGTGTTTTCTTCTATTAAAAACAATTTTTAAAATACTATATGTATATAAAAAAATAAAACTAACTACCATATTTTTTTAATAATAACAAGTAGAACTTTAGATAATTAATATTATTTTATTATTATACAAGATGATATATTCCACTAATAAATATGCACATTCAAAAATATATACATGTTTTAATCCTTAAAATGATACCCATCCCCTAACATCATGTATAATATATATTATTTAGTGATATCTCTAAATTTTGGTAGATAAAAAACAATAAATAAAAATTCAATATAAGTGTAAGAAAAAAAATTTCCATATATATATTTTCCAATTTTTTGTTAATATCCTTTCTAATCTAACATTGAAAATTTTATTTCCTTTTATTTTCATCAGTTTACTTATTTAGATAAGAATAAAAGTATTTATTTTGATTTTAATAATGATTTGGAATAGTTATACCTTAATTCTATTAAAGATAAACCATGCCCAATCTCCCATTCAATTGAGAGAAATTATTTAAAATTTAATTTAAATAACAAATTTGAGTTATATATAAATAAATTAATTTACTATTGATAGAATAAAATGTATATTCAGGATGTATTTGGAATTTTATTATTCCTTATATCATTAAAACACCAATGATCAAAAAAATATTTCAATGAAATTATTCAAAATTATGAAAAAATATATAAAAACATATCACTCTATAATATTGAGTAATTTTTATAAATTACCATTATAATTATAAAAAATACTAATAATCTACCCATTTGATAATTATGAGTACTGAGGGATTTAAATTAGTAATCAATAAATTATTTACTACAAAACTATTTTATCCTATTACCATTTAGTGAATGAGTTGTTCTTCATGACCAATAAAATAATTCAGTATACTATTTATAGAAATAAAAAAACAAAAACATTAGTGTTATTACATGTTTTACTAAGGATAGTCCTTGGTGACTATTGAGTGATATCTAATGTATCATAGTGTTTATATTATTATTGAGGAAAAACAAATAATGCAAGATGAATGTTAAGAACACTTTACAATAATACATAAATATTCCATGTATTTTTCTATCATGTTACATTAAATAATAATGAATTCAAAATGAAGAAAAATAAAAAATTTATAAAAATAAATAAAATATTATCATCTTCATTCCACCATGGATTATTTTGATCAATCTATAATGTAAGCACCAATTTCTCTCTTAAAATCGATAAATTTTCAAAAATGATGTCAATATGAAAATTTGTGGTAGTTATATATCTATTACAAATAGTGAAGTTTTATTTTAGTATTTTTTTTAAAAAAAACCCTTTAATTGTGTCTAAAACCACATTATGGTTTCACCTATTTAAAAAAATATTCACTAACTATATTTCAAAGTTTTTTGTAACCTATATAATTTGAATCAATTTACTTTTAAAATTATATATCATTTATTGAAACCATGTAATATTTTCCTCTAAAGTATGACATGTTTTTTTATAGAATTATACCATGAATTTTTTCATCAAACTAGGAAAGTAATTTATTTATTTGGTGGAAATGATTATAAGTAAAAATTTCAAACAAAAATTATCCCATAATATAATAATTTTTCTAAAAAATATAAATGCTTCATGTCATCAATATGATGTATATTGTTAATCCAAGACTATTTCTCTCTTAAAAATTCTAGTATTTTTGTTAAATATTCAATCAAAATTTATTGAATAACCTTGGACATTTTTATCAAACTAGAGTTTGGTTACTATACCCACCCTATGGTTTTATTAATCTGGGTTGATTTTCTTTTCTTCTATTTAACAAAATTTTTAATAAATACAACCTATTAAAAACTATGATCTACTTCTTAGATAAAGAATATTTAGTTTTAATTCTATTCCAAAATCTCACTAACGTATTTTTCTCTATAGAAATTCGTGACTCTAATTTTATTCCACCATAATTTATTATGGTCATCAATATAGTTGCATCATTTATTTTCACTATATTCAAATACAACCCTACTAAAAAAGACATGTTCATGTTAAAAATAAGTATAATTAAACTTTTTTCCAACTCATGAATCATCAACTCAAAAAAAACATTCATTATATTCTCCCAATGTGAAATATACATACACAACACAATAATTGATTGAGTATTTTTTCATAGAGCTCTATATATTAGTGGTAATAGTGATACATTGATGAAACATTTCCATCCCCTCAACGTATCTAATAAACCATATATCAATTTTTATCTCATGGGATATTTAGTATCTCATGTCAATATTATTAAATAATTTATATTATTCATTTTTTATTTTTGGGAAACATATATTAAACCAAAAAAATAATTTTTCTCTTATTTATCACACTCTAAATAAAAATCTCTAAATATCATATTTTATATTTCCTAGAAATTCTCCCACTACTTCTATGACAATATCACACATATATTCTTCTCATTGAAATAAAATTAAAATGAATGAATGATTTAAATTATTCATAACATATTAAACTCATACTCATATGGGTTTTATGAAAGAAATACAATACCAAAAAATCTCTCAAGTGTTGGAACGCTTCCTTACTGAAAGGATATTTCAAAATATCCTTGAGTTGTACCTTTATTAATAAATATTCCAAATTGATGTCACTAATTTCTATCTTCTATATGATTGAATGGTATTTTATATTAATTTGTTTTAACTGAAATATTTATCCCTATTCATTAGAATGATTATTAAATTTTCAATATCACACACAATAAACATGGGATATGTGAATTAAAAAATCATTCCACTGATATACAGTTGTATCTATATAGTGAAATATGTATTTTATAATGAAATTTTCTACTATGTTTTTTATTTTTCAAATAAGGATTGAATTTATCTTTTTTTTACTAAGGAACACCTCTTAATTTAATAAAAAATTAACTTTTAGATATTGATTTTCTATCTCTAACAACACATGTTTAATATTTATACGAAAAAAATATCTAATTGAATATATTTATCTTTAGTATACCTTAGGACATACTCAATACTTCCTTTAAAATAATTTAATGTTTTATATGTTTAAGATATATAGTAATTCTTAATATTTTTTTCCAGTTATTTATATAATGTAAGTTTATAAAAAATATCATTTCTGGATTTTTTCAATTATAGAAGACATACAATTAATCTGATAAAATAATTTATCTCAACACTTTATTCCATTATATTTTTAATATTTTATTCTAATAGAAATGATATTAGATACCAATACAAATTTGTAATTAAAATTTGTTTCAAAAAACACATGGTAATATGTTTACTATTTTAAAAAAATGATACATAAAGTATGTGATACGTGAAAACACAAGAATAGTAATTTCTCTCCAACTATCAAATATTAAAATAATTTCAACATTTGGGATGTAGAGTCATCAAATATTCTAATAAAAATATTTTAGTGAAAGTTCCTTACAAAAAAAATTGAGTTTTTTTCTATAATATAAATAATCTCATTCTCCATTCCCAACATAAATCTCAAAATCCAAAAAAAATATCACATAAAAATTACATGATTTCTGTTCTTTGTACGGATCAATTAGAAATTTTTCTATATATCATACTTATATTCAACCTTCACAAATTATAAATACCACCATGTTAGCAATTTTATCCTTCTTAATAAGTTCTCCATTAAAAAATGTAAATTTTAAATCCATTTGAAAATTATTTAATTTTCATTGAGTAAAATTCAAATATATTCCTATAAAATCATGTCATAAAACTATAGTTAAATTATCATAGAAATTAATAACATCAATTTGAAAATATCTTTCTCACGCTCAAAAATATAAATTCTATTCTCTTCACCTCTTCTATGGACTTTATTTAAAAACACATGTCATCCCTATCATGTTTATATAATTAGTGTATTATAATAAATTCGAAGTGTTATTATTCCTAATCTAATTTAATTCTATTCCTTTTTAATCAACTCAATCTATTTATTTTAAAAATTATTTCACATTTTTTAGTTCCACATGAGTGTGTAAGCCAAAATTATATTAAATAATAAATATTCATTGGTTTTGGGAAAAATATCTAGACCTCTAATCATATTTCATAGATACATATTTTTTCTAATTATAGAGAACATATATCGATTTTCTTCCTTCCTTGTAAAATTAATATTTATAATTAGTTTCTAATTTTAGTAAACATATTATGCATTTTAATGATAATTATTTATTATTATATTTTTTTGATACAATTTAATATCAACACCATATATTTATTTAATTTATATACCATAATTTTACTACATGAATAACCATGGTAGAATTGATAAAACAACAACCATTTTTAAACACTAAAAATAACAATATTTGGTGAAACTTTTTTGTGAAACAGCACTGAATAACCTTTTTTGTTTTGATCAAACTATATTATTGTTAATATAAAAAACATATATATATCATCGTCATGAATTATAATGAGTTGCAATATTTATCTCATATATTGACTATGATATTATTCTAAAAAACATGATATGGTTCTACTATTACTGAAAATTATTCTATATGTTATTCAAAAAACTTCTCAGATAAGTTATCTGAGAACTAAACCCTGAATTATTTTATCTATCACAATGAAATTATTCCCCCTTTCATAAAATTTATTTATCCCCTTAAAAATTTCTAAAATCCAATATATATCAAGAAAATCCAATGGAATATTTAAAAAAATACAATATAAAACAACAATTTCATATCTCATAAATCAATAACTTAGGAAAAACATTTTTTTATCCTCCAAATGTGTTAGTTATAGAAATTTCACTTTATAAAATAATGAAATTTTTTTAATTAAATACAACTCTTGGTTTCCAAATATGAATTTCTTAGAATTTCTCATTAGCCTAGTGGTTTTAATAATCCTATTATCAACATATATCGTAGGAACTCTTCAACCCCTATCTTATATTACTTATGGATCTCAAAAAAATGAATCATAGAAGGAATATTACACATTATATTAATGTGTTTTTTATTTTTCTATTACATTAACTGTGAAATGGTAATTCTCCTCAATGTTTGTTCACTCAATTTATAATATATGAATGTTTTATGGAGCATAAAAGTGGGTTAACATTCTAAAAATATAGTTTGAATCATTTTAATAAAATCAAATATATATATATAATGTGAAGTTTGTTTATACATATAAAATATAATTATATATTTTATGGAAATTAAATCATAACACAATATCTTTTTTACTTAAGATTTTTAGACATATTTATAGAAAATAAAACAAAAAAGTTTGAAAATATTGTTTAGATTATTGAGCTAATATATCATATTCTATTAATATAATTTTTTTATAAAAGCCATAAATGGATATATTATCATTGTCCTAAATGTTTTTTTAATAAAAACCATTTCTATTAATCATGATCAGTAGATTTGTGTTATTATAAATTAAAATATTTTTAATTTTAAAAAACTATTCATAATTATTTTAAAATATTACATTGGATTGATGTGTGGTTTGTTCCTGTAAATCAAAAATTAATTGATATTAAATCTCACAATTTTCTATGATGATTTGAGCATATTTTAATATTTATTACCATTTGATTCAATTTTATTAAACATAAAAGACTCTTATTTATTGAAATAAATTATGGATCATTTATAAAACATTATACACCACATTAATGTGTGTTCATTGTTTTTAACAGATAAATAATTTGATTATTACTTCCATAAATATTTTATTCAATTCGAGATTATTTCTTATGTCTTTATTAGAATTTGTATGTTTTTTTAAGTAAAAAATAATTTTATTATAAAATTAAACATTAAAAATTTATAAAAAACATATATCAAGATTACATATGATTTTATCCTAAAGGAAAATAATTTGTTACAAATTAAGTTTCAATTTTTTCAAAAATTTATATTTTTTAATTATTGTTGGTTAATTTAATCATTTTTGTATAATTAGAATGATTTTTACCTGTAATAAAATATAATTTCTAATATTCTATAGACATTCCATATTCTAATGAATTTGGGTGTTTTCCCTATAGGTAAAAAATGAATTAGTGATAATTATTGTAAGTGTTTGTGACATTTAAATTTCTTTTTCATCATTTTGATCATCTGAAATAAATTTATAAAACAAAAAAAATAATTTTTTATCTTATTTCCCACATATATTGTCAAAATATATTTAATTTTTTCACTATATGTTAAAATAAAATTAATTATTATTTTCCTAAATTTTTTAAATATTAAAAGATCAATTTCATTTATTTATTATTACAAACATAATTATAACATTAAAATTTCTATAATGAAAAACTAAAGATTGTATCATTCTAAAAAATGCCACAATTGATTGACATGTTATCTTTTCTAATAAGTTATTGTTGATTCAATGATAATTTTCTTAAAAGTAATTCATAATCTGAGACAGTATTTATGGTATTGTTCATTTATGGAATATATCTAAAACAAAAAAATCACATTTAGTCATTCAGGTCAAATAAAATCTTGTATTGAAGTGAAACAAGATCCTTGTTATAAAAAATAACCCTATGATCATTTAAAAAATTAAACTATCTATTTTCATGTGTTTTGATTTAATTTTTTACTTCATATATATAGATCTACAAAAGACATTTAATTATACAACCTCTCTTTATTAAATTTTGAGAACATCATACAATAATTTTATATGTTGTTTGTTTTTATATATCTCAAATGAATAAAAAATAAATTTTCAAAATTTACACAACAAACAAGCCTTGTTTAACTTGTTTTTACAATTTTACACATTTATATAAAACTTATAAGAAACAATTATTTTTCAAATCACAAAATAGATAAGAAATAATGAAACATATAATATTTATAATGGGAAAATTAATTAATGTAAAATCATAAAAGATAAGTTTTTTTATATCTGATAGAAAAAAATCTATTCTGAAGTTTGGAAATATTTTGTCACTTTTAATTTTTCCCATTCATTTACAAGGAAATTTTTTTTATTATCTAAATATATTTTTCTAGTGGAATACTAAAAACACTAAAGAAATATATATATATATATATGGTTAATATATATTATAATTGAAAATATATTTTTATAATCTTAATATATCTTATATATACATTTTTATGGATATTAGTTTTTTGATGGATTAAAAAACTATTTAAATATTTAAAAATGTGGTAACCATTATAACAAAAATTCAAAAGAATTAGATAATATAAAAAATTGAAATATAATAATTTTTTATAAAATATATATTTTTAGTTTAATGATCTTATGTATTCCTTAATTGTTATCCATGAATACAACTATATAGGTTTCTTATGTACAATAACTATTTTCTTTTTCATGTAATTATTGAAACATGAAAACTTTTCTACCATAGAAAACAGTCTTACTAAAACAAATTATGAATTAAATATTTTAATTATTTTTTATAAAATATTATATTTTGGATATTAATAATTTAAAAGGGACATCATGTGTGGATGACTTACTAGATATCCATGTATTGTATAAATAAAATATATTATCCTATTGACTAGATTTATCAAAATTATCATGTATATGTCATAATATAAATAATTTTTTATGTTATAAAAACAAAATTATGTTAAATTTATTCAGAATAAATAGTTTTGATATGTTATAGTTGGTGATTAAAATACACTAACATTTATTTCTTGTAGTTCGCATTCATTAACCACATGTGATTCCCTTTTTATAATTACTTCTTGCATTATCATTTTCCACTAATTTAGAAGTAAAATGTGGAAATATATATAGAAAATGGATATCAATATTTTATTTCATAACATAATCAAGATATAAATTTCATAAACAAAATTAATACTATAAATTTGTTTTAAATTAGTATATCAATTATCAAATATAATAATTATAAAAATATACCTTATATATATTATCCGCACAAAGGCTCCCCAATATTCATGATTAGAAAATTAATTTAAATTCTCAAAATTAGTTCATGTGCTATATTTTCATATATATATATTTTTGGAATATAATCATACATGTATCTCTATTTTTTCATAATTTTACATACAAAATTATTTAATGAAAATATGTGTGAATAATTGAGGAGTGGATGAAATAAATCAACATCTGTCTTTTTTTATCCTAATCATAGCCCCTTATAATTTCTTTATATATATTTTTTCCTCGTTCTATCATCATATATATATTATCAAAACATTTTTCTAAATAATGAAATATATTTAATAAAATAAAAGTCAGAAATGACACACACTTATAATATTTTATAGTATTGTTTAATTTGAAGGACCTGTTCTGAAATTAACTACAACATGATCCACCTTCTTAATATCAAAATCATATATTAGAATATGTCTCTTAGAAATATTATCATTATTTACTAGAATCCCAAAAAGCATAAGAAGTTTGGAAGTCATCTATTTTTTAAGGTATGTGGTTAAATATTGTAAATCATAACTATTTTATTAATGATATATATAGGCTATGATATGTAAAAACAAAATTAATTTT
Source organism: Viscum album (assembly GCA_963277665.1). Classification (NCBI taxonomy): domain Eukaryota; kingdom Viridiplantae; phylum Streptophyta; class Magnoliopsida; order Santalales; family Viscaceae; genus Viscum; species Viscum album. The sequence continues at coordinate 1,320,916,656 of OY728142.1, forward strand.
TGAATATTTTATTATTGTTTTTTTAGAAAATTATTTGTTTTAAAAATATTATGAACTATTGAGAAATTTTGATTATCTCATTTAGGGTAGTATTTTGGGGGGATTGATTGCCCTGAAAATGGGGGGTGCTAGATATAAATAATGGGGCTTTTTTCATTGTTAATTTTATTTGATTAATTAAATGAATAATTTATTAGGATTTTTTAAAATCTATAGTTTTTTCTCCATAGATAAACCATAGTTTTTTTCTTTATGATTTTATTCTCAAAAATCATCTCTTGTCATGATTTCCAAAAGTAGTATCCTGATGAGCATGTGAAACCCACAACTCCTATATGAACACACTTATCATGATGACTATAATACATCACATTAAAATGGTCTTAATCTATGATATTTGAATAATTTTTTTACTAAATCAAATATAATAGTAAATGATGTAGCCCTTTTTTTCTTTAATATAATATATCATAAAAAATCATTCAAACTGATACAAGTTTCAAATGATCATTATAATTTTAAAAAAACATTTTCTTACCCTCTATTCATTTGGTCATCCTTTGAAAATACTTACCCTAAGATAGAAGATGATAAATAATCTATTTTATCGATCTATATATGAACATAAGAACATAACTGTTTTTCAATTTATATCACATTATTGTTTTATAATAAATTAAATATTTATGTATATATATTTTATTACTATATATTTTTGTGGGGTTTCTTCTTGTATTTTTGGTATAAACATATTATTTTTTATAATATAATGTGATAATATTTTAAATTATAAAATTTTTTACATTAAAGGAATAATATTCATATATTGATAATTTTTATGGTATGTCATCTAACTTTGGTTATGTTTCAGGTGATTCATTATGAAATTATTCCATATGATACTCATGGGTGTTCATTTTTTGTTACAGTATGAAGAGATGGTAAAGAAAAGAACAAGGATATAAAAAAATATATTAAACTTCTCTCATAATTAATTCAATTTACTTTAACAATTCAGTATATCTACCATGGACTACATTCATGATTTTCTTAAATTAAAATGACTATGTATCAAATATACAATGGAACTGTTGTCAACTAACTATAACCCCCCCCCCCCACCCATAGTGTCACTAATCAATGTTATATAATGTGAAAAGTGACATTATACATTCATAAAGAGGTATTTTAACTATTAATGACTATTTTATATTATCATCATTTATTAAATTCAATATCATACATAGATGAAGAAAAAATTTTAAATGCACTAAATGTAATAAGATATGGTGAAAGAATATTCAACAAAAATTATAAATAAATTAATAAATTTACAATAAAAAATAATTTTATGTTCATGATAAGTGATTCCAAAGAACTAGTGGTGGGAAGCTGAATTAGTTGTAGAAATCCATCATAGATAGTGTTTTTATTTTTTTCATTTCCAAAACCTTTTTCCCCTATGATAGTTTTTTTCTAAATCTATATTCTAAAAATGGAATGTTGATAGTCATGATAATATATCAAGAGAGTATGAACTTAATTAACAACAATATAATGGATTAAAAGGATTAAACAATATTATTATCAATTGGATACATCATTATTGATGAGTGGTTTTAAATCCCACATCCTAGAAAATTGTATTATTATCAAAAATGAACCAAAAAACTAAAGTGGGAAGATAGCCTTGAGTAGTTATAAACATATAAGATAAAAGATAATTGAATAAGATATACAAAAAATCCTTATGAACAATAATAATATTTTTATGTCATCATTGTGTTTCTTTGAAAAAATGAATATAACATACATTATTATTCTATTAATATATGAAAATTATTTTGAATTTCTCAACTGGATTTCCATAAAAATTACCAAACCTCATTAGTCTTATCTTCCTCTATACCATGATTCTATTTTTGCATGTAATGGTTAGTGACATTATCATTTTGTCTCTAGAGACTATTTTAATTCCGATGTGAATTTAAATTTTCACTTACAATGAAATTTCCCAAACCATTCTGATTTTCATCTTGAATTTTTTTTGTGATTATTATAAACTCTTCCATTGAACTATGATGATTTATAGGACCTTTTATAAGTTAAAATATGATTTTTTGTTTAAACCCAAGCTGTTTCTTTCTAATGGGTTCATTTCTTTAATCTATAGAATTAATAAAATAAAAATAACCTTTTCCTTCCTTGTTTCATCACAATTTATTTTATTAAGAACAAACCATGATTTTTTTTCATTACCCCATGATGTGGTTCTCATTTATGTTTTGATTTACATGTGTTTTATATGACCAATTATAATTTTAATCCAACATTTATTGGCCAATTAATTAATTGAAAAATCTTCACATAATAGATATATCATAGTGTGGTATTTCTATTATTAATCCTTTAATATAATTGTACCTTCTCTTCACCTTATTGTTTCATATTCAGTATCATTATGATATTATATAAATATTCATGATTCTAATAGATAAAAAAACATCCTCTATTAATATAATTATCATTGAATTTTATTTTTTTCATCATCTCTGTAATAAAAATATAAGATAAATAAATCTCAACATCAATAATTGTGATGAATTATCAATTGTAACTGTAAGATACAACTGTAAATGATATATTGATGATATAATTTGTTGTGTTATGAACTCATTATCAAAGGATGTATCTATAAATGAATCCTTTCAAAGGATTATCCCACTATATTATTATCTAAAATAGTTTATGAAATAGGTCTTCACCCATTAGTGAACAAACATTATTGTGTAAAATGTAAAATACGATAATAAAACCAAAGAGTTATAAAATATTTCATACTTTTTACACTCCAAGTAACAATTCAACAAATATATCTTATTCATGAGATAAAAAGTTTTCATAACATCCCATTTGAACATCATATAATACCAAAAATATCCTTCCTTGATCATCTCATGAAGAAATATTAGACATCATTAATTTAATTGTAAACCAATCCATTTTTCTCAGAGTCTTAAAAAATATCCATTCTTTTACAAATAATTAATTAATTCTCAAGTCCTTGGTCAAACATGTCAAATAAAATATACATACTTTAATAATATATCCAACTCATTATGGATAGGTAATTTAATATTCTATTATAAATTCAATATCTTCAATGTAAATCAGGTCTAAAATTCTTGCACATTTATAATAAATATATCACATCATGAATAGATATCATTTTCAATACATGCATGAGAACATCAATATGAACATTTAGATTATTTCTTAATATAACAATCATAAGTCCTAAAAAATACATTCATTCACTATAAAACATCATGTGAACACTTGAAACAAAATTAGTTACAAAAAACATGAAATTACATATTTCATAAATATTCTATTAGAATTGTTTTTAAATTTTTTTATTTATTATTTTGTACCATATTTATAACATAATTCAAAGTAAGAATTCATATAGTAATAGATTATTATTTAAACTCTACATACCCTCTTTCATGTGTTTTATGTTTTCTCTACATTGAAATAGAGTGGCTTCATCTATATTTGGAAGAAATAATTATCTCACCAACTAGATCTACTCCATCATTTATAAAGGAAAATTTTGTTAATTTTACTAATTAAAAACCATAAAACATTGTATAAAAAAATAAATATTTATACAGGAGAATATTATTTTACTTTTTATGTTTAATCAATCTCAAAAAAAATTGTAGAAATTTCAGCTTTTTCATAATAAAAAAATCTTATAATAATCTCAAAAATAGTACATGAAATTTTGAATATTAATTCTTATAAGACTATAATTTAAAACTAATTGTTTGTAACCAAAGGTTTTAGGATTAGTAGGGTTAAAAATCATCTTTATTATGTTTTTTTGTACATTGCACTTGTTGATTCCATTCTTTTTTCACATGCCAATATTTCATTATCAAGGATGAAAAGAATGACTATATTCCAAATATAGTTTTGAAATCTTATAGTAATTAAATATAATATTTTATTTATTAAGATATTTATTTTACATCATTAATCATGAATGATTTTTTTCCACCTTCCTCAAGTAAATCCAATTCAATTTATCTTATGTATGTTTTTCTTTTCTCAGAAATGGCCAATTTGGAATCTAATATTTCATGGTTCGTTAATCATAATGATAAACCCTAATCAAGTAAATTTTTATAGTATATGGGTCACCCATATATTTCTAAAACTAATATATAAATGTTTTCATATAGATTTTTGATCATTCCTAAAGTCCTAGAATTACTCACCTTGTGGTATCAAAACATATTTATTGGTTAAATTCGACTATAATTATAGAAAAACTATAGGTTAAACATAATAACCCAGTCAAAAGTGATAATATATTTGATTATAAATTTTATGGATTTTAATAAAATAATATAATAATATAGTTCAAAAAAATGGGGTCTCTTTTATTATATTTTTATCCAAAACCGACAGTCTAATATCAAACTTCTACAAATATGGGATCTATTTTTCTTTAACTATTTCTATGATAGATGGAGTGTTTTATTAAAATAATAAATAATTTTATAAATTTAATAATCACTGAATTAATCGTCTTATTATGAATAATCATGACCAAATTCCCCTAGATATTTTACTAGAGTCCATGATGTAATGGTTAAAATCATGAAAGTTTCATCATAACTATTTTACATAGTTATTATAAAATCCTACAAAAAATATTATAAATTAATTAATAAATATTAGTAAAAAATTATTTTTTGTATGATAAAACATTTATATCTTTTTTATATTAGAATCCAATTCATATTTTGGAATATATCTAGAATGATTAAATTGTTTTATTCCTCATTCCAAGGAAAAAATTATTATATATTTTTATTTTATCTGAGGGAACCCAAAGAGTGTGGGATAATAAATGTGTTTTCATAATTAAAGTGTTTCTAATTTATACTTTATTCTTCAAGATATTTTTAACATGTTATATGAAAGGTAAATTTATCTTTTGATTATCTACTCATTATCTATTCCATTCTGCAATAAAGAACAATAATATTTGTATAATTTAAAACATGCAAGAACTTCAGGACTTTAATTGGTTCACCAATAAAATTATATAATCTAAGGAGAACATATTGAAAATTTGTTCATATTACAAAAAAATACTTCACCCATATATAATTACATGTGTTAGGACGAGTTCACTACTCAACCAATGTCCCCAACCTATTCCACAATTTCACTCACTTCTTCTAAGAGGGTTACGAATATCAATTTATAGAATTTTATGACACTTATCATTTTATTTTGGTGAATATTATTTTAATATAAAAATAAAAAACACATATGACATGTGTATTCATCTTCAAAATAGGTAATATTATATGTTCAAAGGGTTTCTTATAAATAAACATTCTGAAATATCTACCTCTTTCCAATGGAATTGTATGACATGAATATTCATTATCAAAATAGATACTATAATTTATTGTAGATATTCCTTAAAAATAAAATTTAAAATATTTATAACCTCTTTTAGGTTGAATTGAAACATTGAACTTAAATCAAACACCACATTATATATAATAAATTAAAATAATAAATCATTAAATAAATTTTTCTGAACATACTATGTTCACATCACTTAAATTATCATAATGTATCTTTTCTAATCCAATGCAAAAAAAATTATAAGTTAATTCTCTATATTCTTTAATTCATTATTTTTTCCACTTGGCTATTATTTAATTATATGCTCATAAACTCTTCAAACTTGTATATGATAATTAATTATATTTCTATCAATCAAATATCCTTCCATTAAAAATAAGATATACATTAAATCATGTATTGTTATATGTATTTATAATCTCTAGGAGCACACAATAATTATCATTTATCTTTTATATTTCCATTATCTATCTTATTAAAGAATTTAAGACAAATTAAAACAACATATAGAATGATTTTAATTTCAGTTATGAAATCGTAATCAATGATAAATTCCAATTTATCCTTCTTTAATTTAGTCCTTTGGACCCTCTTCCATCATATATCAATTATTAAATGAAAATGGGTGGTTAAGAACATTACGAGTAACCAAAAAATAATTATATTATTTATAAACCATTAAATCTAGTCAAATCACCCAAACTAAAAATATCATTAAATGATAAAAAAGGTTGGATGGATTCTCCTCTAATGACCTTCAACTTCCAGATATGTAATCATGTGACCTAAAAATTCCTAGTAGGTAATATTCAAGATTAAATATTCTTGACATTCAATATTAAAATTCGAGATGTGTAGATTTTATCAAGCATAGTGAAACATACAGTCCATTATTTGATAACTTCAACACCAAAATCCCTGATATTCTTGACACTTGTTCATGGAATGATCATCTCTATAATGGAGTAACCTCTTCATTTCAAAAATTACTAAAATAATATTTTTAATTATGTCATTATGTATCTAGTAATGCTCTATATGTGAACCATGTAACTAGAGGCACTTGAAATAATCCATCATCCATTATTCCAATACTAATTTTGTCACATCTTTGCTATAATTTTTTCAGTTTCATGGATAATTCGCCAATAATTCTTTGAGGAATGACAAAAATTAATCAAATGGAATGTTATGAGATAATATTATTTTACCTACACAATATCGAATCCTAGTGAGGTTTTCATAATCATAGAATGTATTATTATTACAATGTAGTGATTCACTATGTAACAATATATGTCATGGTGGGCATAGTTCATATGATGTATACAAGCACCCCGATATAAATTTCATTTTCCATTATTTATGGAAAATAATATCATTCATGGAACTAAAATTTTTTACATATCATAGCCTCTCTAAATTACATTACACCTAGAGTATATCTTTATATTTCTTATATAATCATAAAGGCACTTCAACAATTCAAAAATTCCAAATCTTCATAAAACGATCTTACCATTCTTGTATACTCTAAGAACACTCATCAATACTTCACACAACAACTTTATGAACATTATTTATCATCATATATCACCATTATAATGTTCCAAAAATTATCATCATTCTCTTTTTTCATTGGGATTCAACAATCATTAATGATTTTTTGGTTGTAACAACCATTATTATCAAATATTATTTATTAACTAATCATTAATTATATTGTTTATGGTTATCATAAAACCTCCAATTAATAATTTTAAGCAAATAATATAAAACCTATTGGTTATAAAATTATCCCCATTTTGAATTTTTCAAAATTCTATTGAAACCATAAGTCCTTCTTCCTCTTAATAGTTAGTGTAGTCAAATCACTCCTCATTTTTCAATAAAATACAATAGTTCTTAAATTATCATAGCCTACACTTTGGCCTAATAAATCAATGTATATTCATATATGGTATTTTATTATTATATAATTACCCATTCATCAAATAATTTCAAGTATTACTATAAGTATTTTTTTTTATTAACTTTAGATATTTCCTTACTAAGATCTACTTCATTTTGAAAATATATTCAGGTATTAACAATTTTAAATACCCTTTTTCAGTAAAATTCTTATAATAAATATAAGTATAAAAATAATTAATTTTTTAACATCAACTAATTTTAAATTAATAGATACTATACTCACACTTCAAATACACCTTCATAGATATTGACACATAAATTTTAAAAACAGTAACATGTAATACAAATTCATTCTATTTTCAAAAATATCAAAAACCTATTTAACATCTCTCAAACAACATTTAATCAACTTCTAAACCACATTTACAGATAATTATTTTTCTATGAACATAATTCACATAATGTTTGTATCCCTTGGAAATGATCCATAAACTAATCCTTTAATCCCACTCATTCAACACACCATGTAAAAATGGTGTATTTATTAACAATTTCATTGTTTTCTATATCGCTCACTAATTATCCTACAAGAACATGTTTCCTAACCAATTTAAATCCATAAAAAACGTTATCTAAGATATAAACTACATTAATAGAAAAATTGTTTATATATAACTAGTTAATCAGTACAGTGTGAGGAAAACTACATGTAGAAACAATGTATATCACATGTAATCAATTGATTCAACCCAATGAACATTATATTTTAATCATCACATGACATCTTAATTTTCTATAAATACTTTAAATACCTTATTATTCTCATCATTAAAATATATTTTTTACTATATTTCTAAACACTATATTTATTTTCAAAATAAAATGGATATAAAACTATTATAGATGTTTGTAAATTTATCTTATCATCTTTCATAACCTGAAAATTTAATAATATTATATTATACTATTTTTTAATAACAAATAGAACTAATATTCTTCTGTGAATGATGTTACTTCTCCATCAAGTTTTCTGAATTCATTTGCTTCTTTATAAAACATAATTAATTTTCTCTAATGAACTACTAACCCTTAGTGGTGACATCATTCCATCAATACCTTTCATATATAAATTTGTAACTATTTCATTAGAAATAATGATTTGTACCATATTTTCTTCATCATATCATCATGTAAATAAATTACCTATGATTATTATAGGTAAATTCTTTTCATCACTACTAATACAAATTTTAAATAATTATTGATCTAAATAAACCCATAATCTCTTCATCATATAAATGATACCACTTTTAAAAATAGATTTCTATATTGGAATTAAGTAGAGTTTCATTTATTGGACACATAGTAAATATTTTTTATACATCAATGTAACATAATCTAATCATTCATAAATATTCATTGAATATATATACCATACATATCATATAACCACTTTAATTATCTATTAATAAAATAATTACATACCATAGGGGTAGTGGTAAATTGAACTATCCTTAAGTAGTCTAATGTGGTTGGTCATACTAAACCAAACTATTTGAACCATATTTTATTCAATATTAATATGGTTTATTAAATTAAATTAATCCACTAATACATTCTTAATCCTAAAAAAATTTATTTTCATACATTTTCTCCTTTTAATTTTTGAAATTTCTTAATTTGGTAATCTTTGAATAGATTCCCCTAGTGTAAGATTTATCACTTTTGATAACATAACATTCTGAATTCTTCCTTTATGGTTGATTACTTAATTTCTTTGTGAGATTCATCTCAATAGTGAAAGTCTCATTATTCATTTATCCACCATTGTATTTTATTCAGTGATTTTATCTATATGTATGGTCAACCCTCCAAACTTATGATCATGCTTTGTAGTTGTATGGGTGACACCACTTAGAAATTTTTTTCACTTTTTCTCTATGAAGATGTGGAAGAAATATTCTTTCATATTTTTTATTCATACATTATTTATCTAATTATATTATGGTTAATGTGATTAACCAAACATTGGTGTCTAATACACATTTTATTGGCATCCATCATTATTTACATCTTATACCATAAATCTATTCTCTTGTGAAATAGAATACTCTGGCATCAGAGTTTTGTTTCTCTTTTTCATATTATTCTATTCATTTCTTCCTGAATACTATGAATATTATAACAATAATGTTCTTGGTAACCCTTCTTTGCTTCTTAATTATTACTCATCTACTACTATTAATTTGTTTCTAAATGAAACTAAATTCAAATTTATCTTTTCATGACACTTTTTTTAACAGGAGGAAGGGAACTCATATTATCACCCCCAATAAAATTATTACTATATTAACTTTCCATATTTTCAAGGATATAATATATATGAATTATCATGAAGGGATATTCAAACCAACCAATATATAATCTAGAGTTTTATGTTTGAGTAAGTCTTTTTTGATTCAAAATATATAATTTCTTGCCATTCATTTTCATTGTGTCTCCCATGATTCTAAAAAAACAAAACATCATCAAAATTATGAACATAGATTATTTCATTTAAAATATTTTATTTATATTATTATTTTATATTGAATCTAGATATATATACTTTTTATCATTTACTAATGTCCCATTTTCAACATCCCACCTAGGCTCAATCTATGAACTGTAAATGGACTGATTCACAAAATGGCCTCATGCATGCCTCCAAATATGCTGGTGTCTACTGATAAGAAATGAATTTCTAGGGTGTTTCTATAAGTAAACTATTCACTTATATTAGAGTAATAAAAATAGTGTAAATTACTAAACATCATCTATAAAAGTAAATAATCAGAACTAGTAAGTAATAAACATTAACATGTTTGTAATAAAAATGAATGAAGATAAATTCTAAAAAACCCATGTCATGCATAAAAAAACTGATCACTCACCATTTGAATTGAATATAAAGTATTATAAACTAATAATAAATTAAATAGGAACTACTAATAACTTTGAGCCTTTTCAAATAGTCAATTTTCATACCTATAGAGCTACACCATCTTAATCATAAGGCTCTACATGAGCTGCTCTACTCAATCTTTAATCCCTGGGCCTCACCTTATCCATTATGAATACATTATTAACCTAAAAACATACATGTTCTCTATATGAATACTGAGGATTATTTATATGGTGTGATAAATAAATTTCATAAGGCCACACAAAAAGGTGAACTTATAACATTCCATCATATGTGCATTCTCATGCAATATTCCTAGCTTAAATGAGATTTAGCTAAATGAAAATAATTAATAAAAAACCATTATTGATCCCTGGTTACATAATCCCAATACATTATCCCTTAATTTTCCAGTGATTTAAATGTATCTAATAAAATATATGGTTGAATTCCATATATTAACTTGATATTATAAAAGTAAGAAACTATTAGTATTATTGGAATCCTTGGAATACTACTCAAGTCATGGGTAACTATTAGATCCCAAAAAATTGAATGTGTTTCCTATTAAAATACAGTTTCGAACTCTTCGATCCTAATCTATTGGAAATGAAGGGTTTGGAAACCAGAATTAATTTTTAAGGGGATGATCTATATGTAATATATATGTAATGTTCTCTCAATATTTGAAAATAACATAGAATCATGCAATCCCTGATTTAACAGATTATTCCCGAAAAGAAATTGGCAATTATATCATTGTGTTTCCACCAAATCATAGGTAGAATCCGATGAATCAATTGAGAAGATCATCATCAATTCTTTTCAATGTTAGGATTATCCAATGCTTGGGTGAAATATAGCCACCTCAAAACCTATAGAATATTGTATAAATTCTATAATACTAGGCATCTTGGGAGACATTATAACTAAGAAGAATTTTTGAGATTTCCATGGATACCTCTTCTATTTTATTAGTATAGGGATGAACCCTATATAAAATATGAATTATAGTAATGGTAGAACTAGATATGGTATCCTAGTCAACTAGCATCTAAGGATCTATGGGGAGGGATCCTATAAATATTATGATCTCATATAGTGGTAACATAATTTCTTCTATAGATCATAACCTAAATCATGGGATATATATTTGGGCATCCCAACTATATCATCACATCACATCAATCCCATAAGATGAGAAATAATAAGATTGTTTTGAAATTAAAGCCACATCTGTAGTAATTGGGTGGATGTTTAAATAAAATAGTGGGGTTAATCAAATTATTAAACCCATCACTACTTTAATTACCCCCTAGGGTCAAATATTCATAATGGGTTCTAAGGGAAAACCCACTACCATCTCTACCCAAATAGATAATTCACTCACTCAGGGTTGGTTAGGCATTGGGGAACCCACTGGGGTCCCCTATGAAAGAATATTTGAGATTCCTCTTATTTGGGATCTTATTTGACTTCATGAAGTATAGGTAACCCTTTTTTGAATACTCACAAGCATTATATAGGAAATGGAACCCCTATTGGGATCATATTAGTCAATACATAGGTTGAGGAATCCCTCTTAAAATCCTTTATGACATATCAGAATCAGAGACATCCCAATTGGGATCGTCATTCAGAAAATAGCCTCTCAAGGTAAAAATTATTTCTAACAGGGTCAAAAAACAAAATATTCTTCTATATTTAAATGGAAATACACATAAATATTCCCCTAGTGAGATGTATTAGATCCTATCCCATTTTAAAGATTTCATTATAGGCTAGCCCAAACACCTGACATATCTACCTCCTTGAATGGAAACTGAGTCCCGCTAACAAGGGACTACACTGAGTTACACTATAAAATAACCATGTTAATCCCAGGACATGTCTTTCATCCATTCAAAAGACCCTCGTCAAGGTTTAATTCCCCCTTCTCAATATTATGAGTTTGTGTGTCTCAACTATTAGAGGATGAACTTCCCAATCATAGATTTTTTATCCCCAAAATGATTCTTTGGAGTATTAAATTCACTTTAAGGATTCCACCATTGTGGGGTATATGGAAAAATACTCAAAATGGATTCCTCTATTTTCAAATTCAAATTCTGGGGTATAAAATAACCAGAACCCATCAAATAGGTAACAAGTACAAAGTACATGGTGTATACCCAAACTACATAATGTTTAACCCAAAACCTCTAATATGGGAATGTACTTATACATGGAATTGGTATAACTAATGTTTGGCCCCATAATAATATATTTAATGGGCATAGGTCTAGTCTAATGGTGAAAAAATAAAAAACTAGTACAAGCATAGGGTCTTATCATGTATAACTACATGACCATATCCCCCATACATGGGGTATCTTCCCAATTAATATGACACATAGACATGGAAACACATCCCTTCTTCCTTCCATATCTCTATCTCCCTATCCCTATCCTCTCTCATTTTCATAATAGAGAAACCATAAAGGGGAATACTCTTGAATAAAGGGTAATAAAATAAATGAAATAGAAAAATAAATTGATGAAAATGAAAAGAAAAAAAGAAAAATGGGACTGACCCCGACCCTAGTGCTCAATATGAGTTTATGCTTTACCTAGGATAGGAAACATATTTCAAACTCAAATGTAATGATAGAATCTCAATATGACATTCCATTTGAATGAAATATCAAAAAAACATAGCTGAATGATATAATATTTAAATTATTATATAATAAATACAAATTAGTCAGTAAAAATTCAAATAGATAATATTTCCACAAAAACATTTTCCATGGGAAAAAGATATATTCTAGGACCAATGGATTGGTCAGAAAATTTATTTAAGCTCATTTTCTAGGTGAAAATTACTATTTTTCCCTATATGAAAATAAAAAATAAATTATTCAAATTTATTCCCATTTCAGAATCAAAAAACATGTGTATTTAAACCTCCACATTATAACGGATCTCTTCGCATAGATGTACCAGGGGTGATCCAACCAAACAAACTTGACCCTCATTGGTCATCATTTCATTACAAATCTTTTTCTACTTTAGAATGAATATAAATTTTCTTTTTAAAGAATGATGGATATGGTATGAAAACATAATGGTCAATCCAATACTTCCTACCATAATAAAACTACCAATATTGTTCTTGAAAATTCCCATCCATCCAAAGATGTTACAGGGTTCATAACATCATGAATGATATGACACTCCCAAAAATGGAAATACTCTTAACCTCACACCATAGTTTAATACCAACTCTATATCCCATGATCAATACATCACCGAATGAAAATACCATAATGGCCAAAACTACTCATTTTCAAGTGCTAACCCATGGAATCACCTCTTCCAACATTCTGGTAACTATTTCCATGAAAATAGTTCAATTTCATCTTATAATGAGGGCGAAAACCCTCAAAAATAAAATTGTATAATACCCACCATATGAAATAACCTATACTTCTTTTCAAATGAAAATTCAATAGATTTTATTACTACGTTTCTGTTGCTCCTCTCCTAGAATTCTAATGTCATGTTAGGAAACAACTACTTTTAACCAACCTCCAACACCATGTCTCCCAACAATGCATGTCATGGACCACCCTTTGGACACCTTTCTAATGGTACCCAATTTATTTTCTAGATATATTTCATAATAGGTGATTTCCATTTATTTCAACTAAATATTTAGGTAAAAATTCCTATAAGTGAATCTTTATTTATCATCTTCCATTGGCCTACTCATGGAAATGACAGATTTCATTCCACAAAGTCATAGAGTGTAACTATCATGTGTCATCATTAACATCAAATATAATGGGTTTAAACTCCCATAACACCTAATAATAGAAACTAAATAATTATTCAAAGATTCTGTAACCATAATTTCCAAGATAATATTGTTACAAAGTATCTCAATCTTGACACACTAGGAGATCCCTAGGAACTCTTATTAAAAAATGGGTACCTCACATCTTCTAAGATTTAACAAAGGACTTATATCCCCATGGAATCATTTAATCATCATAGCTACACATATTCATTCTGAAGCATGTTAGAATTATGAACATGGTTATCTTCCACCCAGATCCATTCCAGTCATGAGTTTCCTCCTCTTCTATAACCACACTCCTAAAACAAAACATAGTGGTTTATAGGGAAAGGAATCCAAATAGTCTTTCCCATTGATCTTAGTTTCCATACCCAATAATCTAGGTTTATTTCTTAGAAACCAATAAAATTATCCTTCATATGTCAAAAACCCATGCATCTATCTCAAACACTAAAGCATGTGCTTGTGATTCAACTAAAAGGAAACTGCCTACAGGGTCTAACCCTCATCTTTTTTTACCCCAAAATATATAGACCACTAACTCAATAGTGTCCAATTCAAAAAAAATGGCCTCTAGCTCTCCCACCTAGCCATACCAGAAAGATCATATAATAAGGCCACTAATTCATCCACATAGTCCATATGTATTTTTTATAAGAACCATATCACAAATTAATTAGAGCACTGGGGGGGACATCCTTCTTTCAGCCAAAACAATCATATGAAACATAAGACGACTAAAAATAACAATAATAATGAAAACATAAAGATGGTAAGCGTACAATTTACCTATGGTGTAAATTAATGAAAACATGGCTTCAGTTATATAGGTTTTTAATTATATGTTATAGAGGTAATGAAATTATATGTTATATATGGAAACCCATTTTACTAGAACCCATTAATAAAGTACTAGTTTCAAGTAAAGGCATCAATTCCTTAATCTGTTAAGTAATCACCAGAAAAACATCTCTCTATCAGGCCATAATCCTCTCTAAACATCCCCATAAAGTACTTCTCAAAGGATGTTCATGGATTCACTATTAAATAATAATTAAATTTCCCTCACCATGTATTCTTGTATGATAGTACCACAAGGTTACTCTCACTAAAAATGTTCAGGTACCTACTGAGAAATGGTTGTCTAACAATCCCTCTCTAAAGAATTACATAACCCAAGAAACCTACCAGAGTTACTAACAGATCACTAAATACTTATTTTGACCTACTGAGGGTTACTGCACCATCTATATTGAATGTACTTTATTGGCTTCACAATTTCCAAGTAACATCATGGTGTCGACCAAATGGTCTATCATAAGTAATATATAATCAAGGTGGTCCAAATGAGTATAATACCCCCATGAGCTCATTTTAGAAAACACTATTTAGGTTGTTATTGGAACTTTAGACAACTAACCTCTCCATGAGTTATAAAATCACAAACATGTAGTCCTATAACAGGTGGACCCTAAATACTAAACAAGAAGCGTAAACAATGCCTATTGAATCCATAAACTAGTTATAAAAATGAAATCATTGGCCACTCACCCATAGGACATGTAACATAAATCCACAATAAGTCGTAACAATATGATTCACATATAAATTTTTGAAGGAGAAAATCCTATGAAACTCTTAACTTTCATATAAAAAATAGAATTCACATCCAAGGAAACCTATAAATCATACTGGAAGAGGTGTTCTCAATGAACCATCCTAATATCCATTGCATGTTCTAGCAAAATTTTTAATGCCCATATGTACCAACATTCAAAAAGTAACACAACCGGAAAGTAAATCCTCTAAAACCACTTTGTCATGTCCCACCCTAGATCACTCTATGAACATTAACGAGACTACTTTTCAACAAGGCCTCAAGTTCTCCTAGCCATACTCTATATTGTGTCTACTAGTAGTGAGGGTCTAGGGTGTTTCCATGGATATATATTGTCATTATATTATAGTAATTAAAATAGTGGTAATAACTAAGCATCAGTCATAGAATTAAATAATCTAAGTGATGAATAAAAAATATAAACAATTCTATAATAAAATTTAATATAGTAAAGTCTTGAAAATACATGCCTTGTATACAACAGTAAATAACCCACTAGGAAAATCACATATACGATATATTCACCTAAAAAAATATAATAGGATCTAATTACAAGTCTGAGTCATGTCACATACCTAGTATTCATAAATATTTATTTATATTATCCCAAACATAAGACTACACATAATAATATCTAATTGATTATACAACCATAGGCATCAACCTATCCAGCATGAATCCAGGTTAATCCTAAAAGAAACATAGGGTATATACACAAACTGAGGTACATGCATAGGGGTGAGAAATTAATCTCTATAGGATATCCCCAATGTTGATCCTATAAAATGTATTCATAATTACATATTCATAAAATATGAACAGCCAACCCAAGATTCAATAATAATCGAATAATAAGAATAAAACCACCTTAAACCCTTGGTTCCATGATCTTGATTGAATGTGCCTACATCATCCATTTCAGAAAATGCATCTGACCAATCTATTTCATCATAGGGGGATACATGTCTCAGCCATGGGCTCAATTATACATTAATATACCAAAATATAATATATATCACCATTTATCAACTATAAATTCATCTTGTATGGAATATGGTAGGATGCTAGGGATTCTAGGCATATTTCTCAATACATGAGTAACTAGTGGTACCAATCCAATGTCTCTATAATCCAAATTATTGTAGAATTTTGGATTCTTAGGTCACCTTACATGCGAAATAAAGACTATAAAAACCATAATTATTTCTTAAGAGGATGAACCATAAGAAATATATATGGAATATAGTCTTAATCCAAGATGAATACTTGGAATTCTTTAATCACAGACTCAATAGCCCGCTTCTAGATAGTTATGGGTGATCCTATCAGGGTGTGTACACCTAATTCTGTGGAGTATCCTAGTCATAAATCAAGGATATCATAATCAATCCCCAGTGATTTCACAAGAATCTAGTGCTCTAGGTAAGTGTGGTAACCCAAAAACATTTAGAATCGCCAGGATTTTAGCATTCTAATAATCATGGGAGACATGATAACTAAGAATGTTTTCTAATATGCATATGGAATCCTCCATTGTTTTCCTAGTCTAGGGTGGAATCATAATGATACAAGGAATTTAGGTAATGGTGTCCCTAGATGTTGGTTCTTTCCCACCAGTAATCTAAGGCTCTATAGGGATGAATCCAAGAGATACAACGAACTGAACTAGAAATATCTTATATTAATATAAGGATCATAGGATAGGTCCTAATATGTACCTCTATCTATACCCACAATTCTATAAAATCATTTAAGGACCATACTCTAATCTTTAATAATCACACCAAGAAATTACATCTATATCAATAGTAATTATGTGAACTTATAAATAAAAGTGCGGGTTGGTTGAGCACATAAACCCATAACTAAAGTTATAGACCCTTATGCTTACATATTGTTTATGGGTTCTATAGAGACACCAACATCCATCAATACCCAATACGTCAATGCACTCACTTAGAGTCGATCAACCAACGGGACACCCACTGGCTCCCCTAGTCAAAAAATTAGGAGAGACATGACATGCGGGGTCCTCTTAGTCCTAACAAAAGTGAATTTATAACTCTCAAGATCCTAGAAATGGTACATAGGTAGAGAAATCAATGTTTGGGTAATATGGTTCAATAAATATTAAGAGGTATACCACTTGGATTCCTATCTATCATATCATAATGGGAGGCATCTCTCTTGCAGTTCTTAGTTACAAACTAGTCTCTTAGGACTACGCTCATCTTTTGAGGTAAACGTTCTTTCAAACACTGTCAACACATAAAATAGACAATTGGTCTCAAGTAAAAATCCAATTAAATATTGTTATAGTTAGATGGATCATGGAACATACCAGTTTATAGATTTTAATCTAGGTTCTCTCAAATTTCTAACCTAAATGCCACCTCAAAACAAAACATAGTCCCACTAACAAGGGAGTTCAAAAAGTTACAACAACCAAAGACCATGTTGATCTCATTTTATTTCCTCTAACAATTTTCATAACCCTAATATTGGTATAATCCCACATATCACTCTACTATGATTATTGTATTCAACAAGTGGAGGAATAATCACTAGACCATAGATTTCTTACCCTAAAAGGAATCATAGGAGTCCTTAATTCACCATAAGGTTTCTACCATAATTATATATACTAAAAAATACTTGATATGGAAAACAATATCCTAAAATTATTACCCCATGGTGTAGAATAATCAAAACCAATCATATGGGTAACAAGGTTGTAGTACATGGTGTATACATTGGGTATATGGCATGTACTCCAAAACCTCCACCATGGTCATGTACTTTGGCACAGCCTAGGTACACCATGGGTAATTCCATGTACTACTAAATGACTGGGGAATACATGTAGTCTAGGGATGTTCTAATATGTGGAGTGAATCATCTAGGATCTATTTGTGTAATACTACATTTCCATGTCCCCTTATTTAGGTTTTATTACCAAGTACTCATCCACATGACTATTTTGGACTAATTGGAATTTACACTGAGTACAAAGAGTCTAGTCCCAAGAACTCTTTCTACCTAAGTACACAGCTACATGTACCTTTACCACTACAAGACATGTACTAAAAGGATAAGTAATGTTGTTTTAAAAACATAGAATTTTAAAATTAGGAAAAAAACATGGTGTAATGCCTCGTATTTTCTATGTTTTATTTTTGGAAATTACTTAGATTATTTTCAAGACTAGGTACTAAGATGGTGGGAGAATCTAAATCCTAGTGTGCCTAGAATAAATTTTATAAATATATTAAATATATTAAATAGAATGCACATTTAGTTTTCTTGAAAAAGAGAAATAAATTATAAATGGGTTCCCATATCATAAATCTGAGGTAGCATTGAGTTCATAACACAAGGTTTAGCCTAGGCGTTACATAAACATGGTCAATATAGGACATTTTTGGAAAATATATCATTGGAATAAAATGAATAAAATAATTGATTAAATTTTTGTATTTTTTGTTAACACTACAATGTAGAGGCCTAATTTCCCTTCGTTTAAATTCGCACTTATGAAAAAATTCCATGGTTAGCCGCCTAACCCTACAAATAATTGGAGGTCCATTTGATAGCATGGAACAAGATTCCATTGGTGGAAAATGACCACATCAACGATAGATTAAAAGAAAATGATCTAATTGAAAAATTTCACTAATGAGTACAATTCCATATCATTATTCATCTATGATTGATCCAAATCAAGGTAGGGCAGTTGTTTGATTTTTTTTCTTTACTTATTCTTGATTCCTATTGTGAACATATATTAATCAGCCAATGGATTAATCTGTGGATCATGCATATTTTCAAGATGGGTTTATTGTGGGGGTGATTTTGGGAGAATTACTTTAAATTTTTAGTTCTTAATTTTTGTTCTAATGGAAATGAATCGAGATCAAAACAAACATTGATCAGGGTTAGTTCCTCTCACATTTTCTTGTGAATTTCTCTCCCCATTCTTCATTCACTGTGGTCATTCTCTATTTGTCCAAAGGTTTTACATATCACAATAATCTTAACATTATGAACCCATTTCATAGAATAATGACCTGGTATCACAGATCTGGTATTCACACAATACGATGGTGGTGTTCTAATGAAGAAGACATTGAATCAGATGAAATAGGTACCAAATTTTTGTGTTAATCATCCTGTAATAAAGAACGAAGATGATCCTATTTTGGAGTGGATCGAAGGCCTGAAATGTTTTGATTCGTTGCTGGAAAGGTTCTTTAAGGAATTATTCAATATTTTTTGGTTGATGTACGACTTTATCGGAGGTTGGAACAATGGAGAAGACAAGTGGATCACATATCATGAATTCTAGAAAATCGTGATTCAAACAGAATATAATTAGGATCTACAAACTATTTGGGGGCCCTTTGTGGACAATAGGGTTTCGAGTAGGAGTTAAGGATCACATGGAGTGGAAAATCTCCTCTAAGACTCAAGATGTACCTTAGAGGGTAAATGAACATGGGTTGGGGAATTCCATGTAATCCCCCACATAGACATGGCATCGACCAATTACATGACCTAAGACATATACTTGTACATGGGCACATGTATAGGGGAGGGATCCATTTACTGGCACAAGGTTAGACTAGAATGGTATACTACAAGCCATATACTTATATAAATACACAAGAAAGATACAAATCTCATTTACATAGGAAGGACCCGAGATTAAGAGACATGATGTATGACCACTTCTACACATCATGTACTTTATTATGCGTGTCATAGAGGCTTAGTTATTCATCTATGAGAAAAGTTTCATTAGGTCGTGTTCCCCTTATCATTTCCCTAAGGGTTATTATAGAATCATCTCTAACACCTGGAAACATAATCCCTTTAGTAGAACTTCATGGATATAGTTGTTGGAATCCATCTGAGTCAATAGGAGTTAGAACCTTTATTCATCTTCGTTCCCTAGGTGGAGTTATTAGTATCATTGTAAACATCACTCTATGGGTGTCAATACTTCACTTAGTAGGATCATCCAAATTTAGTTTTTGGTATAACCCCACATCCTTGAGAGTGATCCTCATGTGTTTATTTTATTCCCTTAAAACCATTATAGTGTACTTATAATGATAAGACACGATGAATACTACATCTCATATAGACATCATCAATGTTATCAAACTCAGTAGTGTGTTCTCTCGAAGGAGTGATTTTTGGAATGTTAGAGATGGAATCCTAGGCTAGTATATTGTCGTTGTGACTCACCTATAAACTGTGTGTCTTTTTAGAGTATACCTAGATATTCTTATTATATATATTTTAGACATATACTGATGTAGAGATAATTTTATTTCTATTTTGTATAATTTGTGGTTTCAGGTTGTACTCTTTCGTATTTTTATACTCACCCCTACACAGGATATCCACATACATGTCATTTCATGTGCATATGATCTACCTTTTTAAAGATTCCTATAAGTACCCGGAGTATACGGTGATTAGTGAAATTGGACAGACTAAGGTGTGTTTATACATCATTGACAAAAGTCCCCAATAGTTAATTTCTAGATAGATTGGTGTTTCAAACTATTTATTTTGGGATTTTAATTGGCCCTATTTATTTTCATTTAATTCCTATCATACACTGGTTTTTGGAGTTAGTTGCATGAATTCATGGTTTTTTAGTTGTTTTTAAATTTCCACATTGAATAGGCTTGGATATGGATGCATGTGTACAAGTACATCGGATAAGGTCTCCCATGTAAGTGATATGCCTAATGGGTGCTAGTCACTAGCCCCTGGCCTATTGGATGTGAGCTTCAGTAGTCACGGTATAGGCCCTATTGGGATGGGTCATGAAAGAGTTGTATTAAAGAGATCGGTTATACTTTATGACCAAAGACTATGATATTGGTTTTTGGAAACAGTGTTAAGTGTTTTGAGTTTTTCTTGTTGGAAAAGGACTATAGTGTTGGTATGGAATCCAATGTATCTGTACACCAATACTCTGGTCACCAAATTTTCAACATTGTACATGATAAAACTAGTTGAAAGGAAAAAATGGTACATGTATCATATAGAAATTGGTTTTAGTTTCTATTTCCTTCTTGATTCAGTTCTCCATATATACTCATTGATCATGTTACATCTGTTTTACATTCAACATTCCTCCATGATGTATTCTAGCTAGGATTCAGCATGATAATGAAGATAATCCCCTCATTTATGAGGTGTTGATATATGGACCAGTTTTCAAGTGGTTACCTATATGTGGTGCACCATCTTTACTTCCACCTATTGAATAGAATGTGGTACCAGTAGTACCAGCAGATGAGGTGTGCAAGCTCAATGTGCATCATCAATTTTAGTGGCAGATACCCCTTAGGTTCGGAGGATAGCCTAAAATATACGTACATGAGGACTGTATTGAGGTCGTGACCTGAGTTTCCAATCTAGTTAGGACACAATCATATCGTATGGTGGTCCTGGTAGCGATCCTTCTTCACGGCTCGACAGGATGATGGTGGGGTTTAGTGACCCAGTTTTATGATGAGGTGACTATTTCCTGGGTAGATTTTGAGATTCTTATAGAGAGTATTTTTTACCAGTTGTGTTGAGGGGTTTGTGTATCTAGGAGATTTTATAGCTCTAGCAGTGTAGCACAATAGTAACTAAGTATTCCGAGAGATTTATCATGTCACGACCCATCCTCGGGGCCTGTGTTGTGACTACCCCAAGCCCGCCTTCCATAGGCCAGGGGCTGGAGACTAGCACCAAGGTGTAAATCCCAAAAAAAGGGAAGGCATTGACTTTATATAGTAAACAAGTACAATAGAGTATGCAACACAAGTAAGCACTAAGTTAACTGAGTACAAAAAGTAAGTGCTGATAGCAAATGGTCCAGTATACAAACTCAACTAAAAGTACATAACTGCTAAAAGACTAGTACAATAACAGTAAAGTAAAGTAGAAACCACTGAGTCATCATCCGTAAATCCCACCTGAAGTGTGGGTACATATAGTCTCCTCCACACCTCGGGTCTGTCTGTCTACTCCGAGTATGCCTCACCAAGTGGTCCACCTTTGGGTACCGTCCAGCTCTACAAGCCTCTACCATGATCAGCGTTGTCCATTATCTGCATCCAACACAACGTAGTGTGGGCATAGCCCATGCAGGGGTGAGTAAAACGATAATCAGTAGGAACCCCGAGACCCCCGAAGGTCTCCCAGAATCCATGAAGGATAAACCACAAATAAAAGATACAATCACAAAGTATCAACCAACGCTACTTAGATATATTCCCATACATATACCAAAGTCATCAATCCCAGTTCGGCTCTAACTCTCAATCCCAAGTACAACCCAGTCCACACAGGAAAGAAGTCAATCACATAAATGATAATGATTGAAAGTAAAGACTCATATCACATAGGTATAGATCTTTCATAAAGTGATAAATATAATAAGAAGTAGTCACCGATTCATCTAAGCTGTCGGACCCACATAGGATACTAGACCAGCTAAGCTGTCGGACCCACACAGGATTCTTGTGCAGCTACTCTGTCGGTCCCACATAGGATACTAGAACCGAATTCAAACC
Organism: Viscum album; assembly: GCA_963277665.1. NCBI lineage: Eukaryota > Viridiplantae > Streptophyta > Magnoliopsida > Santalales > Viscaceae > Viscum > Viscum album. The sequence continues at coordinate 1,320,940,016 of OY728142.1, forward strand.
GTCAGACCCACTGTGGATTCAAGAACGGTTGTCACCACTGCCGAACCCACGAAGGATTCTAGTTCAGTTTTCATCGTCGTTTAACCCATGGAGGATTCCAGTAGATTTTACATCATCGTCGAACCCAGGGACGATCCCAGTATGGTAGTCATTGCAGTCACAGCTAGCTCTAGGGTTCTCGCACACAGCACACTCGATTCCGGGAGGGTCTGCTCCTCGATCCAAGGGGTCGATATATCAACTACCACAAAGTCTTAAGTTGATGTATTCTGAAGGTCTTCCATGTCATTGGGGGATAATCCAAACAAAACATATCCATGATAATGTGTACAAGACGACCAAGACATTTACCAAAAAGTACATGGCATGTTGGTATACGGAACACGCCGTGTAGTCAGACCATAGGCACTGCCTGTGTGCAACGGCCTGTGTTGAAGGGCTGGTCATGTAGAAAAGTAAGTACATGGTGTGTGGTAATGTTACATGTCGTGTCCAGACATCTGGGGTCGGCTCCATGTATGATTTCCATGTGTCCCTACATGGCCTCAACCCGTGTTCTCAAACCTCTGTAATTGGTACACGGGTTAGCCCGTACCACTGGACATGTCTGGCCGTGTGGTAGATTACATTCTTGTGTCCTCCACACTGTGTCTGTGTATCCCTGGGATAAATGCTGAGTCTCGTGAAGCTATTTCTTCCATTCTACGTAGAGAGTACACGTTGTGCCTCTTGGCCATGTATTTCTGTCTGTGTCTGTGTATTTCCCAAAATGCACGCTGAGTATCGCGTAGCCACCACCTCCTAGTTGTGTGGTGAGTACACGCCGTGTGATAGAGGTCGCATGTCGTGTCTTATCCGTCTGATGTCTGAAACCCTAGCCACTGAATTTTTGTACTACACGGCGTGTTCTCTAGGAGTACACACCATGTAGTCTGGCATTTTCCAGAAATGACGCCTCTAGCCAGAGCGCCTCCCTTGATGCCCATTCTTCATTCCTACGGTTCGTTCATCATGAGACTTAAGACTCTAGGTCACCCCGATGTCCCGAAGTTGATTCTAGTGTTTTTGGGCGTCCAATCGTCTCTGAAAACACATTCTGAATTCCCAATTGAAGAACGGTCAAGGAACAGTCCATCCCATTCCGTTCTGATCCGTCACCCGCTATTTTTGTCGCACCTCCTCTAGGTCTCCATGATATTGTTTCTTCAATTTTTGGATCATTGCATCACATAACGAACTCGTAACGATCCATTGATCATCCCCATGAAGAACATTAAGAACCACCGACAATCACAATATTGATGGAGGATTCAAACTGTGTTTGTTTGACCTGGTCTCTCCACATTAGTTCGGTAGCCGGTGGTTAAAGAGAAACAAAACAATAAGAAAAGAAGATTCAATATTTATCCCATCAAACCACACCCCTTCCTTGGAAAATCTTCGCCATAGTTCAGCGTCGTGGAAGACGGCGTCAGGGGAAGATAGTGTTAACTCATTGACGTCGGGGAAGAAGAGCTGAGGATGGTGCGTCATCAGCATTCCATGTCGGTGGCTCCTTCTCCATTGATTTGGCCGAAGAATGAAGGTGATGATGACATTTCGTGGAGGTTCTTCGTTAGAAGGATTGTGTTCTTTCTTTGAGATAAGAACACCCTTTTCTATTACTCTAGAGCTCCCACAAAGTTCTAACACAAACAAGTGCCAAAATAATATAATATCTAGGATATTATTTTATTCACACAAGTAATTCAAAATTCAAACAATTTAATTAATTAATTAATTAGGTTGAACTCATTAATTAACATATGTTGTCAAAAATTTAAATAGAGATAGGGGGAGGTGAAGATAACTCATAAATAAGGAGGTTGTCGTAATAAAGGAAGTGGAATTAATTGGGAAGTTTGAGGGGAGTTATGGGATATGAAAAGTTGGGGCTCGTGTGGGACCCACCTCTCAAATATCCACACATGGGAAGTTAGGTGGGTTTGGGCCCCAATAATAACTTCCCATGGGAGGAATTAACTTCCATTGATATATAAAATTGTTCTAAACAATGTTATTTATCCTGTTAATTAAACATCAATTTTTAACTTTCAACCCGCATAAAACACAACTGTGGTAAAGGTCCCCTTAAGAAATTACCGGCACTGCGAGTTCATCGGTGTCCTCAGATTTCGATTCCATGCACCGGTTCAAAAGATAGAAATACCTGCACGTACGTTTTCTGAATGTACCTAAACAAAACTTTGTAAATTGATTCCGAGCACACCAGGCCTCGGAATCAAGTGTCGTCAGAAGCCACAGACTTGCAAAATTCCAAAAAATTATGAAAAAAAAACTTCCTTGAAAATTTAGGGTCTTTACATTACTCCCACCTTAGGTATTTACATCCCTGTAAAGCCACAACACACACTAGGAAAACAAATGGGGATACTGAGCTAGCATCTGAGCCTCCCACTCCCAAGTGCTCTCTTGGAGGTTCCTGTGCTGCCAGAGAACAGGCACTATAAGAATCAACCATCCACGTAGGACCAGTTTCTATCGATCCTCAATCTCACCAGGACCTTCGCAAATGTCACCCCATCATTGATGTCCAGCTCTCCGTGATCGATGATGTGGGTCGGGTCGTGCACGTATCACCTCAGGTGAGATATGTGGAAGACGTCATACACCTGGTGCAACTGGGGTGGAAGGGCCAGGCAGTAAGCCACCTGGCCTACTTTGATGATAACCTGGAATGGTTTGATGAAATGCAGAGATAACTTTCCGCCCTGACCAAATCTCTGTAGACCCCGTTGAGGTGAGACCCGTAAGAAGACGTGGTCGCCATCCTCGAACTCCCGTGGTCTCTGCCTCCTATCAGCATAGGACTTATGTCTGCTCTATGCAGTCTTCATCCACTCCTGGATGATCTGCACCTTCTCTATCATACCCTAATCCATATTTGGTCCTACAAGTGCTGACTCTCCAAGGTCAGTCCAGTAGAGTGGTGATCTGCAAGGTCGGTCGTACAGTGCCTCGTATGGTGTCATCCCGATGGTGGAGTGTTAACTATTGTTTTACACAAACTCCACCAAGGGTAGGTGATCCTCCCAACTACGACCAAAGTCAAGGACACGTGCACATAGAATGTCCTTGAGTGTTTGTATGGTCCCCTCAGTCTTTCCGTCCGTCTGAGGATGGAAGGCGGTGATCAGATGCAGTTGTGTCCCAAAGGCCTCTGGAAACCCCTTCCAAATCCGAGAAGTAAAATGAGCATCACGATCAGATACAATAGTCAATGGCACACTGTGAATCCATACAATCTCCTGAACATAGTGGCGTCTCATGCTCTCTACTGAGCCCTGCTCTCTGATTGGTAGGAAGTGTGCTGACTTGGTGAGTCAGTCTACGATCTCCCAAATAGAGTTGTGTCCACTGGATGTATGTGGAATCCCGATCACAAAATCCATGGATATCCCATCCCACTTTCAATCTGGGACCTCTAAGGGTTGTACCACGCCTTCTGGTACCTGGTGCTCCGCCTTCAATTACTAACAAGTGAGGCATCGTGAAACAAACTCTACTATAACCTTCTTCATGCCTAGCCACTAGTGCTATCATCTGAGGTCCTCGCACATCTTCGCCACTCCTGGATGTAATGCTAGAGGGGAAGTGTGAAAATCCTTCAACACTTCCTCCTACAGTGCAACTGGTACCATTGTACATCCCCTGAATAGGATGATGTGCTCCCCTCCTTCAGAAAATCCATCAGGCACCTTCCATGTGGATATCTGAGCACATCGCATATCACAGTCAACGTCCCCACACTGTACCTCTTTGACTCGCTGAAGGAGTGGAGGATTTACTGTGAGAGACTGTAGAAAAGCTACTCTATCTCTATCAACAATGGATATCTGTAACGCGGGTAGCTACTCAGTCACCTCTCCTAGTAGCTGAATGCCTAATCTCCTGTTGAGAGAATCAGCCACAATGTTCCCCTTCCCAGTAGTATAGACTATCTCAATGTCATAGTCCTAGAGGAACTCGAGCCATTGCTGCTATCTCATGTTCAGGTCCTTCTGCAAGAAGATGTACCTGAGACTCTAGTGGTCAGAGTAGACTGTAAAGCGCTTTCCCATCAGATAGTGTCTTAACATATTCACGGAAAAGACCACTGCTTCTAACTCCAGATCATGGGTAGCGTAGTTTTTCTCGTGTTGTCTCAACTTCTATGAACCATATGCGATCATTGCTCACTCCTGTATTAGGACACTCCCGAGTCTAGTTCCTGATGCGGCGTAGTAAACTACATACCCTACGCCCTCCTCTGGTAGCCTCAAGATGGGTGCACTAGTCAGTCTCTATCTCGGCTCGTAAAATCTTTTCTGACATCTATCTGACCACACGAAGGGTTTCCAATTCTTTGTCAATGCTAAAAGTGGTGCTGAAACTCTAGAGAAGTATGGAACAAATCATTGATAGTATCCAGCCAGACCCAGGAAACTATGCACCTTCATCATGCTCCTAGGTGGCTCCCAAGCAAGTATTACCTCGATATTCATAGGATCCACTGCAACTCCTGCCTCTGAGATGACTTGTCCCAATATGTGTACCTTGAGAATCCATAACTGGAACTTCGAGAGCTTACCATAAATCTGGTGCTCTCAGAGTGTATCCAGTACAACCCGTACATGGTAGGCATTCTCCTCCTCAGTAGTTGAGTAAATCAGTATGTCGTCGATGAGGACTACGACAAAACTATCAAGGTAAGGCTGGAATATCCTGTTCATGGGACTCATGAACACTATGGGAGCATTGGTTATGCCAAAGGGCATAACCAAGAACTCGTAGTGGGCATACCGACACCCGAAGGTCGTCTTCTGCACATCCTTGTCTTGAACTCTGAGTTAGTGATAGCCTGACCTGAGGTCTATCTTCGAGAACCATCTTTCCCCCTTGAGCTGGTCAATGAGGTCTTCAATCCTTGAGAGTGGGTAATTGTTCTTCAAGGTCACCTAATTTAGGCGACGGTAGTCGACACACAGTCGTAAGCTCCCATCCGCCTTCTTGGAGAACAAAATCGGATAAGACTAGGGTGAAACACTGGGTCGGATGAATCCCTTCCCCTGAAAGTACTCCAGCTATACCCACAGCTCACGAAGCTCAGCAGGCGCCATCCGATATGCTGGAGTAGATAATGGTGATTTCCAAGGATATAGTTCTTTGTATAAGTCTACCTCTCAACGATGAGGTAGTCCTGGAATGTCGTCAATAAAAACATCCACATACTGATCCACCACAAAAGGAAAACTTGGACTCCTTACATCAACTGCTCTGAGGATGAGACTAGCCAAAAAATGTGTGATTGACTACCCTCTCCTCTGCATAAGTCCATCTTGTGCTGATAAGGCTCCCTTCTCACTAGTGAAGGTGAAACTGCTCCCATCTGTGTAGATACACCACACTTTGCGCCTAATGAAGTCGGTATGATCTTGTATTGTAGAAAACCAGTCCATACCCATGATGACGTCGTAAGGCCTTGAGTCGCTACAAGAATATCCCAACCAAATCCCTCGCCTCCTAGAGTAAGCTCTCACTGCCAGCACCAGTGCATAATCGTCGAGTCTGCTCCTGTAGGAGTATCTAGCCTTAAGGATTGAGCCAACGGTTCCATCAGAATCTTCGAGCTCTGAACAAGGGCATCGATAATAAAAGAATGACTTGAACCTGTGTCTATCAGTACTAAAGAAAGGTTGGAATAGACACAGATAGTTCCACGAATAATCTAAGGTACACCGTGGTCGTAAGCCTCCACTGCCCAGTGCTGAGCCTGCCTCTGTCCACCAGCTCCCTATAGTCGGGGTGGACCTCCTGGTGGTGGTGGTGGTAGATCCTAAAACGTCGTCCAACACCTGATGCTCAGCCAGCTCCCCTGCCTCATATTCCTGCTCCCTACGGACCACCACGGTCGAACCTTTGCCTCTGCCTAGGAAGTCCCTCCACTGTCTACTGCTCATCTGCATGGAGGGTCGGGCAGTCTCGAGCCATGTGACTCTGCCCGCCGCATGCATAGCACTACCTGCTCCTCGTATATCTGGCTCTATTTCGGGTGCCCCACACAACCGAACCTGTATTCCAAGGTCTCTCTCTTGATATCTTGGTCCACATAGACCTCTATGACATCTTTCTATTGATGGCTACAGAAGACTCCGCTATGTGTCGCCCTACGGTGGGTCTCCCTACTGGTGTCAGCTCAGCGAGAAATATCTCCACAAGAAGGGCTCGCTCCGGCATTCCCTCCTGCATCGGAATGCTGAGGGAGATCATCAATGCCTTGATCTCGTGCCTCAGTCCCTACTAAATGGTCCGGGGTCGGAAGAATGGGTCACGTACCATGTCCGTGGAGTAGCGCGAGAGGTCGGTACATCTCGCTGAGTACTGAGCTACTGTCATGTTTCCCTACAGTAGATGAAGTAACTCCTGGAAGTGCACCACATGGAGGGTGGCAGGAACAAACTCTGAGCGGATGAGACTCTCAAAGTATGTCCAAAATAGAGATGCTTCATCATGAATCTGTAACATCAATCTCCACCATCTACCTGCTGCTGTGTGTAGTAGACTCGCAGCAAGGATCACCATAAGGTCAGCTGGTGTCCCTACCAATCTGAAGACTCTAATGATAGCCTCCAGCCAAACCTCGGCTGCCTGAGGATCCGTCTCTCTATGAAACCTGGGCGGCCTCTGTCTCTGAAACTCGTGCAACGCACTCAGGCAGTGTGCACTCTCTACTACTGGGGCTGGTGGTATTAGTGGCCCAGCGGGTAGTGGTACCACTGGTGCCTCCGCTCTGAAGGGGCCCTGCACTGAAGACTCATCGCTCAGTGGGGTGCCATCTCGCACGTAACTCGGAACCCTAGCTGTCTGCCTTCATGGGGTCATCCTGAAAAGTAACAGGTGAGCCACGGTTAATACATTATACCTGGTGAGCTAACAAAAAGTAATCACAAATAAATCTTTTGAAACACACACACAATTAGTGTTTTCTTGCACTGAGTCAGAAATCAGAGGTCAGGGTCCTGGTGTATGGATTGTCTGTCTGCTCTGAGTACGTCTCACCAAGTGGTCCACCTCTGGGTACCGTCCAGCTCTACAAGCCTCTACCACGATCAGTGTTGTCCGTCGTCTGTATCCAACACAATGTAGTGCATGCATAGCCCGTGCAGGGGTGAGTATAATGATACTCAGTAGGAACCCCGAGACACCCAAAGGTCTCCCAGAATCCACGAAGGATAAACCACAAAGAAAGGATATAGTCACAAAGTATCATTCAACCCAACTTAGGTATATTCCCATACATATACCTAAGTCATCAATCCCAATTTGGCTCCAACTCTCAATCCCAAGTACAACCCAGTACACAAAGGAATGAAATCAATCACATCCATGATAATGATTGAAATTCAAGACTCATCTCATACGGGTATACATCTTTTGTAAAGTGAAAATGATAATAAGAAGTAGTCACTGATTCATCTAAGCTATCAGACCCAAGTAGGATACTAGACCAACTAAGCTGTCGGACCCACGTAGGATTCTAGTACAGCTACTCTGTCGGACCCACATAAGATACTAGAACAGAAGTCAAACCATCGGACCCACTGAGGATTCAAGTACGATTTTTTTCACTACCGAACTCATGAAGTATTCTAGTACAGTCTTCGTCTTCGTAGAACCCACAGAGGATTCCAATACATTTTCCATCATCGTTGAACCCACAGAGGATTCCAATACGATAGTCGTTGCAGTCACAGCCAGCCCTAGGGTTCCCACACACAGCACCCTCGATTTCGGGAGGGTCTTCTCCTCAAGTCAAGGGGTCGATTCATCAACTAACAAGAAGTCTCAAGTTGATGTATTTCGAAGGTCCTCCATGTCATAGGGCCTAAACCAAACAAAACGTATCCAGGATACTGTGTACAAGAGGACCAAGCCTTTTACCAAAAAGTACACTGCGTGTTGGTATACAGTACTTGTCGTGTAGTCAGACCTTAGGCACTGTCCATGTCCAATGGCCTGTGTCGAAGGGCTAGTCATCTATAAAAGTAATTAAATGGCTTGTGGTATGGTTACACACTATGTACAAAAATTTGGGGTTGGCTTCGTGTACGCTGGCCATGTGCCCGTACATGGCCTCAACCCATGTTCTCCAACCTATGTAATTGGTACACGGGTTAGCTCGTACCACTGGCTATGTCTGGATGTGTGGTAGAGTACATGCCCGTGTACTCCAAACCATGTCCGTGTATCATCAGGATACATGCCGAGTCTCGTGAAGCTATTTCTTCCATTCAGCTTATAGAGAACATGTCATGCCTCTTGGCCATATATTTCTGTTCGTGTCCATGTATTTCTCAAAATAATTGGCGAGTCGCGCATAGCCGCCACCTCCTTGCTACGTGGAAAGTACACGCCGTGTGACAGAGGTCACATGCCATGTGTCAGCCGTCTGATGTCTGAAACCCTAGCCATTGAATGCTCGTACTACACATTGTGTTCTCCAGGAGTACATGTCGTGTAGTCTGGAATTTTACAGAAACGACACCTCTGGCCAGCGTGCCTCCCTTGATGCATGTTCTTCATTCCAATAGTTCGTTTGTCATGAAACTTCAGACACTAGGTCACCCCGATGTCCTGAAGTTGATTCCTATGTTTTCAGGTTTCCGATCAGCTCCGGAAACACGTTTTGAATTCCCGCTCGAAGAACGGTCAAGGAACGGTACATCCCGTTCCGGTCCGATCCGCCGCCCGCTATCATCATCGCACCTCCTCAAGGTCTCTGTGATGTTGAGTCTTCAATTTTGGGATATTTGTAACGCAATAAAAAACCCATAACAATCCGTTGTTCATCACCCTGAAGAACATGAAGAACCACGGACAATCACAATAATGGAAGAGGATTTGGACTGTGTTAGTTTGGCCTGATCTCTCCACATTAGTTCAGTAGCATGCAGTTAAAGAGAATCATAACCAGAATAAAAGAAGATTCAACGTTGATCCAATCAAAACACACCCCTACCTTAGAAAACATTCATGGTATTCGAGCGTCGCGGAAGACGTCGTCGCGGGAAGACAGCCTCAACTCGTTGACGTCGGGGAAGATGAGTCGAGGATGGCACGTCATCGTCGTTCCTTGCGGCTGGATCCTTCTCCTTTGATTTTTCCAATGATCGAAGGTGATGATGATGTTCCTTGGAGGTTCTTCATTGGAAGGATGATGTTCTTTCTTTGAGAGAAGAACACCCTTCTCTATTTCTCCATAGCTCCCAAAAAGTTCCAACACATACAAGTTCCAAAATAATATAATTGCTAAGCTATTATTTTATTCACACAAGTAATTCAAAATTCAAACAATTTAATTAATTAATTAAAGAGGTTGAACTCATTAATTAACATGTGTTGGAAAAAATATAAAGAGAGAGAGCAGGGGAGGTGAAGAGAACTCATAAATAAGGAGGTTGTCATAATAAAGGAAGGGGAATTAATTGGGGAGTTTTAGGAGAGTTATGGGAGATGAAAGGTTGGAGCACGTGTAGGACCCACCTCTAAAATATCCACACAAGGGATGTTAGGTGGGTGTGGGCCCCACTAATAACTTCCCATGGGAGGAATTAACTTCCATAGATATATAAAATTGTTCTAAATAATTTTATTTATCTTCTTAATTAAACCCCAATTTTTAACTTTTAACCCGCATATAATGCAACTGCGGTAAAGGTCCCCTTAAGAAATTACCGACACTGTGAGTTCATCGGTGTCCTCAGATTTCAATTCTGAGCACTGGTTCAAAATATAGAAAAACTCGCACGTACGTTTACTGAACGTACCCAAACAAAACTTCAGAAATTGGTCCCAGGCACACCGGGCCTCGGAAGTAAGTGCTGTCAGAAGCCACAGACTCACAAAATTCCATAGAATTAAGAAAAAAAATTCCCTTGGAAATTATGGGTCTTTACATATCAACCTCTACAAGTACTCGATAGATATGGTTTGATAATAGTTATTCGGGGCTTAGACCTTTGAGTGAGGTGTGCATATTGACATCCAAGATAATTGAATCCCTCTATTATTTCCTACCAATGATGTGGTTCTAGAGAGATCTTTTTCCATGAGACTTTCTTAGCTGATAAGATAAATCAAGAGGTTTCCGGCAGTGGGAAATCATGAGAATATATCTCAGCAGTAGGGAGACTTCATCAGTCTCAAGAGCTTGTACAAGAGAGAGTTTAAAGAGGAGGTTTCAAGATATATGGTCTTCCATTTATGGATCACAGGGTGGGTTCATCTATCCCTGAGAAATTTGGTGCAACTTGTGTGATGGTAGGATTCATCTTACCTGAGATTGATGAACTGTTGTATAGCTGACAGATAGATCATAGATGGGACAGTGAGGTAGTTTCAACATCAAGAGTAGATAGGATCACAGGGTGGAGGACATGGAATAGGAGATAGGAGAGAAACATGAGTTGGTTTACACTTCAACTTGTTATCACCACCACACACAGGTTGTCCAAACCATGCTTCAGGAGCTGGAGGAAAGGGGCAGGAACAACTACAAGTAGTCGAAGCATATAACCCATAGGCTCTGGGAATGATTAGAGTTATGATATGTATCTTTTATAACTTAGTTGAAGTACTTATTGACATTGGATCTAGTCATTCATTTCTTTTCACATATCATTTTTGATACATAGATGTTCTGATTGAACCCTTGGCTCGACCATTATGCTTGGAAAATATTACTGTAAAAGACTCATTGATCATGAACTTATGTTGATAGAGTGACCTAATGAATCTAGGTGATAGTTTCTATTGGAATCTCTTGGTAACAACATCGAGTCCTTATGAATCCATTCTTAGTATGAATAGGTTGTCTATAGTTTATGCCCATATTGACTATTTTATGTTAAATATGTGGTTTGATCATAGTAACGAAACCAGGATTTCCTTTTTCAGTGAAAAAGAAACCCAAGAAATGTCGGATAGACTCGTTCATAGTATGTTTTAACCAATTACTCATAAATTTTCCAACCAAACTCTTGGTGTTGTGGATGTTATCAGTTTCCAGTTTCATTTAGTGGTGGTGGAGTATGAGGATGTATTCTCTAAGGATGATCCAGATTTTCCTCCCCATCAAAAGATAGACTTCTATATTGATCTACACCTCAGTATGGAATTGAAGTCTATGATAGCTTATCGTATGGGTCTCACATAGATTCACGAGATGAGGGTGTTGTTTGGGGACTTTAAGAGGAGGGTCTTTTTTAGACCCAATGTTTCACCCTGGTCACCACCAGTTTTGTTTCCCAAGAATGAATATTGAATCATGAGGTGTTGTGTGCACTATCAGTACTTGAACTAGGTGAGAGAGAAGAACGATTATTCACTACTATGGATAGATGAATTCATTGATCAGTTGAGAGTGGGTCTATGGTTTCTGGAGGATGACCTCAGGTCATGCAATAACGAATTTTGAGTATAGGATGAGGATATATCGAAGATTTCATTCAGTTGCCTCTATATCTACTATGAGTACATGGTGAATCCCTTTGCTATAATGAAAACCCCAAAAATGTCTAGAGGACTCATGAACTAGATCTTTTATAATTTCTTCAACCATCTTCTGGTAGTCTTCATCAATGATATCCTTGTTTAATTGGTATCTAGGGAGGAACATGTGAGACACTTGAGGATAGTTTTGAAAGTACACTGAGAGAACCATCTTTACAGAAATATCTTGATGTTCTAGTTATAAATTAACATGGCCCAGTTTTTGGGTCATGTTATATAAACAGATGGTGTGGTAGTGGACCCATCCAAGGTTAAGGCATTGTTAACTTTGGATCCAACCAAGAGTGTGATAGAAGTATTGATATTCCTTCGGTTAGAAGGCTACAATGAAATATTTAAACCAAATTTTTCCATAATATTAGCACCTATGACCGTTTTGACCCAAAAAAGGAAACCTTTATTATGGATAGAGAGTTTTTAGTAATATTTATAGTAACTGAGGCAAAGTTTGATGAGAAATCCCATCTTGAGATTTCTAGAGGGGGTATCAAGTACATAGTGTTCTGCAATGCATTAGGAACCAGGCGTGGATGTGTTTTAATGTAGAGGCAAGAAATGACTGCCTATGTTTCATGACAGTTGATACCACGTGAGAAGAACTACATGACCCACAATCTAGAGTTAGCAGTTGTAGTCTTCTCACTAAATATGTGGTTGCACTACCGAATGGGAGAGTGGTTTATCATCCACTCTGATCACAAGAGTCTCAGGTATATCTTATCTCATAAGGATCATAACATGAGACAGAGCTGATGGCTATAGTTCCCCTAGGATTATGAATTCCAAGCTATCTATAATCATTGAAAGGGGAATGTGGTAGTGGATTTTATTATTAGGAGATCTTGTTCACAGTTCTTGAACGAAGTGTCAGAGTAGTTGTTCTCATTGCAGTTATCCTTTATTATTGGAGATGGAGCATGTTACCTCTAGTCGTTTTTTACCACTCCACTTTTATATTGAGTTCGGTAGAAATATCTATGGGATTCCAACTATGAGACCCTATATATAGATATCCACAGGACATTATTCTAATGTATTTTCTAAAGGTGTGGAGTAGGTTGTTCTTTTTAGAGGACACAAGATGGTACTGGTGACGTTGCATGGGGAGGTTCAGAGAGGGTTTCATATATCTATTTTGGAGATACATCAAGGTGTGTAAATTACATACTAAGACCCCCATCATATTTTTTGGTGTCCAGTAATGAAGAAATGATTTTTAGAGTTTGTCTCTCGATATCTTACTAATTAAAAAGTGGAGGATGGGTGCCAAGTTCTAGTGGATTTAGCTCAACCCCTTAAGGAGGCAAAGTGGAGGTGGTATTTGATATCCATTGGATTAATAATGATCTTATCATGTACATCCATGGTACATGACACCAATTGGGTGATTGTAGACCAACACACCAAGTCATCCCACTTCTTAACTATATGAGAGAAGAGTTGAATATAGTGATTGGGACACCTATACTTTTAGGAGATAGCCTAAATCCATGGATTTCCATCAAATATTGTTTATTACCATGATTCTTGGTTCACATACCAATTGTGGAAGAGATTGTAGGAGGATTTCAGGACTCACTTACTCTTTATCATAGTGTTTCACCCCCAAACTAATGTCCAAACTTAGTAGATCTTTCAGGTTCTAGAAGAAATGTTACAACCTTGAATCTTAGACTTTGGTCTTACTTTGGAGGATCACCTACCACTGGTGGAGTTTATTTACAACAATAGTTACCATTACACCATCAATATGGAACCATTTAAGGCTGTATAGGGGTTACCTTGCATGTCACCTCATTGTTGGAATGACCCGGGAGATTCCACACTCATGGTCCTAGAGTTGGTGCGAGAAACTGCCATGAAAGTTCATATCATCTAAGAGAAGATGAGGATTGTACAAATCTGTTAGAAATCATATGTTGACTGATGAAGGATTCCATTGGAGTTCAAATAATGATATTATGTGTTGTTATGGGTTTCACCTCAAAGTGGATTATGGATATTGGGCATGGGTGAACTGTTATCACTTAAGTTCATTGGCCCTATCCATATACTATGTAAATTTAGAGAGGTGTTGTACTGGTTATCTCTACCGACACAGTTAGATTGGGTACACGATGAATTCCATGTGTCACAACTGAGGAGGTACGTGCATGACCCATCGCACGTTATCATTTTGGGAGATATAGTCATCAAGGATGGAGCTACCTTTCCTAAGTACCTGGTAGATATCAGGGATCAGTAGGAGACGATCCGTCATGTGTGATTGATTCCTTTAGAGTGTGTCTAGTTACATCATGTAAATCTTTAGGAGCGCACATTGGAGCTAGAGCCTTATAGTTTTCCTTAGTACCCATATCTTTTTTAGTAGACCTTGTTTTTTATTTTCCGGATGTAAAAATTCAAGGTAGAGTGAATGTGATGAATCATATTTTCCATATTTTATCTTTGAAATTGTATGGATTATTTTTGAGATGAGGTGATAAGATGGTGTGAGATCCTTAGACCTGGTGTGCCCAAAATAATTGTTTCAAATATATTAAATATATTAACTATCTCATATGTTCAGTTTTCTAGAAAAAAGTGGTCTAACATCTAAATGGGTGATCAAAAATATAAGGGCACTATTGAGTTTCAGAATAAAAGTTTTTCCCTAGTCATGACATAACCTTAGTCACCATGGTTCATTTTTGGAGAAACCATCATGGAAGTAAAATGAATAAAATAATTAATTAAATTATTTTATATGTTTTTCTAATGAAACGACAAACTAACCTATTTCCATTTCTTTTAAATTCACTCTAATGAATAATTTTTAGGGTTGGCCACAAAACCCTAAATTTAATTGGAGAGCCATTGGGGAGAATGGAATGAGATTTTTTTGGCAAATGATGACCAGATCAAGGAAGAAGACCGAAATGGGGTGGAATCAAAGGATCTAAAAAATGACTACAATGACGTATTATAATTCATCAGTGATTAATCAATATAAATGTAGGGTGGTTGTTTGAGTTATTTCATTTATATCTCCTTGATTTATACAATGAACATGGATCTATCAACCAACGGATTAATCTATGTATCATGCATATATTTAGGCTGGGTTCATTACAGAGTAATTTTTGGAGAATTAATTTAAATTTTTAATTCTTTGGTTTTCATTCTAATGGTAATGAATCAAGATATAAATGAACATCAATCAAGGTTCATTCATCTCATTTGTTCTTGTTCCATTCTCTCATGTTTATTTATTCACCATGGGAAATCTTTGTTTGGACTAGGGTTTGATATATCTCGATCAATCGATTGTTGCACCCCATTTATGGGAGAAAATAACCTGATATCTCTGATCTGGGATTGGTATGACATGATGGTGGTGCGATGATGGAGACAAATGTGAATTAGATGATGTATGTACTCTATATTCATGTTCTTCAGAAAAAAATGTCGAACGACTATGATCCAATTTTTTTAAAAAATCAATGGCCTGAAAGTTTTCTATCGGTGATGGATAGGTTCATTGGGGCATGATTCATTATTATCCAAGTTATGCACAACCAGATCAGAGACTGGAGAAGTGGAGAATATTTGTGGATTGCAGATCTAGGATTCTAAAAAATCTTTATTGGCACACCATGTGGGGACTTCTTTATAGTGGTTGGGGTTTCAAATAGGAGTTAAATATCACAGGGTGTGTGACCATGTCACACGAAGTGTCGAACCTCCCTAGAGACTTGGTGTGTCCCTTGAAGGTTATACAGACACAGTTTGTAGTAAACGGGTTGGAGAACGTAGTTTACTCCCCAACAGATGACCTGGTCCAAGTGCATGGGATAAGTTGTGTACTGGTTCATGGGAATATGTACATTGTAGTGATCCATGTACTGGAACACGGGTAGCCTACCTAGGTAGACTACACATAGTGAAATTATAAATAGACATGGGCATGATACACGGTCCATTTACACTGGTAGGACCTGAGGTCAAGCGATACAGCATTTGACCCATACTACACACGATATACATTATTATACATGGATTTAATCCATTTTTATCTATGCCTTGGAGAAATTTAGTTACGTTTAGTTTCCCATATTATTTCACTAAGGGATAGTATGGAATCATCTCTTAATCCTAGAATTATGATCCCTTCAGTAGGACTTTTGGGATAGTGCCATTGTAATCTCTTTAAGAGGCTCATAGTGAGATCCCCTATTCATTTTCATTCCCTAAGTGGAGTTCATGGTTTCATTGTGACCAACACAACATGGGTGATGATCCCCTACACAGCGGGTTAATCCATATTGAGTTGTTTGTATCACCCCATGACCTTGGGAGTGATCCTCATACATGTATCATATTCCTATCATACCATCATCATATACTTATAAGGCTGAGACCCAATGATAAATACCTCTCATGCAGACATCATCACTGCTAACAGACTCAAGAGTGTGTTCTCCTATAAGAGTTCTTTATGCAATCATTAAGCTAGAATGCTAGGTTGTTATACTGTGGTTGTGACTTACCTCTAGACTATGTGACTTTGTTGAGTATATCTGGATAATCTCATTATATGTGTTGTATACAAATACCTTTGTAAATATGACTTTATTTACTTTATTGTGTTATTTATGGTTTTGGAGTTTCATACTGAGTATTTTTATACTCACCCCTTCGTGGCCTTTTCCTACACAAGTCACATCTTGTGTAAATGATCAACCTTTTGACATAGTTCATGATATACAAGAACCAAATGGTTCTTAGTAAAACAAGACGGACTTAGGTGTGTTCTTGCAGCATTGAAAGTAGTCTCCAATACTTACATTCAGTTTGGACTTGTGTTTCTGACTCTTTTGGGTGGGCTTCTATTTGGAAATTTTAAATATACATTTTTCATACTCACGTTGTGGGATTTAGATGTATTCCTCCATGGTTGTTGAGTTTTTTTTACATTTCATCATTTTATAGGCTTGGAGATTTGTGTGTGTGTGTGTGTACTTAGTATAGGGCCTCTCATGTCAGTGATATGCATACTCAGTGCTAGTTTTTATCCCCTGTCCAAATGGATGCGGGCTTTGGGATTCACAAAATGGGCCACTATGGGATGGATCATTACCCATGGTTCATGTTAATGAAACCCCACATCATGTGATCAAGAATTATGGATGGGGAAACCCTAAAATGAGATTGAAATCCTTATTTTCTCTAAAATACCTATAGATAAGATCCCATAGGGTCCCTAGTAATCATAAAATTTCATTAAAAGTATAAATAAGAAAATATAATAGTATTTATGGAAAACATATTCTACTATCAAGAGGAATTTTTTTTAATATTCACCTGTATCAATGCCACTCAATTTATGAGCGTTGAACTGACTCTTCCAAAGCCCTTTGATGACACATCCCTTCTGCACTCCATATATCTATTTCTCTAACACTAACTATCTTCTCTCATCCACTACAAAGAGAATATTCAAATTCATATACATGATATTAAATTAAAGGAGGATAAATAAATTAGAAAATAACCTAATGAAATAGAAAAATGGGTCAAGGCCCAACCCCGATTCCTGATTTGAGTTTATTCCAGAACATAGAAATCTCCCCAATTATACACTCAAACATGGAGAAAAGATCTTAATTTTACACTCATTTTAAATGATATCAGTAAATTAATTATTGTAAATAATTTATTATTTAAATTATTAAATAAAAAAATCTAATTATTTTGTTGGAATTTGAATGTATAAGATTTCAACCAAACAACTATTTTTGGGTAACCACCCCACACCTGACCCAAAGGAGTTCTCAAAAGGTTTCTAATATTATATTTTAAAAGAATATTACTATCATAATTCTAATGATCATTCAAAAATAAAAAAAATCATATTAAATTCATACAAAACATAGGTCTCTACTCTATTTAGTATATCTTCAATAATTAATTTATTCTTCATGACATGATGTTATACATCATCCTTCTCAATAATCATATAATTTTATTTAATAAACCAACAATATTATCAATGATGTAATTTAATTTTATTATAATTTCTTCACTTATTCATTACACTATTATCTTAGGGATAATATCAACCCTTTGATAGAGTTTCTCTTATAACATACTAAACCTGGTCTCTATGCCACATACATTAATTATATCACACATTTCCTTAATATTATAGTTCATATTTTTAATGGTATCAATTTCAGCCTTATATTTCTCTACCTTCATTTTATTTACTTATTCTAGATTTGTTAAAAATATATATTTCAATTGAACTTCTAATTTTGGGAGTTTTTCTTTTGTGCTCAATTAATAAAACTACTCTTTTTCATTAAACTAAAAAAATTGATGAAATAGATGATGTGGTTACCTCATCTCTATAATTGTGTTTTAAAAATTTTGGTGACATGGATCCAACATCTTCAATATTTTAAGTAATATCTACTATGGAGTAAGATAATGATATACTCATGTAATCTATATTGTTATTATCCTTCCAAATAAAAAAACTTGTTGGATTCATTCTTATTAGTTTCCATATTCTTGATTAATGTTGTATAACACAATTTTATAAATTAATTCATTCCTATAACATCAACAAATTCACAACATTTATAGGTAGAGGTAATATTGTTTAATTTTCATAACACAAATCCCTCACAATACAATTCTTATGAAATTAACCACCTCTATTGATGTCCTTTAGTGATATATCATCTGAAGGCATTATTATTATAAAGTATTATATAGTGAATTATAAGAACAATAATCAACATACATATATCATTGATCTATAGAAAAATTAATTCCATGGTATTTTGAGTACAAAATCCGATCAACCAGTAATTTTAAATTATTTTAATATTTTATTTAATATAAGAAATTTATTTTTTTATCAATTTATAAATATAAATTCCATAAAATTTAAAAACAATAAATATTGGATCCATATCATGAATTGTCATCATAATTTAACAAAAAAGATTTTTTTTAAATTGGATCCCCATAAAATGTATTTTACCCTTATATTATTTATAGGAACACGAGACACTATGAGAGTGTGTAAATCTAGGTGTTAGTAGGATTAGAAATTTTGTATTTTCTTCTCTCTTTTTAAGGAATTTATTTTCTTATTATAAAGAATGATTATCATACTATTTATTGTCTTCTACTTAAAATATCTATGAACAACATATAATAATATTTAACGAATGTAAAATATTCATGAACATTGGGATTTTACTTCATTCACATTTAACATTTATCATTAAAGGATGAAATATCAATAATCTATTGATATTAAAAAAATCACTACATAAATATAATTTCATTATAATATTTATAAATATGCCAGTACTGAAACATGATCAACACCCTCTTCTATTATTCCACTCAATGCTTCCATGATAGTAAAAATATGAGTATGGTGACTTATAGGTATATTCAATGTTTATTAACATTGTAGATATTTCAAGATCAGTTTATCGAATTGATATTTCTTGTATCTTCATAATCAATATAAATTCTTCGATAAGTTTCATTCTCTTATTCCAAATCAAATTCTATATATATCCATCCCATAATTAGAAGAGTTAGAATAAGGAATATGAATGATACTCCACACTATAAAAATAATCTAGATAACATAATTTTAGAAATGAAATTATCTTTTAATGTACCTTATCCATTTCACTTCAATAATCTACAAGTACCTATGAGAATCAACTACAACTCATTTTTCTTCAAGAAAATAGATATATTCATCAAAAATATCTCTTATTATCATTATTGTTCTTGAAATATATACTAAAAAACTATTTATCATTTAATCTTGTATTTAATTTTGTTTTAGTATGAAAAAAAACATCATTTCTAAATAAGATTTATGAAGACCATGTTATTGTATTCATTTATCCTATTAATGATCACATAGTGTAACAACCCAGTTAATCAAAATATAAATGATTTACATGTATTCATTAGTTATATTTTATATATTTATATTCATTATAATAATATTAGACAATTTTTAGTCAAAATAAAAAAAAGATTTATTTCTAACCAAATTGTATTTTATAAATTATATGGTTTTATTTAAAATAATTTTGTCTAAATTATAGAAATTTAATTTGAAAAAAATTTTCTTTTTCAATTTATCATTTCAAAATTTACTTAGTATACATTTTTTAAAATCATTTGAAAATATTCATTTTTATTTTATAGTGAAAAATACTTATTTTATTGAAAATTATACTATATTTTAGATTATTTAGAAATTAAAAATAAACTATTGATTTTTATAAAAAAAATAATTTGATTATTTGAATTTATAATAATAAAAGTATTAACTATAGAATTACTTTTATACTAGAATTTGGTATATTCACATTTGTATACAGAATGCATTTTTTGATAAACAGCTTTTTTTCATGTTTTGTCAATTTAATTTTAAAATAATTATGCCACTTATGAGTTTTTTATATTCAAAAATTGTTAAAATATTTGGAACCTAGGGGTAAAAATTTTGAAAATAGATCCCTTTTATTTTATTGATGTTGTTAATATTAACCTTTGAAATCTTTATTACCATAGTAAAGGGTAAATCTGGTAATTAATGTAAAAAATAAAATTATAAGACTAAAAAATGGACCTAATAATTTCTTTAATTTTGATATATGAGAATATCTCATCCATAATTATAAAAAAACAATTATACATATTTTTTTCCATTTTGGTATTATTTTTTCATTTATAATATTTAAGTTTATAAGACACCAAAAATTTCACACAAGTTTAATAACTATTATATTTTTAACATTGAGATAAGAAATAGACATGTTTGTTTTTAAATATGAACTTTAAAACTAAATGTTTTTAATTTCATGGTAATTTAATTTTAATTTTTACTTAAGAAATAATTATAATGAAATCTTAAGCAATGTTGATGTTGTAATTATTAAATTAATAGAAAAATAAAATTAAGGATTTCAAAAATGTGAAAAATAATATTATTTCAATGAATATTTATGTTATAAAAAATTAGATAGAAATAAACTATTATATATTTTTTGATTCATTTTATTTTAATTCCTTTACTATCTTGTAATTTTGATAGTCAAATTAAATAAACACCTCGAAAATTGACATTAATGTTATTTTATAATTAATAATAATTTATTAATTGATTTAAAATTCCTAAAAATATTATATTCCTTCAAGTGAATGGAATATGATTTATGAAATAATAAATGGTACATTTATGGGTTTTTTTACTTTTATAATGACAATATAAAATCTTTAAGAGTAAAAACATTGATATCACCATAATTATCAAAATGGTTAATGAATAAATAAAAAAACATATATGTGTAATAATATGATCCAAAATTGACCATATTTTATTTTTTGAGATTATCTCAACTCATCCACATATTATATAATAATATTATTAGTTTGGGGTCATTTTGACAGAAAAATTAATTTATATTAATAAAATATCTTATGGAATTCAACGAGTATCCCTCCCCTCTTATAAAAGGACACCAATTATTATCATTTATTTATAGTTCAAAATCATTTTTGTTCTTACCAATCCTACCCAAAAACATTACTATAATAAATCATTCAATTATGAAGGTATTTTATTAGGTATAGTACCAACCATATAGGGCATGTGTTACTAATAAAAGTATAATTTCCAAATAAGAGGTATAGTTTTAAACTGCAAGATTTAGATTTATTTCTTCTTATGAATCCTTAAAATAATATTTTACCATGATAAATTAAAAAAATAGTATCATACATATTATAATATGTTGTAATTTTATTTTCATAACTTATATCCATATCTAACCTCTATAAAATGCAATGGAAATCCTTCATTTGTATGTATAGTGGACTACCGTCTCCTGAACCAATGTAAATTTTTTTCCATAATAATCACTCATAGATGTTTATAATGATATAATTAATTATTATATATGATCTAAATTAAATATTTATCATTATTGAAATATAATATGTCATTTACATGTTTACCTTTGAATTAACTATAAATTTATTCTGTTATTATTCTATATTCTTGGATTACCACCTCCACGAAGAGGTGTGATTTATTTTTCATCACCATGTAAGATGTATTATATATATCAATACATTAAAATAAATAATATGTTATCTATGATACAATTATTATAATTTAATGATAAAATAATACTTAAAATATTTTTATAATGATCATTTGAAAATGGAAACGTTACACATACATAAGTAAGACATATCATCTCCATTAATGTAAAGTAGTTCATTTTCTATAACCATCATTCATTATTTGTTTTAAAAGTATAAATTATGTATAAAAATTATAATTACATGAGGATTAATACTTTTTACATTATGATATAAATACCTCTTTTACCACATTTAACATATTTAAGCAATTCTGGTCTTATGAAATGAATATCATCAAACATCCAATGTGAATATAATTGATTAAATAATTAAATATAGCATTGTAAGAGATATAATAAAAGTAATAATAAACATTAAAAATGATATTATGGTTTTTTAATAATTAACCTGTGATAATTATTCATTAATATGAAGAATGTATGTGATGAGTCATACTCAAGGTTACATACATTCTTTCAAAAAATCGATAATTAATGTTTTCCTTAAAAATATTTTTCATCTATTTTCATATTTATAAATTTAGTTTATAAGTGTATTTATATAGATATATTTGAACTAAAAATGAAATTTTCTTTCCAATTTAAAGGGTTATTTAAAATAATCTATTTACATAATTTTGTCACTTTCTTTAAAGAAGAAAAAAAGAATGTTCTATTTTAACCTATATAGAAACAAAATATTTTCCCACAATTGTAACTATTTTTTGCTATTTAGATTCCTTTATAATATTTAATTTTTTATTCAGTGAAATAATATACATCCCTTTGTTCTAGAAATTTAATTTATGAAAAACAATTATAGGGGTTATATCAATACCGGAAAATGGTTTCCTATGGGTGTGAAGAATTTTTTTATGGTGCAATAATTTTTGTATTATATTGTAGTTCATGAGAATATTTTATGATGACAAGTTTTACATTGTAAACCATATTTGGGAGATCTTAATATTTCTCTCCAATTCATTGGGTAAAGGGATGGAGTTCACTTATTAGGTTTCTCCTAAGTGATTATAAGAATTTACCATGAAGGGTATATCAACTGTAATAATGATGGTTATTCTATATAAAACTATGAAGGTTATTCTAATTGTAACCATGAAGGTTATCTCATTTTTAAGACTACTATTATAATGATTCCTCAAGTCATTTATATTATTTATCTATGATTTCCATTGGTTTTAGATAAATTTTATAAATGTAAAAATGTAAGTAAAAAGATTATTTTAAAATAAAAATATATGGTACTCAATAAGGGTGAAAGGTATGACTTTTTGAAAAAAAAATATATATTTTTCATGATTATAAGAAACCTTTATGAGTATTATTTTTCCTTTAATATTTCTTATGAATTTCTTTTATAAAAATATTTGATTAGATAATTTTATTTTATGGTATGAAAATTTTTATTTTGAACCCCATTATTTTTTTAAGGAAAACTTATACAAGTATTCATAGACTAATGATATATTTCATTATTTTTTATGTCTCTTTGTGAGAATTTAATATTCATATCATGTTTTAAAATGTTTTTCAGAAGTGTTATTTATGAGTATGGACAATTATGTCTTAAATATAAAATTTTTTAATATATTTCTTCAAAATAAAGCATGTTAAATATTTAATATTTTGTTTTATTTGAAAAAATAGATACCATATAAAAGTCTTTAATTTCTAATTTGTTAGTGTTTTTATAATAGTAATGGGAAAAATCTCTATAACTCCAGAACTAAAATATATTTTGGAAAATAAGAAATTTTATTATTTTTTAAATTCTTTAGAATTTGTAATGTATAAGGTTGGGTCCTTACAATTTGTATCATATAAAATATTTGATTAATTTTCAGGTTATGATAATGGTAATAAAATTCACTTATAATATCTTAAATTATGGTTAAGTAAAAATAATATAAAATTTAAATATTACCAGGTTTCATTATAAAAAATATGTCTTTTCAGAATGGTTTTCCATATAAGAACATGTAAACTAAAGTATAAAGGTTCCAAGGGTATGATATCCTTCTGAATCAGAAACATGGAATGATTGGAATTAGAATGGATAGGTTACACATTATGAAAAAAAAATTTCCATAGGATATAAATGGAAGATATATCCATTATATATAATAAAAAAATCTACCATAGAGGAACATGTCAATATTGGAACATTTTAAGAGACATCACCCTCCAATATTCAGTTGATCTTCTAACCCAATGGTAGCTTAAGGATAGATTAAAGTAGAAGAAAATATTTATAATTACATGAGATGATAATATCAATATAAGGTAGGTCCTTGAATTTACTATTTAGAATTTGAATCTGACCTATGGTTTTAAATTTTCAGTGGTATTAGGGAAAGAAAGGATATTTATCCCGTGGAATGGGATGAAAATATCATTGTCTTCCTTGACAAAAAATTCATAAAATCTATTAAACATAGAATTTAAATAAGATTCTTATAATTAAGAAAAACATAGTATGATTCAGTGGCCATTTATGAAGAAAACATGACCTAATTGGAAAGGTATGTATTAAATTTTATCCACCATCTTCATAGCGATATTAATCATTTTTACTTATGATTTAAGGAAAAATATTGAATAACACTTGATTAAGGGGATTTTAAATTTATGAGAAACTTGTTCTATGTGTGGGTAAGGAAGAAAAAGATTTTTTTGATGATTTTTTATTTTATAATAACAAATAAAAAATAGTTCTAGGTTCTAGGACAATGGGAAGAATCAATCAAATAAATATAAAGGTAAGAAAACATATTTTCATTTGGTGCTAATTATGTTAATAAACACATTGGGGAATGTCATATGAAATATGTTAAGTTCTTCTAATGTGGTAAGTTTGTGAATAATAATTATATGATATTAAATTGGTCTTTATTTTGGAATGAATAATTATGATAAAAAGGTTGTCAAATAGTTTAAATTTTATGAGATGGGTCATTATGAAATAGAGTTTTTCGAAGAGAAATATGGATGACGTTATGAAATAGGACTATATTTAAAAGTTTCAGTGAAATACCTATACACTATGTTAGTAGATGTTTTTACATCAATAATAGTTGTAATAGGATCATTACATATATATATTAAGTTCTTGGGGGGACAATTACATTAAATCACACACACTATATACACAGGATGGAAAGGTAGGTCATTTCGCCCTAAGGGATAGCCCACCAATGAAGAATTATTTATTTAGTACATGGCCTATAGGGCCAGTGGGCATGACGCCCATTAAACCTCAAGAAATGAAGCCCAAAATAATTATAAAATCATCTTGTGAAATTAATATTATAATGTCCCGAATTTTTTTTCATGTATTTTTTTAATATAATATTGGAATTATTTCGAGACCAGGCTTTGAGAAGGTGTTCAGTTCCGAGGCCCGGTGATTCCGGAAATTTTTTTTTAATTTAATTAAATAATTAAATAGCACGCTCGTGGGGTTTTCCTGAAAAAGTGGAATAACTTCTGAACGAGTTCTTAGATCCGAAATATGAGGGCACTGTTGTGTTCAGAGCGGCGATTTTACCCTAGGCAAGGCCTAACATCGGTCGGTGCAGGTCGGTGGTGAAATCAAGTTTTTTGACGTAACTGTAATAAAATATATAATAATTTTTTTTTAAATCTTGTTGCAGCGAATAACTTTTATCATTTTAAATATAGATTTACAAAGGGGTCTTGGGTTACAAACCTTATAACCCTTAAACTCTTGGAGTAACTGGAGGCTCTGGAGGAAACCCCAATGTGGTGACGATGTTCTTGACATGTTTCACTGGCGACGACGATGCGGTGATCGGATCTTCACTAACGAACATCGTGGATCCAGGTAGAATGTTTTATTTTTGTTTCCTTTCCCCATTTTGATTTCTACGACGAACGCGGACTCATCCATGAACAAATTATCTTGTGGATCGATCGTATTTGTAGGATGGGATTTTGCGAGGATTTTGGGGATTTGATTCTTGAAGGTTGTTTTGGTTTCGTTTAACCTTCTAATGGTGATGAACCAAGATCAACACAAACATCGATCGAGATTCATCCCTCTCGATTTATTATGCATTTATTCTCCAATTTCAGGCATTCTTCTTGTGTGTTCTACACGTTCTTGGAGGAAATTGATCATTGTGCATTCGTATGTTGGCGCAATGATCCAAGATTATAGATCCAACCTAGGAATGATGGTACGGAGCTATGATGATGGATACGACGGACGATTCGAAGCGGATCGAGAGATATGAATTTTGGGAGTTTTCCTTCAGATGAATGAAAGCTTGTTTTCTAAGATGATTGATGGTCTGAAACACCCCGATTCGGTGTTAGGATGATGAAACGAACAAGGATCTTGAGTTTCGTAGAAAACGGGTAGTAGAATCTAGATCTGGGAGATCTGGCCAAGGCACGAGAAGGAAGATAGTGGTTCTGGAGAAATATCAACTACATGACAGCTAGAATAGGCTAAACATTGTGTGTTCATCAATGGTCCACCTGGTGTGTACTTCGGGAGTGCACGAACACGGTTTGGGTACACCGCCAAGGACACGGTGTGTATACCCTTCCCCAGCCAAACCCGGCCAGATACACGAGATACCCCATGTACTGGTACACAGGCAAGGAAAAATGGACAAAGACCATGTACGGGCACATAGCCTGCGTACACAGAGTGAACCCCAGACACATGGACACGACGTGTATTCCTTATACACGATGTGTAGTTACTTTTATATGACAAGCCTAATGACACAGGACGTTTCCATGGGTAGTACCCGGAGTCAAGGATCATGTTGTGTAATCCTTCTACACGCCATGTAGTTGAGTTTTACACAGCTTGGATGGATGACATGGTCCGTTTACCCGGGCAGTACCCAGAGTCAAGGAACACGGTGTGTAACCCTACTAAATGCCATGTAACCTGCTTTACATGGTGTGAGCCATTTGCCTTCTGTGACTTGGGCTATATTTCTTAGGGTTCGTACCCTTTTCCTTTCCCCTGAAGGTTTCTGGTATCATTTCCTACAAACAGGAGTATGATCCCTTCAGTAGGACTTCCTGAATAGATTTGTTGGAATCCCCTATGTGTGACTTAGAGATGGATTCTCTATTCTTTCCTGGCACCCAAAGTATATTTCTTGGTATAGACATGACCTACCTTACCCAGGCATCGATCCTCTACTTAGTGGATTCGTTTAGACTAAGTTGTTGGAATCACAGCATAGCTAGTGGTTTTGATCCTCATCTGAGCATCATATTCTTAAGTACTAGTGGAGTGAGTTCTTCTAGAACGAGTACCTCATATCTTTCTCTTTAGACCAAGGAGTGTGTTCTCCTTGTTATATGTTTAGTGGAATCTTTGAGCTGGATCTTAGTGGTGGTTTCGCGATAGTTGATCGCGTATGAGTATATCTGGATATTCTTATTATATGTTCTGTAAACATATAATGTGTAGATCTGACTGTATCATTCCTTTGTGGTATTTCCTTTGTTTTATTCCTATGGGGTTTTCAGGGTTTCCTACTGGGTATTTTTATACTCATCCATGCATGGGATTTTCTCGCACGAGTCATGTCTTGTGCAGATGAGCGATCCTTTGATAGGATTCTAGGTGGACCAGGACTAGACGGTGCACAGTGAGATCAGACAGGCCTAGGTGTGTTCTTTTGGCTATGTATTGCAGTCCCAATACCTTTATTTATAGGTTGTACTTTTTTGTAGACTTTCTTTTGGTGGCCTTGTACTTTGGTCCAGGGTTTTACATTACTGTACTTTACTTCCCTATCGTACTCTGTTGGTTGGGATTTTTGTGTATGGAAGAATTTCCATTTTTGGTAGTTTTTAACTTTTCTACTTTGTGGGCTTAGAGATGTCTCTGTGTGTGTGTGTGTGTGTGTGTGATGTTTTATAGGTAATACCTCCCATGTTAGTGACATGCCAACTCGGTGCTAGTCACCAGCCCCTGGCCTATTGGACGCGGGCTTGGGGAGTTGCGGTGTGGGCCCCACTTGGACTGGTCATGAAAGAGTGGTATCAGAGGTGGTCAGTTCTAACTTACGAACGAGAGTCTGTGAGTTGGTTTAGGGAAACAATGTTATGTGTTTTGAGTTCGTCATTCAGGCCAGGGACCCTAGTGTTGTTGCGGGTGGCTGATGTATTCATACATCCGGACTCTGATAACTTTCCTTTTGATTCGGAACATGAGAACACTAGTTTCAGGGGAAAATAATGGTTCATGCATCATATAGTAATTGGTTGTGGTTTCCATGTCCTTATTGAGTTATCTATCCAGATATACTCACTGATGGTGATACATATTGTTTCTTTACAGGATGCCTCTGTGACGCGCACCCGCTAGGATTTCGCAGCTCGATCACGAGGATGACCCCCTCAGTGATGATGCTTCCATACAGGGACTAGATCCCCTGGTTTTACCTTTGGGAGGTGTGCCAGTTATTCCACCATGTGTGGAGTAGTGTTTAGTGCCTGATGTGTCAGCAGAGGAGGAGAACATGCTAAGAGCACTCCATGAGTTTTAGAGACAGAGACCCCTCGGGTTTCAAGGTGAGCCTGACCCTCAGGTATTAGAGGACTGTCTTGAGGCAGTGACCAGAGTTTTCCGTTTGGTCAGGACACCAGTAGACCAGATGGTGATCCTGGCAATGAGCCTTCTGCAGGGCTAGGAAGGGCAATGGTGGAGTTCGGTTATCCATACTCACGACAACATTACTCTTGCATGGTCATAGTTTGAGCATCTCTTTAGAGATGAGTTTTTACCAGTTACCCTGAGAGCAGTACATATACAGGAGCTTCTTCAGCTTCAGCAGGGGACCATGACAGTGGCTGACTATTCATCGACATTTACCGACCACTCACAGTACTCGATGGATATGGTCAGGGATCGGTACTTCAGAGCTCGGACTTTTGATCAAGTATTGCGCAGAGATATGCGAGAAAGCATCATCCCTATGAGCATTCCTACTTATGTTGGGGTGCTCCAGTGGGATTTGGTGGTCGAGAGCTTCTTGGAAGAGTAGAGATAGCCAGTAGTTGTCAGTAGTGAGAGAGCTAGAGCAGAGTCCTCAGCAGTAGGGAGATGACGTCAGGGACCCAGGTGTGGGAGATGTTTTTAGAGTAGATCTCAGGACAGAGGATCTACCGTACATGGTTCACAGGGCACATCTAGCCAGCCTCGAGAGAGGAAATGCTACTCATTTGATGGCAGAGGACATCTCGCTCGAGATTGTCCAACCTGTCGTACTACTGACATGGGAGCAGTGGATGGACCACCGAGGCAGAGGCAACCTGTGGAGTAGACAGATCCGTTGGGAGGCGGATGTGGTAGAGGAGCTGGGAGAGCAACTGGAGGTGGTTAGCGTTTTGTCCTTTTACGACCACCACCCCCAAGCGGTCCACCCTAAGTTTAGGGAGCTGGTGGATAGAGGCAGGGACAGCTGCAGGCATCAGAGGCTTATGAACCAAGTACTCCCAGAATGATTAGAGGTACAATCTGTGTCTTTTCTACTTTGGTTGTCGTACTGATAGACACAGGTTCTAGTCATTATTTTCTGGTTTCTTATCTTGTTTGAGACCTTGAGATTCCAGTTGAGCCGTTGACTTGACCCTTACGCTTAGAGACAACGACTGGAGAGGGTCAGATATCACACACTTTTGCAGACAGTGTGACCAGACCCTTGGAGGCGAGAGTTTTTGTTGGAACCTCTTGGTGGTAGCGTCAAAGCCTTACGATGTCATTCTTGGTATGGATTGGCTATCCACAGTTCATGCCCAGATTAACTGTTTTAGGTGAAAGGTGGGGTGTGTCCACAGTGATGGAATGAGGTTATCCTTCTTCAGTGAAAAAAAGACCCAGGCAGCGTAGGATGGACTCGTGTGTAGGAAGGTACAGCCAATTTCACATCCGTTGGCAAGCCTAACCCTTGGTGCAGTAGATGTTACGAGTTTACAGTTTCTAGCAGTAGTGGCTGAGTACTAGGACGTCTTTCCGAAGGATTTCCTCGGACTACCTCCCCATCGGGAGATAGATTTCTTCATTGAGTTGCAACCCAGGACGACACCGATATCAGCATCAGCATATCAGATGTCTCCTGCAGAGCTTCATGATCTAAGAGTGTATTTGGAAGACATGTAGAGGAAGGGCTTCGTGAGACCCAGTGTTTCACCTCGGGCAGCCCCAGTGTTGTTTTCCAAGAAGGAAGACGGGATCTTGAGGTTGTGTGTGGATTACCGGTGCTTGAATCAGGTGACCATGAAGAACTGATAACCACTACCAAGGATCGATGACCTCTTTGACTAGTTAAGAGGGGCATGATGGTTCTCAAAGGTTGATCTATGATCAGGCTATCACCAGTTGTGAGTACGGGATGTGGATATACCGAAGACGGCTTTCAGTTGTTTTTACGGTCACTATGAGTACTTGTTGATGCCCTTCAGCATGACGAAAGCCCCGACAGTGTTTATGGGACTCATGAACTGGATCTTTCAGCCCTATCTAGATTGGTTCGTGTTGGTCTTCATCGACGATATCCTTGTGTACTTTGCGTTCGAGGAGGAGCACTCGAGGCACATAAGGATGGTTCTGGACAAAATTTGAGAGCACCATTTGTATGGTAAACTCTCAAAGTGTCAATTCTGGATACATGAGGTCCACATTCTGGGACACGTTATCTGAGAAGATGGTGTAGCAGTGGACCCAACCAAGGTAGAGGTAGTGTTAGCATGGGAGCCACCCCGAAGCGTGATGGAGGTGTAGAGTTTCCTCTGGTTGGTAGGCTACTATCGTAGATTCATTCCTGATTTCTCTAGGATTTTAATGCCCATGATAGCTTTAACCCAAAAGGGGCCGCCTTTTGTGTGGACCGAGAGATGTCAGCAGGCTTTTCGGCAGTTGAGATAGAGTCTGACGAGTGCCCAGATCTTGAGACCATCGGAAGAGGGTGTTGAGTACATAGTGTTCTACAACACATCAGTAACCAGACATGGTTGTGTCCTGATGCAGAGGAAAGTGTTGATTGCCTATGGCTCACGTCAATTGAGTCCACACGAGCAGAACTACGTGACCCAGGATCTTGAGTTGGCAGCGGTAGTCTTCTCATTGAATATGTGGCGGCACTACCTAATGGGAAAGAGGTTTATTGTCTACTCTGATCACAAGAGTATCAGATATATCTTTTCTCATAAGGATATGAATTTGAGATAGAGGTGGTGGCTTGATTTCCTCCAGGATTACGAAATTGAGATCGTTTATACTCCAGGGAAGGGGAACATTGTGGCATATGCTCTCAGCAAGAAATCCAGTTCATAGTTGCTGGATGAGGTGACAAGGCAGTTGGCCTCTTTACAGTTATCCTTCATGGATAGAGATGATGGATCATACCTTCAGTCAATGGTTGTAAACCCTCCACTCTTACAACGAGTCAGGGGATCACAGCTCGAGGATGCTAGTTGTGATACTCTATGTGCTCAGATATCCACATGTGATACTACTGATGGATATTCAAAAGGTGGGGAGCACGTTGTTCTTTTCAAAACGCACATAGTAGTATGAGTGATGTTTCGGGAGGAGGTTTTTAGGGAGTTCCATACATCCCCTTTGACGGTGCATCCAGACATGGAAAAGATGTACCAGGACCTCTGATGTCAGTTCTGGTGTCCAGGAATGAAGAAGGGTGTGCTAGAGTTTGTTTCTCGGTGCCTTACTTGTTAGCAAGTTAAGGCTGAGCACCAGGTTCCAGCAGGTTTGACTCATCCCCTTGAAGTTCCAAAATGGAAGTGGGATGGGATATCAACGGACTTCGTGATAGGTTTAACACGTATATCTAGGGGACACGATGCCATCGGGGTGACCGTTGACCGACTCACCAAGTCGGCCAACTTCCTAGCTATACGGGAGCAGAGTTTAGTAGAGATCTCGGGATGCCTCTACCTGCAGGAGATAGTTCGACTTCATGGAGTTCTATCAATGATCATCTCAGATTTTGATGCTTGTATCGCATCTTGTTTGTCTAAGGGATTGTAGGAATCTTTTGGGACTCAGTTACACTTGAGCACATCATTTCATCCTTAGACTGATAGAAAAACATATCAGACCATCCATGTTCTGGAGGATATGCTAGGATCTTGCATACTTGACTTCGGTCGTAGTTGGGCGGATCACCTACCACAGGTCGAATTTTCTTATAACAATAGTTATCATTCCACTATTGGTATGGAACCATTCGAGGCTTTGTATGGGAAACCATGCAGGTCACCACTTTGTTGGACTGACCCAGTAGAGTTAGCACTCATGGGCCTAGAGATGGTGTAAGCTACTCTAGAGAAGGTGCATGTCATCCAAGAGTAGATGAAGACTGCACAGAGTCGGAAAAAGTCTTATGCTGATAGGAGACGGAGGCCCTTGGATTTCGAGGAAGGAGGCCATGTGTTCCTTTAGGTCTCACCTCGACAAGGATTGTGGAGATTTTGATGAGGTGGCAAGCTATCTCCGAGGTTCTTCGTCCCTTTTCAGATTGTGTGTAGAGTTTGTGAGGTGGAATACCGCTTGGATCTACCTCCTCATATGGACTGAGTACACAATGTCTTCCATGTGTCGTAGCTACGGAGGTACGTGCATGATCCATCGCATGTTATCAACTGGGGAAAGCTGGACATCGATGATGGAGCGACCTTTGCTGACTACCCAGCGGAGATCAAGGATTGGAAGGAGAAGATCCTTTGTGGGTGAGCTATTCCTTTGGTGTGTGTCTGGTGGCAGAATGAGAATCTCTAGGAGAGTACGTGGTTGCGGGAGGATTAGATCTGTGCATAGTACCCACATCTTTTTTAGTAGCCTTTGTTTTGGCTTTTTGGGGATGTAAATCTCTAAGGTGGGGAGGTTTTAATGTCCCGGATTTTTTTCCATGTATTATTTTAATATTATATGCGAATTATTTCGAGATCAGGCTTTGAGACGACGTGCAGTTCCGAGGCCCGGTGAGCCCAGAACAAATGTTTGAATTTAATTAAATAATTAAACAACACGCCCATGGGGTTTTCCTGAAAGAGTTTAATAACTCCTAAATGGATGCTCAGATCGGAAATCTGAGGGCACCATTGCGTTTAGAGTGTAAATTTTACCCTAGGTGAGGCCTAACATCGGTCAGTGTAGGTCAGTGGTGAAAACTAGTTTTTGGACGTAACTATAATAAAATATTTAATAAAAATATTTTATTCAATCTTGTTTTAGAGAATATCTTTTATCATTATAAATAGAGATTTGCGCAGGGGTCTTGGGTTACATAACTCATAACCCTTAGACTCTTGGAGGCTCTGGAGGATCTGGAGGAAACCCCAACACGGTGACGACGTTCTTGATAAATTTCTCCGGCGACGATGATGCAGCGACAAGATCTTCACCAATGAATGATGTGGATCCATGTAGGATGTTTGATTTTTTTTCCTTTCCCTATTCTTTATTTCTACGACAAATTCAAACTAATCAACAAACAGATTAGACTGTGGATCGATCATATTTGTGGGATGGGGTTTTGCTGGGATTTTAGGGATTTGATTCTTGAAGGTTGTTTTGGTTTCGTTTAACCTTATAACGGGGACGAACCAAGATCGACAAGAACATCTATCGAGGTTTTTCCCTCTCGATTTATTGTGCCTTTTTTCCCCAATTTCTCATGTTCTTCTTGTGCGTTCTATGCGTTCTTGGAGTAAATTGATCGTTGCGCACTCGTATGTTAGAGTGATGATCCGGTATTATAGATCCAACCTCGGAATGGTTATACAGAGCTGCGATGTTGGTTTCAGTGGACTATTTGGAGCGGATCGAGAGATAAGAGTTTTGGGTGTTTTCTTTTGTATGAATCAACACCTGTTTTCCGAGCCAATTGAAGGTCCGAAACACCCAGATTCAGTGTCAGGATTATGAAATGAAAAAGGATCTTGAGTTTCGCGGCAAACAGACAATAGAATTGAGATCCGGGATATCCAGTCGAGGTGAAAGGAGGAAGATGATTGTTCTAGAGAAATCCCAACTACACTGTGTGTAGTATTGGCTACACGGCGTGTGTTCGTCGGCGGACCACTTGGCATGTACTCTGGGAGTACATGGACACAGGTTGGGTACATGGCCAAGGAAACGACGTGTATACCCTTCCCCAGCTAGATATATGGGATACCCCATCTATTGGTACACAGGCATGGCGAAACAGATAGAGACCGTGTACGGGCACATGGCAAGCATACACAGAGCGAACCCCAGACACTTGGACCCAACGTGTAATCCTTCTACATGTCGTGTAGTTACTTTTATATGACAAACCTAATAACATGGTCGGTTTACACGGGTAGTACCCGGAGTCAAGGAATACAGTGTGTAATCCTTATACACGCCATGTAGTTGAGTTTTACACAGCTTGGATGGACGACATAGGCCATTTACATGGGCAATACTTAGAGTCAAGGAACATGGCGTGTAACCCTACTACACACCGTGTAACA
Organism: Viscum album; assembly: GCA_963277665.1. Lineage (NCBI taxonomy): Eukaryota > Viridiplantae > Streptophyta > Magnoliopsida > Santalales > Viscaceae > Viscum > Viscum album. Next base: position 1,320,974,344 of record OY728142.1, read on the forward strand.
TTCTTTATTAGGCGTGAGCCATTTGTCTTCTGTAACTTGGGATAGCTTTCTTAGGGTTCATACCCTTGGTCATTCCCATGAAGGTTTCTGTTATCATTTCCTATATACAAGAGTTTGATCCCTTCAGCAGGACTTACTGAATATAGTTTTTGGAATCCCCTCATTGAGACTTAGAGTTGGATCCTCTATTCCTTCCAGGCGCCCTAAGTAGAGTTCTTATTATTGACGTGACCTACCTTACCCGGGCTTCAATCCTCTACTTATAAGATTAGTTCAGACTTAGTTGTTGGAATCACACCATAGCTAGTGGTTGTGATCCTCATCTGAGCATCGTATTCTTAAGTACTTTTGGAGTGAGTTCTCCTGGAACGAGTACCTCATATCTTTCTCTTCAGACCTAGGAGTGTGTTATCCTTGTTATGTGCTTAGTGAAATCTTCGAGCTGGATCTTAGCGGTGGTTTCGCGATAGTTGATTGTGTATGGGTATATCTGGATATTCTTGTTATATTTTCTGTAAACATATACTGTGTAGATCTGACTGTATCATTCCTTTGTGGTATTTCCTTTGTTCTATTCCTTTGAGGTTTTCGGGGTGTCCTACTAGGTATTGTTATACTCACCCATGCACTAGATTTTCCCGCACGTTTCATGTCTTGTGAAGATGAGCGAGCCTTTGACAGGATTCTAGGTGGACCAGGACTGGACGGTGCTCAGTGAGATCAGACAGGCCAAGGTGTGTTCCTACGACTACTGATTGTAGTCCTAGTACCTTTCTTTATAGGTTGGACTTTGTTGCAGAATTTCTTTTAGATGGGCTTGTACTTTGGTCCAAGGTTTTACATTACTGTACTTTACTTTCATGTCGTACTCTGCTGGTTGGGATTTTAGTGTATGCATGCATTTCCATTTTTAGTAGTATTTACTTTTCAGCTTTGGGGTCTTGGAGATGTGTGTGTGTACAGGTTTATAGGAAATGCCTCCCATGTTAGTGACATGCCTACTTGGTGCTAGTCACTAGCCCCTGGCCTATTGGAGGCAGGCTTGGGGATTTGTGATGCGGGCCCCACTGGGACGGGTCGTGAAAAATATGGAATAAATAAATTATTAGAATCTTCATATCATTGTCTGTGGAATGAAATTACCTAAAATCCTTTTTTCTTTACCTCAGTAGATTCTGATGTCATTATATGTATAAATGGGCTATCCATTTACCTGGGTAAGATATACTCTAGATCTAAGGATGTTTTTTTAGAAAAAAGATTCAACTTGTATTAAATAATTAATCCATGACATTGATAACATATCACGAGCCTGAGAAACTTTTAAAAATGAAATAAATGTTATCTTTCACTTATAGTTTAAAATAAGTGTCATTTTAAGATTAATGAAGTTTTTTTATTTAAAAAAATCATATTTTATTTATTTTTGATTTCTTTATTGTTAAATCAGTTGGTATGTTGAATTTACTATTGACATAGTTTTAAAGGCTAACCAATTTCAAAACCCACTTATTGAATGTCTCATGTAAAACATATTTAATTGAAAAATAAGTTACATCATTTTTTTATTAAGAATTAATTATCCATGAACTTCACCATGGGGTTCTCATGTGTCACTCAATAAAAATAATTTTGGATCCATGATGGTTTTTATTGATTATATAGCTTTAAATATTATTAAAATTAAGAATAAGTATATGTTGAATCTTATCAATGACATGTTTGATCATCTCCATGTAAATAAATATTTTTCAAATGTTAACCTAAGGTTCGGATACCATCAAATGAAGGTACATGAGGATTAAATTATGAAAATTTAATTTTATACTGGATATGGTAATTATTAGTTTCTATTTATTCTCTTTGGTTTCAAAAATTCCCCATCTGTAATTACAGATCTCATGAATAGTGTCTTCCATTGTAGAGACCCGAAGCTTGACGTACGTGAACATTACATTACTTTTTCGGAATACTTAGTACATAACAAAAACACACACACAAGGATCGTAATAGTTTAGTGTCTTTGGAAACTCGGAATAAAATCTTATAATCATGGTGAATGATCTTCAACATATCCCATAAATATCTTCCTTTTTTTACCTAAAACCTTTCTTTATATCCTGGGGAAAAGAAAACATAAAAGGGTGAGCTCAAATGCTTATTAAGGGTAAACAAAATAAATATCAATCACATCGTATTCATAAGAACATAACATTTTGGAAATCATAACCTGCAAAAGAGAGCATAATTTCATAACATGGGATAAATCATGGTAGTGAAATGTAATCACAATAATCATAACATAAAACATGAAACTTTGTGGCATTCACACATAATCATAGAGAATCATTTCTTGTTAGTCAAGACTCATTGCCAAGACTATCTTAGTGGACAAAGTCCATTTCTGAATCGAGTAACCCTCGTTTCAGTCCTGTTTCACTGAACCGGTATAACCTACCATTCCAGCCATGTCTATCTCATGAGATATAAAATCTTTACCCAATGCATTGGAGGGAGATATAGGTCCCACCCATCTCATAATGATACCATTCTTATGTGTGCCACAAAATCATAAATCATACATCATTTCATAACCCATGTAATAAAAATGGGATTCTTAAACAACATGACATCATAAAACCATTCATATAAGATAAAGGAATTCATAAACATAATTCCATCACAACATAGTCAAATAAATGTAAAAATATGGATAGAAACAGAACCCTTTATTATCTTATATGGAAAATAATTTTGATAAAACACTTGAAATGAATTCTTGAGGAAAATATCCTTTCTTCTTCAAAATCAATTTATTTTCACAAAACATCATGAAATTTTAAAAGAAAGAGATTTTATTAAAAATAGTCATGAAATCTTTTGGAGGAAGCTTCATGAAAATAAGTCTTTATAAAACCGTAAAAATCCGTTCGTGCCGTTTAAGTTAAAAAAACATTCTTCGTACTTTTGTCGGAAAAGTCAAAAAGTACCTCGTACGAAAAATGACAAAAGATTCCTTTCATACATTTTACTAAAAACTCACCTAAGGGTAAAAATGGATTTAAAAAATTGTAGGTGGATGGAAATAATATTACATATTGATGAAACATGGATGTGGATGATAAAATACACCCCAGTAAATACTAAAGTATAAACAATCTCGGATAAAAATGAGATTGTGATATTTCCCTTACCTTAGATCCGATTTGCTTCGTATGTGTCCGAACCTCCTGTATAATGATTTAAATAATGTCATTGACTTATTACAGAATCATATTCATTGTTATGATATCATATATGGTTCACTTGTGACATTATATTACCCGTTCTTTAGTAAATTCCATGTTAAAGAAGCGTTTTGGGTAAAATCGTTTCATTTATCGTAGGTGTTTTGACTTGTTATTCTTGACATTATTATTACGTATATCATGATTTACTTACTTCCAGAATATAAAATATGATTTATATATCATATATATTCAGTATATATATATATATAATATATAGATAAATGAAATGAAAAACACCGTTCATGGAGACGGTAGTCCGTACGTACGCATGAACGCTGTTTTCCTTTCCTTATTGTCTTGAATGGAAGTAAGTAGATGACATACATATATAATATATACATAAATCCAGTAGCTTTATAATGTCATATATTTCATTATTATTTCTTATATATACTTTATAATCATTCTTAAATGGTTAACATGGAGAATGAATCTCATCGCGTCGTGGAGACGGTAGTCCGTATGTACGCACGAGCGATGATATCATTTCCATAAATATTGAATTGAATTGGAGTGGATTATAAAATATATCAGAATCAATATGATGTTGTTATAACTATGTATAGTTATTCTTTACACCATTATACCCATCCATGTAAGGTGGTGGTGGAAAATAGATTACACCACGGCGTGGAGACGGTATTCTGTACGTACGCACGCGCGGTGATTTCTTTTTCCATAGGATGGATAGATGGTGAAATAGGGTTGTTTCATACTTATAATAACATATCAGTATATGAGTGATACTGATGTTATTACTTCATAATGAAACAACCTAATAAGAATAAGTGGAAGAAGAAATAAAGATGAAAGAATTGGTAACGGTAATTACCTCTTCTTTGAAGCGCCTCTTTGAGACCTCCTCTTAGGGCACTAAAATTGGTCTTTGAGGAAGACCAGAACCTTTAGGATGTTTCTAGGGAAGTGGAGAAGAGATTTTGGCAGGGTTTTGCCGAGCTTGAGTGCTCAAATTGGTGTGAGGAGGAGGGAAAGGAGGTGCCCTTTTATAAGGGAGGAGAGGGGCACCTTAGGAATACCTCAAAATATTATTTTATATTAATGTCAAAATCGGTTTATAATGGTTCCAAAGGGTCTTATTTCGAATCTAAAGTGGGGATGGGTCGAAATCCTATCAAAAAATAGGATTTAGACAAGTTTAGGATATTATTTTAACCTTATCAATTAGATTTAACTCTAAGTTAAATAATTTAACTTTTATCGTGTCGTTTTGTTTTCTTTCACTATATGGTTAATACACTTACTATAACATGCCAAACGAACCCCAAATTGTTTATTATTAATATATATATCCTTATCTAAGTCATTTGGCCGAACCTTAGATTTTTAGGAATAAAATAACAATTAATAATATAATATTAGATTTAACAACTATTTTGTGTCAATTTTGACACTATTTGATATATGATTTTTGTGAAAGTCATAACAGAATTATATGTTCAAACCAAGTTGATTAAATCAACACTAATATAGCATAGTAACCTATAAAATTAGTGGGATTCATAAAAAGTCTCAAATTACATTTATTTTGATGTTTATAACATCAATTATGTCAATATTTCATAAATAAGATAATTACTGCATCATATTTGTGTCATAAATAAATTAACTTATTTTATGTCTAAAAATTACAAATAAAATACCATTATGTAGGAAATCTTTTTATATTTCTAATGAATATTTAAAATCTAATTTATCTTATGTAAAACCCTATATTAAAAATGTTTTAGTAAATAAACTTTGATTTTAACTCTTTTAACTCTTCTTTGAATTTAATAATAATAAATGTCCTAATCTAATCCAAGTGGGCCTAAATGATAATATTTTACACGTAAGGCTGTTTTTGGGTCGAGATACACTTGTCCAAGAGAATTAGGACATGTGTTAGGGTAATAATAATATCATTTTTACCCTTAATTACCCTATTTACTTTTAACCGTGGTAAATAAAAGTAAAAAGTTACTATTCACCAAAAATTATTTTCATCTCATTGAACCACATTTTACTTACTGACATCAACCGTGTCTCTCGGATTTTTGAAATTCCATTCACAGAAGCGGTAAAATTATGTTTTATGAAAAAATTCAGTTTTTTTTTAACTACCACTTAGTAGTTTCACTATTTATCAAAAATTGATGTTTTTCAGAACAATGCCAAAATTTCATCCTAAGCTATATTTCATATTCCGAATTCAAAAATGAAGTCTATTTTACCAAATTCATAACATAGAAGTTTCATTAATTAATTTTATAATTAAATCCCGCTGTTAAAACAAATAGCGTGTTTTTTAAGAAACAATATCTATCAAAAGATTGACACTTGATTAAGTCTGGTTTAAATGTGAAATTACATCAAATGACCAACATTGTATTAAATTGTAAAAATATATTCTAAATATACTTTAAAACCACTCAAATTAATAATTTATCACTATTAATTATTTCGATTAAAAAAGTTGTTTTTAATTATAATTTAGTAATTTTCACTATTCATCAGAATATGAAAGTTATCCGAAATGTACCAAAATTTCACCTTAGGCTAAATTCGATACTCTGAATCCAAAAATGAAGTCCATTTTGAGAGCTAAAATTTCTAAAATTTTAAAAAGTGGTTATTACTATTCATAATGGCTAGTTTTATTAATATTTTAATAGCATATCGTTGTTTCGTGAAACTCTGTATTGCGTACTACACACGCTATAGAGGAAGGTTGTGATTGCGTGTAATGCAAGGAAAGTCAAGGATGCGTGTTGTGCAAGCTCCTTTTGGTGTAGCGTACAACACAAGACATTAATAAAATTAAATAGAATAGTTTTCATAAAATCTCGGGCTGTTACATCCATGAATACATGGATAAGCTTGTGGTTTATTTTATTAATGATATTTTGGATAATTAAAAAAGTTATGAGGATCATGAAAATAATCACTCTATTATTCTACAGAACTTTAAAGGAAAGAATTTGTTTAGAAAACTCATCAAATTGGATTGTTGGTCAAAGTTGATTTCATTCCATGGACACATGACAAATAAATATAGAAAAAAAATTATAATGTTAAAAATAAAGTGCTTGATTAATGGAAAAGACCGTGAGTTATTATTAATACCTATAATTTTCTTGTATTAGTAGGCTATTTCCATCCTCTTTTTAAACATTTCATTCTTATCAAGCCCACTGACTTTGTTAACTCAAAATGAAGTTAAATTCATCAGGATATGGTAATGTGGTAATATATTCTTGGAAATAAATAAAATATCGGTGAATACTATATTTTTTTATTTCCCTCCAAAAAATAGTGAATTTTTAATCTACAATAATACTTCATTAAAAGGACTTGGTTGTGTCCAAATCTAGAATTATTAGGTAATTTCATTTGCTTCATGCCAATGAAAACCTCATGAGAAAATTCATCCTACATGTGACATTTATCTAGCAGCTATAGTGATTAATTTTAAAAGTTTTAGACATCATTAATATGGATCCAGGTTTGAAATATACATTTATCATAAAATTATGATAAACATATTCACTTAGAAAGTTCTAAACAAAAGATATAAAAAATTGTTCGAATTGAAAAGGGATTATGACTGAACAATTCATTATCATCCTTGAAAAGTAAAAAAGTACCTAATTAATTGAGTTGGACTGGTAAAGCTATATTAACAATGTTAAATTGGGATCATTAACATTTGGTTAATTATTTGATGAATTTTGACCTAGAAGTTGTGCATTCAATATCATCATCTATTTTATTGGGTTTCAATACAACCATCTCTATGAGAATGAATTATGAAATCTCAGAAGGAAGATTTTGACTTATTGGTAAATTTATAGTTATTTAAGAATGTAAATTTTCCTAAATATAACATTAATAAATAATTATTTTAAAAATTTTGAATGATTTTTATGGGTCATATAGCTCTCAGTTAAAGAGAGACCTGGAAACACTATGATGTATAGAGATATCTGGGAGTATTACTATTTGGATATAATTAAAATAAATATTCCTAAATTTACCATGAAATATTTGGAATGTCAATAAGATAAAGTAGGATTAAAATTACTGATGTTGACTCTTTATCCTTTTTCAATAAAAGATTTTAAATGTAAAAATATTGTTGGGAAAAATCCCTCAAGAAAACATTGAAGCGTTTTTTGGTTGATTATGTTTGTTGACAAAGCAGGTTTGTTTGTTAACAAAGAGGGTTTACATTGTGATTTGTTGAGTTTCAGATATATTTTTGACAACCTATGTTGAAAAAGAACCATGATAAAGGAATGGTCGATCTAGAGGTGGGAAAAAAATAACAGATATAAGGTAGCACCATTTTTTAGTGTTTTGCCAAATTTATGGGCCTCAAAATTAGAAAAATGAGAAATGTGTTTTTTGAAAAGGAAGTTGACCACAATATTGAAGGTGGTTTGGAAACTTGTACACAAGGTATGTTTCCGTAATATAATGTTGAAAAATGGAAATGGTGTGATATGCATGAATGATTTGTAATTGTGTGCAAAAGATGAGTCTGTGTGAAAGAAACTTTTGCGCCTAATGTGATGTCAAATGGGGTTTTACATGCTTGAGGAGGATCTTGCACGACACATAAAATCTTTTTCATTAGTGTCAGAAACACATATAAATAATAGGTCAACCCCCTCATTTGAATTATCTCTACACTTAGAGAGAATTCAAGCTCTGTATCATATAATAATTTTAAGAAAAAGGGAGTTGTGAGAATGATTTGGAGTAGCGTGCAAGCTAAGAAAGTTATCTGTAATATTTGAATTGACTGTAAGAATGAAGTTGTGCATAGGGGGTCTTTGGAAACCAAAGTGTAATTTTTAATGAAATACATTAATGTTGAACTCAAGCTTCAGTATGTTTTGCGTGAAAGATTTTAGGTTACCTGGTTTTACTATAATAAAGTGGTATTGATTAGTGGATGAAAGTGGGACATTAATAGAGAATATACATACAATGGAGGATGCATTAATTTGAGATAATGAAAGGACCTACAAGTCTATAAACTATGATTGGATCTTCTAAAGAAGAAGTTATCACACTTAAATTGAGAGAGCAGTGAGCTTTCAAGTTGTGATTAGTTGTAAACCAGGAGGAATAGTGAGTCCACTCTAAACTTTGTAAACAGTAGTGCTCTTTTAGTAGATATGGTACATCAGCGCATTTTCATTGTGTACACCTTGGACATAGCCTAGTAAGGATGAATAAATAAATATTTTTGTGTCTAGTTTATGATTTAATTTTTGTTCATAATTTTTTACAAGATAGAGAAATAAGAGAGTTTTTTTAACAAGGAAACAATATGAAAAGGGATAGTTGTTTTTATCGGTCATACCTCGATTCACCCCTCCCCTCCCTTAGGATATTTTACCTAGTGTAACTAACAAATATATTTATGGATTTCATAATAGGATTTCCAATGAATTATCAAAGTAATAATGTTATTTGGGATATTTTTGATCAATTAAAAATATTCTATACATTACCCTAGCATTCAATATACTTCATCATTAGATTAAATTTTATGAATATATCATAATTAGATAAAAAAGTTACATTTTTTCCTCCACCCATTGTATCTTAAATTGATCTCAGGTTCAATTAAATTTTTTTTAAAGGACTTCATAAGTCATTAGGAAATGAATTAAATTTTAGTACAACCTTTCGCCTTCAATGTGATTGAAAGATCAAGACCCCAATTCAAAACTTGTAAAACATGATTTGTGCTAATTCAACGAATTAACAGAGATTTAGGGGTCATTATGTTTCCTTACTAATGTTTTATTATAATAATAGTCACTATTATAATATAATGATGTCATCAACTTTTGATGCATTATATGGAATGCAATGTTTGGATCCAACATTTTAGGATGAATTGGTATAAATGAATTTTAAGGGACTAGAATTGTTAGAGGATATGGTTGAGATGGCGAAGATGATTTTTGAAACATGTGATAACATTATAGAGTAGTTAGAAAATATTTGTATATAATTGGAGGAAATATCTTTTTTTGGAGCTTGGGGATCATGTTTTTCTTAAAGAATGTCCACACAAAATGTGTAATTTTTTTAGTAAAATGGGGTTGTTAAGCCCAAAGATCATTGGATCATATTAAATACATGAAAATTATGGATCATTTTCCTACCAATTTGTATGAACTCCATTGTTATCCTAGGTACAAATTTTTTTTTATTTTCTTATATTAATAAAATATGTTCCAGATTCATCTGATGGGTTAATCCCTGAGTTAGTTCATTTGTAAGATAACCCTACATATGTGAAAAAACTATTTAGATTCTTTAACATAGCTTGTGTGTATTTTTAATCATGGTAAATCATCAGTTTAATGTTTTGTGAACAAACCATATTGTTGAAAAGGAAACATGGGAATCTCGAAGTGCATTGAATGAAAGATATTCACCCCTGTTTATTAAGTAAATAAAATTGTAAGAGAATAATTTCTAAAACGGTAGAAGGATTCAACAAAAAATGTAATATTGATATAAAAAGTCCCTATATTAACTATTTACATTTTATATTTTATATTAAATATAAAAATATTATACATTTTTTGGTCAAAATGAAAAAAATTATTTCTTACCAAATTGTGATTTACACACTATATAGTTTTATTTAAAATCATGATATCTAAGTGATCGAATTTTAATTTGAGAATATAAAATTAATTTTTTTAATTAATCATGCCAAAATTATCTTAGGATGGATTTGTGATAATTTATAGAAGATATTGATATTTCAATGAATAGTGAAAAATTCATATTTTATTGAAAAATGTATTTTCTTTTTGATTATTGACAAAGTAAAATTATATTTTTTATTTGTTTTAGAATTCATGTTTTTTATATATATTAATAATAACCCAATTTTGGTCATTTAACTATTTTTTATTTTTTAATTTGTTACGAAACTGTTTTTTGTACAAAATATGGATTTTTTTTAAAAAAAATCATCACATTTTTTTAGATTAATTTTCAATTAAGTTCTTAATATTGTGTGTATTGTATCTTAAAAAAATGGATTAAATATTTATAATTATGGGTTATAAATTTGGTAAATATTTCTATTTTATTTTTTGATAGTATTAATTATAATCATAGTAATTTGTATTACCATAGTAAAGGGTAAGACATGTAATTAATGTTAAAAATAAAATGACAATGAACAAAAAATGACACTATCACTTGACTAAATTTTTTTTAGTATATCACATACATAATCATTCCAGATTCTATTAAATGTAATTTTTTCATTTGTAAATTATTTTCCCTTTATAATATTTAAGAGAATATGAAGCCAAATATGCTATATTCTTGCTTTTAATAACTATAATGTTTTCATATATGGATTAATAGAGGATATGTTTGGTTATAAATAGTAATTTAAAATATAAATGATTTTTTCTCATGGTAATTTATTTTTAGTTCTTATTGATTAAATAATTACCTTAAAATCTTATGCAATTCTGATAAAATAATTATTCAATTAATATAAAATAAATAAATAACATTGAAACTATTCAAAATAATATTATTTGAATTAATCTTTGTGTTCCTTGATTATTTAGATAAAAATATCATATTATATAAGGATTTATTCATTTTATTATTGTTCCTTGGTTTTCTCATAGTTTTATTTTCTAAATTAAATAAGTAGTTCCAAAACGGATAGTAACGTTTTATATAATAAATAATAATTTGTTAATTTATTTTAAATTCATATGAAAAAATATATTTTCCTTATTTATTTATATATGGATAATTAAATAAACTATTGTTCAATTATTTTCTGTTATTACTTTTATAGAAACAATATTAACCCATTAAGTGTAAAAAACATTAATATCACCATAATTTTTAGAAGGGTTAATAAAGGGTTAAAACAAAAATATACTCTTAAAATTAGATTGAGACACTAGTAAATTTTATTTTATGAAAATATGTTTATTAATAATCATATTATATTTTAATATTATAAATTATGAGTAATTTTTAAATCAAAATTAATATATATTTACTTAATTTTTTTAAGAAATTCCAAGATTTCCCCTCCCCTCTCTTATAAAAGAACACCACTTACTCTAATTACTTAAAACATAAAAAGAATTATGGATTGGAAAATAAATTCCAAAATACCATCCTTGAATCACTCCCCTCATTACATAGGTATGTTTTTAAGATTAATTCCATCCTTAGAGGTCTAAAGTTAAAATGAGAAGAAGACTTATAAAAGAAGATGTATAGTTTTTAACCACATGTTTTAGTTTAATTACTTCTACTCTCTCATTAACATATTATTAAATCATGATAAAATGGTAACACTGGTATACCTAATGTAGTTATATTTTATTATTTTAATTTAATAACCTATATCCCTCTCCAACCACTATCAAATGGGAATGGAATTCATTTTTCCAGTGTATGCGGGACTACTGCATCACGAACCGATGTAATTCATTTTCCATCACCATCTGCCATAGCTGATTATCATTATGGAATTAATGTTTATATATTATATTAATAACATATTTTTCTCTCTAAGAATATAATATATCATTCACTTTATTTCTTTTTCATTCATTGAAAAATGATAATGTCATTCAGGCGTACCTATGGATTACCACCTCCACAAAACTTTCTAATTCATTTTCCATCATCAGATCACATTAACGATATGTATAAGTTTTTTCAAATAAATAATTTGGTGTTTATGTTATAATTATCATTATGTAATGAAAAAATAATATTTACCATCTTTCCAGGATGATCATTGAAAAATGGATACTTTACTCATGTGTACCTACGGCCTTCCGTCTCCATGATTATAACATAGTTCCTTTTTCATAATCATCCTTCATGATTGGTTTTAAAATTATAATTTAGGTAAAATTTATTTTTATTTCATGGTTATTATTATGAAAATTATAGAATAAATACCACTTTTACCATATTCAACATATCAAATCCTTATGATACATATTAAACAAATGTAATCCAAAACATCCGACATTAATTTTATTTATTATTTAATTAAATAAAACATGGTATGAGATAAAATTAATAGGAATAATAAACATGAATAATGTTCTTATGAATTTTAATAATTAACCAATGTTTATTATTTAAGATGATAGAGAACGAATGTGATGATTCAGGCTCAAGGTAAGAGACTTTCATTTAAAACAATAATATTTTAATGTTTACCATAAAACTCTTTTTCATTTTTGTCTATATTTTTAAAATTATTTTATGAATGTATTTTTTATAAATAAATGAATTATAAAGGTAATTTTATGTCCCATTCAATATTTTTTTAAAAATTAATATTTGTAATGAATAATGGGACTTTTTTTGTAGTAGGCAAATTGAATGTTCTATTTTAACATATATAGTGATAATGAATTTTCCCACTATCATAACTATTATTTGATGTCTATCATAATTTATTATAATTATTTATTTATTCAATAAAAAACCCTCCATCCCATTTCTATTGTAATTTTATTTTTGAATAATGTTTTTAAAGTAAATGGATATATCAATATCTGAAAAAGGGTTTTTATGGGTGAAAATAATTATTTTGTGATGAAATATTTTACCTATTAAATTATGATTATTAGAAAAAAAAATTAAATAGAGGGGGTTCCATTATAAATTTTTTGTGGGTGAACCCACTATATCACTCCAATACATTGGGTATACTGATGGATTTAACCATTAAGATTATCTAAATAGATTATGTAAACTTACTATGAAGGTTATTCCTTGTGTAATTATGATGGTTATTCTATATCTAACAGTGAAGGTTATTCTATGTGTAACCACGAATGTTATCCCATTTATAAGAGTGATATGAGAATTATTCCTCAAGTTACCCATATGATTTATCTATTAATCAAATTGTATTTTACATAAATATTATGATTTATAAAAGTAAAAAACAATCTCATTATCAATGGAATATATATACTTCTTGTTCAGTGTAAAAGTTATACATTTTTGAATGATTTTTAATGTGTTTCTCATGAATGAAAGAAAAATTTAAAAATTGTATATTTAACTTAAAAATTTTTATTAAATGTTTTAAAAAAATATTTCTCCATAGAATTTTATTTCAGAGATAATAAAATGTTTATTTTGTACCACCACATTTATTTTGAAAGTAATTATTTTTATAATTAATCATGAAATAACAATTTATTTATATTTTTATGTTCATTACTGAGGGTTTATGGTCATATAACATTTTTAAATGTCATTACAGTATATTTATCAGAAATAAAAATGGGAAAAAAATATCTCTAGAGAGCATCAAAATGCTAGATCGATCATATTCTCCTTTACTCTTAAGAAACAATCAAATAAAGTGTAATAAATTGGGTTCTTGACATGGTCCCTAACTGCATCCTTGAATTATATTCAGGTACCAATAGTGGCTCAAACAATGTGGGACATAACACTCAGTTGTCCACCACCAATTGTTTCTATACCCTATCATGTCTGGATTAAAAAAATTAATCAGTGTGTAGTATGTCATAGGTATATTAGTAATAAATGTAAAGTGTCAAATGAAGATAAAATCATATCCAGAAAATTATGTATCTCTATGAAAAATATTCATCCACCCCTATGAATGGGATAAATGAAAATCATAAATAAACATGTGTTCTATTGTCCATTATAACAACTAAAATAGGATACCCATACCAGTGATATCCATAAGCATAGAAAATATACATAATGGATAAGTTGTGTAATCAAGTGTATAACATACTCAATGGCATATTCCATGTAATCCATTGTATAACATCTATAATGACCATGCTAGGTAATCATGTGTTAGAAAATACAGGTTTAGATCCAAGTTATAAAATACCAAGGAATCCACATTGAGTCTATCGAGCATCTCAATAGAAACTCGGTAAAGACATGGGTGGATTCCATAGAGCGTTTCCAAAGAGAATTTCCAAAGAAAATTTAGGAAAGATTGATATGAGGTGTAGTAATGTCCTTTACATCAAATATAATTAGGATCCAAGGAGTATAAATATCCAAGGCATCCACTACCATAAACAATATGGATCCATGGAGTATAAATGCCCATGTCATCCTATATAATCAAGATCTGAGTTATTATTTACCATGGCATCCACTGCCATATTCGATTTATTCATCAATTTATATATCATTTAAAAATCATAAATAATCATTGATTTCATCCACCTCATTCCTCATTTTCTATTTAAACCCATTAACCAATTCATTCAACAATTACCATTCATGTATCACAAGGAAAAGACTCAAAATTTTCACCTATTCATTCATTCAATTTATTAAGGCTCCCAATAATGTAACATCACGACCATAGAAGCCTAGAACAGGTGCATTATTTTAATATATTGGCATGATTACAAGAAATTTTTATCCCAAAGAAACAAATATTTTAGTATATTTAGAAAACCAAATACATAAATAAGTTAAACATTAAAACATGAAATGAAAAACAAAATATATGTTCCATTGGGAATATCCACCAATCAAAGATTGTCCTGGAAGTTCATTCATAATATATCTCTCCATGCCCTGGGAAAAATGAAACATAAGAATGGGTGAGATTAGATTCTCAGTAAGGGTAAATAATATATTATAATATATCATAAACAAACACATTAAGAATGATGAATAATTTAAAACATATTCATTTAAAAATATAATCTTGAACCTAATATGGAAAGAATATGAGTTGAGTAAATATTCCCGTAATAAAACATAATCATGAGTTTTCTAAAATTCTAATAACCACATGGGAAATGAACTTCTATCTTTATAATGAGAGAAATTCATATGCTGAATATTATGAAACATATTGTCAAGACCTCATCCAAGGAAACTAAAAAGGATTAAGGCCCTGGCCAAAACCATATCTAAAAATGGGCAAGGCCTCTTCCAAGTCCACATCTATTTTTCTCATGAGACCTATCGATGCATTGAGAAACTATAGTGAGACCCACCCATCACATAATAACTCCAACTCATTCCCCATATGAAAGGAGTGAACATAATCAACATATACATTCATATAGAAACTAACATATGAAATGTAAATAACTTTTCCCAATCATTAAACATAAACACTAAACATTTAGTATAATATGATGAATGGGATAAATATAGTTCATCCATAATCAAAATAATACAATACCCTTCAACAAAATTTTGAATATGATATCATAATAGATAAACCTCAATGAAGTATAAGATTCAACAATGTATTTTTATAAAGATAAAGATATTTTAAATGATACCATTGAAAAAAATTAAAGAAATAATCCTTACAAATTCCAAAGTGTCACATACCACCTTGAAATATTCAAATCATAATCCCTTAGAATGTTATGAGAATAAAAAGAATTGTGATATGATATACCAAAGGTCATTTCATATACCACATGCATTGAATAAATGGTGAACATGGCATATACCTCATCAAAGTTAAAGTGGGATGAGAAAACTCTTTTTTACCTTATAAATAAGAGTTCTTTTAGAAAAAAATTTGTATAAAACATGAAATCAGATTGTAAACATTTATATCCCAAAAAATAAAATTTAATTAAATTTTAGTTATATTTTAGGCATAAATGATCTCACACTAAATTGAAATCATGTAAAAACTGTTCTTAATAATCTTTAAAAATAAAACATGTTAGAGAATTTTAAGGAATGTAATAAAATGAATTTTAAACTAGAAAAGAATGTTTGTTTTATTAAAACCATAAATGAACCAAGATCAATTTTCATGATATAATGAGTGGTTTTATAAAAATAATGGTTTCTTAAAACAGATTCGGGTGTGCACATGAAAATGGGTAAGAATTCAATAAGTTCCCTTGAAATGGGATTGTTTATCAGGATGAAATTTTGAATGATCCTTTGAAAACATATAAATCCACAAAAACTATAGAATTATTCTGGTTGATAAAAATATATATATGATTCACATAAAATTTATGTTTATTACATTATAATAAATTATAATTTCATTGAGGTAATTAGAGAATAAGAGTAACCTTAATGAAAATGGAGGTTCGGGTAGAAATCTGTGACCACTTTATAAAAAATCGATTCGTATGCCCCAAAATTAATAATCTTAAAGTAATAAATTTAATAACATGAAAATAAGTAGATTAATGATATTATCCATCAATTGGTAGTATACATATACCATACACAATTAATAATATTGAATAAGGAATATCTCACAAAAATGTTAGTGAGATGAGGAAACCCCTAACCTTAAGTCTGATGGTGTTATTCACTTGATCTTAATGCCATTAATAATCAAATTTAGGTTCATTAATTAATAATTAAAGAACCTAATCTACATTAATTTATTTATTATCACTTTATTAGGTTCATTCATGTCCTTTTTATGGATTAAGAGATTCAATTTCAGTGTCTGGGAGTGTTTTCTTCCTTGGTTTTCATGATCAGTTTACCTATATTCATGTATGGATATACATGTAGAATGGGAATGATTTTTGAGAATAGAATTTGTTTTTTATTATTTAAAAACCATTATATTACATGGTTATAAAAAAATTTGGTTATTATGAGTGAAGATGAATCATTATATAAAACTTTAATGATAACTTTTTGGGTTAACTTGTTGTTTTTTATCACAACAATCTCATTTTGATTTATAAATTAATATCATGGGTAAAATAAGATTCTAGAACCTTAAATAATTTATAATACATATATTATATTCCCTTTCAACCATAAAAATAGTTTCATGACCAGAATTTAATATTTTAATAGAAATTGAAAACCTGTCATCCTTGAATGTTATAAATTAACACATCTCATATGCTGATTTCATTTCAAATATAGAGGAAGGGGAAAGGAGATATGATGATTAATTATTCCAATATCATAATAAAATTCTAATAAATGTATGTTACTGAAGTTATCATAACATTTGGATGGAATTATGTGAGTATAGAAAAGAAAACAAAAGAGCTTGAAAATAAAAGAAATGAAAAGTTGAATTTACCTCTCGAGTCTATCTTCCTTGAGAGCCTCTTTACGGGGAGAGTTTTTGGTATTTTTATGAGAAAAATGGCTACTAGATGTTAGGGATGATCTTGGGAGGAGATTTGGGAAGAATTAAGACAGGTCACAAGGCTTTATATGAGTGAAGATAAGAGGAAGTGAGGGGTGGTTTTTATAGTGGAGGGGAGGATAGTTTTTCCAATATTTTAATCATTATCTAATTATTTTGGCTCAATACTATGAATAGTCTAGATTTTTGTGACTAAAATAGTAATATGTGCATATTATTTCAAACTAATAGCCATTTACATCACCCATGACCCAAGCATGATGAATAAATTTATTCATTTATCATATTTCATAAATTAACGTATGTTCACTATTCACCAAAAAATAAAGTACTTCAGAAGAAAAAAAAATATTAACCATTAATCAATGAGTAGAATCCAAAAATGTCCTCCAGTTTATGAAAATAATTTTTTAGATAATAGAAATTTTATTTTTTTTTATAATCCCCATTTACTTGAAAAATACAGTTTTGAAAATTATAACTATTTTTATAATACCCTGAAAATATAACTAAAGTCTCATTAAATTATCCCAAAATCATAGGACAAATAAATAATAATTTATGAATAAATTTTATGAATTATATTTTAAATTAATTTATTATTTATAAAATTGTAATTAAATATTTACTATTCACAAAAATATCAACACTTAACTATTAGTGTTTGAAACATTCACTTCCATTTTAAGGTGCCTAAATTTTATTTATACTTACATGTGTGAGGTTACTATTCAAAAGGGTACATTACTATTCATTTGGTTCATATTACATTTCATAAGGGTATATTACTATTCATAAGGGTCAAGTTACTATTCATCAAAATTCATTTAATCCTATTAGATTCTAAAAAACATACTGATCGCAATTGTGTATGTATCTTTATCAAAATTCAAAACACAGAAGAAAAAAAATATGTTCATTAGCTAGGTAATAAAAAAAAATTATTTCACAGTGACTCGGTGCTTTTCACATATATGTTAATTAATGACTTGAAATTATATAATAAGAACATTACATAAACTCTTGGGGTGTCATATTAATAATGAATATATTCGTAACATAATTTTTTATTTGTAAAAATAATTATAATATTTAATATATATATTATTCTTTAAAATATTAAATTAAATAATCTATTGATCAAATACATATATTCATATTAAAATATTCTTTTATGCAAAATAATACTGTAGAATAGTATTGGTTTTTTTAACATTAATTAATTAATTTGAAATCTATTAATTATAATTATTTATAAGTATTATTATTAATTAAAAAACTTAATTTTTAATTATTTAAAATTATTAAACAAATTATTGTGGCATTACATTATCCCACCCCCAACAGAATTGTGTCTATGCAATTCAAAACTGCACTCTTTAAGATAAAGTTTGATGCTTAAAAATTACCTTGTGTGAAACCCACATAAAAAATAAGGTTAATAAAATATCCTCTTAAAATAGGTTAAGGTAAATGAGGTGGTCACTACAAAAAAAATTGACTTTTAATGGGATGACATTAGTTGGAAGTAAAAACCTAGACATGGAAGAATAATCAAACTATGATGTTCTGATTAAAAGTGATAGAGAACACGTTCAGATGAAATTTTATTTCTATAAAATTATAAAATACTATAAAAAATTCATTAATATTATCAAATATTATGTTAATATGAAAACATTTTAATTAAGACTCTTTTCCTTGAGTTCGGTAATTATTCAACACTATAAGAGTATAAATATATGTTTCTACTTCATAAAAAATATTATCCTTTGATTGCGCCTTGAACTATCTATACTTCATCTCTTGTCACAGGTTTCCCCATATGGTTTAGTAATACATTAACCTCTATAAGATTAAACAATCATTAACATAAACCATTCATAAATGGTTAATCATTCCATAATTATTCAACACTTTAGAAGGAAGGTCACATAATTTCTAAGATGAAATTTTCATTATCCCCTAATCAACATGAAGTAGCCCTAAATTTTCACATTCCAAATATATGAATATCTTCATCATATATCCTCTTGAAATATAGTAATAACCCAAATTCCAGTAAAACCTTATTTGAAACTTGCATTCATCCATACAATGCAATTGGATATATTCTTTATATCCAAAAAAATTTTATACTCCATCAATGATAGCATGGACCACTTATTGACATATTAATAATAAGTTTTAAGGTAGTCAGTACTTATCCAAATCAATCATTATCATAATCATCAATAATATATTTAGGGCCATATTTCCCTTAACCATATACTTTCCCAAGATATTATCTTTCTACTGAGTCACTTATCCTTGGTATAATTCATCATACAACCTCAAATACTTAATGAAATAGTACTGCAGTACAATTCATACACTTGCAATCAAGAACTTAGTGTCCTTTTTCTACACACTTATAACAAAATCTCATTCCCTTCAAAAATTTACCCGGGTGATTCTTTCTACATTTATCTCATGTGGGAAAACCCTTCTTTCCCTCCTTCCATTTATCCATATTTTTCTCAGTTATCCTCTTCTTTTCTTGATTCCCTTCAAATACATAGGACTCATAGAATTCCTTACATATATTAATAACACATGATATTGTCTCCTCAAATGATGAGGACACATGGGAGACAATCTTCCTTCGAAATGATGGCTTAAGACCATAATATATATGATCCTTCTTACTCTTTGCAACACATGCATTGGTGAATTTCCCATTCCTTATTCTAGATAACATTTCTAATAAATTACATATAATATATTTTCTCATAAAATTATGAACTCTTTATAACTCTAAACAAATCATAAATTAACACATCTAAATCCTAGAACCATATACTTTTGTTACATTGCGGTAATAAATAATTCATAATGGTGGGTAAAGAAAATGTGAATTATCCTAGGCATATCTCATGGTAGTGTAAAAAGAGGTGCGTATTAAGGCCCGTTGTCATGTACTAGGATACCTTGGTTCAAGCCTGAAACTCTTTGTTGGATTTGTTACACCTTGGTACATCAATGCCCGAACTGCATCCACTTGTAGTATCCTAATAGGGATTTATTTTCTAGAAATATTCACATAATCTATTCATTACCAAAATTCCAGGATGTTCTTTCATACATATCTTCAAACAATATCTCATGGTTTTGTTCTCTGATCTATGTTTCTTAAATCTAGTTTCCAAAATTTCAACTAAACTCTATTTGATACCAACTGTAATGCCCTGACACCAGAAACCTTGATCCAGTGCTTTATTTTCATACATTGGCATGATTATAAGGAAGTTTTATCTCGAAGGAACAAATAGTTATGTAGATTTGGAAAACTATATACATACATATATTAAACATTACAACTTGAAATTAAAAACAACATATATGTTCAATTAGGAACATCCACCACTCTAATATTATCCTAGAAACTCATTCATAATATATCTCTCCATGTATTAGGAAAAATGAAACATAAGAAGGGGTGAGGACAAACACTCAGTAAGGGTAAAAAATACAGGAGAAGACATCATAGACATAAACATTAAGCATGGTGAATAATTGGAAACACATTCCTTTAGAAAAATAATCTTGAACATAATATGGTAGGAATATGAGATGAGTAAATATTTCCATAATAAAATGTAATCATGGGTATTATAATAGTTGAATAACCACGTGAACAATGAACTTCTTGCTTCCTAATGAGGTAAATGTATATGCCTAAAATTTTGAAACATACCATCAAGTCCTAGACCAATACTTCTAAAAATGATTAAGGGCTCGGCCAAAACTATATCTAAAAATGGGAAGACCACATCCAAGTTCATATCTGTTTGTCTCATTAGACCTACTAATGCATTAAGAGGCTGTATCGGGTCCCAAATATCACATATTATGTCCAATTCATTACTCATATGAAATGGGTGAATATAATCAACATATATATTCATATTTAAACTAACATATTAAATTTAAATAACATTCCCTAGTCACTGAACATCAACACTTACCATTCGGATTAATATGGTGAATGGCATCAAGATAGAACATTAATAGTTAAACTAATCAGAAACCATTCAAAAACATATTGTATATGATATCATAATAGATAAACCTCAATGAAGAATAAGATTAAACAAACGATGTTGACAAAGATGAATATATTTTTAAATGATACCATTGAAAATTTGTTGAAGAAATAATCCTTAAACACTATAAATTACTCCATACCACCATGAAAAATGCAAATCATAATCCCTTAGAATATAATGAGAATAATTAGACACTTAATATGATATACCAAAGGTCATTATATACACCACATGCATAGAATAAGTAGTGAACAAGGAATATACTTCATAAAAGATAAAGCGAGATGATAAAAATAAATTTTACCTTGGAAAGAAGAGTTATTTTGAAATTATATTTGTATAAAACTTGAAATCAGATTATAAACATGTATATCCCAGAAAATAAAAGTTTAGGACATTGAAGTAATATTTGAGGCATGAATGATATCCCACTTAAGTTAAATCATGTAAAAAAGAGTTCTTAAGAATCTTTCGAAATAAATCATTTTAAAGAATTCTAAGTAAAGTATTACAAATAATTTTAATTTGGAAATGAATGTTTGTATTCTTAAAACCATAAATAAACCGAGATAATTTTTCATGACAAAATTTGTGGTTTTTTGAAAATAATTTTGTATTAAAATATATTCTGGTGTGCACCTGAAAATGGGTAAGAATTCGAGAGGTTCCCTTGAAACGGGATTGTTTATTAGGATAAAATTTTGGCTGATGCTTTTAAAACATGTAAATAACCATAAAATAAATAATTATTCTGGTTGGTAAACATATATAGAACACTCATACCTAATTTATGTGGATTACATAAGAATAAATAAAAATTTCATTGAGGTATGTAGAGAATAAGGGTAACGCAAATGAAATGGAGGTTCAGGTAGAAATCCCTTACCACATTTTAATAAATCAATTAGTATGACACAAAATTAATAATATTAAAATGATACATTAAATAAAATGAAAATAATGATATTCATGATATTATACATCAATGTTAAGTATACATACACCATAAACAATTAATAATAGTGAATGAGGAATATCTCACAAAAATGGTAGTGAGATGAGGAAAACTCGTACCTTAAGTCTGATAGTGTTATTCACTTGATCTTAATGACCTGAATAATCAAATTTAGGTTCATTAATTAATAATTAAATAATTTTATATACATTTACTTTATTTATAATAACCTTATTAGGTTCATTCATAGCTTTTTTATTGGTAAATAGATTCAGTTTCATTGTTTGATAGCATTTCTTCCTTGGTTTTCATGATTGGTTTACTTATATTCAGATATGGATAAACCTGTTGAATGAGAATGTCATTACAAAATATAGTTTTTATATTATTAGTTTAAAACCATAATATTACATTGTTATAAATAAATTATATTATTTTGAGTGAAGATGAATCATTATATAAAATTTTAATGATAATTGTTTGGGTTAATTGGCGGTTTTTTATCACAACGAACTCATTTTGATTTATACATTAATATCATGGGTAAAAAAAGATTAAATAACCTTAAATAAGTTATAATACATATATTATATTCTAGTTAAACCGTAAAAATATTTTCATGGCCATAATTGAAGACGGTAGTAGAAATTGAAAACTCATCGTCCGAGAATGTGATAAATTAACACATCTCGGAAGGTGTTTTCATTTAAAATATAAAAGAATGGGAAAGGCGAGATGGTTATGAATTATTCCATTATCATAACAAAATTATATTACATTTATGGTACTAAATTTATCATAACATTTGGTTTAAATGAGGTTAATATAGAAAAGAAAATAAAGAAACTTGAAAATAAAATAAATGAAAAGAGGAATTTACCTCTTGAGTATATCTTCCTTGAGAGCCTCTTTAGGGGGAGATGTTTTTTGTATTTTCATGATAAAAAAAGGATTATGGACATGGGTAAGGATCTTGGTAGGATATTTGGGTAGAATTTAGACAAGGAAAAATTCTTGAGATGAGTGAAAAGAAGAGAAAGTGAGGGGTGGTTTTCATAATGGAGGAGAGGAGGGTCTTTCTATTATTTTAATCATTATTTAATTATTTTGGATCAAAACTAAGAATAGTATTGATTATTGTGACTATAATAGTAATAAGTTCATGTTAGTTTGATCCTATGTCCATTTATATCACCCATAACTCAATCATTATGCATAAATTCATTTATTTGTCATATTTTGAAAATTAACTAATTTTCACTATTCAACAAAAATTCAAGTAATTCATAAAAATACAAAAAATTAATCCCAACCATTTTTTTATATATAGAATAAATAAATGAAATCCATTTTATGAAAATAATTTCATAAATAAGTGTAATTTAATTTTTAATTACAATCACCATTTACTTGAAAAATACAGTTTTTAAAATGATAACTGTTTTTTTAATACCATGAAAATTTAACAAAGGTCTCATTAAATTATCCCAAAATCATAGGATAAAAAAATATTAATATATGAATATAGTTTATGAATTATCTTTTAACTTAATTCATTAATTATAAAATTTTAATTAAATATTTATTGCTCATAAAAATACCTACAATTGAATATTAATATTTACAATATTCACATTCTTATATAATGTGCATAAATTTTATTTATACTTACATGGGTGAGGTTAATATTCATAAGAGTACATTACTATACATTTCGTTCATGTTATTATTCGTAAGTGTATATTAATATTTATAAGGGTCAAGTTACTATTCACCAAAAATTAATTTTATCCTAATAGACTCTAAAAAACTCTCTGATCGCAACAGTGTATGTCCGTTTTTCAAAATTCAAAACACAGAAACAGAAAAATTATGTTCATCAGCAAGGTTAGAACAAAGTATTTTTTACAATGACTCAGTTTTTTACTCATAAAAGTTATCAAATTAATTAAAATTATTTTATAAGAACATTCCATAAACTCTTAGGGTGTCATATTATTAGTGAATATATTCCTAACATGATTTAGTATTTATCTAAATAATTATAATAGTAAATATATGTATTATTCATTAAAATATTAAATTAAATAATCTATTTATCAAATACATAGTTTTATATTAAAATATTATTTTACACAAAATAATAGTGTAAAGTAGTATTTTTTATAACATTTATTAATTAATTTAAAATATATAAATTATAAGTATTTGTAAGTATTATTATTAATTAAAACACTTAATTTTTAATTATTTAAAATTATTAATCAAATTACTGGGGTGTTACAAATAATGTTGGTGATATCACATGGGTTTAATTTTAGTATATCATGGTGAAAATATATAAAAAACTACAAAGGTGGCATGGGTTAAGGTGAGTGACCTCCAACCATATAATTGTAGTAGTGGGAATCCTAAATAGTTCCCAAGAAATTTAAACAGTGCATTCATTTAATTTTGGGGTGATACAAAAAATTATGGCATGAAAAATAATGACAACATGTTATATAAAACACCAACCATCAATTGAAATGTATGGACCAAATATCATATGCCCATGGTAGAACACTCATCTAGTATCAGCCTGGGATTTGGTCCTGATCAAGAGAAAAAGGATAAATTGATGAAAACCCTTGAAATGTAAGGACTCATGTGCATGAGGGATAAAAGAAATGAGGGAGGGGGATTCTATTGAGGGATTATTTTAAAAATGAGGCTATACCTCTTATTTTTTAAAAATGAACATCGATATTTACATGACTTGAAAATTATTTACCTATCAAGTAATGTTCAGGGTCTTTTTTTAGTGAAAAAACTCATTACTCATCGTGAATTGGATTTCCTATACCATTACATATCGTAAATTGAATACACCTAATGTAAACCAAATACACATAGTGTAATTTTTCTATATCCATCCAATATCCCTCCTACCTCTTCCTTTCTAAAAACAATCCAACCGCCCATCAAGCCCAACTCTAGAATCTAATACAAAAAGAAAACTAAAACAATACTTTAACTATAATGTAAAAAGGATTCGTACCTCAACAAAAAAAACCCTAGATCTTACAATCACCCTCACCCAATTAAATAAATTCATTCTTGGATTTACCATAAAAGGTTGGTCAAGAATTCTGATAGAATAACTCCATCCACAAAGCACATACATCATCCTCTCACTCCCATGTCCTAAGTTGTACACAACTGTAATGTCATAGCACTCATACTAGAGGAATTGACCAACCTTTGAGGACCACCATCCTCTTATAAACCATACAGATAATATTATCCTAGAATCATACATCAACTTTAAATTCAATCTCATCAGGAAGAATTATATGCCATGGGTATGAATGATAATAGCACATATGAGATATAAGGAAAACATTTTGCATGTCTCAATAACTATGAGGTAACTGAAACCAATAGGATACCATCCGGACTCTCTATAGTATCTGAATGGATGGAAATATCATGGTGAAATCTTAAAATATCTCTTAATCCATCTTTATACAAAACTCATAGAGATGCAAAAAAAGACCCAATCCCCAACCTCAAACTCTAAAATTCATTAATGGAGATTGGCGTAGGATTTCGGCCTAAACAATGCAGCATCCACCCACTTTCTAATCATCCAAAACTACTCTACATTATCTTAAAGGAGACAAGGTGGTAATAAAGATACATATCATTCTTCTAACAAGCATATGGGAGATCTTCGTGTCCTGTTGTTTAAATACTCATAAGGATCTGTCTGTATAGTTTCTTAATAACTATTATAGTATATGAACTCAAATAGGGGTATATACCTCTCCCAAGATACCACAAAGTCATGGATTAATTTTCTATGAATGTCATCTAGAACCTGTATGTTGTGCTCTGACTGGACATCATTATGATGGTGGTATTTCATGCCAAAAAGAACCCATGTAACCTATAAGGCCCCAGCCTTAAACATTACTTAATCTTGAGTTATTTCAAGAATACACATTGAGGATCATTTCAGGTTTAGAGTTTTAGAGAATTGGATCATAAATCATGCATTACATTCCACATTTAAAAAAGGAGGTTAGATAAAAGACAGTATTCATTTTTTCCATCAAAGGAGACATATTTAAAATAAAACATGGATTCTTTCGTGAAGCTTCCTTGACACTATCAAAACATCATGTACTTTTCCCTTGACCTGTGAAAAACATTTAAAAAACGTGGGATGACCATAAAAAGCTCAGTAAGGTATATAAAAATATGGAATGAAAACATTAGTCCATGTATACATAAGGATCAATGAAATCATAATTTACTCATAAAATATAATCACTTTAACATACCTCATCAAATCATGAATAACTTATAGAAAACATAAGACATAAAGGTAGGTTGAGGCATTAATTATATTCTTATGTAGAGAGTAACCCTCATGGTTATGTTTGGAATACCCATCACAGTATATTCCCTAAATCTCTTCGGAGAAACCTTAGCGTTTAACCCCTTCGCATTATGCAATGCATTGGAGAGCTATAACGGTCTCACCCACACTTAGTTTATCACGGAACCACTCGTCTTCATAAACAATGCCCAAGAACCATAACATAATCGTAACACATAAAACATGCATAAAGGAAACATAACATTTCCACATTTCAATCAAAAGATATCAAAAACACATTGATATAATCAAAACATTTTCAAAACCATTTTTAATACAAAAATAAAATAAAATTAAAAGATGTTATGTATTTTTCATTTAAAAAAAGGTTATGGCATGTAGAGGAAGCCGAAACTCAAATAATGGTCATGGCGGTGGAGAAGTCATCGTCGCCGCATACGCAAGACAAAAACATTCATTTTGTCATTTAGTAAAACTCTTCGTATAAAATAGATATATTTTGAGTAAAAGTAAAATTCAAAAGGGTTTTATACACCGTATAAAAGAAAGTTGTGTATAAAAAAAATATGTCTCAATGAAAGGAGATTGAGATGAAGTCCCATACCTCGTGTCCGACTTGACTCGATCATTCTTTAATCTCCTGAATAATAAACTTGAGTTAATTTCTACTTTCTTAAGAACCTTTTTTAAGTTCATTATTCCTTTTATATCACGTGTTACCAAGTTATGAACACTATGTAATTATTTAACTTAATAACGTTCGTTTTAATGATCATTGGTACTTGAGTAAAAAATAAACTCTTTATAATTACAAGTTGTTCATGCGGTAAAATATCCATTATAACCAGAATTATATTCATTATGTAGATATTATATATATCATATATATCTAGTATATACATTCATTTATAATATTACCTAACATTTAGAGGTATGAAATGAAATGCATCGTTCATGGAGACAGTAAGTCGTACGTACGCATGAACGCTACTTTCATTTCTATTACGTATCTAATGGAATGGAATCATAATGATATAAAGGTATATTATAATTCCAGTATAATATCATTAATGCCATCCTTTATATTTCCCACATATGGCATTAACGAATCAAATCACTTTGAGGGGGCGGTAGTCCGCACTTCCTAAAATGAAATTATCATGTTTACCCATAATGGAAACCATAAATCTATGCCATAAATGAAAAAAAAACAGAAGCATAAGTAAAACATAAACATAATACATATCTTATATAAATATAGTTACATCTTAATGGCCACCTTTAAAGGTGTTAAAAGAATATTTAACAATCATCATTTCGTGAGGCCGAAATTCGCCATCCACGGAAACAGTATATTCTTTAGACATTAGACATAGGTGTGTGTAAGTGTAGCTCAAATACTTCTTATAAAAACATCCTAGTATAATTAAGATACTGGTGTTGTTACAAAATAATGGAAAAAAGAGTTTAGGGGGTTGGAGAAGCAAAATAAAACAAAAGAACATTAGAGAAGACTTTACCATTAAATCGGGTAACTCTTCTTGGTTTGAACCAAAAGGGTTTCTTAAAGAGCATTCTGCCTATGGTAAGGCATCTATGATGAAGAGAGGGATATTGGGAGATTATTTGAGTAGAGTTTGTATGAGCCAAAGGGCTTTAGAAGTGTGAGAGATGGGTAGGAAGTGGGGTCTTTTTATAAGGGAGAGGAGGGGCTCTATTGGAAATCTTTAAACTATTATTTTATTCTAAAAATAAATTCAGTTTATAAAGCTCCAAAAATCATTAAATGCTAGGAAAAGGTGGTCCATGCTCGAAATAAACACATACAATAAGAAAAGGAAAACTTTGGGATATTATCTTAAACATTATCTTTTTATTTATTTAAATCATTCATTAATGATGTAAACACTGCATCATCATTATGTCATAAATAATTTAATTTTGTTGATGTCTAAAAATTAGAAAAAAAATTACCATAATGTAGAAATCTTTTTATCTTTGTAATTAATATTTATAGTCAAAAATATAACTTATATAACCCCATGTAATAATTTGTTTAGTAAAACAATATATGTTTGTGATATTTTTATTTTTACTTTAAATAAAAGGTATTATTGTCATTATCTCACTCAAGTGGCTCCATGGGGTCCCACAAATTTACCCATGGATTGTATTGGTCGTCCATGACCTTTCCAATAAGGTTAGGACATGTGTAAAGATATTTTTATACTTTTATAATATCATTTTTATCTTAAATTACACTAATTACCTCTAATCGTGGTTAACAAAACTCAAAAGTTAGTATTCACCAAAAAAAATATTTTAATCCCATTGAACAATATTTTACTAACTAATGACAACCATGTATGTTAGATTTTTGAAATTCAATACACATAAGTGGTAAAATTTCATTTAAACGAAAAATTAGTTTGTTTAACTACAACTTAGTGGTTTCACTATTCATCAAAAATTGAAGTTCTTCAGAAAAATACCAAAACTTCACCCCAAGCTATATTTGATATTCTGAATTCAAAAATGATGTCTATTTTGAAATATTCAAAACATATAATTTGAATTAATTAATTTTATAATTAATTCTCATTGTCAAAACAAATAGCATGTTTTTAAGAAACAATATCTATCAAAAGACTGACACATGTTTATGTCCAATTTCAAAGTGAAGTTAATCCCAATAACCACCATTGGATTAAATGGTAAAAATATATTATAATTGCACTTTAAAACCAATTAACAAGATAATCTATCCTTATAAATAAATTATATTAAAATGTGGTTTTGAATTAAAATACAACTTTTTCACTATTCATTAAAAAATGAACATTAACAGAAAAATACAAAAAATTTACACAAAGTAAATTTTGATGTCCTGATTATAAAGAAGAATTTTATTTGGTCTAATAGAATGTATATGAGTGACCAAAAATATATTTAATGAGGGTTATCCATCGAACATAGCAACCCCATTAAAGTAAAATTAATACTTAATTCAAAAAAATATTAATAAATATAAAAATGTCTTATTCTTTATTTACCTAGGATGTTACATCCTTCCCCCCTTTTAAGAATTGTGTCCTCACAATTTATTCACTTAAATAAATGGGGGTATTTATCCCTCATAGCATTTTCAGATTCCCATGTTGCCTCTTCCATCATGTGGTTTTTTCAATAAATCTTTACTTAAAGAATTACCTTATTCTGCAACACTTGCTCCATTTGGTCAAGAATCTGGATCAGTTGTTCCTCATAAGATAGATTATCTTCTAGCTAAACTACCACTGGACTTAAAACATGAGATGGATCTTTCATGTACTTCCTTAACATTGAAACATGAAAAATATTGTGTACCTGAGATAAACTTGGAGGTAAAGCCACTCGGTATGCAACAGATCCAACTCTCTCTAGAATTTGGTATGGTTCAATGAACCTTGGACTCAGCTTTCCTTTCTTACAAAATCGCATCACACTTTTCCACAGTGAAACTTTGTGAAAAACATGATCACCTACCTCAAAAG
This sequence comes from Viscum album, assembly GCA_963277665.1. Lineage (NCBI taxonomy): Eukaryota > Viridiplantae > Streptophyta > Magnoliopsida > Santalales > Viscaceae > Viscum > Viscum album. The sequence continues at coordinate 1,321,004,776 of OY728142.1, forward strand.
ATAGATCCTTCCTCCTATTATCTGCATAACTCTTCTGCCTCCTCTGATCTGTTCTCATGTGTCTTTGTATCAGCTGAACTTTTCAGCCAACTCTTCTACCAATTTTGGCCCCATCAACTTCCTTTCACCCACTTCATCCCAAAAAGCTTGAGTTCGACACTGCTTCCCATATAATGCCTCAAATGGTGCCATCTATATACTGGAATGAAAATTGTTATTATAAGAAAAATCAACCAGAGAAATTTGTTGGTCCCAACTTCCCTGATAATCCATCGAACAAGCACGTATAATATCTTCGAAAGTCTGAATCGTTCGTTCTAACTGCCCATCTGATTGAGGATGAAAAGTTGTTCTAAAATTCAATTCAGTACCCAATGACTTCTGAAGGCCTTTCCAAAATATAGAAGTAAACCTGGGATCACGATCAGATACAATGGAGAGGGGAACTCCATGTAACCTGACTATCTCTTTAAGATACAAATGGGAAAGTTGAACTAGGGAAAAAGTATCTCGTATAGAAAGGAAAGGAGCAGATTTATTCAAGCGATCAACAATGACCTAGATTGTATTATTACCTCGAGGTCTCTTCGTCAATCCCACAACGAAGTCCATGGATATATTCTACCATTTCCACTCTGGCACTGGTAAAGGCTGAAGCATCCCTTTCGGTAACATCCGCTCTACTTTAACATGTTGACAATTCAAACACTTCACAGTAGAATCAGCAATATCTCCTTTCATTCCATCCCACCAGAAATACCCTCGAAGATCTCTATACATCTTAGTACTGCCTGGATGAACTGAAAACAGAGAACTATGAGCTTCACAAAACAACTCTATTTTCAACTGTGAATCACAAGGCACACACAATCTCTTCAAAAATCTCAAAACATAGTCATTATCAATGTTGAATTCAGGAAACTTACCCTTCTGAACCAGCTCTACCTTTTTCTGCAACTCACTATCTTGCTTCTATGCTTTCTTAATTCTGTCTGATTGAGAAGATTTCATTGATACCTAAAACAAAATAGAAGAACATACTGCACCAAATACATCTATTCCGAAGTTCATTAAATCCTTAACCAAAGGATCATGTTCTAAACGCAACATTTTTAATGAAGCATTGATTTTTCGACTCAAAGCATCAGCCACTTTATTTGCCTTTCCCAGATGATAATGAATTGTACAATCATAATCCTTGATTAATTCCAGCCATCTCCTCTATCTCATGTTCAATTATTTCTGAGTAAATATATACTTTAAACTTTTGTGATCAGTATATATTTCACACTTTACACCATACAAAAGATGCCTCCAAATTTTTAATGTGAAAACAACAGCAGCTAATTCCAAATCATGTGTAGGGTAATTTACCTCATGAGTTTTCAACTGACGTAAAGCATAAAAAATTACCATATATTTATACATTTGGACACAACCAAGTCCTTTCAATGAATCATCACTATAGATAACAAACTCATCAATACTAGAAGGTAGCACCAAAACTGGAGCATTTACTAATCTTCTTTTCAATTCCTGAAAAAAAATCATCACATTATTTTTTCCAGATAAACTTAACACCCTTCTGAGTTAGCTTAGTCATTGGACTAGATAACCATGAAAAATTTCTAACATACCTTCGTTAATAGCTTGACAAAACAATAAAACTATGAATCTCAGTTACATTTGTGGGTCTTGGCCATTCTTCAAGAACCTTTGTTTTTGTAGGATCAACAATTATCCCATCTTTAGAAACAATGTGACCAATGAAAGAAATTTGTTGAAACCAAAACTCACACTTGCTGAATTTTGCATAGAATTTATTTTCTTTTAAGGTTTGAAAAATAACCCTTAAATGACTTTCATGATCCTCTTTACTATTTAAAAACACCCAAATATCATCCATAAAAACAACCAACATTTTTCACCTGAGTCAACTGAGCCACCACTACAACAAACTGTTTAGTTCTGATTCTGACCATCTGAGGATAATGATTTGAAAGGCCATTTCCCTCTGTATACCTTCCTAGAACAACTTCCATGTTTTCTCTTCGAAAAAACAATCTAAACACATAACTATCTTAGGTGAAGAATCATGGTAACCGATAAATTCTATATCATTTCAATCATACCATAATTTAATTTATGGACATAAATTTAACAATTTTTATAACTCCTAAAGTTGTCTAAACTGACCTCTGATACCAACTATAAGGCCCCAGCCTTAAACATTACTTAATCTTGAGTTATTTTAAGAATACACATTGAGGATCTTTTCAGGTTTAGAGTTTTAGATAATTAGATCATAAATCATGCATTACATTCCACATTTAAACAAGGCAGTTACATAAAAGACAGTATTCATTTTTCCCATCAGACATATTTAAAATAAAACATGGATTCTTTCATGACACTTTCTTGACACTATCAACACATCATGTACATTTCCCTTGACCTGTGAAAAAAATTTCAAAAACTTGGGATGAACATAAAAAGCTCAGTAAGGTATATAAAAATACGGAATGAAAACATTAGTCCATGTATACATAAGAATCAATGAAATCATACTTTACTCATAAAATATAATCACATTAACATACCTCATCAAATCATGAATAACTCATAGAAAACATAAGTCATAAAGGTAACTTGAGGCATTCATAACATTCTTATGTAGGGAGTAACCCGCATGGTTATGTTTGGAATCCCCATCACAGTATATTCCAAAAATTTCCTCGGAGAAACCTTAGCGTTTAACCCCTTCATGTTACCCAATTCATAGGGGAGCTATCACAAGCTCACCCATCCTTAGTTTATCATGGAATCACCCATCTTCATAAACAATGCCCAAGAACCATAACATAATTGTATCATATAAAACATGCATAAACGAAACATAACATTTCCACGTTTCAATCACAAGATATCAAAAACACATTGATATAATCAAAAAATTATCAAAACCATTTTCAATACCAAAATAAAAGAAAAGTAAAACATGTTATTTATTTTTCATTTAAAAAAAGTTTATGGCTTTTAGAGGAAGCCGAAACTCAAATAATGGTCACGGCGGCGGAGAAGTCATTGTCGCCGCATACGTAAGACAAAAACATTCATTTTGTCATTTATGAAAATGCTTCGTATAAAAAGATTCATTTTGAATAAAAGTATAAGTAAAAAGGGATTTATACACCATATGAAAGAAATTTTTATATAAAACAAAATATGCCTTAATGAAAGGAGACTGAGATGAAGTCCCATACCTTGTGTCTGACTTAACTTGATCGTTCTTTAATCTCCTGAATAATAAACTTGAGTTAATTTCTACTTTATTAAGAACCTTTTTAAAGTTCATTATTCCTTTTATATCACTTGTTAACAAGTTATGAACACTATGTAATTATTTAAGTTAATAACGGTCGTTTTAACGATCATTGGTACTTGAGTAAAAAATAAACTCTTTATAATTACAAGTTGTTCATGTGGTAAAATATCCATCATAACCAGAATTATATTCATGATGTTGATATTATATATATCATATATATTCAGTATATACATGCATTTCTAATATTACATAACATTTAGAGGTAAAAAATGAAATGCACCGTTTATGGAGATGGTAAGTCGTACGTATGCATGAACGCTACTTTCATTTCTATTTAGTATCTAATGGAATGGAATAATAATGATATAATGGTATATTATAATTCCAGTATAATATCATATATAATATCATTAACTCCATCCTTTATACATCCCACATATGGCATTAATGAAACAAATCACTTTGAGGGGGCGGTAGTCCGCACTTCCTAAAATGATATTATCGTGTTTAACCATAATGGAAACCATAAAGGTATACCATAAATGAAAAAAAAAAGCATAAGGAAAACATAAACATAATACATATCATATATAAACATAGTGACATCTTAATGGCCACCTTTAAAGTTTTTAAAAGAATATTGAATAATCATCGTTTCGTGAGGCAGAAATTTGCCATCCACAGAAATTGTATGTTCTTTAGCCATTAGACATAGGTGTGTGTAAGTGTAGCCCGAATCCTTATTATAACAACATCCTATTATATTGAATATACTTCTGTTGTCACAAAAGAATGGAAAAAAAGAGTTTAGGGGGTTGGAGAAGCAAAATAAAACAAAAGAACATTAGAGAAGACTTTACATTTAAATCGAGTAACTCCTCTTGGTTTGAACCAAATGGGTTTCCTGAAGAGATTTTTTGTAACATCCCAGGTAAATAAAGAATATTAATTTTTCATATTTATTAATATTTTTGAACAAAATATTAATATTACTTTAAAGGTAATGCTATGCTTGATGGCGTACCCAATACGCAACAATGAGTTTCTGTGAAGTCTTACGTTGCACTCTAATAATAAAATAATATTATTTTAAATAGTAGTTAACGCCTAGCCATTGTAATGGCGTGGATGAATAGAACTAACTACAAAATGATTATATATGTTTGTCAAATATTTTTACTTTTTCTCCAATAAATGTTAGAATCTTAAAATGCGAATGAATCCAATTTAAAGCATAAATCTTTTAATATTCATTAAAAGGTCGATTAACCACCTTTTGATGGAAAACCCTTTTTAAATATACTTTTGAAGATTTTATATGTTATATTTGACAAAATAAAATCCATATTTATAATCTGGACATCAAAATTAACTTTCTGTAAAAAAAATTTATTTTTCCGATGAAGATCAGTTTTAGTGAAAATATTGTATTTTAATTCAAAACCTCTTTTTAATATAATTTATTTATATGATTATATCATCTTTTTAATTGGTTTTAAAGTTAAATTAGAATATATTTTTACCATTTAATCCAATGGTGGTGATTGGAATTAATTTCACTTTGAAATTGGTTTTAAACTATTGTCAATCTTTTAATAGATATTGTTTCTTAAAAACACGCTATTGGTTTTGACAGTGGAAATTAATTATTAAATTAATTAATGAAAATTATATGTTTTGAATTTTTTAAAATAGAAATAATTTTTTAATTTGGAATATCAAATATAGATTAGGGTGAATTTTTGGTATTTTTATGAAAAACTTCAATTTTTGATGAATAGTGAAACAACTGAGTGGTAGTTAAAAAACTGATTTTTCGTTTAAATGAAACTTTACCTCTTCTGTGATTTAAATTTCAAAAATCTGACATACATAGTTGTCATTATGATTTAAAATGTGGTTCAGTGGGATTAAAATAATTTTTTCGGTGAATAGTAACTTTTAAGTTTTATTAATCGCGATTAAAGGTAATTAATGTAATTTTAGGTAAAGATAATGTTATAATAATATGAAATGACATTGACACATGTTCTACTCTTATTGGATGAGTTATGGCTGACGAAGAAAATCCATAGGTCAACTTGGGGACCCCATGGAGGCACTATGGTAGGAAAATGACATTAATAACTTTTTATTTAAAGTTAAAATTAAAATGTCACAAACATGTATTGTTTTACTAAAACAATTTTTACATGGGGTTATACAAGTCATATTATTTACTATAAATATTCATTAAAAAGATAAAAATATTTTATACCTCATGATATTTTTTTTATAATTTTTAGACATTGAATAAATTAGTTTATTTATGACACAGTGATGATGCAATGATTACCTCATAAATGAACGATTTAAATAAAATGAGAAGACTGGGTAAAATATAAGTCTTAAACATGTCACAAACCTATTGGATGGGTGGATTTCGAACCCTTATCACCTTATCCAAGAAATATATAATTTTAGGACCTTTAATATCTGAAAATTATTTTATAATAAAGTAACTTTTCAACACATTCCAAGAGTACCCCTCCTCCCTCTTATAAAAGACCCCCAACTCTACCCCCTTGCCGACACTTCTCAGGCCTTTGTCTCGACAAAAATCTGCTCATTTTATCTCTCCACATCCCTCTGTTCATGCTAGTAGCCTTACCTTTGGTAGAAAGCTCTTCAAGAAAACCTTTTGGTTCAAACCAAGAGGAGTTATCCGATTTAAAGGTAAAGTCTTCCCAAATGTTCTTTTGTTTTATTTTGCTTCTCCAACCCCTTAAACTATTTTTATTCCTTTATTTTTTAAAGACACCAGTATATTAAATATACTAGGACGTTGTTATGATAATTATTCTTGCTACACTTTCACACACCTTCATCTAATGGTTAAAGACCATACTGTTTCTATGGATGACAAATTACTGCCTCACGAAACGATGATTGTTCAATATTCTCTTAACACATTTCCTGGTGGCCATTATGATGTAACTGTATTTTATATATGATATATATGGTATTTATATTTTCTATGTTCTTCTGTATTTTATATTTAAAACATACCTTTATTCTTTTCATGTTGTGCAAATGTGATAATTTCATACGAGGAAGTGTGGACTACCGCCCCCTCAAGTGATGTGACTCATTCATGAAATACATGGAATGTATAAAGAATGAAATTAATGAACATATGTGACCTATAAAACATATATATTAAACTGTAATTATAATATATATATCTCTAATTTATTTTTAATTCCATTAATGTGCCAAATCAATGAAAGCAGCGTTCATGCGTACGTACGGCCTACCGTCTCCTTGAATGGTGCATTTCATTTCTTTTTATCTCCAAATGTTATGGAATAGTATAAAATTAATATGTGATGGATATATATGATATTTAAATCATTAATACTATTCTGGAGGTGATTTACTTAATACTACAAGGACAATCATTTTCAAACAAGTTCATTTTTGACTCATGTACCAAACATCGACAAAAATGTCTAATATGAACTCACATTATTAACCAATTATTATAACATTATGATATGTGATATGAACTGAATAATAATATTTAAAGGAGGTCCTTAATCAATTATAAATTGTCCAAAGTTTATTATTCAGGAATATAAAGAAATTAACAAGACAAGTCGGACTTGAGGTAAGGGATCCAACCTCTCTCTTTCTTTTAAAGTACTCTCTTTTATGTCACTTATTTTAAGCTCCTCTTTCTAATGTTGGGGGGGATGTTATTATATATATCTCTTGCTGTAAATTTTCTTTTAATATGATGAGATACCCTATTTTATCTCATCAATCCATTTTTGGAAGTTTTATGTGGCGTTGTTAGGCTGTCGAATTTTCACAAGGGGATTTTCATCTCACTTTTTATTCACGTGAGATTCATGCAACATTGGCCACTATTTCCTTTTGTGTGGTGTATTTACTGCCCATTATTTTACTATTTGTATAATATAATCTCATTTATGGGTATTTAAATCTTCATTTCATGACCCTTCTTTCATGGGGTGTACATTTCGAAAGTTGCCCAAATCGGTAAGGGAACCTTTCACACTGCTCTTTTTAAAAGACTTATTTTGTCATGTCTTTTAATTTTCATCTTTTTATATTGGGATATGTTCTTATATATCCCTATTGATGTAAATTTTATGTCCAAGTGATTAGATACCATTTTATCTCTCAACAACTAATATTATGAATTTTAAGGTGACGTCGTTAGGCTGTCGAATTTTACCAAGGGAACGTTTTAACCCAATTTCAACTTCTTTGGGTTCAACATGTAGTTATTGAATATGTCATCCTATCAATATGTTTGAATGATATTTGATTGTTTTACACTTAATATCCACTTATATTGGGTGTATTTATATTTTTCACACATAATTATGGGATTGATTTATCCTTAATTTAAGGATTCCTTCTTTATAAGGGATTTCATCTCATTTTACATTTCTATCGAGACTTAATTGTTGTTATGAACCAATTCACTCTTATATGGTGTATATACTGTCCTTTGGAATATTATATCATGAATCACATTATTCTCATGATATTATAAAGTTCTGATTAAATTTTATTCCTCAATTATTGTATTCAAGTGTCTCTCATTTTGTTAAAAACACTTTAACTAAAATATCACTTTAAATGTTTTAATGATTTGTTCTTATAAATATTTCTCATTAATATCCATGTTTTCAAAATTGTTTTAAGTATTTATTTATATGGATATTAATTTATTAAAATGTTAAAATCTTCAAGGTGGTATGGGACACTTGGTTCAAAAATCTCTTTATTAAATGTTTTGAATGATTTTTAAAATGGTTTTTAGAATGGATTCATTATTTCAATATCTTAAAATTTTATATTGTTATTGAAATGTGGGAATGTTATCTTTCCTTTATGCTTAAGTTATGTGCTATGATTATTTTATGGTTCTTGGGCATTGTTTATGAATACAGGTGGATCCGTGATAAACTAAGGGCGAGTGAGCCCAATATAACTCTCCAATGCATTGGGTAACGTGAAGGGGTTAAACGCTAAGGTTTCTCCGAAGAGATTTGGGGAATATACTATAATGGGTATTCCAAACGTAACCATGAGGGTTACTCCCTACGTAATAATGTTATGAATGCATCAAGTTACCTTTATGTATTATGATTTCTATTGATTTATGCATAAATCTTATGATTTCATGAGGTATGTTAAATTGCTTATGTTTTACGAGTAAAGTATGATTTCATTGATTCTTATGTATACATGGACCAATGTTTTATCTCCGTATTGTTATAACCCTTACTGAGATTTTTATGCTCATCCCAAGTTTTTGAAATTATTTTCACAGGTTAGGTGAAAGGTACATGATATTATGATAGTGTCAAGGAGGTGTGATGAAAGAATCCATGTTTTATTTTAAATATGTTTCTGTTGATTTGAAAAAATGAATACTATATTTTATGTAACAACTTTTCTTAAATGTGGAATGTAATGCATGATTTAGGATCTAATTCTCTAAAACTCTAAACCTGAAAAGATCCTCAATGTGTATTCTTGAAATAACTCAAGATTAAGTAAGGTTTAAGGTCGGGTCTTTATAGTTAGTATCAGAGGTCAATTTACTAACTTTAGATGTTGCGGTATTCTTTAAGCACAAGTGACATTACCATAATGGTTAGGATTTTAGAAAGGGTCATAGTTTTAGATAAAGTGAATGAGTTTAAGATAACATGAATAATTATATCTTAGTATTATATGACGATTCTAATAATATACTCACACTGACCTTTTTGGTTTAATAAATGGAAGGATCTAGCAGGCACTAAAGTGACAATGGGTATAAAGGAAACTGTGGTGGTTCTCTGATTAAGATACTGGATGAAATGGGGGATTCAATGAGAAATATCATGGTTATTCTAAACCAACTATCAGGAGTCATGATAAACCACTTGAACCTTGGTGAGTTCTCTAATGCATCTTTTATGAGAGAACCATCTTGATGTGGAAGTTCAGGTGATAATTATAAAGGTAACCATTAGGGTTTATATGATCCTTACTTTTGAGGTAATTATGGGTTACTATATGTTATGATGGAAAATGAAAGGCCTGAGATAAACATGAGGTTAAAATATGTTATGATTATTTTTGAAGATTTTATCTCATTTTGGGGAATGTTTTAAGAATTATATATTTTTGGAAAAAAGAAAACATGCAGACCGTGTTACAACCCATCACGTCGTACAATACTACGGGAATCAAACCCACAACCAAAGTGCGACTCGTATTTATCACCTACCACTGGACTACATGAAGTCCCTGGTTAGTTTGACTAATTCATTATAGTTAGATGATTTTATGAATCATGAGTAAGTTGATTTTGTGTTATCTATGGAAATTATTAACCTATCATGGAGGATATGTGATTAGGTTAATTACTTTTCAATATGAAACTTTACGAGCAACTGATGCTTTTTGGAGATAAATGTTAATTTGTACCTTGGAAGACTATGTGATTAAATCCTTCAAATATTTGTGTTTCAATATTATTTTGGTTTACTTTGAATAATTTTATGGAAAATTTGTTTATTGAATGGTCTTCGTTGAACATTGGGTTTTGTTGGACAAATTTTGGAGATTAAGAATAGATTTTCTTTATATAAAGGATTATCCATTTGTGGATTATCAGATCTTGTTCTAACAATATTGGTTTTGGTTAAGGTATAAAGACATGGGAAATATATAGTTCTCTTTTGTGGATTAGGTGATTCTCTATAAGTTCATTATAGCTCTCTTAATGCGAGCAAGTCATCCTAAATACTCATCTTTTGGAGAAAATATGAGTTTGTGTAAGAAATCTAGTAGGAGATGAGAGTCTACATGACAAGTAAGTATGTTTCCTTATGATTTAGTTAGTCTCATAAATAAATTCCTCAATGAAAAGTAACTTAAAAACAATAATGTTGTCTGTTAACTTTTCCTACTGGGGAATCAAATAACGTTTAACCCATCACCAGTTTGTGATTTTCTGGTGGTTAACTTTCCTCTAAACATGTTTTATATCACTCTCCACCAGAACATGTCCCTTTGTTTTTTCTTCCATATCCATGTTTTCCTATATGGAATCCTAGTATGGGTTAACTCGGGTGACCTTTATACTTCCATATCTTTCTTTTAAAGTGACAGTTTAATTTACTCCTTTTATGATGTGGGGATTTCAATGAAGTTTCCAAGACCAATTTTAAAATTTCGAGGACGCAATTCCCAAAAGGGTGGAAGGATATAACGTCCCAGGTAAATAAAGAATATTACTTTTTCATATTTATTAATATTTTTGAAAAAAAACATTAATATTACTTTAAAGGGAATTCTATGCTCGATGGCGTACCCAATATGCAATAATGAGTTTCTTTGAAATCTTATGTTGCACTCTAATAATAAAATAATATTATTTTAAATGGTAGTTAATGCTTAGCCATTGTAATGGCGGGAATGAACAGAACTAAGTACAAAATTATTATATATGTTTGTCAAATATTTTTAATTTTTTTTCCAATAAATGTTAGAGGTTTAAAATGCGAATGAATCCAATTTTAAGCATAATTTTTCTAATATTCTTTAAAAGGTTGATTAACCGCCTTTTGAAGGTGAACCCTTTTTAAATATACTTTTTAAGATTTTATATGTTATATTTGACAAAACAAAATCCTTCTTTAGAATCTGGACATCAAAATTTACTTTGTGTATATTTTTGTTATTTTTCCGATAAAGATCAGTTTTAGTGAAAATATGGTATTTTAATTCACAACCTCTTTTTAATCTAATTTTTTTATATGATTAGATCATATTTTGAGTTGTTTTTAAAGTGAAATTAGAATATATTTTTACCATTTAATCCAATGGTGTTCATTGGAATTAATTTCACTTTGAAATTGGACATAAACTAGTGTCAATCTTTTAATAGATATTGTTTCTTAAAAACACGCTATTGGTTTTGACAGTGGGAATTAATTATTAAAATAATTAATGCAACTTATATGTTTTGAATTTTTTAAAATAGAATTAATTTTTGAATTCATAATATCAAATATATCTTAGGATGAATTTTTCGTATTTTTCTGAAAAACTTCAATTTTTGATGTATAGTGAAACTACGAGTGGTAGTTAAAAAACTGATTTTTTGTTTAAATGAAACTTTTCCACTTCTATGATTTAAATTTCAAAAATCTGATATACATGGTTGTCATTATGATTTAAAATGTGGTTCAATGGGATCAAAATAATTTTTTAGTGAATAATAACTTTTAAGTTTTATTAATCGCGATTAAAGGTAATTAATGTAATTTAAGGTAATGATAATGTTATAATAATATGAAATGACCTTTAAACATGACCTAATATTATGGGATGAGTCATGGACGACCATGAAAATCCATGGGTCAACTTGTGGACCCCATGAAGGCTCTTTAGTAGGAAAATGACATTAATAACTTGTTATTTAAAGTTAAAATTAAAATGCCACAAACATGTATTGTTTTACTAAAACAATTATTACATGGGGTTATACAAGTAATATTTTTTACTATAAATATTCAGTATAATTATAAAAATATTTTCTACATCATGATATTTTTTTATAATTTTTAAATATTTAATAAATTAGTTTATTTATGACACCGTGATGATGCAGTGACTACCTCATAAATGAAAGATTTAAATAAAATGAGAAGACTAGGTAAAATCTAAGTCTTACACTTTTCACAAACATATTTTATGGGTGTATTTCGAACCCTTATCACCTTATCCTAGAAATATATAATTTTAGGACCTTTAATATCAGAAAATTATTTTATAATAAAGTACATTTTCAAGACATTCCAGAAGTGCCCCTCCTCCCTCTTATAAAAGGCCCCCACCTCTACCCCCTTACCCACACATCTCAAGCCTTTGGCTCGACCAAACTCTACTCATTTTATCTCTCCACATCCCTATATTCATACTAGGATCCTTATCTTTGGTAGAAAGCTCTTCAAAAAAACCTTTTAGTTCAAACCAAGAGGAGTTATACGATTTAACTGTAAAGTATTCCCTAATGTTCTTTTGTTTTATTTTGATTATCCAACCCCTTAAAATATTTTTATTCCTTTATTTTGTAACAACACTAGTATATTAAATATACTATGATGTATTTATGGTAATTATTCGAGCTACACTTACACACACCTCTGTCTAATGGTTAAAGAACATACTGTTTTTGTGGATAGCAAATTAATGCCTCACGAAACTATGATTGTTCATTCTTCTCTTAACACCTTTCAGGGTGGTCATTATGATGTCACTATATTTTATATATGATATATATGGTATTTATTTTTTCTATATGATTCTGTGTTTTATATTTAAAACATACCTTTAGGTTTTTCATGTTGTGCAAATGCGATAATTTCATACAAGGAAGTGTGGACTACCTCCCCCTCAAGTGATGTGACTCGTTCATGCAATACATAGAATGTATGAAGAATTAAATTAATGAAAATATGTGACCTATATAACATATATATTATAATGGAATTATAATATATATATATATATCTATAATTTATTTTTAATTCCATTAATGTGCCAAATTAATGAAAGTAGCGTTCATGCGTACGTACGGCCTACCATCTCCATGAACGGTGCATTTCATTTATTTTTATCTCCAAATGTTATGGAATAGTATAAAATTAATATGTACTGGAAATATATGATATTTTAATCATTAATACTATTCTGGAGATGATTTACTTATAATTACCAGGACAATCATTTTCAAACAAGTTCATTTTTGACTCATATACCAAACATCGACAAAAATGTCTGATATGAACTCACATTATTAACCAATTATTATAACATTATGATATGTGATATAAACTGAATAATAATATTTAAAGGAGTTACTTAATCAATTATAAATTGGCCAAAGTTTATTAATCATTAATATAAAGAAATGTACAAGACAAGTCAGACATGAGGTAAGGGATCCAACCTCTCTCTTTCTTTTAAAGTACTCTCTTTTATGTCACTTATTTTAAGCTCCTCTTTCTTATGTCAGGGGGATGTTCTTATATATTACTATTTCTGTAAATTATATTTTAATATGATTAGAGACCCTATTTGATCTCATCAATCCATTTTTGGAAGTTTTATGTGGCGTCGTTAGGATGCCGAATTTTCATAAGGGGATTTTCATCCCACGTTTTATTCCCGTGAGATTCATGTTACATTGGCCATTATTTCCATTTGTTTGGTCTATGTAATTCCCATTATTATACTATTTGTATAATATAATCTCATTTATTGGTATTTAAATCTTCATTGTATGACCCTTCTTTCATGGAATGTACGATTCAAAAGTTTCCCAAATCGGTAAGGGAACCTTTCACACTCCTCTTTTTAAAAGACTTATTTTCTTATGTCTATTAATTTTCATATTTTTATGTTGAGATATGTTCTTATATATCCTTATTTATGTAAATTTTATTTCCAAGTAATGAGATACCATTTTATCTCTCATCAACTAATTTTATGAATTTTAAGGTGATGTCGTTAGGCTATCAAATTTTACCAAGAGAACTTTTTAACCCAATTTCGATTTCTTTGGGTTCAACATGTAGTTATTGAATATGTCATCCTTTGAATATGTATGAATTAACTTTGATTGTTTTATACTTAATATCCACTTATATTTGGTGTATTTATATTTTTCACACGTAATTATGAGATTGATTTATCCATAATTTAAGGATACCTTCTTTATAAGGGATTTCATCCCATTTTACATTTCTATTCAGACTTCATTGTTGTTATGCACCAATTCACTCTTATATGGTGTATATATTGTCCTTTGGAATATTATATCATCAATCCCTTTATTCTCATGATATTATAAAGTTCTGATTAAATGTTATTCCTCAATTATTGTATTCAAGTGTCTCTCATTTTGTTAAAAACCCTTTAACTAAAATATCACTTTAAATGTTTTAATGATTTGTTCTTATAAATATTTCTCATTAATATCCATGTTTTCAAAATGGTTTTAAGGATTTATATATGTGGATATTAATGGTTTAAAATGTTAAAAGCCTCAAGGTGGTATGGGACACTTTGATTCAAAAATCTCTTTATTAAATGTTTAAAGTGGTTTTGAAAATGGTTTTAAGAATGAATTCATTGTTTCAATATCTTAAAATGTTATATTGTTATTGTAATGTGGGAATGTTATATTTCCTTTATGATTAAGTTATATGCTATGATTATGTTATAGTTCATGGTCATTGTTTATGAAGACGGGTGGTTCCGTGAAAAACTAAGGGTGGGTGAGCCCGATATAGCTCTCCAATGCATTGGGTAACGCGAAGGGGTCAAACGCTAAGGTTTCTCCGAAGAGATTTAGGGAATATATTTTGATGGGTATTCCAAACGTAACCATGAGGGTTACTCCCTAGGTAAGAATGTTAAGAATGCCTCAAGTTACCTTTATGTCTTATGATTTCTATTGAGTTATGCATAAATCTTATGATTTCATTAGGTATGTTAAATTGCTTATGTTTTATGAGTAAAGAATGATTTCATTGATTCTTATGTATACATGGACTAATGTTTTCTTTCTGTATTGTTATAACCCTTACTGGGCTTTTTATGCTTATCCCAAGTTTTTGAAATGTTTTTCACAGGTCAAGGGAAAGGTACATGATATGATGGTAGTGTCAATGAAGTGTCAATAAAGAATCCATGTTTTATTTTGAATATGTTTCTGTTGATGGTAAAAATGAATAACATATTTTATGTAACCAATTTTCTTAAATCTGGAATGTAATTCATGATTTATGATCTAATTCTCTAAAACTCTAAACCTGAAAGATCCTCAATGTGTATTCTTGAAATAACTTAGGATTAAGTAAGGCTTAAGGCCGGGTCTTTATAATTTCTGCCTATGGTAAGGCTTATAGGATGAAGAGATGGATATTGGGGGCTTATTTGAGTAGATTTTGGATGAGCCAAAGGTCTTGAGAAGTGTGAGAGATGGGTAGGAAGTGGGGTCTTTTTATAAAGGAGAGGTGGGGCTCTTTTGGAAATCCTGAAACTATTATTTTATTATAAAAATAAATTCAGTTTTTAAAACTCCAAAAATCATTAAATTTGAGTACAAGGTGGTCCATGTTCGAAATAAAAACATACAACAATAATTGGACAAGTGTTGTATATTGTTTTAAACATTATCTTTTTATTTATTTAAATCATTCATTAATGACGTAAAAACTGCATCATCATTGTGTCATAAATAATTTAATTTTTTTTATGTCTAAAAATTATAAAACAATTACCATAATGTAGGAAATCTTTTTATCTTCCTAATTAATATTTATAGTAAAAAATATAACTTATATAACCCCATGTAATAATTGTTTTATTAAAACAATACATGTTTTTGATATTTTTATTTTTACTTTAAATAAAAGGTATTAATGTCATTGTCTCACTCAAGTGGCTCCATGGGGTCCCACAAATTGACCCATGGATTTTCTTGATCAGCCATAACCTATCCACTAATGTTAGGACATGTTTCAATTTATTTTTATATTTTTCTTATATCATTTATATCTTAAATTACGCTAATTACCTCTAATCACGGTTAACAAAAATCAAAAGTTACTATTCACCAAAAAAATATTTTAATCCCATTGAACCACATTTTAATAACTAATGACAACCATGTATGTCAGATTTTTGAAATTCAATACACAAAAGCGGTAAACATTCATTTAAAAGAAAAATTAGTTTGTTTAACTACCACTTAGTGGTTTCACTATTCATCAAAAATTGAAGTTCTTCAGAAAAATACCAAAAATTAACCCCAAGCTATATATGATATTCTGAATTCAAAAATGATGTCTATTTTGAAAAATTCAAAACATATTAGTTGCATTAATTAATTTTATAATTAATTCCTGTTGTCAAAACAAATAACGTGTGTTTAAGAAACAATATCTATCAAAAGAATGACACTTGTTTAAGTCCAATTTCAAAGTGAAGTTAATTCCAATGACCACCATTGGATTAAATGGTAAAAATATATTCTAATTTCACTTTTAAACCAATTAAAAAGATAATATATCCTTATATATAAATTAGATTAAAATGAAGTTTTGAATTAAAATACAACATTTTTCACTATTCATTAAAAAATTAACATTATCAGAAAAATACCAAAAAATTACACAAAGTAAATTTTGATGTTATGATTCTAAAGAATAATTTTATTTGGTCTAATAGAATTCATATGAGTGACCAAAAATATATTCAATGAGGGTTCTCCATCGAACATAGCAACCCCAATAAAGTAAAATTAATACTTAATTCAAAAAATATATTAATAAATATGAAAAATTATTATTCTTTATTTACCTAGAATGTTACATAACCAATTACCTCTATAAACTTTTCTAAAACCTTGATGTAAACCAAGAATCCCTATTCAATAAAATGGTATGAGGAACCCCATAATGGTTCACAATCTTAGGGATATATAATCTCATAACCTCATAAACTAATAAGGTCTCCCTTTTTTGTTAAAAATGAGTCACCTTTTTGAGCCTCTTCAGAACAACCCATGTGGCATCACTTCCTTGAGGAGATCTTGGTAAACCATCCAAGAAGTCTATCACAACATCTTACACTTATCAGTCAGGAATTAGTAACTACTTTGAAATCCCATATGGTATTTGGTGATTTTTCTTCACCTACTAATAGATATAATACCCTGTGATGAAGCCAAAAACTTCATGTTTTATCCCAGACCACTAATACTAGTGAAACAAATCTTGATGCATCTTGGTAATTCCAAGAGGTACTTCCCAATATGAAGCATGAAACACTCGCATTATCACCTTGAGTCTGTTTGATGAAACCCAAACACATCATGAATATTCATAAGTTTATCCTCGCATACTGTCCAACCAGGATTTGGGTACTCACCTTCCAAACTCTCTTATAAGACTAATCCATCAACATCAAATAACTGTCTCATCCACACTCTACTAGAAGAGTGCAAGTCACTGCTAAGGATGAGAGGGAATTATTAATGTGACCATCCTGTACCTCCATGAGAATATCTAAAAATAATGCTATAATCTACCATTAACTATTTTCCTCCTAAACTGCATGTATCTTAATCCACCTGCTAAGTCCATCAACAACTGTATTTCCCATTTTCAGTGTATAGGAAATCTCAAATTCAAAAAACTATAGGTATTCAACAAATCTTTCATACTGAAAATACAATTCATGCGATGTAAATTTGTATTTGAATCGATTTTTTGGTCCATCAACACTACATAACCCCCTCCCAATAAGTAATTCCTCTAATAGTGTAAAGAATGTACAAGAGCGACTAACTAAATATCATGTGTTTGGTAGTTCCTCTTCTATAGTCTCAACTAAAGGGACCCATATACCATGAATTTCTCATCCTACATTTATGATCAAAAATAAATTCATTCTCTATTTCATCACTTGAAAGATTGTCTCATAGGTATCTGGCCATAAAAACTACACACACTTCTTAGTCAAGCCTATAATATTTTCTTCTATGTGTGAGATTCATATATGAAACATCAATAATATCAGGAAATTCCAAACACAATATCTCTATGAAATATGTTCTTGGGATTCTCCTAAAAAACTGTAGCTCTCACCTTCCTCTATGTCAAATGAATCGTCTATCACTAAGTTAATATTCCCTATGATGTGAATCATATCCATTCAGAAGTGTAACATTGTAATTTTATCATATATTTGAGGCTCTATCAATATATCCATAATGATATCAAAATTCTTAGCATAGTCATGTTGATTGTGGTAATAAACTAATATATCTTCCACGAAAACCACCAAAATTAATTCACGTGCAGATGGAAAACATAGTTCATCAGTGATATTAAAACACTTGTCACATTCATGAGAGAGAATTATATAACCAAATACTCATATCGACTATACCTACTGTGAGAACCAGTATGAGGTATGTCTACTGGTTGAACACATACCTCGTAATAACATGATCTCAGATCAATACTTTTAGAATACCTAATATCCTCAGAGTAGTTTGAAGAGATCATCCATCTACGGTACGAGATACCATTAATTAACCAATAACTATTTCAATTTTCAATAATCCACACATAACCTAACATTTTTCTATTCCTTTTTCTCAAAGGGGACTAGTAAAACCATGATGAAGTGTTGGTTCATATATACCCTTCACATAAAAATTCTATATCTGTCTGTTGAGATCCTACAACCCTATAGTAGCCATCATGTAAGGATAAATGGATACCAGTACATCTCCAAACACTATCATTATGGAAAAATATACCTCTCTCTCATGAGTTTGACTAGAAATTTCATTTAGCAAAACCACCCTTGAATGATTAACCATTAGATTGAATTCCACCTAATGCATTCCTTGACCATCCAAATATATGCTATAAATTTTAGAATTCATCCTACACATCCCATGATGTTCGGATCTAGCTTGGGTCACTTTCACATCCCATTCAGCCTTATTAATAATAGCTTCACCCTATGGTAATGTGAAATTCACCATCTGATGAAAAAATCGACAAAATCATGATAGAAAAATTTCCATTCCATCTTATGTATGACACCAAACCCTATCTTCTCGAAGAAAAAAAGATTCCATATGAAGTGACACCAAACTACTTCTAGGGTCATTACCAAAAAAAATTAACACCCTCTGTTCTAATCCCCAACAGTGTTTCATGTTTCATAAATCCATCATAAAACTAAAAAAAGAGCCTAAGTTTATTCACAATAGGTATATATTATAAAGAATGAGATTCATCTATAATGAAATGATAAGATTATAAATTATAATCTATAAAGATAGTACCTCTCATTGTAGACAGCTAGGTGTTTTTCTCCCTAGGGGCAGGATTTACACAATATATCAAGCATGAACCACGGCCTTGTGAAACAACATAACTACATAGACTAGGCCAAATCTGTTGTACTCGTACGACTGGTGCCTAGCTACCTCGTCCATGACCACCACCTCGACCTGAATGGCCAATACTTCCCCAACTCCCAGAATGATGTAGAGATATTAATTACACTCATAAAAATGTAGCCAGAGTCAATTCCCTTCCAATAATTTTTGGAGGGAAGGTTATACAGAAACATGGAATGTCTCCCATCCTACTACAAGTTTAGAACTCAACTGGGTATCTATCACACTTATTCGTCATATGTCTCCATCTCCAACATTGATGAAAAAGAAAAATATACCATCATTAAAATCCTATCTATTATTCCATTCATGAGAAGTCTCAAAATGGCGCTTCATGACTCCTAACATGGAACCATTGTGTCGAGAGGCTAAACTACACTTCTCTTCACCCCAATCATTCCTTACAATATATTTAGTAATAAATGCCTCAGTCACTATCTCTGTAATAGTAGACTTCCAAAATAAAATTACCTATGACTGAAAAACATCCCTGAGAGCTTTCTTGAATCATCATTCCCTATATGACTCAACAAAAACATTGATCGATGAAAATTTTTGAAACTGTGTAAATATTTCCAAATTCTCCATAACAGTCTTCACGCCCTGCTCTAGTCACATAAACTCACTGGATATTTTATTTCTCATGGTATCATGAAATAATTAATTATAAAAAAATTATAAATCCCTCCAAAACCATAACTTAGATCATATTAGCCCTATCCAAAACATCCCATAGGGATTTATATTCTCCTTGAATCATATTAAACATGAGCTTAACTCTAATATCATGAGGTGTACGGAGATTCTTTAAAATAAAAAGGATAGTCTCAATCAATATCTCAATAGCATGCGGACTACTATCCCTTGAAAATGTGGGAGGATTCTGCTATTGGAACACACATGTTAGCTATTCTGTAGTCATTGAAGGCTATAGCCTCCCAAAAAGGTCTCCATAAAGTGTAAGAAACCCTCATAGAACTGGTCATCAACACCCATATCCAGTAAAACTTTCGGTCTCACATTTGGCACTACAAGAGGTTATACTAATAGATAATGACCCCCTACACCTAGAGAATGGTCTTTACCACCCTCTTGGCATACAACTGAAGGTTTTCATGGTGACATATATCTAAAATTCTCAAAAACTGCCTCAAACAAAAAATTTGTAATAACCATATTAGAGATGAAATCATAAGACAGGTCAAAGACTTCATATTATCAATTCACACCCCTCTATATGCTCTTAAATTTAGGACTGGGTAATAGATAAAGCAATAAAATTCACCAAAGACACTACCTACTTTCCAATCTAAATCCAGGTCAAGTTCTCTTTTTAACAAGTTTATGTAATTTTAAATCCATATTTATTTATAATTATCTTTAAATGGATTAAATGTGTTGATTACTACTTAAAATATATAAGGGTGATACACCATATAAACCAAATTTAGGCATCCACTTAATCAATAACATAACATGTTCTCATCTATGCAATCAGTGAACCTTGACTCAACATTCAATAAATTACTACTTTGGGTGTCATCGATAGCCAAGGAAAAATAATAATAATTAAGTTAAGTTAGTAACTCTATGTACTAATTATTTTTCTCAATTCCCTATAATAATCATCCATTAAACAATAGGTATGTCACTCAAGGAACACATATTAATGTCATGAAGTCAGGAAATGCATTCAATTTGGTATGGAATATTCATGGAATATAAATCCTGTAAGGTACCTAAAATGATGAACAAGATGATATTTCGTCATATAATTGAGTCAAATATAAATAATAAATAATTATAATAAACATAAAACAATATGTGTGTCACCCACTGGTGGAATCAAATCAATTGTAATAGGAAAAATAAAAAACAAAAATTTCGCATTCCATGCAATTTTGATAATTCCTTTAAGTGGGTTAGAAACTCCAAGGAATAGTTTATTAACAAATTATAATTTTTTCCTAATCTCTTATATCTTTTCACATAAATAGTAAATCTAAAAAAATAAAATCTTTGATACCAATTTTTAACATCTCAACCTGTGAGCCACTAAACGGTGCCCCGAGTTTGTGGGTCACATGGCCTCAAGCATACCTCCCCATACACTAGATGATTCCAACAATTAGCAAGGTAATGGAGTGTGATTGTGGGGTAACAATGCCCAAATTTTATATTATAACATAGCGGTACAACATATACATCATTAGAGAAAGCATAATTCAAATCACTAATAGAAGATAAACATCCAGAATACTACAATAAAGATAAATACAAATGTAGTGTTGGGTACAATATGATGATCATTTCATATCTCTTTAAAAATGGAAGGAACTACATTTCATCAAGCATTCAATGCAGTACATGTATAAAAACTACTAAAAGACCAAAAATAAAAACTATATCGAGATAGAATAATGAGCCTAACTCAGTCCTCTTCTCCCCTGCTTCTAAGAAATGACCAAATCAAGAATCATAAAGCTTGTTCTTTCCCTAGTCACTACTTTTATCCATGAAGACTATCTAGGTACCCAATGGTGGCCTGAACCGGGTGTGAGATAACACTCAGTAAGCCACCACCAATAGTGTTTATAGAATGTTCATTCTATATATAAACAATAAAGAAGTTTGTAATATAACAGAGGTAGATAAATAATAAATATAAAGTGTTTAAAGAAGAAAAAATCATGCCAAAATAAACATGGATCCTTGTGAACAATAATCAATCTCCCCTAAGAAAGGTCTAATTGAAAATTATAATTAAATAGGTCTGATACAGACCATTATAACACTTAAAATTGGATACCCATACAAGGGTTATCTATAATAATAGTAAAATATCCACAATGTCCACGCCATGTAATCAAGTGTATAACATCCACAATAGCCTATGTCGTGTAATAGAGTGTGTAACATATACAACGGCCATGTTGTGTAATATAGTGTTAGACCACAAAGGGTTGGATCCAAGGTATAAAATACCAAGGCATCCATGCTAAGTTCATGGATAATCTTGATGGAAACTCAGTAAAGACTTGTGTGGAGTACAAGGATCGTGTCAAAAGAGATTCCAAACAAGCCAGATCCAGTGGGAAGCAATGCCCTTGGCATCCTAATCAATCAAGATCCAGGGAATACAAAGGTCCATGGACTCTACTATAATAATAAATATGGATCAATGAAGTAGAAATTCCCATGAGATCCTATGGAATAAATATCCAAGGTATAAATAAAAAATGAATCCAATACCATAACCGATTTATTCCCCAATTTACTTCTCAGTTAATAATCATAAATAATCCATGAGTTGATCCAAATCATTTCTCATTTTTAATTTAAACCCATTGCCCAATTCATTCAACATTTACCATTCATTTATCTCATTAAAATTAGGGAAATCCTTATCCTATTCATTCACTCAATTCTAATTAAATTTATTATGGCTCCCAATAAATCCAGAGAGCTCACATGTACTCAATAGTGTGGTATCTCATAAGTAAAATACATAAAAACACCTCAAAGGCAGCATAGGTTGAGGTGATAAACCTCCAACCATACAATGGTATTTGTAGTCATCATAAACAATTCCCAAACAATTTAAACAAGACACTCATTTTATTTTGGGGGAATCTTCAGAATGTATGACATGTAGCACAATGGAAATATGGTATATAAAACACCAAACATTAAAGGCAAGTTATTGACCACCAATTGTATACCCATGGTAGAACACTCATCTTGTATTATCCTATGACTCGGTCTAGATCGGTAGAAAGGTAATAAAAGTTGAAAATTGTAGAAATATTTCTTAATATCTTGCACCAAAATAGGACATTCGATGTCAAGGAAAATAAAAAAAGGAGCTTAAAGGCTGAATATATTACTGGTTCCTGTCCAACATGATAGATGTATCACAAATTAGATATCTAACCTTAAAACAGCCCCAAATACACTATTAAGATCAAAGGGGAAGCTCCTTTAGAGGCTCTTCTATGCATGAGGGAAAAATAAATATGAGATGGGGATTCTATAAAAAATGAGACCATGCCTCTTATTTTTTAAAATTGACCTCTAGAATTTTCAAGACATTTAAATTCTATACACGTTTTCTAATTCTCTGGGTCCTTTCCCTAGGAAAAACCCTTTACACATCAGGAATTATCCTGACCAAATCATTACATGTTTTGTAACGAATTAAATTCATGTAAATCAAATACACATCATGTAATTGGTCTACACCCAAACTATATCCCTTATGCGTCTTCTTTTCTAAAAAGAACTAAATTATCCCAAGGGCATCCCTTTAGGGTCTAATCCAAAAAAAGAACTACAATAAGAGTTTAAAGTGAAAATAAAATAATGTGTACCACATCAAAAAACTTATGCTCATACATGGAAAAAGTACACTATATATAAATTTACATAAAATGACCATATTGTAATTTTATGGGAAACCGAATAGGGGCAGGTGGTTGTATTATGTAACATTATAGTGTATAGATAGTCCACTAAAAATATGGGGCGGTCTTGCTAAAAATGGGTTAAAAATTATAATAATGGACATTGGTTACTCAAAAATTCAATTATAATCTCTCTAGTGTTATCAAACCTTCTTCTTAATACCATATTTATAATATATTTATTTTTTAAAAGTAAATACTATTTTTGATAGCATAAAAGATATACAACAAAGATCTTAAATGAACAACCAAATATTGTAATTATGTTACCATTATTAACTAGCCATTAAATTAGTAGGGATGAATAGTATAAAATGTATTATGAAATATAGAATTTTTCTACTAATTAATATATGTGTTAATTGTTGCTTTGAAAATCAAGCCCATAATTTTAGTAAAGTCATTTTATTCTTCAAATAAACTTTTTTTAGAAAGATTTTTATTGCTATTATGGGTGAAAAATATAATTAATTTCTGTAAATTTTATATATTATTTCAAATGAAATAAATATAATTTTTGAAATCATCGTATCAAAATTAGAATCTAGTTAAATGTTGAGAATTTTCTGAAAAGTTTGGTTTTCAATGAATAGTGAAAAAATAATGATTGTTATTGTAAATTTTATTTTCTACCCAAGTATTCAAAAATTAAAATAATATTTTTGATTATTTTTATAATTTAATTTTCCCCATAAGATTTAAAATAATCCAAATATGGTTTCTAAAATGAATTGTATACTTGATTCCAACATAATCACTTTTTATGTTTAAAAGGGGTATTTTCCCAAAAACTATTTTTTATTGCGCATTTTAAATATAATTTTAATTAAATTTTTAAAAATATGTGTTAAATTTTTAAAAATTAATTCCATATTTGTAATTAGGATGTCCAAATTTATTACACAATTCTGTTTTATATTTGTAAAATATGAATACTAACCATAGGAAATTTTGTAACCACAATAAGGGGTAAATCTGGTAAATAAGCGTAGAAACAAAACGATAAGGATAATAAAATGAACCTAACAGTTGACTTAATTTTTTATGATCTATTTTTGTCCATAATAATTCAATAATTAGATATGTGAACACTTTTCCATTATAAAGTAATTATCACACTTATAATAGTTTGTTTAAAGAAAAATCAAAGATTTGACATTTATAATATTAATGACTATAATATTTTTAATATGGTGTAATTCAAAACATATCTTGTACTGTAAATAATATTTTGAAACAAAAATTAATTATCTTCATCATGGTGATTTATTTTAAATTTTTTTTTAATAAATAAATTCCTAAAATTCTTTCTCAATAGTGATATAGTAATTATTTAATTAATTTAAAAATGAAATAACAGATATTAAATATATTAAAATAAAATGATTTTGAGATAATTATTGTAATCCAAGAATTTTATAGATTCATTTTTTATATTTTGGATCTATTATAATATTTTTATATGTTATCTTTCTTATCGATATTTTCAAAAGTCAAAGTAATGAATAATATCAAAATTAGCATTAATTGTGTTTTAAAATAAATAATATTCTATTAAATGATATCATAAATCATAATATAATAAATTTTTATACAATGTTTCTATAATGATTAAAATATTAACCATAGTTTATTAATGTGTCTTTCTTTTATTTTTTATTTTTTATTTAACCCTAAAATAGTAAATTTTCATGTTTTCACAGAAAGCATTGATGGGGTTAAATAAGTGTTTTAACCAAAATATAAGTATATAAATTTAACCAAAACATATGTAAATTTTATTATATGAGGGTATTTCTACAAATAATAATTTTATCTTCTATATAAATCATTTTTTATTCAATTTTTTTTATTATTAATTTTTATTAATTTTATATTTTGTGAAATTCAAAGAGTTCCTCTACACTCTCCTATAAAAATGTACATATTATTCTAATTTCAACACACTTAAAATTCTATTTTTATACAAGATATACACAAATACATTCCTATAATACCTCCCGTTATTGTAGAGTCCTTAGTTTTGTAAAAACACCACCCATAGTGGTGTTATGGTTTTAAGAAAAGAAGGTTGTTTGAAGAAGAGGTATCGTTTAAAAAAAGTGTTTCTGTTTTGTTACTTCTTCCACTTCATCTAAATATTATTTAACCATTATAAAATAAATACTAAAATATCCTCCATGTAAATATCTTTTATTATTTTAAATTAATTACCCATATTCATCTTTTATTCAATTAAATGGGAAAAGAATTCGTTTTCTGTGTGTATGGGGGACTACTGCCTCACGAACCGATGCAATTAATTCTCTATCAAGATCTCTCAAGACTAATCCTAATGATGAAATTAAATTATATATATATTATATTCATGAAATATTTATAATTATATGAAATTAATATATCATTTATGTTCTTACCATTATATGCATCGAAAAATGATAACGGCGTTCGTGCGTACGTGTGAACTATCACCTCCACAAAGCGATGTGATACATTTTTCATCAAAAACTCAGATGAATGATTAATATAAGAATATATAAATGAATATTATTATATATGTAATATTATTATTATTATTATTAAAAGATTAAAATATACTTACATTATTTCCATAATTATCATTGAAAAATGAAAATGTTATTCATGAGTATGTATGACATATTGACTTCATGATTATAACGTAGTTAATTATTCAGAACCAAATTTCTTGGATGGATTTAAAAGTTTAATTAATGAATAAATTTGATAAATATTTCCGGAATATTTTTCTAGAGATGCATTAATTATTACCACTTTGACCATAGTCAACTTACCAAAGCCATTTTGACTTGGGTATCGATTATCGTCAAACCATATTACGTGAACATAAACAATTAAGTAAACATATATAACAAATAATTTATTGATATAAAATGAATAATAAAAATATTTTCTAAATAAATTATAAATTAACCTAACTTTATTGTTTATTAAGATAATGAATATACATGAAAAATCAATCTCAACTTAAGGGACTTTCATTAAAAAAAATTTCATATATAAGTTCATATTTAAACTCTTTTTCAAAATGTCAAATTGAATGTATTTTTATATTATTTTGAATGACCAGATTTTACCACTTGAATGATGTCGTACATTTTTCAATAATTATTTACAATATTACAAGTTTATTTTCAAAAAAATCATTTATATTTTCACACCTTTTTTTAAAAAAGTTTGTGTTTTCAAAATGAAAGTGTTATTTTTATCAAAAATGTTTGTAATGATATTTTTTATAGAAAACCCATATTTAATTTATTATAATTATATTGGTATTAGAAAAAAAAATTAAAATAAAATGGTTTTATATTCTATAAATTGTATTACATAAGTGTTTTAAATAATTTTTGAATGGTTTTAGGATGAAAAGTGAAAAAAACTGTTTAATTCATGATTTGGTACTTTAGAATTATATATTAAATAGCTAACGCTGACATGGATTATATGATGGATTCATCCTCATTATATCTCACAGGTGATCCAGATACAACTGATATGAATGATTGATCCCCATTATGGATGATTAAAAACATGTGAGTCTGATATAGCTTATACAAATGGTGATCCTCATCATAGCTCCCCAATACATTGGTAATTATTATATTCTCCAAAAAAAATTATATTAGAAGTTGATCATATAGTTATTTTTATTGTATTTTTTTTAAATGGTTTTATGAATGTGATTTTCTATGTTTCCAAATATTATTTTTATTTTTTTGTTATGGGTTTTAAATTTTTTATTTAAGAAAAATGTGTTTTCTGTTTTTCTTTTGGAAATGATCTATCTGCCCAAAGAACATTAAATAAGTTTTCATGTTTCTCATTGAACTAATGTTTTTCTTATTTTATATCACTTACTAGTCAGTTTTTTCTCGTCCAAAATTATTAAATTATTTTTCAAATGATTTTAAGGAAGTGTAATGACAATTTTGAGGTCAATATCAATTTTTTAAATATTTCATGAAAAGAAGATATGTTTTATTTTAAGAGGTCTCCTTTGGTGGAAAACATGGATAATGATAATAAGTTTCCACTTGTAATTAATGGGTTTACTATGTATAAGTTTAGGGTAATTCTATAAAACTATAAACAAAAAATATATTTTGGAAAATAAAGTGAATTCTAGTTTTAAAATAACTAGAATATGTATTGTTTAAAGTCAGGTCCTTACCATATGCATTAAAGTAGGGTTTAGACAACTTTTGAGATTTTGATGTTTTCTAGTGAGGTAATATTAAGAGTTAGGTATACCATAATGGGTTTATATTTATAATTTTGATCATAAAAAAATTCTGGAATTCCTTTTGAGTCTTCATGTTAATAAATTTTAAGGTAACTAATGATATTTTTGGAAAAATTCATTATTCAATAATTCTAGGTTTTTTATATTTTGTGATAAAAAATGACTGGTATGAGATAACATTTTAGGTTTACATGTTTCTTTAGTATTTATTAAATAATGGTTACTTTTTTGGATTTATTTCAAATTTCTTCTAATGTAATAATTATTATCATTTTAGAAGAAAAAAACAGGATAACTTGCACTTTAAGAGATAACTCGGGAAATCCGAAAAGGTTGTGAGGTGTGAACCCACAACCAAATGGTGATAAGGGTTCATCACTTAACACTCGCCTATATGAATTCTTAGTTATTATGTGTTTTTCTTTTAGTTAAATGATTTTATTGATGAAGAATACATTTAAATTTGGAACATATGTATTATTGTAAAAAATACCATGGGATTAAAAATTTATTTGGTGATTAATATTATTTTTGAAGAATATCACCCAAATTTTGGGAAGAATTATAGGAACAAGGTAAAAAGAATACTAACAGATCATAATTTAGGAAAAATATTTGATTTTATCTTATATTTATAATGTATGGAAATTATTAGAATATCTTGGAGATTACATGATTTGGGTATATAAATTTGTAAGAGAGTAATTGATGTTATTTGAAGAAAAATATTAATTTTTTCTTTGAATATTTTGTCATCAAGTCCTTCTAGTTTTTCATTTTAATATTAGACTAAAATATTTTGAGTAATTTTAAGGATAGTTATTTATAAAATGATCAATGTAAAACTTGGGGTATCCTATTGAATTTTTTGGATTAAACTATTTTTTCATCATATAATGATTTATTCATTTTTTGAAATTATATTATATTATCCAAACCACTTTGGTTTTTTTAATTAATAAATATAGTAGGAATATATTGTTATCATTTTTTGGATTAATTGATTATTATTGGATCAAAATAAGTTATTGTTATAAAAGTTAACAAAAGGATGAAACTATACTTTTCAAGTAGGTACGTTTAATCATGTTCTTAGAGAGGGAAGTAAAGTAATTATTAAAATCTATGAAAAGGATCCTGAAACCAAAACATTATTCCTTTAATTTTCTTGTATAGAAATTTATATCTTTTTAATCCATCATATATTTTTGGTTTTATAATGTTTAACTTTCTCATGAAAATATTCTCTATCACTCTCTATCAGTATATGGGGGTTATCTTTTCTTTCATGTCCATGTTTTCTTACATGGAAACCTAGTATGTGTTATTCCAAATGAACTTCAAACTTCCATTTTCCTTTTTAAAGTTGAGGTTTTATTAACCCTTCTCCAATTTTGGATTTCAATAATGATATTTTAAAATTTAAAACCCTTGGTTTTTAAGCCTATATTTAAAATTCTGAGGACTCAATTTCCAAATATAGAGTATAATGTCACTATATTACCCATGATTTTATATATATAATCATTTGGTTATATATTTGATGTATATAAGGTCTTTGGTTGTTTTTTTGGGAGGGTTTCGAAGAATTTTGGATTTCTTATAGGGATTTTTATAGGTTTATAGTTTGAGAATGTGTAGTCCAAACCAAACCAATACTACAGAAACTATGAAAAGTAGTGAATTGGGATCTTGGTAGGTGCACATTTAGGCACATGGTTTGGAAAAACCGTAATTCCTAATAGGAGAAAAAATTATTTTGGATAAAAAGAAATCTTCAATGTTTGAAGAAGGTTTTCCTAATTATAGGACCTAATCGTGCACTATTAAAAAATATATACAAAAAATGTGAGTCTCACTCAGAACTAATCCTAAACCATGATTTTTTCTTTTGTTTTACCCTAACATGGTTTTCTCTATTCCCAAATTCTTTGGAGACTCTTACCTTTTATCCAGAAGTAATCTATTTGAAAATCATGATTTTTTAAGATGGAATATCTTGAAAAGTCTCTGTTCTGAGTGGTTTTCCTTAGATATATTTTTCATTCCACTCTTAGATTCGTAAATCTATTTCATTAGGGATATTTTAATTATATTTAATTTTATTCATGATGAGATATGGTTTTGTTTATGTTAGGGAACAATATCTAAATTGGGTTTCGTAGATTCAATTGAGTTTTTTTTATGAATTCATTCCTTTATTTTTATATTTCATAGTTATTGAGGTAGGTGGATTCACTCTCAAAATCCACTTATTAGATCCTAAAAGGTTAGTTTAAAATTATTTTAATTACTAGAAATTTATTGTGGAGTTTTTGTAAAAATCTATGTAGAAGCCTTCTTTAATGATGTTTTGTGGAATTTTGGAATTGTTGTGCAAAGTGCATTTTTGAATGTTTTTAAAAATGATTATTTTAAAAATGGTTGTTTGGTTTGATTCAGGGAAAAGGTTATACAGAAAGTTTTTTAATAAAAATATCATACTATTGAAATGTTTTGGAACAATTGGTTTGTAATGGTTTTTTCATAATTGATTGTTGTGTGTTCATATGCATTGATGTGACCCTGTAGAATTGGTGTGTACCATTGGTACACTGGTATATGGTTACCTAATGAAAACTTGGTTCATCTATGAGATAATTCTCATGAGTATGGAACTTCCGCATTTTCATTCATGTGTCGATGTTTGGATTGTGATGGGTTATTTCAAATGGATTTGTGAAATGGTTTAAAGGGATTGCTTAGTTGTTTCCATGAAAACTATTTTTTTAGAAGAGGAACATATTTTATATAAACTACAAAAATGTCCTAAATAGTTGAATATGGATTGTTTTAAATAAATGTGTTAAATTCTTATATTCTAGTGTCATGAGTAGGGAATTATTTTGGAGACAACCTACTGAGTTTCATTACTCAATCAATTCTTGGAAACATTGGTGCATTTGTAGATTCTATTTATAAATACATGGGTAAAGGCAAGGTATCTCATTTCTTTAGTGATTTTCATGATTCCTTGGGCATGGATTTTGGATTTGGATCTTAGAGAATGTTGGTAACTATGGATTTTTTGTATTGGAAGTCATTGTACATTGTTCGTTTTGTCGTCCATTGTGTACTCTAATACTGGTAATGGGGTAGTTTTGTGTTGTTTTGTTTTGGTTTTACACTGAGTTGTATCACATTGTTATCATGCATCATATAGTGGTTGTGAGTTATGGTTCTCTTTGTTATGGTTTTTTATTTCAAATTTAAAATCATTCCCCAAATTTATAGAATCCCATGTAATTTATTTCCAGCCTTTGGTGTCTTTGGAAAGTCACCTAATTATATGTAACAATTTTTCCTTAACTCATGCTAGTGACTATGGGTGGGGTGTTACATGTGGAATCGGTTTTCTCAATCTTTGGTTATTAGTTGTTTCAATATTGATCTTGAGAATCATTCTAGATTATTCCTTGAGTTGGTATGGTAAAAATGAGTTTGATTATCATAACATGAAATATAGATCCCAAAAAGGAGTATCTAACCAATTTATGATGAACCTCAAGTTAGGTGAGAGTTGGGTACATAAGTGTTTTGAGAAGCATATAGTATTTTTTACATCAATTTCAATGTTTTATCCAATTAGAAGAGAATAAAATACATTATACAAATGACTTCCTACAAGGAGTGCATATTTCATTTTGAGTAAAGATTTATAATTCGGAGTAAAGTGATGATTTTTGAAAATTGATGAAATTTTTTTCGAATGTGACATTTTGAAAAGAATTGGTTTTGGAATTTTGAAAATGGTTTCATTTAAAAAATGGTGGATCTTTTTTTAAAAAAGTGTTGAATTTTAAAAATCCTTTTTGTGATAAGTATGATGTGGACATGAAATTTATAAGCCTTTGGTTCCTAGATAGTGATATTTATGGTGTTTTTTTATATAAATGGAACCCGATAGCTGTATAATAAACTAACTAGAATAAGATTTTAATAATGTTGTTTCACCAGAGCCACAGGTGAACCAACATCTGGTTTAGATAATTTTCCTAGCTTTTCAATATGTGGATAGAAGGGATGTGAGGGATGAACCAAGGCAAGTGGATCATTCTATCCAGCTCCAAAAGAAGAATCCACCCATATTTTATCATGATTTAGAATAGAATAAATCAGATTTGTGGTTGAATAGGATGAAGTAATATCTGAAATTTCCTAGTCACACCATCAAATCTAAAAGTCATGTTGTAAATTTATATGTTGGAGGATCATGTATGTTAGTGGTAGGATTTTTCGGTTCAAGATGAATTAGAATAAGGCATTACATGGGATGATTTTGATGAATTTTTCAAAGAATAATTTTTTCTATACATGTTCATAATTTCTATAATAATACAATTTTTCATCTTGAAAGAGTATACTCTCTATGTAAAAGGGTATGTTTAAAAATTTATGAATTTACTCTATTTTGAACTTGATTATTCTACTACTTAGTCTTTTTAGGCACACAATTTTGAATTGAGGTTGAGGAAAGAAATTCTCCCAAATATTTTTGTGCTCTATATAATAGATTATACAGAGATGGTCAATAGATAAATGATGTAATAAAGTTAAATCTCAAGAGTTATTGGTGGATGGAGCATGTTAATACCTATAGTAAATGGTGGAAACTCTAATGTTGGTAAAAAGTGGAATATGGACACCTATTTACAAGGTAGTGTGATTACTCAAAACTAGAAGGATGGATTAGTTAATCTTCCCCAAAAATCTAAGAGTGATGTTGGATGTTTCTAATGTGGTCTTCCAGAACACATTAAGAGAGATTTTACAACACCACCTAGAGCATACCAAAATAGAAACCAGATGGGGCATCTTCTGTGCTATTATCATAGTGATCCAAGGTCAGTTTCTAGGGATAAATCTCATGTTTAAAAGACATCGTATACATAGATTATGGAAAAAAGAATACCTCTCATCAGAATAACGGAGATAGCCTTGGTGGTTATTAGAATACCATGACTCCTTAAGAAGTACAACCTCAATAGTAAAATAAAGAACAAAGTGAAAGGTGTAAATAGTTGTATGGATTTGAATAAGTGATTTTGGATGATCAATATAGGCCATAGATGGTGATAGGTATGTTTATTTTTAATTCTACCCTTATTAAAGTATTGTGTGATACAAGTGCATCCCATTTTTTTATTGCTTCCCATGATGTTGATTTTTTCCCATGTTTATATGATGATTTCTCTTATGAAACATCAAAACTCCTCTTGGCCAAAGATAATTTTGAGCCTACTGAGAAAATCATGTTCTATAAATTTTGATGGAGATGAGATATAATGGTATTTATCTATTCTTGAGATGGATTTCTAGGACATAATCCTAGGTTGGGATTGGTTCAATATTCTAAAAGATCACATTGATCGTTATAACCAAAGGTTTAGTTTTACAACTGATGATGTCATAGATAATCTCTTTATAGGAGACTGTAATGTAAAGGTATGTGAAATAGGATTTTTGGCATAACCATTTTGAACAATCTCTTACCATTTGGAATATTTGAATTTTTCAATGGTGGATGAGATAAAAATTATGGGTTTTCCAGTAATTATTGTTTAGTTTCAATATGTTTTTCCTGAAAATTTCTTAGGGATTCCACCCACAAGAGAAGTGTAGTTTACGATTGATTGCCTCTTAGGGACTAGTCTTATTTACCTTCCATACTGTTTGATAGAACCAATAAAATTTAGTGAATTTATAGTTTTACTGGAAGATATGTAAATAAAATTGTTCATTCATCCCAGTCCGTCTTCATGGGCAGAACCTCTTGTTTCTAAAAATGGTAAATGGAACTCTTCGGTTGTGTGAGGATCATAATAAGTTAAACCAAGTTTCAATAATGAATTTTTATCCACTTGAATGAATTAATAAATATTTCAATCAATTTTAGGGATCCCAATGGATCTCTAAAATTGAATTAAGATCAAGATATCACTAATTTTGAGTTCTAAAGAAGTATATTCCAAAAACATCTTTAAAAAGTTGATAAAGACATTATTAGTACATGGTTATTCCTTTTGGAATTACAAATGAACCAATAGTATTTATGTAAATAATGAATTGGAAATTTTAAAGGTATTTTTATTCTCTTTTGGTGGGGTTCATGTATGACATATTGGTGCATTCAAGGATAAGGGTTGATCATTTGGAACACATGCAGACAATGTTGAGAATTTCACAATATCATTAGTTTTATGAGAAACATTAAAAGTAAATTTTTTGGATAGAATATGTATATATCCATGATAATTTAATCTCTAAAAGAGGAGATTCTATGGATCCAAAAATGATAGAGTTTTTTATCACTTGGAAACTACCAAATAATGTATTAAAGATACACAATTTACATGGATTGTTTGGTTATTATCGATGCTTTGTTTTTGAATTTTCAATACTGGAATCACCTATAAAAGCTTTGATAAAGAAAAAGGTTTCATTACAATATAACAAATAATTTGAGAATACTTTTTAGGATAATATTTTTTTCCTTAAAAGATCACTAATCATTATATTACAAGAATTAGGAAAAGGGTACGTGATGAATTTTGATTCTTTAGGATATGGGTTGGGATGTGTTCTAATAGAGGGAGATCATGTTGTTGCTTATGGGTCAAAGAATTTATTTTTTTCATTAGAATAACATCACAAAAAGCTATTTTGATTTAGCTACCAAAGTCTATGATTTGAAGATATGGGTTCATTACAACTTTGGTGAGAAATTTACAGTGTTTACATATCATAAGAGCATGGAACACATTTTCTCACAAAGGTATTTAAACTTGAGATAAAGAAGATGGATGGAATATCTCTAAATGTTTCAATTTGACTTTATGTATACATTGGGTAATGGTAAATAGGTGAAAGATTCATTAAGTAGAAATTTATATGGTCTGTTGGAAAAAGGATCTTCAGATCAATGGTAGATGATGTTGATAATTGCTGACATGCCCTTAGATTTTGAAGACTGGGGTAGTGTTGTGGTTTTCTTCTTCATTTATTTTGTTTCAAATTTATTGAATATAGTAAAATATGAACATATTTACAATTCAAAATATGTATAATTGCGGATAAAACTCAATGGTAGGGAGACCATTGAAGGATTAAAGCTAGATAGGAGTTTAGTTTTGTGGTTTCAAAATAAAATGGTCGTACCTATTGCTTGTCAGGAAAAAATTCTTCATTATTTCCATTATTCGATATGGGTTGTTCATACTATAATATAGAATATGTATAAGATGTTGAAAGTGTATTTTTTTGGATTTTCATGAAAATAAATGTGGATGATCTTGTTTCTTGGTGCCTAACCTATCATCAAGTTAAGTTAGAGCACTAGTGTCTAGTGAGTATCTTGTAAACATTATTTATTCTTATTTGGAAATAGAAGAAGATAGCTATCTATTTTGTGATAGGTCTCATAGGGATGGTTCAAAAACATGATTCCATATGGGTGATAATGGATAAGGTTAAAAATCCATCTCATTTAATTCATATTCATGAATCTAAAATGGTCGATGACTTATCTCATAATGTGTACCAACTTTAATAGTTCCATACCAAGATCCAAGGTTTACATCTCATTTCATGATATCCTGGAAGAAATCCCTCAGTAAATAGTTGATTATGAGTATGGTGTATCATCATCATATGGATGGACAATCCAAATGGATGATAAAAACTTTGGAAGACTTACTTCAGGATTTTGTAATGTATTTTGGTGGCTCATGGGAAGAGAATATACGGTTAATAGAGTTCTCCTACAACAACATTTATCATTACTCGATACATACAGAACCATTTTAAGCATTATATGGGAATCCTTTCCATTATATGATTTTTTTGGGTGAAAAAAGGTGACACTTCACTAGTTGGGTTGATCCTTTTCCAATAGATAACATTGAAGATTCTATTGATCAGGAAAAGGATGGAGACAACTCATAATTGTCAGAAATCATATGTGGATCATCATTGATGACCATTTATTATTGAGGTGAGTGATCATGTATTCTTGAGATTCTCTCCAAGGATTGGACATCTACAATTTGAGAAGTAGGGAAAGTTATCTCATTGATATATAATCCCATTTAAGATACTACAATTGGTTGGTGTGGTGGCATATTAGTTGGCATTACCACCATGGATTATTTTAGTTCATAGTTTGTGCTATGTATCTCAGTTGAAAAAGTTTCAATCTTATCCTAACCATGTGGTCTGATAGAATCACATTGACCTGGAGTAAGATGCTTTGATGGTTCATATGATGGTACGGATTATGGATAGGAAATAGAATTTATTTTATAGGAAGATAATAGTTCTAGTGTGTGTATTATGGAAACAAGGTCAAATATAGGATGAGTCTTCGGAACAGAAAAAGGAAATAATCAAGAAATTCCATGAACTCTTTCTAGCCAATAGTGGTTTTTTACTTTCTTAGGATGGAAAGGCCAATGGTGTTGAGTAGGTAGCACCCCCTGGTTTCTAGTAAAACACTTTTTTCCCCTTGGTCAAATCTAAATCATTTTTCTATCCTCCCAAATTATATGGAGACTCTTCACTTCGATCTGGGAGATATCTATTGGTAGATCTTGATGTGTTGAAGTCTATATTTCTTTTTAAGTCTCTATTTTTTTGGTTTCCAATAGATATGTTCTTTTTCCCTCTCATAGATTCATAGATATAGTCTGTTGTGGATAGATATATGATATTTTATTCCAACCATGATGATATATAGCTATTTTTCTGTTAGGTAACAAAATCTATGGTGGGTGTTAGGAGATTCAACCTGGTTTTTTTGAAGAATTTGTGTCATTCTTCATTTCCGAAATAATTTTTAAGGTATTTGGCTTAACTCTTGATTCATATTATTATAAATTGAAGGTTTAGTTTCAATTTTTTTGAATATAATGAAATTTATTATGAATTTGTTATCAAAATTTTGGTATAAACCTTCTTTAGTGATAGTCTTTGAAATTATGGAATTATTCTGAAAAGTACTTGGTTGAATGAATATTAAAATGATGATTTAAAAAATCATTTTTTGGTTTGATTCATGGAAAAAAGTTTTTTTGAAATGTTTTTCAATAAAAATTTTATTTTATTGAAATGGTTTTTCATAATCAGTTTAGCATGGTTTGGGAATAACTAGTTGGAGTCTGTTCGCTTTCCTTGATGTGACCTTGTGGAAGGGGTGTGTTCCATTGGAGAATGTCTATATAGTTACCTCGTGATGACTTGGTAGATCAACAGGATGATTATCATGAGTACGGAATCACCTGGGCATGAAAGTGTGGATGTGTGCATTGGAATGGGTAATAATAAATGGATTTGTGAAATGGTTTAAATGACTTATTTGGTTGTATCCATGAATTTTTTTATAAACTGCTTGGATTTGATATAAATTGTTTAAATTTTTAAAATGGTTTTATATAAAAATTTTATGTATAGATATTCTAACTTGTTCTATTCAAGTGGTGTGATTGAGGAAGTCATTTCAGGAAAAAAATGAGTTTCATTACTCACCCCCTAGATAGGCACATTAGTGCATTTGAAAATATTTTTTATTGATACGTAGGTAAATTAAAGGTATCTAATTTCTTCAATGATGATTCATGATACCTTGGGAATTGATTTTGGATTTGGATCTTGTATCTTGTTGCGAGCTATGGATTTTGTGTCTTGGAAGTCATTAAATGTTGTAGGATTTTTCTTTTGCTTTGTACTCTAATATTTATTATGGTGTAGTTTGTTATTGTTTTCATTTGGTATTATATTGAGTTGTATCACATTATTAACATGAATCATATAGTAGTTATTATTTATGGTTAACCTATTTTAGGTTGTTTTATTAAAAAGGGAAAATCATCCCACAAATTTAATAAATCTCTTGGAATTTATTTCAAGACCTCAGTGTCTTGGGAATATCACATAAGGCCAAGTATAAATTTGGCCTCAAATCAAGATAATTATGTGGTTTGAGTGTCATAGTAACCTTATGAGTCTTTAATAGTAAATAATTTGTTCGATGGCGTAAATGATTTGCAGCACAGAGCTTAAATGACCAATTAAATATTGTTATTATGTGACCATTATAACATAACCATTAAATTGAAGGAACTGAGTAGTATTAAATGAATTATAAGATATAAAATGGTACAAATAATTAATAAATGTATTAATTAATTCTTATAAAATTAATCACTTCATTTTATTAACTTCATTTAATTCTTCAGATACAGTTTCTTCAGGAATGATTTTTATTGATTTTGTGAGAGAACAATATCTTTAATTTATATAAATTTTATTACTTTTATATAATTAAATTAATCTAGTTTTTAAAATAATAATATCAAAATAATTTTATAGTAAAATTATTTTAATTTTCTAAAAATGTTGTTTTTTCTATGAATGGTGAAAAATAACAATCTTAATTTGAAATTATATTTTCTTTACAAGTATTTAGAAATAAAAATTATATTTTAGATTAGTTATAAAACATAATTTGTTCTTTTTTATTGAAATAATCCAATTATGAATTTTTAAAGGGATTTTATACTTGAATTTAGTATAATATGTTTAAAGGGGTATTTTCTAAAAAACTATTTCTTATTTTTTTTCTGATTTAATTTTAAATCAAATTAAAAAAATTATGTGCTTTGAATTTTAAAAAATGTATTCCTTATTTTTAATCATGGGGACCAAATTTATTAAATACTTCACTTTTATATTTTTAAAATATGATTAATAACCTTAATATTATTTTTACTATAGTAAATGGTAAATAAGGAAATTAAGGGTAAAAGTAAAATTATAAGGATAGGAAAATGAACCTAACACCTACCCATATTTTATTGGATGAGTTAGTTTAATCCTTAAGAATTTAATGGTTTGATTTTTGAACATTTTTTCTATTAGGGAGTGATTATGACCCGTATAATATTTTATTTAATGAAAAATCAAAGATGTCACATTAATGATTTTAATATGTGTAAACTTTTAATATGGTTTTATCCAAAATCAATATTCAAATATAAATATTATTTATAAATATAAATGAATTATATTCATCTCATATATTTATTTATAATTTATTTTAAATATATTATTACCATTAATTTTTAAACAACACTGATGTAGTAATTATTTAATTAATGGAAAAATAAAATAAATGATAATAAAAATAAATAACTATAATATAATATGAGATAATTAATTTTATAAATGAATTTTATATATGATCATTACATATTAGGGATGTATTAAATGTTTTTTTCCTAAGTTATCTTGTTATATTTGTATTTTTAAAAGACAAAGTAATGAATATTTCCCAAATTGACATTAATGATACTTTAATGTATATAATAATTTGTTAAATGATATAAAATTACAAAAAATATTAATTTTGAAAAAAAAATTAATAAGGTTTAACATGTAATACATGTTCTATTTATGGGTATTCTAATATTTTGTAGCAACTATATGAACCCTCAAAGAGTAAAAATTTATGTCACCACGGTAAGAGTTAAAGGGGTTAAATAAGGGTTAAAACCAAAATATAAGGGTAGAACTTTTTTCAAGACATATCTAAATTTTATTTTAGGATGGTATTTATATCCATAATCATATAATATTTTAAATAAATTTCATTGGATACATTTTTAATTGAAAATAATTTCATATTAATTTAATATATTGGGAAATTTCAAGAGTTCCCTTCCCCTCTACTAAAAAATAGAACCTCTTATTCTTATTTAAACACACATAAAACCCCATTTTAAAAAGAAAATATATACCCAAATTCCATAATATAATACCTTCCCTATTTATATAGGCCTTATTTTAGTCTAAACACCAACCTTAGTGGTCTTAAGGTGTTTAGAAATGGAGGTTTCCTTAATATGAGGTATCATTTTAATCAAGCATTTATGTTTCGTGTCTTATTCCATCTCATAAAAATATTCTTAAACAATGATAAAATAATAACTAAAGTATCCTATATATATATAGGTTATTATTTATATTTAATAGCCCTTATATATACCCTCTTCCATCAAATGGGAAAATGATTCATCTTAAGTGTGTATGGTGAACTACTACCTCACGATCCAATGAAATTAATTTTCCATCACCATCTATCAATAATTTTTATAATTATGGAATTAATTTTAATATATTATATTCATTAAATAATTATAATTATTAAAATTCCATCTTTCATTTACTTCCATTCAATTCCAATCATAGAAAAATGATTACGTCATTTGTGTGTATGTGTGAACTATCTCATCCATAAAATGATGTGATTCATTTTTCATCACCACATCACAGAGATGATATATATAATTATATATAAATAAATGATATTATATATTGGATATTATTATATTTATTTAAATATAATATTATACTTATCTTATTTCCATTATGATCATTGAAAAATGAAAATGCAACTCATGTGCATGTACGACCTACTATCCACATGATTGTAACGTATATATTTTTTCATATAAATATTTCATTATTAGATTTAATAGTATAATTAATGTTTAAAATTTTTAATTATGTCATTTATATTATATTTTATATTTTGTAACGATGACCACTTTTACCATAGTTGACTTACCGAAGCCATTTTGGTCTTACTACTGAATATTATCAAAACACCTGATGTGAAGTTAAATTCTTAAGTAATTGTATATAACATATAAATGATTGATATAAAAGAATTAATAAAAAAGAAAATGGTTGTCATGAATTTATAATTTAGCCTATGTTTATTATTTATGAAGATAAATAACATACATGAAAAATAAATCTCATTGTAAGGGACTTTCAATAAAAATGATCTATTAAATGTTCCTCCTTCAATTATTTTTAAAAAATGTCAAAAGGAATTTGTTTTCCAACATATATAAAATGATTTTATTTACAAATATTAATTAAAAATTAACTTTTTCAATGTTTCTTTACAATATTACATGTTTATATTCATATAAAGTGTTTTTATTTATAAGTGTGCAGTTTTAAAAACAATAAGTGTTTTCAGAATAAAATTTTCATTTTCCTCAAAAATGTATTTAATGATATTTTCATCAAATAAAACTGGTATTTTATTTATTCTTGTTATTTTGGTATTTATAATGTTTTCTTAAAATATAGAGGTATTTTGGTACCAGATAGTGTTTTATATATGAGTTTTAAAGAATCTGGAAAAGGTTTTATGATGAAAAATACAGGGGAAAAATATTTTCTTCTTGATTTTGTACTTGAGAATTATATGTAAAATAGTTGAGCCTAATATAAATAATAATATGGTTTGATCCCCATTATATGACATAGGTGATCCGGGTATATATTATTTGAAGGTTTGATCCCATTATATATCATGAAAATAATGTAAAAGTTGGTTCCTAAGACCCAACTTTAATAGTACTACTAGATTACCATTTCATGTATACAGTGACATGTAAATTATTCCCACTTAACATTATAGTGTAGACATTTCTGATTCTAATATTTAATGGTAATTTCTATAGATTAATTTTCATATCAAAATTTTCTAGAAGATACCATGATATAATGAGAACCTTGAGATATTATGACATCAATCTTAAATATATGTCCTATGGTCTAGATATATAATACTTACTAGACAAAATAGATATCATAATATTAGTTTATGGGAGGTTATAATCATTGGGATTTATTATCTTTAATTTTTCACTTGGTTATCTCTTTTAGGTAAAATCATGATGATAGAACCACTAATGGGAACACCACATGTTTTGGGTGTCATTACATATTCCTATCTATGGGAAATTGTATTACTCTCCTGAGTCGATATCATTATCAATGTGTGTCATTTGATCGTGTAAAATGATACAAGTAAAAACCCATGATAATGAAATCATGGTGATGTATAATATTTTGGATATGTCATTGGTATTATTGCATAGGTCAAATGGTCAAAATAGAATTTGTCGCTTCCATATTGAGGAAGTAATATATCTCGGGCCTAGTTGATTTGGATGGTAGTACCTTCATAAATACATGACCAAGGTTGTTAAAGATATGTTCTTTTAGTTATACCAATTTGATATAAAATAATAATGGAATATGAAACATTTGTACGTCCTGCTTTATGATATATTTCAAGACAAAGAGATTTCATTTCATAATGGATATTCGTAGGTTGGTTGTCATTGTTATGACTATTTCATATCTCTTTAGTGGCCTTGATGGGTTGTTATACTACACTCTTGATCTATTAATAAAATTCACTACTATAAAGATAAGGTCCTATACGGTCACACAAAATAGCATATTCATGAATCTTCCATGTTCTGATGAATAGGTAAATAGGATATGGTGGGCCCCACAATACCGTCTGAGGGTTATACAAGTATTATTTATCAATAATATATAAATTAATTAATTAATATTCATGTAAATAATAATTGGTTTGAATTTATTTATTAATAGTAATCACAGGGTATTACACAATAAGAATATAATATGAACAAATATTATTAAAATATTCATTATTTGTTTAATATTAGCATGGATTTTGATTTGAGTTAATGACTTGGTTTTATCACATAATATATTTAATATATATATTAAAAGTATGTGATAAAATGTAAATAATATTTATGATAAAGTTTATTTCAATGGAGAACCCTACCTCCCTCGTCGGTGGTAATCTATAAAAGTCATATAGAAACATGTTGGGAAGATTGATGATGATTAGAGGAAGATCACTAATCAAATATTCCTTGTCTTGGTTAATGGAAAACACCGATATCACCTTTCCCAAATCCATAAGAGGTGTCTTGGATCTACTTGACCTCCTGTAGAATTCTCCCAAGAGATCATGGAACGCCTCTTCAGGGGGAGTAAAAGATCCCTATAAAAGATAAAATTAAATAAAGGATTTATAGTAAATCCCCTAATCCATCATGAGAATGATATATAAAGGTTACATATTGAGAAATAGAAAATACAATGTGATCTCAATCATTGATAATGAAAAAGAGAAAGAGGGGTATTAGATATTCTTCTATCTTCTAGTTATGAGTGATATAGAAATATGCACTATATAAGACATGGTCTCTATTGGAAGGATTATAATGTTCATAACATGAGTCGAAATAAAGCATTGAAATGAACCAGTATCCAAATATTATATTATTAAAGATGAATTTATAGTAATGGTACCTCATACTACCATGTGTTCCATATAAACATCCTCTAAAGACTTTTCCACTATTTGAATAAGCTTACTTTCAAATTACAAAGGTTACAACCCCATCGTACATGAAGTATCTAATTGAGATAAAGTTACTTTAGGTTATGATGAGAATGTATCGCTACACAGGGTATAAAATATATCACATAACTTCTTCTGGTGGACAGAGTGATATCATGAACCAATACTTTTGGTTCCTCTGTACAAACTCATTTAGAATGCTACATCATTCCAAAATAGAATCAATTCTCTGGGCCTCCACCAACCACCATAGAGGGTCAAGATGATCACTATTATCAAGATATATAAAAATACTCATCAAATTTCATCTATTATTAAATGGAACAAATATAACACTGATTAGGGGTCTGAGGCACCCCCGTCAAACCAGACTTATCAGTCAGGTAAAGTTATTATATTAATTATCTATCATTACCGTCCACATAAGAAGTGAGATTGAAAATTACATCCCAATATCATATATATAATTTTATTCCTATCTTTAATATTTGGGACTTTATCTTATCATTCATCACTACCTCATAAGACAACAGAATGAGTTCAGTATAGTCATTTTCATTCTGAGTCGCAATCATGTATCCCTATTTAGGATTAAGAAACCCCATATATTCTTCTAGAACCAATAATTCTTTATGGAAAAGTTTTGTAAAAAAATAAATAATGTTTTTTCAACCAAAACCTTTATGCTTATTCATCGTAACCATCGAATCACATCATCATATTCTTAGACCTTCAAGATGTAAGGTATCACACTACGCCATTATTATACATTATGTTTATATGAACACAAAAGGAAGCTCAATATTTTTCAACCAATATTTAGTCCCGTTGGGATCATATTGTCCTCTAAAAACTGGTGTTTTTTGGAAAAAAGACTCTTGAGAAATATCTCTAGTTTCAAACTTTTTAGGTTCCACTATCGAATCCTATTTAAAATATATTCCTTTCCCAGTGCAAGGACATCACATACCACTATCTCAATGAGGTTAGCTCTATCCTAGTGTTCATTTGAACATCTTATTAGGGGACGGTACATCATTAAACCAAAAATAAAAGTGAAAAAATCAATAAGGATACTCATATAATAAAATAAATAAAGAGAAATAACAATATCAGTTCCATATAATAGTATTCAAAAACATATATAGTTTCAAAATACTTAGATAATACTAGAAAAATACTAGAATCGAATCATATTATTCCTCAATGATATTTTTTCAAAACCTCAATGGTGAATTAAGGT
Source organism: Viscum album (assembly GCA_963277665.1). Lineage (NCBI taxonomy): Eukaryota > Viridiplantae > Streptophyta > Magnoliopsida > Santalales > Viscaceae > Viscum > Viscum album. The sequence goes on from OY728142.1 coordinate 1,321,049,471, forward strand.
TCTATATATTGAGATTTTTCCAAGAAGTCAGTCACAGCTACCCCTTAAGTCCTCATAATCAGACCTTCTATCTACCAGGAAATCCCCGACTATATAAAAAACATCAAGGAAATATAGTAAAAATAATTCTATAATACCATTTTTTCTTAAACCGTCCCAAATATTATGGAACACCGATACTTGAGATGGAACTAAAAGGACCTTAATGGAATTTCGGATCCCCATGGGATAAGGAATAGGGACTAGGAATTATTAAAAGGTCATAGGGAATGATTTCACCCCAATATCAAAAATCAATATATTACAGTTGAAGATAAATCAATGTGTAGTTTTTATTCACAAACAATAACCAAGGAGAAAAATATCATAAGAAGGTGGATAGAAAACCCAAACATTACATTATCTAAAATAGAATGGGACAACATCCATCAATACATAGTCTCAAAAAAACATAATGAAACAAGTGATGTAGAGCTTCATCGGTCACCCCAATCAACCATGTCCTGTGATCACACACACCTACAACCATTAAGTGGAACTATCAATTTTCATGAACCCAGTATAAGATAATCTTAAAATAATCAAATTCAATAGTAGGATGCGAGAAAAATAGTACAGTAGTATTACACTAAATGTTCCATAAGTTATCATATTGAATAAAACTATTTTATTTCAATTTAGATAATGATAACTCATAAAAATGAGTTTCATAATTTCAATAAAAACATGAATTTAATTCAAGTTGATGGAACATATATCAAAATTAAAATTTAATGAATATTGCCATAAATAAAGGGTATGAAATAAACAATTCGAGAATCACTAGTATTTAAGAATCAAATCATATCAATAAACTTTTCTAATAAGCCTTGAGGCTAGTTATTTCTTAGCTATGTGATCCTCACACTGCTTAGTAAATAATTTTGGCTAAAAATGTGTGAAAACACCATTAATTATTAGGTTATCAGGATAGAATCAATAAACACTCCATTAGGGAAAATCATACTAAATTTGGTTTAGTTAGAGTTTGCATCCTCAAATTCAATTCTAGGGATTCAGAGACCAGTTTTTCTTTTCCCATTCACACGTTAACTTTTTACACTCACAAGTTCATTAATCATTCAAATAATCAATCATGGTAAATCATTTATTTCAAATAAATTCATTATTCATGGTTTGAATGAATAATTTCAAGTATAAACATGTTATTTCAATTTTAAAACTAAAACATGGGTTTTCATAAAATTCCTTCCTTTCAAAATAATATTTCATTAAAATCAATTTTATCAGTAATTAATGTCAAATAATTTCATACTATAATTTCACAATTCAATCCTTATTTTAAAAAATCCCTTTGATAATAGATTTTCATTCACAACTCTATGCCTTTATAAAATAATCAAATCATGTTTTATAAATAAGTTAATTATTTATTCCAAATCATGAAATAAATAAATGTTTACTATGTATATAAAATCTACATGAATCAACCTAAATTTAATCACATGATCAATAAAAAACCGGAAATAAGAAGACCAATAGAGAGTTGATAGAGAGGCAGATAAATAAGAAGTCCTAGAAGGAGAATAATCACATGCACTAGTACATTGATCAATGAAAAAGAGAGGGTGGAGGAGTAAACTTTCATCTTGAGAGCCTACGACAGACAAAGGTTGTGATCATGTTTTAAAAGGATAAGTCTATAATATAAAATGATGTTTAATATTTTAAATTCAAGAAAACTACATACTAAAATACTTCACACAAAACCATTGTATAGAAGTGATTAATAGTACTAGACCATAGTGAAGTCTTAGAGACCACACCACAATGAACCTTGTTATAATCGTGCTACAAACCGTAGTAACATCCTCGTTGTAGATTGAAAAAACTAGGGAAGTGACTGAAAAGTAGGATGAAATGTTACACCATATCCACCCATACATGATGCATCTACCATATAAAAAGGAATAAAAATAAAAAACCATTACCCCAGGGCTCCTTTCTATACCCCTACACTAAAAAATATGACCAATTTTCCAGGAAGAAAGCCACACCACAGCCCAACTCTATTCTACTACTAACCCATTAAATGTAAGTTCAATAAAAACTCACCCCCATGAATATATAGTGAAACTAGAATTTCCACCACATATCTACTCACTCTCAACATTGTATCATATCTCATCCATGATGAAGTCCCTTGAAAATGTAGAAAAAGTTAAAAAATATACTTGGAACAACACTCAGACAAAAGGTGGCCAGAGACATAGGTTATAATTACCTAAAATATTTTAAATTGATATTGAAATTTTTATGACATATATTGATTTATTATTAAAAAATTATAGTGATTTAGAATTTAAATAAATCCATTACCAAATTCCTCAAGAAAGAATAATTTTATAGACATTCCAAATATACATTTTATTTAAATAAATATTACTCAAGTTTCAAAACATTTAACTTTTTCCTTCTAAATTCAACATTAAACTCTTGTAAATTAATAATTTTACTAAAATACAGTTTTCCCCTTAAAATATGTTTTATATGTTTTATTTTTATACCCAGATTATAGTCCATTCAAAAAATCAAAAAGTATTTTTTAAAATTGTATTTTTTTAATATTCACCAAAATATAATTTCTATCAAAAAGATCACAAAAATTCATTGTAAGATAATATTTACCATGAAAAATAAAAAATTGAGATCAGTTAATTAAATTAGTAATAATATTATTATTAAATTAGTTTTTAAATGAAAATAAAAAATATAAAGAAATCCCATTTTTATTGAAAATTGACATTTATGTATTCATAATATTATTTCATAAGAAATTATAATTTATATTATTTAAATACTTTATTACCTATATAATAAAATTTTAAAGGTGTTTAATTAATTTATTACAATAGATATATAATATATTAAACAATTACATATTTAAGGAAAATCCATTAAAATTTTAAATCATATTAATTATGTATCTACTACATGTAAGTCCTTTTTGTTGAGTAATATATTTTTATTTATGAGGGGGGTTATTATAATTATAAATTTCCTTATGATAATAATATAATATATCAGAGATCATTTTAGTTCAATGTTTCATATGGATCATGTTATCAAACACATTACAATTCCATAGAATAAAAATATATAGTAATGTCCTAGGGTGTTACAGTATAAACCTCGCTCGATGTTTATAAAAGGTTTTATATGTTCATATGAAATTAAATATTTTAAGTGAAATTCAATTTAATTAAATCATTTCAGAAATAAATTCAACAAATATTTAAAATTTTAATATGCTAAACTAAATGAAAAGTTTATAGAAAATGATAGGTTGAAATATTCATTGAAGAAGACTATTGAGTAATGAAATGTGTTCAGAGTATCGAAAAATTTGGCTAAAAAAGAATACAAAATGTCAAAGTCCAAAATTGTGAAGAATATTATTGGACATAATATGGACAAATAGTTGCTTATGGAAGATAGTTTAAATTTTATGGATTTATATTAATCTTTCTATCTTGAAACATGTCTCATGAAGTATCTTGTTTAATAAAGGGTATTTAAATCCACTCAAATATCAAATGTTTATATGAAGACTAAATTGGTGAAGTAGGGAAGAAAAATAAAATTTAAGGTATTGTAGGAACATTGAGGAAGGTGTAAAGAATACTCACATGAAGATAAAAAAATTATTAGCCCATTTCATGATCAATTTAAAATTAATCATCATGTATAATGTTTTCAGAATAAAATGGATAAATGAATGGGTACCACAATTGTGGAATAATTTCAACTAAATTCTTCACAAAATTAATATTCATTGATTTTTTTCTAACATATGTTTATTATTAATAATAGTATATATGAAGCTTCTCATATGTTTTTTAAATATATAAATAATGTTTCGGATCATATTTATATGATCAGTCAATTGAAATTTATGGGTCTTCCTAAATGTAGATTAGATGTAATATGTTGATGTTTTATAATAAATATTATATAAATTGATTAAAGAAAAATATAATTTGGTTTTATCGTCTTTTTAATGAAGAAAATGTTGTGTTTTTTTAAAATGATGTATTCATAGTGATGTGGTTAAAATATAGACCTTTTATGAGTATTGAAGTTGATAAATTATAACATGTTTCATGTGAGAGATATTGAAGTGATTGATTTATTGCATTGATGGCAAGGTTATCTAGGGAATAATAACAAGAACATTATTATGATAGGAAATAATGTTTGAGTTATTCATATGATAAATAGATAAAGGAATTGGATTTCTCCATATTCAAAAAGGATTATTATCACCAAATCACACATGATTCGGGAGATTCAAACTCCCTTTCAACTACAACTTATTCCATCATGTGATTGTGTTCCTATAAGGAATAAATAAAATAATTAAGGTACCATATTTATAAATTTTATTCATGAATACACTAGTATTATATGTTTAATGATTATAAATAGTAAATTATAGGAATTAATGATATTTATATTCATTATAAGAAGTTCATAAGGGTATTTATATTTCTATTTAAATACATATAGAATAAATGATGGATCTAAGAACCCATCGGGTTATGAAAGGCTATATTGAGAATCGTGGTTTTTGGTGTGAGATTATTACACCATAAAACCCATAAAAAATTTGTGTTTGAATAGATGGATATATTTTTGGAATAAATGAATCAAAAAATAATGGTAGATCATTATGCAACATCACCCTTTCAAATTAAAGGGATTTATACAATGATTCATATTAAAACCCATTTTTTATAACATCCAAATCTAACCATGCATTTATTTGAAATGTTATAAAAGCTGAAAACTATCATGAAGTACATAAGGTCGTTTTATAATCATTTTTTTGTTAACGTTCAAGGATAGAAGAAGGGAATATATCAAAAAAGATGATTTATTGAAATTTTTCTTGGTTATCCTCCTAATGGAAGTGTATAACCATTATAATAAGGAAATATGGAACATTATAAATAGAAATTATGTAAATGTTCTAGAATAATATTAAAATGAGTGAGTGAGAATAATAAAATTTCCCAAATTTGATAGATATGAATAAATATTTATTTAAAAATACACAAAAAATATGGCAATACTGAAATTTTAGGTGATGTTCATGTAGAAGATAGGGATTCATCTTTATCATGTAATGATGAACTTAAAAATTTTGTTTTTATAAGGTTGTTAAATTATGTGGAATATTAAAATATAATTTTGTATCATGTTTATGAATATCAAATAGTGATAACATGTAGAAAAAACAAGTACATAAATGTTTTAAAAAGTCGTAGAATTTAGTGTAGGAGAAGCATTGAAGAATAAAGTATTAATAGATTTTTTGAATATATAATTTTATCATATTAATAAAAATACACTTATGATTTTATAGCTAACATAAAAAAAATAATATTTGTGGAATAATTTGGGTGTTTTATAATATGGGTAAAAAAATGTAAATTGAGAAGGAATAAGGAAATAATCATTTATAAATGTTTTTTTTGTAAAAGGGATTGAATTTTAAAAATAATTCTTTCCAATGGTAAGAATTTTGACTACAAATTTTTTTATTTTTATAAATACTTAGAAATGATACATGATCATCCAAATAAATTTCACAAAATTATTCTTAAATAATGAATATGAATATGAACTGTATTATACCCAAATTAGAATCATTACTTCCTACGAGTTATCTAGAATGTAAATTTATAAATATTTATCAAAATTAGATAAACTACTGAGGTTTAGTATATTAAATCAGAGTATCTAGGTCAGATCCATAGATACAAGGTACCTTATTAATTGAAAATCTAACTAAAAAGTATTTATAAATAAACAGTGATGATGGAAAAGTACCTCTATGAACAGTGAAATATATATGATGATGGTACCAATATGAAAAACATCTATGATCATGGAATAATAAAGAATAAAAGGTATTATAAACTAGTGATTATCTATTTGATTCAGAAATAATTATATCTGAGGTCTTGTTCATCACTCTCTAATCACTAAGATCCCCTTTTCATATTATCAAGTGCTTCAGTATAGATAGAAATCATATTATCTAATGACATAAACTATCAATTTATGCTCAAGATTTTGTTTTAATGACTCGAGTTTTTACTTATTCACCAATCCTTATTGTTTATGTTTATGATATCTTATGTTATATTACTTACCCTTTTTACGAATCTGAGATCACCCCCTTTGTTATGTTTTATTTTTCCCTAGGATGAGAATATGTATACTGTGAATGACTGAAAAGGACAATCTTGGAGTTTATGAGTGTTTCCAAATAATTTTTTGTGTTGTTTTTCCCTTGCAAATTGTATTGTAAATTTCATGTATGTAATATAGATTACAAGTTAGTTAAATTTTTTATTCCTTTGGGATTTAATTCTTGTATCTATTTCAATATATTAATATAAGTTACTGAGTCTAGGATACTTAGGTCGGAGTTTTTATTGTTGGTATCATAGAAAATTTTACAGAAACCTTGGAAACAATATTTATAGAACATAGATTAGAGAACATAACCCTAAGATAGACTTTCAGTATAATAATAGAAAAAAAATCATAGAATTTTTTTAAGGTAGAGATTATGTGGATCATGGTGGCAATAAATCCATATCTAGATACTATAAGTGGATGTGGTTCTGTAATAGATGTACCCAGTGGTAACAACACTGACAAGGTGTCCTATTCATAACTTAGGGTAACATGGTACACGATAACGAGACTTAAAACGCACCAAGTTTGACACTCCTGTGGGATATTCTTAGGATAATTCACATTTTCTTTACAAACATTTAAAAAGGATTTAAAATTAAATATATCCCCAAATATTCCATGTTTTTTATTATGATATTATCTATGAATAAAATTTCAATTTATGTCAATTTTCTAGTTTGAGATTATACATTGTGATCCATACCATAATCTAATGTATTCCATTATTTAGAAATGGTGCCTATTGGAAGTAATGGGAAGTGTATCAATTCATGTATCTAATGTTGGTATTACCCTCCTATGAAAGATAATGATATTAGTATTATAGTTATGACTAGTGTTAAACAAATTATTATTATTCTCGGAAAACTAACTTAAGTTCTAAACAATAACCTTACCCTTATGGAGCATCCTGATCCACAACATGGAGGAGAAATATTAGATAACTTAATGTGATAATAACAAACATCGTTCAATGGGACTATAAACCCATTTATAGTGGAGCAGTGTACAAGTTCCTTGAAGAAGATATTTATTTATTTGGTTTTTTATAAATGGTATAAGGTTATCATGGTGGTTTATCATCCATCAGGAGATGCGGGTCAGTGGTGGTCATTAATTCAGAACACAAAAAAGGAATAAGAAATCACAAATACTGAATAGAATTATTTTATGTAATTTTTCCTGCAAAAATATTTCACTCATGAACAGCTAGATAATATGGAGAGGCAATTAATGAGTCTAAAAAAGAAATAGGGTGAATATTTTTCCAAGTATGAATCATAATTTACAAGGATATCAAGTCATGATTCGGAATATATATGTAATACAAGTAGCAATATTGATTGATTATTTGATGATTTAAAACCAATCCTTTGAAGGGAACTGGTCTCCCCAAATTTCTCACTATATGAAGATATAGTCTCATGTGATATCAAGATAAAAAAATATTTTTGTAAGTCTTACTAATAAAAAATAAATCATGAGAATAAGGATATTTTTGAACAATATGGAAAAGGAAATAAGGAAAATGGGAAGAAAGAAATAGTCAAATTACCATTCTGTGATAATTTTGGGAAGAAACACCATAGTACTTGTTTGGAGGGTATGCATGTTTGTTACAAATGTGGAGAAAAAGGCCACCTGCCCATGATTTCAAGGGAAATAAATAATGTAATAATGTTCAATGATATAATTACAATGATATGGGACATAATAGAAATTATTTTACAAATAAGCAAGGAAACTTTCCTCAAATAAGGCCAATGGAGAAATTCTAATCTTATGTGGTTACAATTGTTGAGTTTAAAGTTCCTAATGATGTGGTGGTAGGTACTTTAATCATTTCTTTAAAATTATTCAATTATTTATTTGATTCAGAATGATCGTATTATTTTATTTCTTCTCAATTTTCTAATAAAATTAGACATTTCCCTTTTGATTTAACAAAGGATTTATCAGTCAAAACTCCTAATAGAAATATCATTGCAACAAAGATGTGTTGGTAAGTCCCCTTTATAACACATAAATATGATTTAGTTGCTGACCTTTTCATCATTCCTATTATTTAATTTTACATAATCCTTAGTATGAACTGTCTTTCAAAATGTGATGTGAAAATCTTTTACATAAACAAGGAAATTATGATTGGTGAGGATGATGTAGAATCCATTGTCTTTAAAGAAGAAACCACATCATCTAATTCATATCTAGATCTACCTTCAGTAGATCTTCTAAATTAAATTCTTGGGGGGGAATATAAAACATCATCTATGGATGAGGAAAGAAATATTAAAATTGAATATGTACTTACTGTGTAAGAATTTATTGATGTGTTTCTAGAGGATTTATGTAGACATCCTTCAGAGAGGGAATTTGAGTTCTCTATTGATTTAATTCCTGGTTCAAGGCCAATATCATGGACTCCTTATAGAATGTACACTGTGGGATTAGAGTATATGAAGATACAACTAGAGGGATTGAGTAATAAGTTATTTATTCTACCTAGTGATTATCTATGTGGATCCTTGTTCTCTTTGTCATGATTAAAGATGGATCCATGAGGCAATGTATTGGCTACAAATAAATAAATGCAATTATAATATAGAAAAATTATTCCCTACCCTGTATTGATAATTTATTTTATCAACTTCATAGAGATCAATACTTTTCAAAAATTGAAATTTGATCTGGATGTCATTAGTTTCATGTGAGGAAACAATATATTCCAGAGATAGAATTTTAAACCAGATATGGACATTATGAGTTTACAGTAATTCCATTTAGACTGACTAATGAACCCTCAATTTTAATGGAACTAATGAACATGGTTTTCAATGAATATCTTGATGAATTTGGTGTTGAATTTATTGATGATGTATTGGTATAATCCAAAAGCTATGAAGACAGTGAGAATTAATTGTGGATTGTTCTGAAAAAACTTAGAAGAAAATAATTATATTGGAATTTTAGCACGTGTGAATTTTGGATTCAATGAGTATCTTTTGTTGTCCATATTGTCTCTACGGATGGAATCTCAGTTGATCTTGTGAAGAAAATCGCGGTTCAGAAATGGCATGCATCAATGAACATAACTGAGGTATGTAGTTCTATTGTTTCAGTAGGTTATTATCAGCGTTTATTTTATAACATCACCCAATTAGCATACTCGTTAAACAAGAATACTCATAAATGGGTTAAGTCTATATGGAATGAATAATTTGAAGGATGTTTTTAAGAATTTAAGAGTATATTATTGAATGATATATTCCAAAATAAACCATTGGAAAATGGTGGATTTGTGATTTATAGTGATGCATCAAGGAAAGGACTTGGTTTTGTCCTTACATTGAATGATAGAGTTATTTATTATGCATAAAAGAAGTTATCAATTCATGAACAAAACTATCCAAATCTTGATCCTGAGTTAGTAGTTATGATATCTTCTATAAATATATTGTGACACAATCTCTATAGTGAATAATATTAGATATATACATATCAGAAGAGATTGAAATATATCTTATCATAGAAAGAACTAAAATGAGGAAATGGTGATTCCTCTAACTACTCAAGGATTATGATTGTTCAAAAAACTTCCACCCATGGAAGGGGAATAATGTATAAGATTCTTTGAGTATGAAGGATCATGGAGTTATGAACAAAAAGAGGATTTTCAGGGAGCATGTATACATGGATCAAGAAAATATAGATATGAGAATTATCAAGGAAGGTGAAACATCATCACTTCATCAATTGGTTTTGAAAAATATTTATTGAAAGGGATTAAAATTTCTTAGTCTGATGTTGAGAATCATCAAAATAAAATTAAATATGTGAATGATGGGAATTGGAAGACTTAATGTATGAGGATGGATTTAAAATATTTGAGAATAGGATTAGTGTTCCCTCTATACGTGATCTAAAAATGGGGTTATTGGATGATTCACATAGTTCAAATTTCATTATACACCCTGGTTTCACTAATATGTTTATATATTTGAAGGAATATTTCTTGTGGGATAACATGAAGTTGGAAATTACAGATTATGTATAAAGATATTTAATTGGCCTACCTCTACCTATTCCTACATTGAACTTGGATGACGTCACCATGAGTTTTTTAATTGGGTTACTAAAAAATCCAATAATGAATGATGCAATACTTTTAATTGTGGATCAACTTACTAATTCTTCACATTTCCTTACTGTAAGGGAATATTTTCCACAGATCACCTTGCACGAATATATATTAATGAAGTTGGAAGAGTTTATGGAGCACCTGTTTCTATTATTTTTTACGATGATCCATGGTTTACCTAAAAATTATAGATATTTCTTCAAAAAACTTTGGATACTGAGCTCTATTTGAGTATTGTTTATTAGCCTCAAACTGATGGGCAGTTAGAAAGAATGATCAAAACTCTAGAAGACAATTTGAGATCATGTTAACTTGAATTTCAAGTAATGTTGGATCAGTATTTACCATAGGTAGAGTTTTTCTTCAATAATAGTTTCCATTTTACTGTTCAAATGGAACCATATAAAGCATTGTACAGAAAGAGATGTCATACACCGACATGTTGGGATGAAGTTAGGGAAATGAAGATTGTAAGCCCATAGATTGTATAGGAAACAATGAACCGGGTAAAGGATATTCAAACACATATCAAAGAATCTAAAAGTATGAAAAATATCATTATCGATAATAGAAGGAAGGATTTGGAATTTCAAGTGGGAGATCATGTTTAATTGAAAGTATCTATATGGAATGGTGTTATAATATTTGGGAAGAAAGAGAAATTGATCCCCTGGTATATTGGTTTTTTTGAAATCATGGAGAGGATTGGATATATGTATAGTCATTTAGAAGTGATTCCTATCCTTTCTCAAGTACAGAATGTGTTCCACATCTCTTTGTTAATAAAGTACATGCCAGATCCAACGCATGTCCTCACTTCTGAAGGAAAATAATTGGAACCTGACTTATCCAACAATGATGAGCCTATCAAGATTTTGTACACTGAAGAATTGGTGTTGAGGAATCCAATAAATCAACTAGTAAAGGAACTTTTTAAAAATCATAAAATTGATGAGGTGACGTGGGAACCTGATGAACATATGAGGAAGAACTACCCAAATCTTTTTATGAGGTGATATTCTGGAAAATTCAAAAAAAAAATTGTAGAAGGGGAGAATTTAATGACCTAGAATTATATCAATGAAAATTAATTTCTTATAATTATTATATATAGTATAAATCACATAAAATAACTTAGATAACACAATACAAACATTATAAATGAGGAATGAATTAAATAAGATTGATTTCTAGATGTTAAGAAACCTATACCGATTAAATAGTAACTTGACCTTAGGAATAGTAATATGACCTTTATGAATAGTAAACTATCCAAATGAATATTAACCTCACTCATTGAATTATATATAAAATTTATTAATCTCTTTAAGGAATGTATGATGTAATTATATCATAGTATAAGTAAAATAATATTTTAAAAATTATTAATTAAATGTTGGTATGCTTGTGAGTCAAAAAAAATTATTATAATTTTATAATTAATAAAATTATTTAGAAGGAAATTAATTTTCATAAAAAAAATTTCATAAATCAATTTTTATTATCATGATTTTACGATAATTTAATGATATACTAGTTAATTTTTTAGCATGTTATAAAATAAGTTATAATTTGAAAATTTTTGTTTTTTGAGTAAATGATGGTCTTAATTAAAAATTATTTTTTTATTATTTATATAATTATTTTCATAAAATGGTGTTCATTTTTTTAATTCTACATGTCAAAATATGATTAGGCTGAATATTTTTGGAATTTTCTGAAATACTTGAATTTTGTGAATAGTAAAATATGATAATTTAATGTATAAATGCATTATTATTTAAATACTCTATTACTTAAGTCATAGATACTATAAACACCATGATATAAAAATACCCTTCATTATATTAATATATTTTGTGATAATTCTCAAACTATTCATAGTCTTGAGATAAACTAATACATAAATGAATAAAATATTCAAAAATCACCCCTCTCTTACACTATTAATAGCACCCCTCACCACTACTTCTCCTCACACTTACCAAAATTTCAGACCTATTAAATTTCTAAAAAATCAACTTCCTAATACCCTACCCCATTTCCAAGATCTCTTGGACCCATAAAAGACTAAAACCAAATCCCTATAGAGGTTCTAAAGGAGGAGAAAATCAAGAGGTAAAACCTCATTCTTTTTCTTTTAATTTCTCTTCAAGTGATTTTCTTTTCTTATTCACTTATCACCTCCCCAAATAAAAATAGAATGAAAACTATAGTACCTTACATAAACTATAATTTTATTTTGATAGTATAATAATCCATCATCAATCCCCTTCTCCTCTCCCTTTTATTATAAAAATGGAAACATTTTCTATGAGGTGTTATTTCATCGCCTGCAAAGATGACAAGTTTTCATTTTACTTAACCATACTCAAGGATATTCATAAATATATTTTAATGAATTAAACATGTTGTGAAATTTATATTACATACATTTTTTTTCTGAAATTAACATAATTATATAACACTAAATGATAAAACAAAACGAGTTTGTTGTGATCTAAAACCACTAAAATTAATCTGAACAAATATCAGTAACATATTATCTAATGATTCATCCTCATATATGTGAAAAATAATATATAATACCAATAAAACTTTTTTATATTCACTAATAACATCTAATTATAATTATAGATAATTATACTCATTTTAAATAGAATCTATTACTTATAAACAAGCGAAGTGATCATGAAAACCAAGAAAACAAATGCTCATGAATGATTAAATTAAACTCTATAACTTATCAATAAGTCCCTAAATGAACTTAATAAAACTATAATGGATAAAATACATGTATACAAGTTAAATAATTAATTAATTAATGTATTTAATTTTATTATCCCCGACATTAAGTTCAAGTGAAGAACACATTTGGACATAAGGTAAGGGATTGTACCCAAATCTTCATTTTTCCTTCAGGTTATTATTTAACTATCATTACCCCAATGTAATGATTCATTAATTTTTTTTTACTTATTATATATTATTTTTATATGTAAAAACATATATATCTATATCAGTTCACCTTTTTTTTATGGGAAATACATTTTTACAATGATCCATTATCAATTATTCCCAAAAAGAAAAATGGATTAAAGGGAACATCCTGATTTTTTGTCCATTTTAAAGTACCATACATAATCTATTTTAAGACTCAATTATTTATAATATTTTTATTATTTTATTATATAAAAACATTATTTGTTAATTTTTTGTTTTATATAAGAAATTTTGAAAAACCAAGATTTTTTTTCCCAAATAATGCTTCTTTGTAAGGTAAAAGGGGTATTTCTCCCAAGAAATTATCAATGATTTTATTCGAGTATTTTAATTTTTATAAACACATATATTTAATTTTATTTTTAATTGAGATTTATATATTATTCTTACCATCTAAAATATTTTATTAAATTTCTTGTGATCATTTTGACTATGGATATCTCATCTTGATACCATTCACCATACTACTCAGAATGGTTAGTGATTATGTTTACAGATTGGGGAAAGTTATTTACATTTCATTTTTATATGTTGTTTATGTTTAACCCCATTCATATTATGAATTCATTGGACATATTAAGTGACAGGTGGGGCTCTATATATCCCCTCGATGCATCGTTAGGTCTCATGAGACAAACTATACTGGGTTTTTACCAATAATTTATGGTGTATTGGTCGAGGCTTTAACGGTATGTTTATGTTATCCACCATTATGTGTTACCTCATTATGAAACATGTAATAGATAGTCAATTTGGAAATTTAAAAATAAAAATATCCATGTTTATTTTTTATTATGTAATTATTTAATCATCTTTCATTCCTCCCATTTTATACTCAAGATTGTGTTTCAATGACATTTTTTAAATTATTCACTAGGACTTATTGTTTATGTTTACAATAGATTATGTTGTATTATATACCCTCACTGAGAATATTATCTCACCTTTTTCTTATGTTTTTTTTTCAATAATGAACATATGTATATTATGAATGATGAGAAGAAATAATCTCTGAGTTTATGGGTGTTTCCAAAGGAGTTGTGATGTTTTTTCCCTTTAAAGTTGTAACGTAAAGTACACATATGTAATATAGCTTCCAAAACTACTAAACTGATCAATATATTGAGATTTAAGTGTTATAACTCTTCCAATATATTAATATAAGGCATCAAATATGGGTTACAGGGGTCGGGGTTTTTACAGATCTAGTTTAAAGTGGTGATTTTATGAACAAATATATAAATATATAGTAGTGATGGTCAAATAATCATAAAGAACAACCTTACTAATATATGTCATTTAATTCAATAATATACTTCTTTTTTCAACATGTGGGTTTATATAATCAATTCATGTAACCCGATCCTAATTCATTGAGTGGAAGAGTGGAATACGAAGTGGTATTGGATGATCCATGAACTTATTTAATACTTTTAATAATAAACAATCGGTGTAGTGACTTTTTAGAATATTATAAAATCAATGAAATTTTCTCTATATATGTATCCTATTATAGGTGAACCATGTTAAAATATCAATATTCATTCCATTTAATTTTTTTATATTATTTTCAAAGAATAATCTATGTGATAGATTCATACAACATTTGAAAATGTTAGGACAATATCCATTGGAATATCATCATCGATGGTGGGTAGTGTTTTTATGTGATTCTGCCTTAATGATATTAATCACTATAAATAATAGTAATACAATAGGTAATTACCTATGTGGGATATCCCATGGATATGTTTTTCTATTTAGGAGATTTAGGGATAGTAATATTAGATTTTATAGCTTTTCATCAAGGTTTCAGTAATTTGGTTGAATGGGTTTCTAATATTTTATTATGGTGTAGTCATAATTGATAAACATATTGTATGGGTATTGAAGAGAATTTAATGTGGTGGAGGTTTATTTTTATTATATTTTTTGTAGATATGCTTTTTAGGGATTGTTGGAAAATATCATTTTTCTTTCATGGTTGACTATTTCTTTCATTAGTAGTGCAATATTTGGGATTTTATAAGTTTCATATCCTTCTTTTAGCAGTGTATCCGATTATAACTTTTATTTATCATTCATTAAATATTTATTTACAGAATAAATGTATAAATATGTATGTCATCTATTTTGTTCCCTAATATATGTTTTGATATAAGAGGAAAACTAAACATCATTTTCCATGTTATTTTTAATAGCCATATGATGTTCTTTTATGGAAAATAGAGGTTATATTGATGGATTCGAAGGATAGTTTTCTTTAATATCAAGGATAATAAAATTTTATATATATTATTATGAATTACATAATATAGATAGATAATTTTGTAAAATATATATAGTTGTGTGAGGTGGATGATTTCTTAGGACTATGTATAGAGGATATCGTCTAGATTCATAATATTATTGAGATGAGAATTTATGATTGGGATAATTAATTTACCTCATAAATCTTTAATGAATGAAATGTAATTTTTGTTTCTTGGAAATTATTTAACACTTATATTCATCCTCAAAGGAATAGTTATATTGACTGGATGATAAAGATTCCATAGAACATGTTGTGTGCTTATATTTAGGCTTTATAGGTTCATGGTTGAATCAAATACCATTGTTGGAGTATTATTATAAGTAAATATATCACTCATTAAATTATACCTATATTTTCATATAATTTTATGGGTGACCTTATAGAATACTAATTCCTTGTACTCATGTTGGGGAGTCAGTAATTCTTAGACTATATTTGGGAAATGTATGACAGAGAATGTGTAGAAGAATCATAAGTAAATGAAATATTATTATGTCCATTAAAATTATTATATTGATAAAGCATAGAAAACATTGTATTATGAAATTAGTGATAATTTATTATATAATTTTTTCCATAATCATTGGTAGTATAGGATTGAATGATGTGGTAGTTGTAACACCCCTATATTTTCTGAATTATTTTTTTCTAATTAATGTAGTCATTTTGATATTTTCACTTCATTCAACACAGAATATTGATTTTGGTTATTATATTAGAGAACTAAGTTTTAATTATTTTGTACCTGACACCAAGGGAAACCTGCACTACCTGTAACCATGACTAGGCTTGCGTTACACACAACACTGAGTTTTAATGAAACATTTTTTTATAATTATTAAAATGATTTCATTATAATCTAGTTGTCAAAGAAAGTGATATTAATAGTAATAACTAATTTTTAAATATTATTTATATTGTTTTTATATAAATAAAACATATTAACAATGAGGTGCATAATTTTTCGTAAATCCTTCATATGTTTAGAAATATTATTTGCTTAAAGGGACTACTTTTTATGTCCTTTTATGAAAGATAATAAAATTAATTTTATAAACTTGTATAATTTTAATTTTTTATAATAAAAATAATTTTTTAATTCATAATTTCAAATATTACTTATGGTGAATTTTTATTATGTCTCTATGATTCATTTTTTGATGAATAGTAAAAAATACTACATCGTAGTTAAAATATAAGTTTTTTGTTTAAATAATTATTATACATTAAATCGATTTTATAGTTAGGATACATAAATTTTAAATGTATTAACCCAATTTAGGTCATTTGAATCATATTTATATTAAAATTATATATAAAAACATATTTAACTTTTGAAATTTCATTTTACCTACCTTCTTACCACGTCTGCAAGATTAACATTAAATAAATTTATCTTCTTATATGAATTAAATTTTAAAAAATATACACTCATTATTGAAATAATTATTACATTTAGAGTATAATGGGATCAAATTAAATTTTTATTGAATAGTAACATTAATACATTTTTTATTTTTATTTACCGTGGTTAATGGTAAATCGGCTAATTAATGGTTAAAATAATATTATAATATTATAAAGTTACCCTAAAACATGTCATAATTTAATTAGATGAGTGGGTTTTGACCAATATAAACCTTTTTTCTAAATTATTATCTTTTTAATACACTTGGATAAGAATAAGATATTTATTATATTTTATTTAAAGACAAGTTAAAAATGTCATACCCATAATTTTAATAAGTAAATAATTTTTAATATAGATTTATACATAAGATAAATGCGAATGTAAATTGTAGTTTTAAATATAATAAATTTATCTTCATTATGATATTTTATTTTTATTTTTTATAGAATAACTAATTTAATTATATGTTAGTATAATAATGGTGTAGTAATTGTTTAAATAATGAAAATATCAAGTAAGTGATATTAAAAAATTTAAAATAAATATAAAATGACATAATTAATGACAAAAACTAATTTTATAGATAAATTATACATTTTATAGATATATAATATGTGTAATTTAAAAGTTATCATGTTGTTAAGATATTTTTTAAAAGACAACTTATAAATAGTATCAAAATTGACATAAATGATACTTTAAGATAAATAATATTTTATTAAATGATATAAAATTCATTAAAAACAATAATTCGTATAAATAACTAGAATAAGTTTAAATATGTCATAAATTATACACTTGGGGATATTTTTTCAATTTATAGAAATTATATTAAACTTAAAGAGTAAAAAATCTAAGTTGTCAAGGTAATAGTTAAAGGGTTTAACTAATGGTTAAAACCAGTAGATAAGGTTAATAATGTTACCTAAACCTGTATAAAAAACATTTTTTAAAAGTATCTAGACCCATAATTATATTATATTCTAAATAATCCACTTTGGATCTATTTTAAATTAAAAATATATTTCTATTAATTTAATATTTTAACAGTTTTCTTGAGTTCCCCTCCCCTCTCTTATAAAATAACCCCCCCCCCCCCTCACTTCCCCAAACCACCTTGAGCCTTCTAGATTGACCAAACATTTAACAATTATCCCCTAAAATTTATTATTTAAGTTATAGAGGTCATTTCCTTCCAAAAATACCATCCCTAGTTTCCCTAATTGAAGATCCAAAGCAAGTCCACCAAAGAAGAGGATATTTTTTAACCAATACAATTCAATTTCTTTTCTTCTTTTAATTCTTATTATTTTTTTGTTTACATTATAAAGTAATAAATAAATTATCACCTTTATTTTGATATTTTATTATGATTATGTAACAACCATATACCACCTTTTATTCATCATACGAAAAATAAAAGTATTGTGTGTGTGTATGTACGACTTATGTTCTCCACATCGTGGTGTAATCTTTTTTTCATCACCATCTTTTATGACTGAGGTTTATAATGAGTTTAAAAATTATATATAATGGTTATAATGTAATTATACCTCTTTAATAATAATATCATGTCTAACTTTTTACGATCTAATATTTTGGGAAAATGATAATGTTGCTCGTGCGTACGTATGGATTACAATCACCATGATACAATATGACTCGTTATTCACCTATATTTTACATGGATGGTAATAATGATAGATTTTATGAATATATTTGTTATATATGACATTAAAATGATTCTATAATAGTAATATAGCATGTAATTTATTTTCTTTTAAACTGACAAGAAAATGAAATAGTGTCATGCATACGTATGGCCTACCATCTTCAATAAAGGTTTAATTTATTTATCATTAAATATTAGTATAAATACTTATATAATGTACGTATAAGATATCTATATAATTTTTTATTTTATATAAATAATTAAAACTAGATCTAAGTATGATAATCAAGAATTCCATGTCAAAACATGTTTGATTAACAAGGGGGTTATCACCCAAAACGTATATTTAACAATAAGTTAATAATAAACATGTGATATGTCTTAAGGATATCATATATTTAATTACATATAATAATATTCTTCTATAATATATTTATAATAAACATGTATTCATTATATAGGAAGTTTGAATAAGTACGATGAGAATCGATTTATAAGTTAAGTGTTATTTTCTCAATCTCAGTATTATCTGAGGTTGTTTATACATAAAAGTATATTGGGGAATATTTATCATCCATGTTGATGTTTTCAAAAAAAAAATCATATAATATTATATTATTCTTCTATTTATGTTTAAATTCATTTTCACCCTTCTTTACATTTTACTAAATGGTTTGAAAGGAATATTTTTTTCGTTTTCCAAACAAGGTACTTTGTGAATTTTTCAAGAAATGTACACGGAGAATATTTTCTTTTAACTTATATGGAATTAATAGATTTTTACACATTCATGAAATCTTATTTTCTTTATTATTCCCATATAATATTACAATATTATGTTCAAATAAAAAAAAATCTTTTAAAATTGCACAAAATTTTAATAAAAGAAAATGTTTTCAAATAATAAAGGATATTTTCCTCAAAAATAATTTCAAGTGATCTTTCAAAATTATTTCTCATCTAAGATGAATTTTTTTTAGTGTTACTCATTCCTTTTTTGGAAATTATCCAAGTTTTAATTTGTATTATTTATTCAAATGTTTTATGTTTTTTTCATGGAGTTTATGAAAACTATATATCTTTTCACAGGTGATATGCTTTTTAAACCCACTACTTTTCATGGGATATAATTTTGATGAATGATTATGAAACCTATATCTTTTCCATATGCTCTGATATGACTACATTTTTATGATACCTGTTTCTTTTTATGGTTTATGAAATGATTATCTCTGATATTATGGAACATGTATGTATGATTTCATTAAGAGATAGGTGGGACCTATATCTCCCTCTAATGGATTGGCTAAATATTTATATCTCATGAGATGGACATAAGGGAATTTAAACACTAATATGGTAATGGGAGTGTACCGTGACTACCAAGTCGTTTTGGAAAGTGAACACAAAGTATCAATATTGAATTTTCATCAATTCCTTAACTACCATGGAAATCAATATTATATGCTTATGTGTTTTCCAAAGTTCCATGTTTTATTCCTATATTATTCTTCTATGGCTCAAGTTCTTTATTTCATTGTTATTCATTCCCTATGAACTAGAGATATTTATTACATGATTCATTTTTATGATCTTTAATATGTAGGGTATGATCTTCTAATTACATTATCATGTTCCCATACCCTTATGTGCATGATTATATTTATATATCTCCCTTGTTTACCCTTATTGATCATTTGAGCTCACCCCTTTTTATGTTTTACTTTCACCTTAGTTGTAAAGATATGTATTATGTTTGATGTGTCTAGGAAGGGAGGTAGTAAAGAAGAACCTAGTGGGAGATAATGAATCTCACTTTTGTATTAGTGTTTATGTTTCCATGTTTCCAAAGGCACTAGAAGAATATGGTCTTTAGACATTTTTTTGTGTAATGTGTTAAGTAATTCCACAAAAGTAATGAAATGTTAATGTTTGAAAATATAGGGTCCCTATAGATGGTGTTAAATAAATTATTTAGTTAACCATTGTAAACTAGGATGATAAAACCTTAGTGAGAACCCTGAGGACATGTCTAAGGATAATTCTAAGGATAAAGAAAAGTATAGAAAAATGTCCTAGAATTTTGGTAAAGGATAGAGTGAGTGGTTTACTAGAAATACAAGCATTCCTAGTTACTATATGTGGATGTATCACTGACATAGATGTACCTATGCGTAAAAAATTTAATAAGGTTCATTAGGTATGACTTGGCATAACCTGGTACATGAAAACGGGCCTTATTGCACACCTGGTTTGACACTCCCAGAGGATATGATTTTGAATTTCAAAAACTCTTCACGAACCATTATGAAGGATTTAAATATAATCTAGATATGAATAACCTAATGTGTCATAGATTATGTAAGTTATCATAATTTATACATCCTGTATGTGAATTCTCATGATTATATGGTTCCTCGTTATAATAATTGTTTCATACTCTATTCTTTTGGTTTTAGTTAACAGATTGAACCTAAAAGAACTACATTAATGGTAATTGTGACATATAATGAAATGACTGTCCTTCTAGGTAAACAAATGATATGGGAGTTTTAATGAAAAAGGTTTTTGTTATGATCACCCTGATTTCTCAAGATGTGAATCATACTAGACTTATAAAAGAGAAATAGAGGGAAAAATATTCTATTGAGTCTGTCATGATGCAACATCAACATTATTCTAGCATGTCTTATAATCCAATCATTTCCAAATAATGGATCTGTACCACTAAAAATATTTTTTTCTCCAATGTTCATAACATGAGAAATTCATTTTTGTTTTTTATGAGTTAGAAGGAAAATTAGACCAGTAGTGAAATCTAATCAAGAATATGAGGTGATGAGATGAAATTGAATTCAAGGATTGGGAAGAGTTTAAGAAATTATTCTTAAACAAGTACATTCCATGTACTCAACGTAAAAAATAGAGAATAACTTTATTGATTTAAAAGCAAAGGGATTATGAATTGGTTGGTATATATGAATCTAATTTCACAAGGCATGTGTGTAAGAACCTGGTTTTTTAGAACAGGTCAGAATCCCAACCCTCTTTGAATTTTTGACTTGTCCCTGAGAATACTAAGAAGATCTGGGATGTTCTATAAATTCATAGACTACATGCTGTGTAATCTAGAGTGCATACCGTGTATATGTTGGAAGAGTACCGGCCGTGTGTTCCCCGAGTACATGTTGTGTGAAGACAGTGTAAAAATTTCTTACTACACAGCATGTAGTGTTACTCAAAACACTGTGTACCATTGACTATGTAGAGGCCATACATGGCATGTGGTTGTGTTGGATGGGTAGAATCATTTAACCAAGTACACACTGTGTCCTCCTTGGACACTCTGTGTAGTCAAGCCATGTGTGAGGGATATACAAGGTGTGTGAGTAAGTCGGTGCGGAAGGGAAGAAAAACTAATTACACACCATGTACCCCTAGGTACATGTTGTGTACTCAAGACGGCAGGTTTTGGAAAGTTAGTGGGTAAATTTAAGCAGCCATGTGATCAGTAAAATGATACACGATATGTAGTCTTAAAGTACATACCGTGTAGTTTCTTTTTTTCTAAAATGGGTAGTATCCTCTTTTTGAGGCAGAAACTCAACCCCTTTGATGGGTTGAGGATGGAGAGTAATCCAGATCTCATTTTTCCTTCCGTTCCTTCATCTGAGACCCGATTCGAACATCATTGAATCCATTAGAACCCCCTTGATAATGCCATGATTCTTCTTATGCTGTTTTTCTTGATTTATCTTCTAGAACGAGTTATTGGGGTTTGAGTGGTTTTGATTCTTTTGTAGGTATACCACATTTTAGACCTAATTAGAGGCCGTTATCGGAGGAGTATCATCAAACGAGTCTTAGGTAGTTGGTGCATACCTACTTTAGTGGTTTCGTAGACTTTTGGGTGGCGCGACCTCTGGTGTGTTTTCTGGTATTTTGAATGTTACCCTGGTTTACCTGTTATTAACTGTTTAATTGATAATTGACCTATGTGATGCCTTTGGGTATGCCATGTTACCTGTTTTTATTGAGCTGGGTCGGGCGAGTGGTTGATGCTCATTGGGGGATTTTGGCTGGGGGATGGCAAAATGGTTATAGTTAAATTGTGTTGTTTTAGACTGTTGAGTTTAGTTTATTAAACCTTGATATTAATTATTAGAGGCATTAAGACCTTAGATTTGTTGTTTGATAACTGTTGGGCTACTACAATTCAACTATTTAGATTGTTTTTCCTGTTATGTGTTTGTTTGAATGTGTAATATATGTAATTTTCGAATTGCAAATGCTGGACGCTTTGGGTTGTGTTGGGCATGGCCTAAATATTCTTGAGTGATGTTGATCACATTTTGGGCATGGATTGGGTTACATTAGGTGGTTCTTACCATGGGATTGGGTATCATGGACTTTGGCTTGAGGCAGGGTGACTGTCAGGTTGGGCATAGCCTAGTTTACTTGGATGGAAAGGCCATCAGACTTGAGAGTCATGGATGCAAGGACACGAGGTGTCAGAGGTGTTGTGGCTTGGGTACTATTTTGGTGATTACCACTCACCCAGATACTTTGAGTAGTGTACACATAGAGTGGATTCGTGATGAGGTGGTTTTGACCACTCGTGTGGGTAGAGGCCCCTATTAGTTGCGGTTTAGGTACTATTGGTTTGGGGGTGCTTGTCATAGGAAGCTACGTGGAAGGTGAAGAGAATTCAGGGGATAGAATTTAGGCTATCGGGTTTGGGGCAGAGGCTCACCGTTATTTGAGGGCAGACATTGTTGTCCCTTCGGGTACTTTATTTGAGGGCAGATATTGTTGTCCCTCTGGTTACATTATTTGAGGTCAGACATTGTTGTCCTTCCGGTTAACAATCTAAGGACAAACATTGATGTTCCTCTGGGTTACTACTGTTGGGCGTGCCTTCAAGATGTCGGTTCTTGAGACATGCAATGTTAGGGGGCACATGGTGCTAGGATACATGACAGAGATTCTAGTTTTGGCCGAAGCAGGTGACAATCCATGGTGGTTGCTGAGCACCAAGGGAGTTTTTGATAATTTTGGAATCGTATTTTTGACTATTTTCCTTATAACTACATGCATGATTAAACATCTATATTAGGTATTCACTATTCGGTGGTATCCTACTGAGATTTTTCTCACACCCTACGCGGGCCCTTCGGGATGTGTGTAGAAATTATAGATTTATGTATAGGAAAGAGGTCAGCTTCAGGAGCTGGGCTGCATTAGCTATTACATAAATATGGTATGGACCCTGAGGCCTTTCCTAGGTGGAGTTATTCAGTTTTTCTTACTTTCCTATATCAATATGTTTGTTTCGTAGCTACATTTGGTTAGCCATCGGCACCATTTATATTTATATTTATATATGACCTGCTTTGGATGCATGATTTATTGTTTAGTAGTAGTTACAAGTGATCAACATGTTGTTGTGTTTATTTCAGCTGCTGTTGTTTAAATTTATTTCTTCTGTTGTTTATCGATATTGAATATGATTCCGCTCTGCGGGTCTGGTTCGAGTCTACAGAGTTTTTATTTCACTGCATCTTTATTATTATACTCGGACCAGTACCATTGTTATTATCCTCCAAGAGGGTATATCCTCCCCACTATACCTATAACATCGCTACTAGTCGGCAGGCTTTGGAATTCGGGGAGGTGTGCCTAAGGTAGTAACACCCGATCCGTTTAGCACTGTTCAGGTGGCTGTTTGGGTTTGGGTCATCACAAAGTGGTATCAGAGGATTTCTTGACAGCGATTTAGTAGCTATGTTTTACTGACTAATAATGAGATTGAGACTTCTCTTTTTACTTATTTGGGTTTTACTATTTGGGATATGGTAGACTGGAGATAGGTTGTTACTGGAACTAGGTTTCTAGCTTATGCTTGGGTGCCTGCAGCCCTAGGTACGGGTGATGGAACAAGTTGCCTTGGGTGGTAATTGATGTTTTTCTTTTGCTCAGATTACAGTTTATATGATTTCCACCTCGGTGGCTCACTTAGTGTGTGATGTTATTAATTGTGATATGTGACCCTTGACCTGGTGGGGTAAGGGTGAATTGGACCTTGCCCTGGTATGCAAAGGATTGTTTTATTGGTTTTTGATAGGCACATTGTAGGGTATTTCAATCTCATAAATGCATGTATGCTTTGTGAAGTGATAATTCCCTATGAATGATATCATTTTCCATGCTTTGTATTTTTGAAATGTGAAAAGGTGAAATTCCTGATAGAACTTATTGTTGGTTTCAATGTGTATGCCATGCTGCATATACTGTAGAATTTCATGTGATAGGGTATTTGGGTCTGTCTATGGTATGAGTAGGCAGGTACTATCGGTTGAGGTGATTTTGATCACCAGGATTGGGCGACTAGGTCATCGGTTTGAGGAATCTTTGGTTTTCGGGACAGGCATGGCCCGAGGTACTTTTGATACTTGTCTCTATTGAGGGGCGGGTAAGGAGGCCATGAGGCTGGGATGCCATGGGGAATGGTTGCGGTGGGGGAGAGTAAGGAAAGTAGTTATGCACTGCCTTTTACTGCTTTCCTTATCTGTGTTATATATATAAAAATTATTATGTATGTGGGTTTTCTGACTATTAATGGTATTCATCGGGTTCCTCTTATATGTCTCGATGGATCGGTAGGTGGGGGATGATAAAGTGCTACAAGTGTAGGATCAGGTTCAGGATCCTGTTCATGTGGGGCATGAGCCACAGGTATAGGATTAAGGACATGATTAGGTTCAGGATCCAGTGCAACCAGGGCAGCAGCTGGGTTTGGCAGTGTTTGGACCATGGCTCAATGAGCAGCTTCGAGCTATCCTAGTATGTGTCTTACAGGGAATCGATAGAGGAGTGCAGGGTACAGAGCCATCTATGGCATATCTAACGTGAGAGTTATAATCGCATAACCCACCACTTTTTCAGGGTGAGGGTGGTCCATAGGCAGCTGAGAACTGGATAGAAAGTATGAAGATGATCATTGAGCAGCTCGAGACACCTCCAGGGCAAATGGGCAACCTAGAGACGTACATGCTACGAGGACCGGCAATGATTTGGTGGGATGTGCAGGTTCAGGCTCACAGACATGAAGTACTAGCATGGAAATACTTCGAGGATAGGTTTTCTGAGAACTTTTACCCAGAGACACTGAGGTCCGAGAGAGCTCGGGAGTTCTTGAACCTTCAGTAGGGAGACATGTCCATCATGGACTATGAAGCTACTTTCACTGAGCTGTCTCACTTTTCACCTGGTATAGTTAGGGATGGCGTGGCAAGGGTGAGACGCTTCAAGGATGGATTTCAACATGCCATTTGAATCCATGTGAATATCTTCAGGCTGGGTTCATTCTCAGATGTGGTGAATCAGGTTCTCATAGTAGAAGGAAACCAGAGGGATAGACCCCATGTTGTTCGAGGTATAGTTTCAGGTGACGGTTCGGACAGTAGGAAGCGAAGACGGGATGAGTTTTAGCAAGGCAGTCAGACTAAGGACTCATCTAGACTACCTCATTTTAGTTCTTCAGTGGTTTTCTTTCAGTGTGAACAGCTAGGACATGTTTGGGCTTAGTGCGATAGGCATATGAAGGAGTTCCAGGCTTGTGGACAGGTTGGGCATCTAGAGTGGTTCTGCAAGTAGCCTTCTCGGATAGCCGGTAGGTAGGGACCAGGAAAGACGGTGGCATCTGGAGTTGGTTCAGGTTCGGTACCAGGAGAGGGTATCCTAGGTTCAGCTACACGCGGAGGACATGATAGAGATAGCGGGACCCAACTAAGGGGTCAGTAGCCAGTGGCTAGAGCAGCACTATAGGGAGATCAGGCATCAGGCAGCCATACTTCAGGGCATGTGCAGGCTATGGAGCTGCCAGAGGAAAAGTAGGTTGGTTAGATGATGATGCTTAGAGGTACACCACGGGTGTGGCCTTGATTTTCCCTGATTCCTTTTTGTCATGACCTGTAGAGGCATGTCTGTTTTTATTACTCGTGATGCACAAGATCTATGTGGACTGACTAGATGATAGTCAGTGTGATTGGCACCATATCAGGTGCGCGATATACATATATGTGTGCGGGGGGGTAGCATTCAGGACATCGAGGATGAGGGTTACTTGAGGTGCATTGGGCATAGGGGCATCGATGATATGGGTTACTTGTGGTGCTAGGAACCCGGTTCATTTTTGAGCATCCATGGGATGCAGGACCTCATGGAGGCAGACACTGATGCGGTGTGGGATACGTTGGGTGTCGGGAATGATACAGGAGCACCAATGAGGCGTAGGGGTGACAATGCGTCATGGATGGACTATGTGTCCGGAAAACAGGTCAGTGAACCTTTGTTTTAATTTTTGTCGTGTTGAGACAGAGTTAAGAGATTCCTAAGGTGGGGAGCCCTTGAGGAATTTAGCCAGATATTTTGAGACCAGGGAAGTCTAGGTTACTTTGACTGGGGTGGTATGTCTGGTGCCATCTCTAGGTTTTTTTTGATAGATCGGGGATGTGATATATTAATGTAGGGAGATCTTAAGAGCCTGGGTTTTTAGAAAAGGTCAAAATCCCAAACTTGTTTGAATTTTTGACATGTCCTTGAGAAAACTGAGAAGATCTAGGATGCTCTTGAAATTTCCAGACTATACGCCATGTACTCTAGAGTACACACTGTGTAAAATTTGGGCGAGTATCGGCCGTGTGCTCGCCGAGTACACGTTGTGGGAAGACTGTGTAGGAATTTCTTACTACACGGTGTATCATGTTACTCAACATGTCATGTACCATTGACAATGTGGAGGCCATACATGGTGAGTGGGAATGTTGGATGGTTAGAATCATTTAACCAAGTACATGCCATGACCACATTGGGCACGCCATGTAGTCGAACCGTGTATGAGGGATATACATGGTGTGTGGGTTAGTCGGTGAGGAAGGGAAGAAAAACTAAGTACATGTTGTGTACCCCTAGGTATATGTTGTGTACTCATGTCATCAGGTTTTAGAAAGTAAGTCGGTGGAATTTCAGCTACCATGTAAATAGTAAAATGATACACGGCGTGTAGTCCTAAAGTACACATCGTGTAGTTTTTTTTCTTTAAAACAGCATGTGGGCTTGTTTTGAGGCAGAAACTCAACCCCTTTGATGGGTTGAGTGGGAAGATCCAGATAGAGCTCATTTTTGTTCATGTTCCTTTGTTTGAGACCTAATTTTAATATTGTTTAATCCATTGGAACCCCCTCGGTAAGGCCTTGATTCAACTTGATCCATTTTTCTTGATTTCTTTTCTAGAACGAATTATTGGGATTTCAGAGGAATTGATTATTTTATATATATACCATGTATTAGACCTAATTGGAGGCCGTTATTGAAGGAGTATCATCATACAAGTCTCAGGTAGGTGGTGCAAACCTTCTTTTGTGTTTTCGCAGACTTTTGGATGGCGTGGCCTATAGCATGTTTTTGGGTATTTTGAGTGTGACCCTGGTTTACCTATTATTACTTGTTTAATTGATAATTGACCTATGGGGTGCCTTTGTGTATTCCCTATTACCTATTTTTCTTGAGTGGGGTTGAGTGAGTGGTCGATGCTCATTGGGGAATTTTGTCCAAGGATGCCAAAATGGTTATAGTTGAATTGTGTTGTTTTAAATTGTTGGTTATAGTTTATTAAACCTTGATATGAATTGTTAGAGGCATTGAGACCTTAGTGATGTTGTTTGATAAATGTTAGGCTAGTAAAATTCAAATCTTTAGATTGTTGTGCCTGTTAAGTGTTTGTTTGAATGTGTTATATATGTAATTTCTAAATTGCATATGCTGGAACCTTTCGGTTGTGTTGGGCATGGCCCAAATATTCTTGAGTGATGCTGATCATAGGTTGGGATTGTCCTGGGTTACATTGGGTGGTTCTAACCATGGGATTGGATGTCATGGATGTCATCTTGAGGCAGGGTGACTGTCAGAATGGGAATATCCTAGTTTACTTGGATGACAAGGCCATCATACTTGAGCGGCATGGACACAGGGACATGAGGTGTCAGAGGTGTTGTGGCTTGGGTACTATATTTGTGATTACCACTCACCCAAAAACTTTGAGTAGTGTGCACACAAAGAGACTATGTGATGAGGTAGTTTTGACCACTAGTTGGTGTAGAGTCCACTTTTAGTTGTTGTTTAGTTACTATTGGTTTGGGGGTGCTTCCCTTATAAATCCACATGGAAGGTGAGGAGCCTTTAGGGGATAACATTTAGTCTATCGGGTTGGGGGAAGAGGCTCGCTGTTATTTGAGGGTAGACATCGCTATCCCTTTGGGTACTTTTTATGAGGGCAGACATCCCTATCCCTATGGTTGCGTTATTTGAGGGCAGACATCGTTGTCCCTCTGTTTACCTATTTGAGGACAGAAATTGCTATTCCTCTGGGTTACTATTGTTGGGCGTGCCTTCTGGACGTCGGATCTTCAGACACACAATGTCAGGGGGCACATGGTTCCAGGATACATGATAGAGATTCCATCATTGGCCAAAGTAGGTGACACTCCATGGTGGCTGGTGGGAACCGGGGGAGTTTGTGCTTATTTGGGAATCATATTGTTTACTGTTTTACTTATAACTGCATGCCTACTAAAACACCTATATTTTGCACACACTGTAGGGTGGTATCCTACTGAGATTCATCTCACACCCTGTACAGGCCCTTTGTTATGTGTGCAGACATTATGGATTTACGTGTAGAAAAGAGGCTAGCTTCAGGAGATGAGCTTCATTAGCTGTCACATTGAGATGGTATGGACCCTAAGGTCTTTACTAGCTTGAGTTATTCTGTTTTTATTACTTTCTTATATCAGCATGCTTTTTTGTAGCTACATTTGGTTATCCATTGGCTCCATTTATATTTATATATATATGACCTTATTTGGATGCATGTTACTTTGTTTAGTAGTAGTTACAAGTGATCAGCATGGTGTTGAGTTTATTTCCTCTAATGTTGTTTATATTTATTGCTTCCTCTGTTTATCGATATTGAATGTGCTTCTGCTATGTGGATCGGGTTCGAGTATGTAGAGTCATTAATCTACTACATCTTTATTATTATACTCGGATCAATACCATTGTTATTATCCTCCAAGAGGGTATATCCTCCCCACTATACCTATAGGACCCTCGCTTCTAGTCGGCAGCCTTTAGCATTCGAGGGGGTGTGCCAAATGTAGTAACACCCGGCCCATTTAGCACTTTTTAGGTGGTTGTTCTGGTTCTTGTTATCACAATGTGACGTTTTCTTCTGGAATTATCATCCATCTCAAAAGTAAATTTGATAGGTTCTTTAGGAGATTAAACTCAAGTCTCATAAGTTCATTATCCATAATAAAATTTATTAGCTATGAAGATATTGTTTTTTGTTCAATCAAGGATGAAATAGAGGATGTCGTCACCTACTGATCTCTTGGTTTTGAAAATAATATGAAGATGGATTTTAATGATAAATCTAAGAACTAGAAATATAAAAATGTGATCATTAAATTTTTTCTCTAAGTGTGGGAAGAAACATAGAGGAAGTTATAATAATGTGTCTAATAAATATTTTTACAATGAAAAGTAGTTTCATCGAGATTTTGAATGCTAAAGTGACTGGAGGAAGTTAGATTATAATGTGAATAGAGTGAAAACAACACAGGATAAACCTCCCTTGATTCAATGCTACAAGATTATGTAGAATGGTCCTTATGCTAAGCAATTCCCTATTCCAAGGGTTATCGACAATGATCGAAATAAATAACCTCTTTAGGATAAATGAATATGAAAATATCATGCGATAACTATTGGCAATGTTATGTATGACAATGATGTTTTGGAATGATTGGGTGTTTATGCATTAGAAATCAATAATAATGTTGTAGATGTACTTTTATGGTATTATAGAATACTTAAACATCTATGTATTGGTCCAATATATTTTTTTAATTTATAATTTAAGAGAATATGGCAAATGGTACTAATAACCAAGAATAGTGATTGAGGTAATAAGGTGATATTTTTTGAAAACACATGATTAAGGGAAGCATGGCCCTTAATATGATCATGATTTTGAGATAATGAAATTTTTATAAAGATATGTTGGATATGAATAATTAAATTGGATTATAACATTTACCTTGGAACTGATTAAGGATTTATTGACACGTAGTTTTTGCTACCATGGATGACGTTTAAAAAAATTTGAACTAAAGAATAAGGAAACATGCATGTTTTCAAAAACTATGTATGGTAAATTAGGATATTACCATATTTCAAGATAATACATGATAAAGTTATTCACATGATAGGAATGTGAAAACCAATTCATGCCTTATGATTTATGGGAGATGAGTGTTAATCTGATTTAGTAAACTTCTTTTAAAAGTTTTTGATTTTTCAGTTTTAAGAAGGATCATAGGCTTATCCATTTATGGAAAATTTAAGTTAACCTTCAGATAATTTTGTGATATTAAAGTATTATCTCATCATAGGTGTGTTTGTATATATTTTATAATTTGTGCTTAACATTTTGTTGAAGATAGATAAAATAAAATATCATTCTTCTCATGATCTTCTATGGATTCAGGAATGATATATTAAACATCATTTATTATAATATGAGATGAAGTAGAAATTGATATTGGAAGACAAAATCGTGAAGTTACTCTAAAATCAAGTAATTATATCTTCTTTTGTAAATTCATCAACATTAGGAAAAGAATCGTGATATAAAAGGTTTTATTATAATAATCATTATTGATGATATCAATGACCACTTTCACATTTCTTTAGTTTATGGTTTTGTGAAATTTAACTTTATCTATATGACCCACTTTCTTGTGATCATGGATCTTTATCAATCTTTATAATTCATTAACCATTTCCTATATGCCCAAATTCTCACTTATGTTCACCTATGTAGAGACCCAGTTATGATTTACATTGTGTAACTATAATTTTCTAACATTCCCTTTTTGAATGGAATTTTTAGAATTTATAATTACAATTTGTGTTTATTTGAAATAAAATTTCAAGTATTAGTCCTTTAATAACCCATATGAATTTCGGGGGCGAAATTCCTTTTAAGGGGGTAGAATATAACACCCTGATATTTTGTGAACTGTTTTTTCATATTTATTTAATCTTTTGGATATTTTCACTTCATGAAATACTTAATATATATTTTGTTTATTATATACAATATCTACATTTTTATTACGTTATACACAACCCCAAGGTAATATTTCACTACACGCAACCATGACTTGTTTTGCGTTAAAATCAACACTGAGTTTCCACAAAAAAAATTTATAATTATTAAAATGAGATTATTAAAACCTAGAATTTAAATTTTTTGATATTTTTAGTAATAAATAATTTTTAAATATTATTTATATTGGTTTTATATGAATAAATAATATTGATAACGAAGTGTATAATTTTTTGTAAAGCCACCATATGTTTAGAAATACTATTTTATTAAAGGAACTAATTTTTATGTCCTTTTCTGAAAAATAATAAAATTAACATTAGACACTCATAAAATTAATTTAATCAAATAAAAATCATTTTTTATTCAAAATGTCTAAATTAAATTATTGTAATTTTCTGCATTTTTCTTGGAAACTTCATTTGATGATGAATACTGAAAAATACTACATTGAAATTAAAATTGTGCTTTCCATTTAAATAATTATTAGACTTCAATTTGATTTTAAAGTCAAAATATTTCAATTATACGTATATTAATCCAATTTAGGTCATTAGAATCTTTTTTATATTAAAATTTTATATAAAAAACCTGTTAAACTTTTGAACGTTCATTTTATCCACCTTTTTTCCATGTCTGTGGGATTACCATTAAACATAATTTTGATGCATCTGTGAATTGAATTTTGAAAAACTTACATAAATTATTGAGAAAATTATGACATTTATAATATAATGGGATTAAATTAATTTTTTTTTAAATCGTATATTTTGTACATTTTTATTTTTATTTACCGTAGTTAAGGATAAATCAGGTAATTAAAGGTAAAAATAATATTATAATATTATAAAGTTACCCTAGCACTTGTCCAAATTTCATTTTATGAGTTTTTTTCAACCAAAATAAAACTTAAGTATAAATTAGGATCTTTTTAATCCACTTGGGTAAGAGTAATATATTTATTACATTTTATTTAAATATATGTTAAAAATATCATACTCCTAATTTTAATAAGTAAATTGTTTTTAATATAGTTTTATACATAATATAAATTGAAATTATAATATTAATTTTAAATATAATAAATTTATATTCTTTATGATATTTTATTTTTAATTTTTATAGAATAAATAATTTAATTAAAGGCTTGTATAATAATGATGAATTAATTTTTTAAGTAATGGAAATTTCTTGTAAATAATATTAAAATTAGTAAAATAAATATAATTTGACAAACCTAATGATAAAAAATAATTTAATAGATAACTTATACATGTTATAGATATATTAGATGTTTTATTTAAAACTTATCATGTTCTTATTTGATTTTTTAAAGGATAAATTATAAATAGTATCAAAATTGACATAAATTATACTTTAAAATAAATAATATTTTACTAAATGATAGAAAATTCATAAAAATATATAATTCTATAAAATTAATATAATAAGGTTAAATATGTCATAAATTATCCAATTGTGGTTTTTTTAGCATTTTATTGTAATTATATTAACCCGAAAGTGTAAAAACCTAAGTTGGCATGGTAAGAGTTAAAGGGTTAAACTAAGGGTTAAAACCAAAAGATAAGGGAAATAATGTTACATAAACCTATTTTAAAATCATTTGTAAAGATTATTTATTCTTATAATCATCATAGATTCAAAATAAATTACTTCATATCTATTTTAAATCAAAAATAAATTTATATTAATTTAATATTTTAAGAGTTTCTGAGAGTGTCCCTCTCCTCTCTTATAAAAGGGCACCACCTCCCTTACTTCCTCACACCACCTTGAGCCTTATATATTGACCAAACCCTAATAAATTACCTTATAAAAATTATTATTTATGTTATATATGTCATTTTTATTCCAAAACTACCATCCCTAGTGTCCTGAAGAGGAGATCCAAAGCAAGTCCACCGAAGAAGAGGTAATAGTTTTACAAATCCAATTCAATTTGTTTTCTTATTTTACTTCCTATTATTATTTTGTTCACATTATAAAGTAATAACTCTATTATCACCTATATTATGATATTTTATTATTATTATTGAACAACCATATTCCACCTTTTATTCATCATAAGAAAAACAAAAGTACCACATGTGCATACGTACGGGTTACCGTCTCTACACCGTGGTGTAATTTTTTTTTCATCAGCATATTTTATGACAGATAATTATTATGATTTTAATGATTATATATTTTATTTGTAATATA
The DNA here is from genome assembly GCA_963277665.1 of Viscum album. Classification (NCBI taxonomy): domain Eukaryota; kingdom Viridiplantae; phylum Streptophyta; class Magnoliopsida; order Santalales; family Viscaceae; genus Viscum; species Viscum album. The sequence goes on from OY728142.1 coordinate 1,321,083,739, forward strand.
ATTATACATATTTAATAATAATATCATTTTTACCTTTTTACCATCTAATATTTTAGGAAAATGATAACACAGCTCGTGCATAAGTATGGTTTACCATCTCCATGATGCGATGTGACTTGTTATTCCCCTATACTTCACATGGATGGTAATAAAGATAAATTTTATGAATATATATGTTATATATGGCATTATAATTATTATTTTATAAAATTACATAATATACTTTCTTTTCTTTTAATTCGGAAAGAAAATGAAAACAACGTTCATGCGTACATACAGCCTACCATCTCCATGAATAGTGTATTTTGTTTTTCATTAAAGATTATTATAAATATTTATATACCTAATATATAAGATATTTATATAATATTTTATATTAGTTAAATAGGTATATAATGATCTATTCATTAGAATCTATAATACCAAGTCAAATCATGTATGATTAGCATGGTGATTATCACCTGAAACATAAATTTTTCAAGAAGTTAATAATAAACATGTAATATAAAGTATTAAGAAAATAATATATGGTATTACATATATAAATATGGTTATTTTATTGATTTAAAATAAAGCTTTATTTATTATAGGAGATTTTTTAATGATTATGATTAGAATCAAGATATAAGGTAAGGGTTAATTTTGTGGTCTTGTTATTGTCTGAGGTTATTATACGTAAGAATCAATTGGAGAATATTTATCATTCATATCCAGGTTTTCTAAAAAAAGTTTTCGTAAAATGTTTCACTATTATCATATGGATGTATAAAGTAATTTTTATCCATTTTTTAATTTTTACAACATGGTTTGAAAGGAATATTTTTTCCTTTTTCCAAACAAGGTACACTGTAACTTTTTCATAAAATGTACGAGGAGAATGTTTTCTTTTTTAATTATACAACATGAATATATTTTTATGATTTAATAAAACATTATTTCCATCAATAATCCCTTATAATATTAGAATATTATTTTCAATGAAAATTTCTTCTTTTAAAATTGCACATCATTTAAAGAGAAAAAACCTTTTTAAAGAATAAAGGATATTTTACTTAAAAATTGTTTTCAATTGATCTTTCAAAATTATTGCCTATCTAAGATGAAATCTATTGGTGTTACTCATGCCTTTATGGGAAATTATCCAAGTTTCTATTAATATTATTTATCTTAATGGATTATTTTTTTAGAATGATGTTTATGAAACCTTTTTCTCTTTTTACTGGTTATATGCTTTTGAAACCCACTTCTTTTCATGGGTTATTCTTTTGATGAATGATTAGAAATCCTATATATTTTCTACAGGTTATGATGTGATTACATTATTATGATACCCAATTATATTTATGGGTTATGATATGATTATTTATAATCATTTGGCACATGTATGTATGATTTCCCTAAGAGATGGATGGAACCTATATCTCCCTCTAATGCATTAGGAAAATAATTATATCACATAAGATAGTCATAAGGTAATTTTTCATCCAAGATGGTCATGGGAGTGAACCATGACTATATGGATGGTTTCATAAGTGAACCCATACAACCAAGATGTCCATGGAAGTTATTATTTATCTACCATGGAAATCATTATTATATACTTATGTGTCTGCAACAGTTCTATGTTTTATTCCTATGTTATGCATTCATGTATAATATTATTTATTTCCTTATGATTCATGTCTAATGAAGAATAAATATATATTATTTTATTCCAATTTTTGATCTTTTATATGTAGGGTATGACCTTCAAATTTCATGATCGTGTTCTCATAACCTTATGCTCATGATTATATTTACATATCTCTCTGGTTTACCCTCACTGAGAATCAGAGCTCACCCCTTTTTATGTTTTCATCTCACCCAGGTTATAAAGATATGAATTATGTTTTATGTGTCTAAGAAGGGTGATATTCAAGAAGATCCTATTAGGAGATAATTTATCTCATTTTTGTATCCATTTTTTTTTCCATGTGTCCAAACACACAAGACTAATATTTTATTTGGGTGTTTGTTTGAATAATGTATTAATTAATTATAAAAAATTAACTTCATGCTACTGTATGAAAATAAAGGGTCTCTTTAGTATTACATTTCCTTAATCTATTTGATCATTCAAGGTTACACAACATATTTGAGTAGTGTCAAATTAGTAATCTCTTCCTCAATTGATAAATATCTTTATATAAGTATTACATATTTCACAACATCATTGGTAACTTAAAAATTAATATCATGTTATTAATAATGGAGGTTTAAATGATAAGGAGGTTATGGAATTAATTAAGAAACCAATTAATATTTAGAATCGATTAAATAAAGGGTTTCATGGGAATTTCAATGAACTATTTCATGTCTTGTAAACGATTGGTGGCTTGGAGGATTGTAAAACTGAGATTTATTTAAAAAATAATTTTTAATATACTATGTTTGTTATTATATCTTTTGTTTTGATGTTTATGTATTTTATTTTATTTTAATAATAATTTTATTTATTTCTTGTGTTATATTGTGTTTTTGATAATGGTGAAATTATTCTTTGAGAGGGATTTCATAAGGTGTTTGGTTACATGGAATTATTTTTCCCTTCCCAAGTTTGGAGTATATTTAGAGGGGTGAGAATGATTTAATAGGTTCTTAATTTGTATATGCAGGTGTTCATAGTCCACTGTTTTGTTTCTATGAGGTCTTATGAAGAATTTTCGAGGGAATTATTAGGATAAATGTGGATAACTATCATAAAATTATGTTAAATGATAATAAAATTATATTAATAGTGATATTATTCACTAATAGGATATCTTTAGGTTATTTATAATGAATATCTAGTGTATTTCACCATGATTTCGGATTTTTTTGTTAGATGATAAGTGTTTCAAAAAAAATGTCCATAAATATCGGATGTGCCTCTAGATTAATAGGGTTTTGTGAATTTATTAATATGTCTTGGATTATGGTAAGGGGAGAATAATTTTTCATTTATTTAATATCAAAAATAATTAGATAAATAATACATGATAGTGGATTCTTCAAGGTGATGGGTTTCTTATTGTGGCATTTTTTATGTTGATCATCTTCAAGGTAGTGGTGAGGGTTTTTTAAAATGATATATAATCCTTCAAAAATTGTTTCATTGAGGCCCCCATAACACTGAGACCTTATTTGTTTATATCAATATTGAAACATTTTTTCCCCAATAAATTGGGGAGATCATGACATGACTCTATGATCAGAACCACATTACACCATCATGATCCTCTTTGCATTGAAACCTAATGTTTATAAATTTATCATAAATTTATTTTGACCTGTCAGATTCTCCTCAATTCCAAAAACCATGTTCAAAACCTAGGAACATTATAGATTATATTTATTTAACATTTGTATTCCTTTAGTGACTACAGACCCTTGGATTTATGGGATCAAGATCTCATGATCCACAGTGTGATTTAATTCCTATTTTCATTATTATTCTCACCATATCCCTTATAATAGGTTTTAAAATATTTTTGTGGCTTCAGTTTTTTTTAATTTGGTCATGGACTTGATGGGGGTGGAAATTAACATGTCTTATTGAGAATCCAAATATGTTTTCGGGTGTTTGATCATTATTTATTCATCTTACTTTTGTTTATACCATTAATGATTCAATTAATGATGGGGATTTAATCATTTTCTTTCTTTTTTTGTATTTATAGAATTACCAAAAAATGGTAGGAATTTGTTGAATGTTAATATTTTACTAAAGATGATAGTTACATAACATAATTAGATAAACCAAAATGGTTGATGATATCATCAAGCGTGATTTAATTTATTTTCATTCTTATTTCATGTTATTAATTGTTTATAATGATTTATTTTTCAATTGGATTCTTTTGGGGTTTTCATTTTATTAATATATTTAATTTTAAATAAAATCATATAATATTTTTAAATATGGTAATGAAATTGAAGAAATATAATTTTTATTTTTTATTAATTTATGCTTTTTTATTTTTTTCCATGATATTCAAATTTTTTTGGTTCACTTTATTTATTTAATTAACTAATGTGGTGGTAAATGAGGCATCATTATATTGTAAGATTGATGTTATAGAAGAAGATGTTACAGTTTTGTGGAAATGTTTATGTAGTAGTCCCAAGAGTATTATGTGGTTTCTTTTTATAAATACTGAGAACATGCAGTTTTACTGAAATAATAAATTTAATAATGGGAATGGGATGTGTTTATATGAAAAAAAGTATATTATTTTTAACCTAAATTAAGGGTAATTTATAATCTGGGGAATCACTAATCTTAAAATGTATGAATTAAATTGATTTTTAATGATGATTAATTGGCCATAAATAAATGTGGTATAATAAATTTAAAAGGATTTATAATTCATAAATGTTTAATTTCAATGAGTTAATGGAATAAAAAAATTATGTTTGATAATAGAAATTTTATGCAATAGTGAATATTGGTGTGTTTTGTAAACAAAGATATGAATATTATAGGTCATAATTTTGAATAGTAGGTTGATATTGTGAGGTGATATATATAAAAATATATTTTATTCTATTTTCCACTATTTATATTTAACCACTATTTAAGTTTGTTAATCATGCAACACCCATATAACATGTTTTTCTATGTGTTCTTCGCACCGTCCAGTATGAATTTTATATTAATCGATAAATACTCTCCCTACCTCATTATCTCATCCAGAAATAGTGAAGGATATTATGGTATGAGATTATGATATATTTTTATATATTAGTTATGATGATTTGGTTATGTTTTTCATATATAATGGAGTAATCCATTGATTTTGTATGGAAATATACTGATGTCCTTCCTGATTATAGACATTAACAAGACGAGTTTACTCATGTGGTGATGTGCAATGTAGATGTGGTTGTGAAGTGGTTTTGGTATATGGTAGGTGGAAATGTATATGTGGTAATGTTTTTGATACAGTTAAGTAGTTTGTGGTTATGTGGATATGGAAAGAATTATAGCATAATAACCTGAGAAATTGGGGATGGGTTTGACTTGTTCAGTGAGGAATTAATTACAAGTTTCGGTTACATATATTTTCTATTAATTATAATTATGTTACTAAATTTTTATTTAGATATGGTAAAAGAGCCTGGGTAAAATTGGATGGTGGATTACATGGTATAAGAAATGATTCATTTTCTCTATTTGTTCAAAGATCATTAGAATGCATCTTCCACCCCTCTATAAGATAGTTTTTTGTGGATCTAAATTTGTATACATGACATAATAACCATACATATATAATGAAATTAAATATTTGAATATTTGAGTCTCTAATTATTTTGAGTGTTAGTTCATGGAATTTTTTATTAGTATAACATCATTTCCAGAGAATTCTCAATTGGTTTTCATTTCAGAGGTCGTTATTTATGTATGAAATTTCGTAAATCATTTGACTTGTTTAATATTAAATTTTATGGATTTGATTGTTTTTTCTCTACTATGTCCCTTGTATCTATGTCTATAATTCCACTCATATGTTTGTTTTACACCTATTATATTTTTCACCAACCTATAGCCTTTTGAAGTGAGGCTTCATTAGTCACACTCAAATTCACTATAAGCCTAGATAATTCTCTAGTAGGAATGGATTGTGACATTATTTTATATTTCATGAACTTATAACAATGTTTCTACTATAAAGAATAAAATCCATAAATTTGATGATGATTAGACTCTATATAATCAAAAAATATATTGATATATCCAATATTTGATTAATGATAATTGTATGAACAATATTTATAAGGATACACATGCATAAACACAAGCCTTCAAGATTTTTCAGTTATATAGTCAAAATCTACTATAAAAAATAATGAATCTTATTATAAATTTAATTTCATTTATATGTGTGGATAGGAATTATATTAAATATAACTTCTATAATTTTCAGGGAATTACCAGTCATTTTATAATTATATAAAACATATATAATGATTAGTAATATAGATGATATTATCATCATGTTGGAAAAAAATGTAGTAAAACTGTTGAATTAAGATTCAAATTGTTTCATTTTGATAATGATCTAAAACATATAAATTTTTTATTCATGGATAAGTTAATGATCTTATATTTATAATTTAATTCCTAGGATTCACTACAATAAATTTAATTTGTACCAATAGTTTTAAGAATCACTAGTACAGGTACCACATATCAATTGTTTTATTAAACCATTAGTTTAAGTATAGTTTTTGGCCACCCATACCAAAATGTGGGTAAAACAGTTTTCATGGTTAAGTTATAAGTTCCCATGTACCAATTGTTTCACCAAACTGTTAGTATAACTAGGGTTTTGGCCACCTACATGAATAGTTCAGCAAAACCACTAGTATAGTTATGGTATATGTCCACTGATACCAGTAGTTTAACCAAACCATTCGTATAGGTGTGATTTTTTTATACATATAACGATGGTTTTCTCAAACATTTTGAATATATAACTTATTCAATCATTTTGACCAAATAATTATAATATGGGTTTCCTTATATACAATTATACAAATATCTTGGTCAACTTTTTGGTATAATATACCTCTACAACCTATTTGACTAAAGAATTTGTATGTGTGACACAATTATTTATGTATAATAATACTAAAAATAATAATAAATTCATCAAAATTAATATTTTTTATAAATCAATATATATATTTATGTATATATGGAAATAAAAGTATCTGTAGTAGAGTTTTAAATACATTGTAAAATAATTGTGTGGTCCAAGTATCAATACTCAACACTGCTTTTTTAATATAATACTTATACAAATGACTTTATGAACCTCTTTTTAGAGTACCCTATCAGTGTATTAACACCCAATATCTCATAGATTCATTTGAATATGTTATACAAACAAGTGTGGGGCTTATACCAGTAGTTCCAAAGATTTGGTATGGGCAACGTTTATAGTACCCCTTCATATTTTAGGGAATATAGGTGGGTATGGAAATAGATATTTTGAAGGATGTAATAATCTTAGAGGTTAATGAAGGATAAGATGAAAATTTAGTTCCTTAAATTGCATCTAATGTTTTCATATAATGAAATTATATAAATTGTTTATATAGTAACATATGGAAGAAAAGAATTGGCATAAATTGGATTCAAAGTATACCAATATCAGTCTTTTATAAGGGGATAAAATTTTATATTATAATTAATATTTAATATTTCATCCTAAACTTATACAATGAGTGGGTGAATTATTGATTTTCTTGATACCATGTTACACCAATTGTGTAATTTGTTTCCTTATATAAGTAATTCATATTTTATAAATCATAGAAGGATAATAGAGTTTTATTTTATATAATTAGAGTTGGATTTAATTTTATCATTATGAATATTGATTTTAAGTTTATTATTTTGTGTTTTTGACTAATTGTAATAATAACTAATGAAAATTCATGATGTGGTGGAATTACAAAAATCATTTTTTATATTGAAGTAAAACACATCATTGTGAGCGTATCAACATCATTGTTCTCTTGAGTAAATTACATTAATTGTATAATAATGCATAGAGACTATTTATTCATGATATTAAATCTATAGTATTCAGTTAAATCAGCATTGGATGATATTTGAAAAATTTATAATGATATATTTTAAAATTATTAAATATTAAAATACTTTATCATGAATAAATTAATATATAAAATTGGTTAAAACTTGTTTTATAATTCTATAAATTTTTAAAACATTTTAATGTTAAAATTTTCAATAATTATCATACTTTTAATGGTAGTTCACTTGAATTTATTTTCCATAAATTATATAAATTAAGATTGGAATTCAGTGATGATAGAATAATATTTTTTTACAAAAAACTACTCAAACTAAATCTCTCATTCACTTTTTATCTTTAATAACGATTCTAGTAAACCATCAGTAGGATAGGATACTATAAAAATTTAAGTAAAATCATATTCCCCATGGATACCACAATAAGAATGAGTCTTTATTTCATTTGAGGTATTTATATCATGATCATGTATGATTCACATGGATGGATTGGATTCAAAAAATAGGGGTATGTTATTCAATTATATTTTATTATATTAAACATAATGGTATGATATTGTTGGAAAACTAGAATTATTTGACACATTTCACTAAATATGAATGTGTGTTATAACTAATAAAACCAAATAATGGAATTATATACTGTTTTATATGTTATAGATTGAAGTTATAGTTAAATTTGAATCAGCAAAATTAATATTTTCTAGAATATTGACACACTTTATAAAATATTCATGGTTTATAAAAATTCTCATAACAAAAAAATGACTCAATGAAAAGTGAGAGTGGTATATTAAAATTTTAAATACATATCTTGTTTTCAAAATAATGGTATGGTAAAATATTTCCCAAGAAATAGAGAACTAATAAAATGTGGTTTTTATTCCATGAATTCAGCTAAAAATAGTAATGGATTATCTGATAAATTGGTTTCCCTAATAATATTTGATAATATTTGTTAACAAACCCACAAAATTTAATAAAACATATTAATTTTTACATCTCTTCATAAAATATTTGTTTCAAAAGAAAACTATTATGGTTAATTTTTAAATTGTTTTTATATGTAAAGAACAATGAAGTAGTTTATAGTAACATAAATATTTTTTTATGTTTTATTAAAAAATTGTTTTCTAAAATTTTCCAAAACCATCACCTATTTATGTGTATTAGTATATGGTTTAAATAAAATAATATATGTGATATCTAGGATTTATAAATAAAAATTTAATTGTATTCTTTGTTTTTATGGAATTTAATGGATTTAGGTTTTTATAAATTCCATTCGTTTGAAATATACAATTTTTCAAATTAGATTAGATGCATAATATAATATTTAATACCTCAATAATTCAAACTTATAAGTTCACACAAAAGATGGGTGTTTATTTATTATATTATGTATGTAATGAAGAATATAAGTGAACCTAATAATAATAGGTTCAAGTATCTAGTATTTTATCAAAGTAATTTATTTATGAAATAATTATGATCCAAATAATAGAGGAGTCATGTTTTTATGATCCATATTATAAATTTCATATTGTATTTTCCCACGCAATTATTGAGGTCTAAGAAAATATATGATTGAATTGATTTTATACTAGATACATTCATGATATATGTTTCATGATTAGTAAGTTCATTTATGTTTGAATATATATATCAACCCACTAATGGACATGATGTATAGTTAATGGGTCATCGTTTCAATGGAAGACCATGTAAGAAAATTTTTTCGTACAAAATTTTAAAACAATATACTCATAAAAAAAATTATGAAATAGATCAAATAAACTTATTACTAACAAACTAAAACTCAATATCCAACTTATAAATCATTAGTCTTAATAGATTATACTAATACGACTGAAGTAAAATCATAATAATTATTATTAATTATGATGAAAATTTATATTTGTTAGAGGAACACATTTTCGATAAGTTTATTGGTGAGGTTATTTAATATTTTTGTCTATATACTTATAAGATCCATAGTAATTTATATTTTATAAATTGATATTTATATATAAATCATTCTATAATTACTTCTAAATTTTTTTTTATATTTTATTATAATTAATAACATTAATTAGATAAATGAAAGTTAACTCAATGTTTTTAAAATGATGATGATAAATCTGATAGACATTGACGATCAATCTCAAATTTTAATTTGAATGTACATAAAAGAGAATTATTGAACAAAAATAATTTTATTGAATGTTTTAATGGTGAAAATGTTTCATTAAAACCTAAAGGAATAACATAGAAGTGAGTGAAATTTTTTGATCATGGAAATCTTATACAATAGATATGGAATTTACTTCATTACTTAATGGGTTGTGTGACACACATGAAATACCATTGATGTTTTTGATCCATTGTTTATTTGTTTTATTATATATTTTGGATTATATATTAAAATTTTGAAATTATTTGGAAAAATTATAAATTCTGTTTTTATGGTGAAAGGATACTGTTACCAATCACCTAAATTATTTAAACACATTGAAATATGAATTGTTCTACACATATGGTTAGTTTTTGTTGGGTGACCAACAAAGTGGCCCTTAAAAATTATAAATAATTTAAATTTAAAAATTTTATTACATTTATGTGCCACTAATTTTCAACAAAATCATTCAATAACGCTCTAGTAGGCTTATCCACCTATCCCCATTTGTCTCCAAGATTCAACCTTGGTGATAATCCCTTTTATAATGAGATATCTCGAGGCATGTCCATCTAAATAAACTTATTACATCCTTTTCATCATTATTATTCAATTCCCCTTCATTCCAATTCCTATATAATCATATTGTTCATCTTGGAATGGATATAATTTTAAATTCTAACTATATTTATCAATTAGATGAATTCTATGATATCGATTCAGGTAAAAAATTTAATTTATAACTGATTCAATATATTCTGGAAAGTTTAATGATATAAATTCCCTTTTTTTTATGAACATTTAGAAATTAATGGTTTTTAAAAGTATTTGATTTATATATGATCTTTACAAAACATATTTGATATGTTTTTCATATATATTATCGCTTATATTTTAAACTTAGTTAGTGAAAGGGAATATATATCCTATATGAATTATATTTTTGATAAAATAGTGACCATGAGGTGTTAATTTAATGCTTAAAAATTGATCAACAAAGAATTGAATAGAAATATTTTTATGAGATGATTTAATATTTTTTTAATGAATTTGTTATTTGTTTTCATAAAAATTTCCATTTTTAAATAAGTGTTTCTTATTTTTTAAGTGACTAAAATGTAATTCAACCATTTTAGTGTACATTCATCTTTTTAATGTTAATTTAACATGTAATAAAATATTTTATTAATGACGTATTGATAAATATAATTTGTTGGTTTAATTATTTAAGATTTGATGAATTAAATATTAATGAGTGTATAAAAAATAACAAGAATCCTAGGGTACATAAGAGATATTCAAGTGATAAGTATACTACTAGGTTAGATTATGTAAAACATAAACATTTCCATTATTTTTTATTACAAACTAGCTAAGAGGGGATAATTTATTATCATGATTTAGAAAGTTCCATTTGGTAATTATATATAGTTTATATTATGAACTAACTAGTAACATCAAAAGTATTTCAGAATGATTATATTGTTTTTTTATTAAATATAGATAGTTTGTTCTTAAATAAGGGGATCCATTATTTCAATACCATAATTCTCTTGGTAGACCAACATTATTCCTGGATATAAAATTTATTATGAAATTTTTTTCATTCATATTATCTAAATTATAAATGTATGTTTTTGTTACCCTACTATTTTTTTAATAAAATTGAGCTGCTAGTTTATTAAATATATTTTAATCTAGCATGACAAGGTTGAATTTTTAAATGATTTACATATATCTTGTGGTGGAATCACATTGGTCTTATTATCTCAAAAAATGCATAAACACTATATTTATATATCAATTTTGTACTATCTAATGGAGATTAATATAATTCACCTCTTTGTGGAAGAAAATATTTCATAGGTTTTTATTTGGGTGTATAAAAATTTAAAATGTGGGAGTTTCCGAATTTTATCATTTATATGGGTACTGGTAGTTGTCATTTTGATTATATTTTTTATTACACATTGGATTTTTAATTTAGAGTTTATTATGAACTCATTTATATCTTACTCCATTCCCACGTTCTCCATATTTTTTGTTACATTTTAATGTTTTATAATTATTATTTAGATATTAAAAAATTTCAAGGACTATATATTAAATTTCTATATATATAACTAAATATTTTGAAAATTAAATAATTTATCCTTGTTATAGAATATTTTCTTATATTGTATTTATAAAGTCTTTTGTAATTTATGTATGTTTTATAAACACATCAGAAGATATTAAATGTTTCTGATGGAAAAAAACTTTATTTATTTCATGATTAATTCCAAATTGATTAAGATTGATATCCAAATAGTAGATTCCTACCCATCATAACCAAGATAACTCGTTGGCCCTTGCGGTATACTGGCTCGAGCATCATGATTGAGTAGCCCTGGATGGTTCATCAAAAATGGTCTTAGGATAGGTTTTGTTTTATGATATATTAAATCATGGTATATTGATGATATGATCACAATAAATTAAGTGGCATGTTATGAGTATATTTTTGGATAACACTTATTACGATGAGACAAGGGTTCGAAATGGATGATGATGATGTGTTTTTTTAATATTGTTAATTAATTTTTTTAAAGAAATTACAATTTAAATCTAAGACTTGGATAAAATACAAGGGTTCATCCTTAAGGGATACGGGTTGCAGGCCATATGAATATACCAAGTGACCTAATTTTTGAAATTCAAAAGGTACATATTTTTTGTTAATGGTTTGTCTAACTATGTGACCAAAATTGGAACAATGTGAAATTTTTTATTATTGTGTAATTTTCTCCCACAATGAATTTATATTATCTTAGTTAATATTAGTGATATAATTTTGAGTTAAATTAGTCCTTTTTTTATTTTAACTCAAACTCAATATATGTGATGAAAATTTAATTCTTTATTTATTTTTTATAAAATTTTCAACCTATATGTGCCCCATTAAAACCTCCACAGTGAGGATTTTAAAATTTTATTTAGGAATCCTAGTAGTTTATTAAAATATATTTTTGTAAAATTCTCCACAGTATCAAATATTTATATTCAATAGATTATTAATGTTTATCCAAGGAAAGTGATCAATATCAAGGGATCCTTCAATATAATCCTCTATAATTCTAGGGTATAAATGAACATTATGAAACTGAGGACTAGGTGGATAAAATATATAGGATCATAAAATTAATTGATACTACATAATTATCAAATGTATTATGTGCCACATGTTTTCTTGAGGTCCAAAATGAAAATGTGGTGGGATTGAAAAATTCAACAAAAACTGAATGCGAACCTAGCATGTAAGTATTTCATGGTCATGTTTACCGTGAAATTTTACCACAAAATAATAAACTTTTAAAAAAAAGGGAGTTCATATATCTACTTTGATGAAACTATATAGTGATGAAATATGAGAATTATATAACTGCTTTGTTCATTTTTTTACCACTTATAGGCACAAATGATACTTTAAAATTAGGAATTGGTTTATAAAGTATTTAATAATTTGTTATTGGTAGATATAGACTAAGATAAAATTTATAAAATGGTAATAGATTCCACATATTTAACGAGTGGAATTTAAGTTCATTCTTTGAAATGAAAATAATTTTTGATTAGTTTTGACAATGTAGTCATATTAGTTAATGGTTTTTATCTTAGTTTCTACTCTCAACTTCAGTAAAAAGTATGGTTTTTTATTTGTTATCAAAATGGATTAAAAATAAATTTAATCCTTTACAAAAAAATTCTAAATCTTTTTACACTTTTGTCCATTTGGATAATTCTAGAATATTATATGGAGATATGTTTCCTAATAATAGTTTTGTATATTCCTCAGTTTCAATAGAGATACTGGAATAAATATAATGGCTACATAGAAATGGGATATCATTATTAGAATCACAGATTCATTAGTGAGTATTCTCATGTTCAAGGCCAATAATAGAGAGAAACACAAATTAGTAAGAGATCATAAGATCTTCCTAAATATAGATGTTTATATGAAGTTGAGAAATAACCTTTGAAAGCAAAACATATTCCACCATGATTTTGATGCACTATGTAAATAACATCATCTATAGTAGTTTATTTATTTAATAAATGAACCTTTTACCAATTTATTTCTTCTAATTATTTCATTTTTTAAATTTTAAATTTTTGATGATGTCATATCCGTCATAGAAATAAACTCTTATATGAATTAATAAGGACAAAATCTCATGTTTTCACTATTTCCATGACAACATTTTAATGTGTATATTTCATGGGATTCCCATATAATTGAGTTAGATCTTCATGAAAACATTTTAGTTGTCGGTTGGGTTGTTTTATTCAAGGATCATATTTATTTATATTATTGTAGGGTGTTCATTAGATCATTGAATGGGAGTTATGATTTATTAATAATAAAAGGGTATCATTAATAAAAAAATAGACCTCTGCATCCTAAAGACAGAAACCAGCCATGTCAGATATTTTTTATTTTTATTTATGATGATAATGGATATTTTTTAAAAGATATCCCTCCCATGGTTAGGGAATTAACTAAATTATTTCCTACTGAATTATTCAGGTCACCCTAAGTGTGAGAAGTTAAGTTCTATATTTCTCTTATTCCCATGATGAAACCTTACTAACAACCTTTCTGTGGAATTTATCTTCTTCATATCATGGAGTTAAAAATAAATCCCTGATGATAATTAGGCTAAGTGTATTATTCATCCCTATTTTTATGAATTCGTAGGTATTAAATCCAACTTTTTTAATACAAAAACTTTTCATTACATGGAAAAAAAATAAATGATCCGTTAAAGTTTATTTTCATCAGAATTAGTTACATTATACATGGAAAAATAAAACATTATTCTAATAAACATGAATGAAATATTCATTGGTTTAACAAACATTACTTTTAATACATCTCATATCCTAGGGACATACATCAAAGGAAAGGGTTAAACATTAAGCCCAATAAGGAAATATTCAAGAGAGACCTATAGCATGTGATCACATGATGTATTATAAAGTAAATTTGGAATGACAATAAGAAATGAACAAGAAGTGTATAATAATAATAAGAACATTAATAAAAAAAATTAAATCTGGATAAAACATTAAAATTATACATTATATATCATTTCACTAAGGATAGTCACCAATGTGTCGTAAATTAAATTTACCTAGATTACTCACCATGGTATCATAAAACATGTCATCTATATATATTAAATTCATTACCCAATGAAATATAATTCTATCAAGTCACTCCCTTAATATGTAATAATTAATTTTATCCACATATATTATAATAAATCATTTCATTAATAACCCCTAGAGAATAAAGGATGTGTTTATCATCAAGATCATTGCATAAAATTTTCTTCAAGACGTGAACATTGCATAATTTTAAACCCTTTAAAATGAAATTTTCGTTTCATAGATTTCAAACCACAAAAAATTAAAAAAAATTATACCTAGGTGAATAACCATGGAAAATTAAGAGGTTTGGGTATTCAAAAATAAATAAATGACAATTTCTCAAGTGAATTATAGAAATTTTAGAAGTAAATTTGGCATCATAGAGGGTACAAAACATGATTTTAGAGAAGGGTAAATTGATATGGGGAAACAATATACCATTAATAAAAGACATTTATTTGATTAATGGGATAATATAATTATGTCATAATGAACTTCGTTTTTAAATTAGATTACATAACACAAAAAATGGAACTTGAATTGAAAAGAGAAGTAGATATTTCTTTTACCTTGAAGTATTGTTCCTAAATTAAGAGGATTGAATATTTGGAGATTTAGGTCTCTTTATGGGGATTCCATGGGAGGAAAAACCACCAGAACTTTTTGGATAATGGATTGGTAGTGAAGTGGAAGAGCGAAATGGGTTGGTATTTGTTACAAAAGTGGTGGAATTGTTTAATAATTTCCAAATATAGAAATTAGAAATATATTTTGTGAAAAATTCAATACCATTAGCTTACCCATGATATTTTCACATGTATTTGAAAATTTGATTCGCATTTAATGATATTTTACTTAACCCTAATTGAAAACCATTTTTAATAGTTCTTTTTGCATGGAAAACTAAAGATCCCAAAAGGTAATGTTTATAAAAAATACATTTTATACTTTAGAAAGTCACATATTGTTTTGGAAATTGATTAAAATATATTAAAGTATATAATATTAATAAAAAATAAATTTTATGTATTGGATAGGTTATAGTTAATTATTACATCATTATGACATAAATATGATGCCATAAAACTTATCAAAAACCTAAAACTAAATTTTTATTATTCATTGAAAAATAACATATTTTAGATAATTAAAATAAATTCACCCTAACCTAATTTAAACAAGTTGATTTCAATTATATTGTTTATTTTATCAGAATAATTATTTAATTATGGTAATTTAATCTTTGATATATAAAAATAATTAATTTTTCAAAATAATAGTTTTTAAGGAACAGTTAAATTTTTGACGCTTAAAAAATAGTACATAGTCTTTAATAAATTATTTTATCATTTATATATTAAGAATATTATTTTGAAATAAAATTTAATTGAAAAAAACTATTATTTTAGAATAGTTTAGTTTATAATAAAAATTAATATATTCTCTATAAAAATACAATTATTTTTTATTTGCGTTTGAAAATAAATTTATCAAATTCATCTAAAATAAATGTATATTTTGTTATGAAAAACTATTTTTAAAATGACATATAGAGAATGAACGTTTTAGTTATCCTAGAAATGTAACCTTTTATTACACCCATTTATTCCCTAAGGGTAAGTTTTGAGATTATGGTAGTTTCATGGGGTGGCTTGGCTAACATTGAATGTGTGTTTATATCCAATAGTTTAAACCTATATCATAAGATATTTTTTCAAGGTTATCTTTTTAAAGATATTTTTGGGCTAGGTTATGGTTGAACCCTAGTAATGCTACCTCCCTTTTATGTTTTAACCAATGGGATTTAAATGGTTTGAATCTATAGGTTGAGGCCATAATTTATCCTTTCTACATCAATTTTCCATTTTCATCACTGTTAATAAACACTAATTACAATGGTAAAATTATCACCAATGTGTATAGTTTCCAATAGAAATATTAACCAAAAATTATATTTCCCAATGTTCATATTTTTCCAAAGCTCATATAATAGTCGAATCCCATTTGTAGCATTTCCCTTTATACCTTATAAATACCACTTCATTCCTTTACTCAATATTCACTAAAATTCCTCCAATGATTATATTTTAATTTCATAATTTTTTGATTGGTTTACTAATATTTTTATTAATTTCTATAATTTTTTTATGGGGATAATTATTCTAGAAGATTGGGGTGATCTATATTTCTCCATTTCAACTAATCTATTTTATATTTTTTTAGTTGTATTGTTATATATTTTAATTGGTTATATAGCTGACTAATGTAATGACTATTATTTATGTGATAAAATATTGTTGATTTCTCTATATTTTTTGCATGTATCATATTATATAATATGTAACAAACATTTATTTTGGAAAAAATATCATTTAAAAAAATGGTTCATTGCATTCTTCCACTCTTATGAAAATTCATCCTTGAAATGTGAAATCATTCCCTGGGTTACAAACTGGTGAGGGTAATTCAATATCGTTGTCTCATATTACTCCTACAACACTTCTTTATATTTATGGTTCCTCAAGAACAATTAGACTAGGTGGGTATTATTATTGTGAAGAACATTTTCTCTACAGTCCAAGATCTCTACCAAATGCTCCTCATAATAGATTCCATGTTCCCGTTGTACCACCTCTAGATTCAGTACATGTGATTAATTGGGTATGTACTTCTTTAAGAGATATATGTGTAAAATATCATGAAATTGAGCTTGATATAGTATAATTTCAAGTCTGTGGGCCATTTCTCCTTTATGATCAAGGATTTAAAATGGGCCAATGTACCTAGGATTGTTCTTCCCAAACATCATGAGTCTCTTCTAGTGTGATATTAGAAGGAAAAATTTATCCAACATCAAACTCTAATTACCTTTGATGGTTGTTTAAATAGCACTTCTAATGATTTTGATTAGCCATTATATGTTATTGGATAGGATGAACATTTTTTTCATCTCTTGTATAAGATCAAACCCAAGTAGATTTCTCTCACCAACATCACCCCAAAATGTGGGGGTTCTAAATCGTTTTCTATATAGGTAATAATAGTGTTCTATTTTAATAATTGAGTAAAAGCTATTATTTTATGATAAAAAAACTAATAGAAGGTTTTGATCTCATCTACCATTAAATTCCATTAAGCAAGATCTCAATATGTCCTCAAGTGTTTAAATAGTTATTTCAGATAGGCCATCATTTTATGGATTTTAGGACATAATGAAATTGATTAATGTATTTAGAGAATATTGATTACTTTTCAAGACGTTATAGGTAAATCATGAATTAGAATTAAAAATGATATAAAGTGGATCCCAATGGATCCTCACCACTTTATTTGCCTATATCTTGGAATGTTGGTCAAAAGAGGAATCCTCCTAAATAGAGATGAAATGGGAAGTCTTGGTTTGTCGATCTACAATAAACCATATTACATTGTATTTGTTGGGTGTTATTGGGAGACAAGTTCTGAAGTGCATAGTGATATTTTTTCACTTCCATGTTTGTAAGGGTAGTGTTTGAAATACCCCTTCATGATTGTTTCACTCCTCCTTCACTTAATGACACACCAAGAACTATACAGTGTAGTCCGAATTCTTCCTTTTCGTATTTTTTCAACAATAATGATCATGAAGTCCCCTATACAATTTAATACTTCTAGGATGTATAGTAAATTTAGATCTATGTGATTCATCCATTATCTCCTTCTATATCTCTGGGATATATGGGACACATATCCTTGAACAAAATTTCATCACACCTTCATGATCAATACTAAACTTAAGAGACTTCCCATTCATCATATCCTCTATATTCTTTTGTATCAAATGATTTTCTAATTAATATCCCTTTATCTTTTTTTGTAAGGTTCGTTGATAAATTATTTGTGTTGGGATTGATTTCCATTTCCATTTAATTTCAATTTCTATCCTAACTTTGTCCTTGATCAATGGATATCCTTAAGTCCTCATCATTTCTAGCATAACAGGATATTTCTTACTTAATGCATTAGTGACTTTGTTTTCCCTTCTGTAGTGATAGTCAATTTAATATTCAAGGTCTTTAGGAAGATCAAAATATATCCATTTTTATGTTAAATTTCTTTTAAATGAATATGAACCTTAATATTTTTTTATCTATGTATATATCACATTTATCCCCATAAAGATTGTTCCTCCATATATTCAGATAAAAATATAATTTTAGCTAACTTCAAGAAATGTGTAGTATATTTCTACTCATGATGCTTTATCAATCAAGATTCATAATCCATCACCATTCCATTTTTATTGAGGACTCAAAAATTCCATTTCATAGATGAATAAATTTTAAAAAAGTACATCTATTATAGAGGGTATAGTTAACATAGGTGTAATAATCAATCTCTTAATTTGTTATAAGAAACATTCTCCATGCTCCTTTTTCCAGATGAATATAGCTCCTTTTTTGGGATAACATCGGTAGTGGATTAGAATGTCTTGAAAATTTTGTCACCAACCTCCTGTAATATAATCCAAAATTAGGGAAATTTCACATATTAGTTACCATTATCGGATGAGGCCACTGCTCTATAACCTTTATCTTAAAAGGTTTAACAATATTTACTTATTGGGTTACAATGTACCCCATGAATGAAACTTTTTTAACTAGAATTCACATTAGCTGAATTTCCAAAACATATTCTCCATCCTTAGAGTTTTCAATACAACCCTTATATGATCCTCATGCTTCTTGATAATTCATGGATCTATGAAAATATCATCAATAAAAACTAACAATAATTTATCAAGTTTTTCTTTTTATGAATGTATTTGTCAAATATACAAATATAATGAGAGCATTAGTTCAGATAAAGGGCATAAAACCTTCATAATTACCATATCTTGTTTGGAAGGTACTATTTGGAATTTCATATTTATTCACCATAAATTGATGACACTCATATTGGAGGTCAATATTTGAAAATAATTGAGCCCCATTGAGAAATATATATAGATCATAAATCCATGGGAGAGGGTGATTGTTTGTCATGGTGTTCCCATTATGTTCTCCATAATCAATATAGAACCACATTGACCAAACTTTCTATTTAAAAAATAGAACAAGTTCTCTACAATGACACACACTTGTTCATATAATTTCATTCTCTAAAAGATCTTGAAGTTGTTTATTTAATTTCTCTAACTCCACATTTAAAATTTTATATAGAGTCTTTGATATCATCTTGGATCATGGTTTGAGTTCAGTGGAGAACACTATCACTCTTTCTAAGGGATTTTCAGGTACCTCTTTGAGAAATATGTTAATGTATTCCAGAAATATGAGGTAATTTTCTATCTTTATACTTTCATTTATTTCTCCCTCATCATTGATCATCTCTATAAACAAGGCTATGGGAGGTGTTTCTAGAAAAATATCAGGCCAAGATATATATCTTCTAAAATCAACTATAGAATGTCCATTCAAGAATACTAAAATTTCCATATATCCATAATTGATCATAGAATTATAAATTCAGAGCTATTCTATCCCTAGTATAGTATCTAATTCCACCATGGTAATGAATACTATATTTGGGATGAGATTATACTCACCAAAGTAAATACTAGAGTTTCTATAGACTCTTGAGTCTAGCATAATCCCTCTAGAAGCTGGAATTATAACTATACTTCTAGTATATTAGGGATTGATTCTATATTATTAGAAAACATGACTGAAATAAATCAATGTGTTGAACAAAAATCAGTCAACGTAATTTCTACCTCTGATAGCACAATGAGTGTACCTACCACGACTTCATTTTAAGCATATACATTATCCATAATGATAGAAAATATTTTACCATGATCCTTTGGAATATCCTTAGGTTTATGGTCGTTTCCCTCCATTATCTTCTGATTCGTACAATAATTGTAAATGTGTCCATGCAATCAACATTTGAAGCATTGAAATTACAGTTTGGACTGCACCATCTTCCCTTTGTCATTAGGATTGAGAATTGGAGGCCTTACCTCACCATGAAAGTTATGAGTTGTATACCCATCTCTTCTAAATTTATATATCTTTATAATCCCAAGGAAGTTGTTCCTTTAATGCTTATTACCATATTATTGTCACAAGGGAAGTTTCACTATCTTTCCTCCTCTCCTGTGATCAAAATTCTTCCCTATGTTTGGCTCCATTTCTCTGTAATTTTAATTTGACCTATGTGGCCATTATGTCTCTCCAAACTCCAATTTAACCTTTATAAAACACTACACTATCTCTTTATAGTTTTAATTGTCACGATTTTATAAATTTTTCTACTAATGGGTTCTCAATCCACCTAAGAATCTATCAATATTTCCCTTAGGATCAATAAAAAATCTGTGGGTGTATCAAGAACATATTTTAAGGTGTATCTCATAGATTACCACTAATACATTTTCCTTCTCCTTTAGCTCCATTAATTCCTTCTCCATTTTTTTACATTTAATGGTGAAAAGTTTTATTTAAAAATATTCCACAGAACTCTTACGAGTCCAATTACTCAACCTCCCTTATTTCCACCATGTTTTTAATCTGTGTCCATTACTGGTCAACTTGTCATTATAAGTTATATACTTCCTGGGTTACGTTCTCAAGAACTAAACAATAGAGTATAGAAAAGATCTTTTTTATATAGGTAATCCATTTTTCATCAATCAATGTGTCAGTGGATTTACTGAATGTATGTAGTCATTGATACGTGAAGGAATAAACAACCAGTTGTTCTCTCTAATATGAATTTGGTCACACAATAGGATTCATGTTATTATTCATGACTCAATATAGTTGATTTATCCTCCTCATGAATTTGACCATTATTACTTCCATTTAAAGGATATTAGTGAATCATCTGTTGCACTCATAATTTATATTGTTCCTCCTATTTCCAATTATTTTTTGAGGAGAAGAAAACCTTATTAATAAACATGTTAGTTTTTGGAATATTATAATTCTAATGGGAGTTTAACTCTTAAAAAACATGCCTAAATATTTTATAAGAATTATAATTTTAATATATAACCTTCATAACATTTCATAAAAATCTTATGATAAACCAAACACATCCCTTGGGAGTTTCAAACTAGGTGTGTTGTAAGTCACATTTCTCTGCAATAGTTCATGATCTACTTTAGCTAAATGTTGTGTTTTTTTTCATTAACCCTAGGTACATCTATTCCAGATTCACATCCTATTGTAGTATCCATACATGGATGTAATTTCTTAGATACCACTTACTTAATACTAACCAAAATACTAATATTTTTTCCAATATCTAGACTTTTCCCTAGGGCTATTACTAAATATTTCGATTTATAATTTCCATAGATAACTGAACCGTTCTCTGATTCCAAATATGGAATCCCCCTTTTTATTACATAAATTTTTCATTACATGGGACGAACCACAAGATAATTTAAGGTTTCATTTATCGTCAATTAGGAAAATAATTCATGAAAACATAAAACATTCATCTTATCTACTTGAAATACATCTACATGGGTTCACCCAATGTTACATTTATATAATCTCATATCCTAGTAACATACATCAATGTTAAAGAGTAAACATGAATCTCATCAAGGGAATAAGAAAGAGACATATAGAATGTGATCACGGGGCATATCGATAAGAATATGAGGCATAACAATAATACATGAAAAATATTAATCTAATAATAATAATAACATGAATCAAAATAATGAAATTGGGATACAAGGTTTAAATAATACATTCTTAATCATATCACAAATGTGTATCACCAAGGTGTTAAAAATGAAAATTATCGAGATTACTCACAAATGTATCATAAAACATGTCAACTTTAGAGATTAAATTACTTACCCATTAAATTGGAACACTATCAGGGTGTAGCCTTCATATTTCTTAATTAATGTGACCCACATATATCAAAATAAATCATCTCATTAATAACCTATGGAGAATAGAGAACTAGTTTCTTATCAAAATCATGGTGTACAAAATTGATTAATTTCATGATAATTATGTGATTTTAAACCCATGAAAAGGAAATTTCAGATTCAAATATGTAAATCTTAAATTCAATGTTACATTTTCATATATGGGTGAATACCTATGGAAAAGTAAGATTTTTTTGTATCTTAAAAAAGAAAACAAATGATAATTTCTCTAGTAAAAGAGAGTAATTTGAGAAGTAAACTCGGCAGCAAGATGGGTATAAAACATGGTTTCATTAAAGGGTAAAATGATACTAGAAAGGGGTTCCCATTAAAAAAATTCTATTATTATAGTAATGGGATAACTGATAGTGGACATAAGGATCATATTTTGTAAATGAGAATACATATAACAAAAAAGGGAACTTGAATGGAAAATATAAGTGGAGATTTCGCTTACCTTGAAGATTTGTTCATAAAACATGAGGATGGAAACATGGGGGATTGAGGACACATTGGGATGAAAAATAAGAATAAATTCATGGAGGTTATATTTGGAGTGAAGGGGAATGGGTAAATGGGTGGGTGTTTATAGTAAGAGTGGAGGAATTGTTTAGTAATTTTCAAATACAAGTCTTGGAAATATGTGTTGTGGAAACCACAATACCACTATCTTACCCAGGATTTTTTCACATGGTATTGGAAATTTGAGTCACATTTTATGATATTTTAATACATGAGAACTAAAAAACTTTAATACTTCTTCTGTCATTAAAAAGTAATGTTTTGACAATGTGATATTTTTTACAAACAAATTTTCCATTTTAGACTTTGGAAAGTTAGTTATATATTTTTAAATTGATTAAAAACTGTTAAAGTACATAATTAAAATGAAATAAGATATTAAAGATCATGGATTATGGATAATTAATTGTTACATCATTTTAAAATAAATATAAAGTCATTAAACATACCAAAATCCCAAAACTATATTTTTACTATTCACAAAAAATATAGTATTTTTTAAAATTATCATTTATTAACCCTAACCAAATATTAATGTACTGATTTCAGATATAATTTTTATTTTATCAAAATAATTCTCTAAATATGAGAATTATAACATTTAAATTTAGAAATCAATATTTATTAAAAATAGTGGATTTTAAAGCATAGAAAAATTTTGGACACTTTTAAAAAATGTTCTGAGGTAATTATAAAATTATTTTATCATTTATATTTAAATAATATTTTTCTAAAAGACTACTTAATTAAAAAAATTATTTGTAATACCACATTTTATTATCAGTGAATATATTTTCTAAATAAATAAAATTATGTTTTATTTGGGTACAAAAATCTATTTGTCCAATTCATCATAGTTAAACATATATTTTGTTAAGAAAAAATATTCTTAAAATTGAATTTATGGAACAAAAATTTTATTTATATAAGTGAAATTACACTTTAAGAGATTAAGTGTGACGACCCAAAGTTTTATCAATGGAATTCCCTTCTTATAATTATGCCTTATAGTATAATACCATTAGGAAGTACAAATACATATTTTGATACTAAATACTATTTGATCATTAAACATAATTTTTCCACTTCTATGTTTTGAATTTTGAAAATCTGATATACATGGTTGTGATCAGTAAAATGTTTTGAGTTCAATAGGGAAAACATAAATTTTTTGTGAATAGTAACCTAACCATATGAATAGAAACCTACCCTTATGAATAGTAATATGACCTTTATGAATAGTAAATTGTCCAAAATAAGATTAACATTACCCATGAATAATTAAATAAAATTTAGGCATCTTATAAGTGATAATTTGACCATTGTAAAAGTATTGGTATTTCTGTAAGTCAAATAATTAATTATTATTAATTAATTAACTTAAAAGAAAAATTATTATATTAAAATGTGTTGATAAATTATCAAATCTATTTCTTATATTTTTAAGATATTTTATAAGACCTTACGTAATTTTTGAAAGCATTATAAAATTAGTTTTAATTTTAAAAACTTTATTTTTAAAGTAAATTATGATTTTAATTAAAAATTAAATTAATCATATTTAGAAAATTGTTTTTGAAAAATGGACTTTATTTTTGGATTCTACATGTCGAAAAAAAAATTGGAGTAAATTTTTTGGATTTTTA
This sequence comes from Viscum album, assembly GCA_963277665.1. NCBI lineage: Eukaryota > Viridiplantae > Streptophyta > Magnoliopsida > Santalales > Viscaceae > Viscum > Viscum album. The sequence continues at coordinate 1,321,108,800 of OY728142.1, forward strand.
TGAAATACTTGAATTTTGATGAATAGTAAAAATTCTACGATTTACAAAATAATCTAATTATAGAGTCATGGTTGATGTTCTGCGGATTTAAGCCCAATTGGTTTGGGTTAATATGATAAAATTACAATTATTTTTTATAAAATACTCTTTATTCTTTTTCTTGTGGGGAAATAATAAAATAATTAATTTTATATTGGGAAATCCCCTCTCCCCTCCACTATAAATACCACCCTTTAGACACTCAGTTCCTCACACCTCTCAAACTTAAAGCCTTGTCTAAACTCAAACCAAGAATCTTCCCTATCCCCTCCCCCACGTCCAAGATCTTCTGGTCTCATCAATAGACCGGGCCTATATTTGTTAAGGAGGATCTCAAGAGGAGGATTCAAGAGGTAATTTCTCTCCCTCTTTTCCTTTAAATTCCTTTCAATTTCAAGTTCATTTCTTAATCTATCCCCACCTATCATCATCCACATGGAATGGCAACTCATATATTATACATAAAATTTAATTTTGTGATATTAATGTGATATTATAAATTCTAACTATAAGGCCCCAGCCTTAAACCATACTTAATATTGAATTAAATGAATAATTCTCATTGAGGATCTTTTCAGGTTTAGAGTTTTAGAGAATTAGGACATAACTATTACATCTCAAAAGATTACAAAGTACACACTTCTAGTAAGTTTCTATAAAATAAAAACTCTTAAAAAGAAACATGTCTAGTTCCATGTTTTAGATAGCATGACTTTCCCTTGATCCCATCCTTGACCCAATTCCACATTAAGTCCTGTGAAAAACATTTCAAAAAAACTTTGGGTGAGTATAAAAAGCTCAGTAAGGGATACACAAAGAAAAAAAACTGTTAGTTTTTAAAACAACAAGTAAACCATGTATACTTTATCAAAGTAATACCTTCACCTTTATGAATTAGTAAAAACTATTCACTGAATAAAATATCATTACTTAACCTTTCGTAACCAAAAGATAACCATAAAACCCATATAAAGAACACATAACATATAAAGGTAACTTGGGACATAAACATACTTAAGTGGAATAACCATACGGTCGACTTCCACACATATCACTTAATGGAATAGCCATTCGGCCAACTTCCATACATACTTAATGGAATAGCCATACGGCCGACTTCCATACCCAATGCATTGGAGGTTATAACGTAAACACCCATCCTGGTATTCACGGCACCACCCGTCATATGGTTTATCATGTAACCACCCGTCAAATGTCCAAGTACCATTATAAAATCATAAGACATAAAACAAACATAATGGAAACAAAACATTTCCAAACTTTGATCACAATATATCACTTAAATATATTGACATAACAAACCCATTATAAGAACCATTTTCAATACCAAAATACATAAAAGAGTATATTGTATTTATTTCATTTCAAAAAACATTACGGCTCGTTGAGGAAGCCAAAGACCAAATAATACCGGCGGAAGCGGAAAAGGTCGTTGTCACCGTGTACGTTAAAAGAAACATTCTTTTTTGTCGTTTAGTAAAACGGTTCGTAGAAAAAGATTCCTTTTGTATAAAAGTAAAATTAAAAGGGGTTTATACACTGTATAAAATAAAGTTCTGTATAAAACGAAATATGCCTCAATGAAAGGAGATTCAGACGAAGTCCCTTACCTCGGGTCAGACTTGACTCGATCATTCATTAACCTCCTGAATAATAAACTTGAGTTAATTTCTACTTTCTTAAGAACCTTTTTCAAGTTCATTATTCCTTTTATATCACCTATTATCTTTTCATGAACACTATTTAATTATTTAGGATAATAATGGTCGTTTTGTCGATATTTGGTACTTGAGTCAAAAGTGAACTTCTTATATTTACAAGTTATTCACGTAGTCAAATATCCATTATCTTAAGAATGATATTCATGATTTAGATGACATATATATCATATATATCCAGTATATACATGAATTTATAATATTACATAATCATTTAAAGGTAAGAAACGAAATGCACCATTCATGGAGACGGTAAGCCGTACGTACGCTTGAACACTACTTCCATTTATATTTCATATTTAATGGAATTAAAACATAATGATACATAATAGTATTATAATTTCAGTATGGTATCATATATAATATCATTAAATTTATCCTTTATAAGTACCACATATGGTGTTAGCGAATCAAATCACTTTGAGGGGGCGGTAGTCCGCACTTCCTAAAATGAAGATATCGCGTTTCCCCATAATGGAAACCATAAAGGTATGCCATAAATGAAAAATAAATAAGCTTAAGTAAAACATAAACATATTATATATCATATATAAATATATTGACATCTTAATGGCCACCTTTGAAGGTGTTATATGAGTGTTGAACAATCATCATTTCGTGAGGCAGAAATTCGCTATCCACAAAAACAGTATGTTCTTTAACCATTAGATGAAGGTGTGTGTATGTGTAGCTCTAATACTTATTATAAATACATCCTAGTATATTTAAGATACTGGAGTTGTTACAAAATAAAGGAATAAAAAGAGTTTAGGGGGTTGGAGAAGCAAAATAAAACATAAGAACACAAGAGAAGACACTACCTTTAAATCGGGTAACTCCTTTTGATTTGAGATCAAAAGCTTCCTTGGGAAGACTTCTGCCCAAAGTCAGGCTTCTAGGAGTAATATAGGGATGTGGAGAGACAAAATGTGCAGGGGTTGGCCGAGTAAAAGGCTTGAGAGGTGTGGGTAAGGAGGTAGAGGTGGGGGCTTTTTATAAGAGGAGAGGAGGGTCACTCTTGGAAAGTAAGGAAATGTTACTTTATTTTAGAATGAGTTTCGGATTTTAATGGTCCCACATTAATTTTTTTCTAGGATAAGGTGATAAGGGTTCAAAATCCACCCATCCAATAGGTTTTGGACATGTTTAGGTCTTATATTTTACATTATCTTTCCATTTTATTTAAATTGTTAAATAATGATGTAATCACTACATCATCATGGTGTCATAAATAATTTAATTTATTTAATGTCTAAAAATTATAAAAAAATACTATGATGTAGGAAATCTTTTTATCTTTCCAATTAATATTTATATTCAAAAATATGACTTGTATAACCCCATGTAAAATTTGTTTTAGTAAAACAACTCATGTTTGTGACATTTTTATTTTAACATTAAATAAAAAGTTATTAATGTCATTTTCCAACCAAAGTGGCTTCATGGGATCCCCAAGTTGACCCACGAATTTTATTGGTCGTCCGTGACACATACAATAAGGGTAGGACATGTGTCAAGTTAATTTCATATTATTAAAACATTATTTTTATCTTAAATTACACTAATTACCTCTAATCGCGATTAAATACTTAAAAGTTACTATTCAACAAAAAATTATTCTAATCCCATTGAACCACATTTTAATTCTTAATGATAACCATGTATGTCGGATTTTTGAAATTCAAAACACAGAAGTTGTAAAATTTCATTTAAATGAAAAATCAGTTTTTTAAGTACCACTTAGTGGTTTCACTATTCATCAAAAATTGAAGTTTTTCAGAAAAATACCAAAAATTCACCCTAAGCTATATTTGATATTATGAATTCAAAAATTATTTCTATTTTACAAAATTCAAAACATATAAGTTGAATTAATTAATTTAATAATTAATTTTAGCTGTCAAAACAAATAGCTTGTTTTTATGAAACAAAAAGTATCAAAAGATTGACACTTGTTCAAGTCCGATTTCAAAGTGAAATTAATTCCAACGAACACTATTAGATTAAATGGTAAAAATATATTCTAATTTCACTTTAAAACCACTTAAAAAGATAATCTAACCATATTAATAAATTAGATTAAAAATAGGTTTTGAATTAAAATACAATATTTTTCACTATTCATTAAAAATGATCTTTATCGGAAAAATACCGAAAATTTACACAAAGTAAATTTTGATGTCCCGATTCTAAAGAATAATTTTATTTGATCCAATAGAATGTATAAGAGTGACCAAAACTATATTTAATAAAGATTCTCCATCAAAAGTTGATAAGTGGACCTTTAGTGAAAATTAGAGTATATATACCTAAAATTGAATTCTTTTCATATTTTAATCCTTTATCCTTTATTGGATAAATGTAAAAACATTTAAAAAACATATATAATCATATTTTAGTTATTTCTATTCATTCCCGCCAATAAAATGGCCACGTGTTAACTAACATTTAAAATAATATTATTTTATTACTAGTGTGCAACGTAAGATTTCAAAGAAACTCTTTCTTGCGTATCGGGTACGCTATCGAACTTAGCAACACATTTAAAGTAAAATTAATATTTAATTCGCAAATATTAATAAATATGAAAATGTATTATTCTTTATTTACCTAGGATGTTACATCCTTCCCCCCTTTTGGGAATTGCGTCCTCGCAATTTTATTCACTTATCAGAATAAGTGGGGGTATTTATCCCTCATATAATTTTCAGATTCCCATGTAGCATCTTCAACCATATTGTTTTTCCACAAAACCTTTACGTGGTGAATTACCTTATTTCACAACACTTGCTCTCTTCAGTCAAAAATCTGGTCCAGTTGTTCTTCATAAGAGAGATTCTCTTCCAACTGAACTACCTCTGGGATCAAAACATGAGATGGATCTGGAATATACATTCTCAACATCGAAACATGAAAAACATTGTGTACCTGAGATAAACTCGGAGGTAATGCCACTCTGTATGCAACTGATCCAACTCCCTCCAAAATTTCATATGGTCCAATGAACCTTGGACTCAGCTTTCCTTTCTTACCAAATCGCATCACACTTTTCCAGGGTGAAACTTTTAGAAAAACATGATCACCAACCTCGAAAGATAGATCCTTCCTCCGGTTATATGCATAACTTTTCTTTATGCTCTGAGTTGTTCTCATGTGTTTCTGAATCAACTGAACTTTTTCTGCCATCTCTTCTACCAATTCTGGTCCCATCAGCTTCCTTTCACCCACTTCATCCCAAAAAGCTGTAGTTCGACTCTGTTTACCATATAATGCCTCAAATGGATCCATCTGTATACTGGAATGAAAACTGTTATTATATGAAAACTCAACTAAAGAAAGATGTTGGTCTCAACTTCCCTGATAATCTAAAGAGCAGGCACATAGAATATCCTCCAAAGTCTGAATTGTTCGTTCTGACTGCCCATCTGATTGAGGATGAAAAGCTGTACTAAAATTTAATTCAGTACCCAACGACTTATAAAGGCCTTTCCAAAAGTTAGAAGTAAACTTGGGATCACGATCATATACAATGGAGAGAGGAACTCCATGTAACCTGAATATCTCTTTAAGATACAAACGTGAAAGTTGAACTAGATAGAAATTTTCTCGAATAGGAAGGAAATGAGCAGATTTAGTCAAGTGATCAACAATAACCTAGATTGCATTATTACCTCGAGATGTCTTCGTTAATCCCACAACAAAGTCCATGGATATATTCCATCATTTACACTCGGGCACTGGTAAAGGCTGAAGCATCCCATTCGGTAACTGCCGCTCTGCTTTAACCTGCTGACAAGTCAAAATCTTCACAGTAAAATCAGCAATATCCCTTTTCATTCCATCCCACCAGTAATACTCTCGAAGATCTCTATACATCTTAGTACTACCAGGATGAACTGAAAACGGAGAATTATGAGCTCCACATAACAACTCTCTCTTCAACTATGAATCACAAGGCACACACAATCTCTTTCCAAATCTCAAAACAAAACCATTATCAATGTTGAATTCAGGCAACTTACCTTTCTGAACCATCTCTACCTTTTTCTAAAACTCAATGTCTTGCTTCTGTGCTTGCTTGATTCTGTCTGATAGAGAAGATTTCACTGATACCTGAAACAAAATAGAAGGACATCCTGCACCAATAACTTTTATGCAAAAGTTCATCAATTCTTTAACCTAGGGATCATGTTCCAAACGCAACATGGTTAATGAAGCTTTACTTTTTCGACTCAAAGCATCAGCCACTTTATTTGCTTTTCCTGGATGGTAATGAATTGTACAATCATAATCCTTGATTAATTCTAGCCATCTCCTCTGTCTCATGTTCAATTCTTTCTGAGTGAATATATACTTTAAACTTTTGTGATCAGTATATATTTCACACTTTACTCCATATAAATGATGCCTCCAAATTTTTAGAGCAAAAACAATAGCAGGTAATTCCAAATCATGTGTAGGGTAATTTACCTCATGAGTTTTCAACTGACGTGAAGCATATGCAATTACCTGATCATTCTGCATAAGGAAACATCCAAGTCCCTTCAACGAAGCATCACTGTATATAACAAACTCACCATTCCTGGAAGGAAGTACCAAAAATGGAGCATTCACCAATCTTCTTTTCAACTCCTGAAAACAATCATCACATTCTTTTTTCCAGATAAACTTAACACCCTTCCGAGTTAGCTTAGTCATTGGACTAGATAACCGTGAAAAGTTTTCAACAAACCTTCGGTAGTAACCTGCCAAACCAAGGAAACTACGGATCTCAGTTACATTTGTGGGTCTTGGCCATTCTTCAACAACTTTTGTTTTAGAAGGATCAAGAGTTATGCCTTTTTTTGAAACAATGTTACCAAGGAAAGAAATTTGTTGTAACCAAAACTCACACTTGCTGAATTTTCCATACAGTTTCTTTTCTTTTAAGGTTTTCCAGATAACCCTTAAATTAATTTCATGCTCCTATTTACTTTTAGAAAACACCAAAATATCATCAATGAAAACAACCACAAACTTATCCAAGAACTCATGGAAAATTCTATTCATAAGGTCCATGAATACAGCAGGTTCATTGGTTAACCCAAAAGGCATAACTAAAATTCATAATGGCCATATCTAGTATGGAACGCAGTCTTCAGAACGTCTTCTTATTTTACTTTCAACTGATGGTACCCCGACCTCATGTCAATCTTCGAAAAATACTGAGCTCCCTCGAGATGATCAAACAAATCATCGATATGAGGAATAGGATACTTGTTCTTAACGGTGATATTATTCAAGGCTCTATAATCAATGCAAAGTCTCATTGAACCGTCTTTCTTTTTAACAAACAAGACAGGATCACCCCTTGGTGATGTGCTAGGTCAAATGAAACCTTTATCTAATAACTCCTGAAATTGTTTCCTTAACTCTAAAAGTTCAACTTGAGCTATTCGATAAGGAGGTTTTGAAATTGTCTTAGAATCAGGAACTAATTCAACTCTAAATTCAACTTCTCGATCATGAACAATACCAGGAAACTCATCAGGAAAAACATCAAGATACTCATTTACCACTGGCACATCATTAATCTGAACAGTTCCCTTGTTTTCAATGATATGAGCAAGATAACATTCATTTCCATCTTTTACTAGTTTCTCAACTTCCTGATATGTTATCAAAATCAAGGGTTCATTCTTGTACACAAACTAAAAATATTTCTTAAAAGAAACCATTTTAGCTCTGCAGTCAATCTTAGCATGATAAACAGAAATCCAATCCATGCCCAAAATAACATCAAACTCTACTAGAGGAAAAACAATAAAGTTTGTAGGTAGATTCATTCTGGACACAAGGATAGGAAGGTTCTTATAATTTCTTTTTGTCTCAACATTTCCTCTGGGTGTTTTTACCATAAGTTAAGGATTCATATCTTGAGATGGAATTTCCAATTTACTAGAAAATTTCTTAGAAATGAATAAATGTGTAGACCCTGAATCAGACAACACATTGGCATAATCTGAACAAACAAACAATGTACATGATACTACTTCATTCGATGGCCCAACATCTGCTGAAGTAGTTTCAAAGGATTTCAACACCCCTTTCTGCTTGTATTCTGGCTTCTTTCCCCTAGTTGAGTTCTTCATTAGACACTCATTTTCATAATGACCCATTTCATTACACTTAAAACATCTTACCACTGGCTTTTCATTGCCTGCCTGATCATCTTCCTTACAGTTACGAGGAATATGAACAGACATACCACACCAAAAGCACATTCCAGACTTGGATAAACATTCTCCAGGATGCATTTTACCACACTTATCACAGGATGGATATTTGGTTTTCTTACCTCCTTGCTTCTTTGATGAATTCTTCCCCTTTGCCTACCAACTGGACCTCTTATTATGTCGTTTGTCGGAGAACACCTGATCATCGGAAAACTCCATTTCCACCTTTTCCGCACATCGTACATGTTTTCCATAACTTCTGAACTCACGAGAAGCTAAATCCCTTCGATACTTTGGCTTTAATCCTGAGTAAAAACGGTTGATTTTACTATCAATATCTCGTATGATGTTTGGAGCATACCTTACCAGTCGAGTGAACTTTGTTTCATAAGAAGCCACTGAGTCATTCTCCTGCCTCAAATCTAGAAATTGTTTTTCCGTCCTAAGATGAACCACCTTAGGAAAATATTTCTCAAGAAACATACTTTGAATTCGTCCCAGTGAAGATCATCAACCTCATCACTATCCCTGATATTTTTCACCATCGACCACCACTATTCAGCTTCTCCTTCAAAACGGTAAACATCAAGAGTAACCTTTTATGTTCTGAACACCCCATGACATCAAAAATCTTCTCCAGTACTTTAATCCACCCTTCAGCTGGCATAGGGTTAGATGATCTTCTGAATGATGGGGGATGTTACCTCATGAAATGTTCCACCACTGACATGTTCCTCTATGGTTGATCTGGATGATCTCGTGCATGGATACCACCACTATTTATAGCCTGAGTCAACTATGCCATCACTACAAAAAATTGTTCAGTTCCGATTCCGACCATCTCAGGTTGCTGATTTGGAAGGTTGTCTTCCTCCTGATGTCATCCCAACATAGCTGATTTGTTTCCTCTACGGAAAACCATTCAGAACACAGAAATATCTTAGGTCAAGCAACATGGTAATCCGTAAATGTTATATCATTTCATTCATACCATAAATTAATTTATAATTTAACACTTTTCTAACTCCTAAAGTTGTCTAAATCGACCTCTGATACCAACTATAAGGACCCGGCCTTAAACCTTACTTAATATTGAATTAAATGAATAATTCTAATTGAGGATATTTTCAGGTTTAGAGTTTTAGAGAATTAGGACAAAACAATTACATCTCAAAAGATTACAAATTATACACTTCTACTAATTTTCCATAAAATAAAAACTCTTAAAAAGAAACATGTCTAGTTCCATGTTTTAGATAGCATGACTTTCCCTTGATCCCATCCTTGACCCAATTACACATTAAGTCCTGTGAAAAACATTTGAAAAAAACTTGGGGTGAGCATAAAAATCTCATTAAGGGATACAAAAAAAACGAAAACTGTTAGTTTTTAAAACAACAAGTAAACCATGTATTCTTTATCCAAGTAATACCTTCACCTTTATTAAGTAGTAAAAACTATTCACTGAATAAAATATCATTACTTACCCTTTAATAACAAAAAGATTACCATAAAACCCATATAATGAACACATAACATATAAAGGTAACTTGGGACATAAACATACTTAACTGGAATAACCATACGGTCGACTTCCACACATATCACTTAATGGAATAGCCATTCAGCCAACTTCCATACATACTTAATGGAATAGCCATACGGCCGACTTCCATACCCAATGCATTGGAGGTTATAACATAAATACTCATCCTGGTATTCACAGCACCACCCATCATATGGTTTATCACGTAACCACCCATCAAATGTCCAAGTACCATTATAAAATCATAAGACATAAAACAAACATAATGGAAAGAAAACATTTCCACACTTTGATCACAATATATCACTTAAATATATCGACATAACAAATCCATTATAAAAACCATTTTCAATACCAAAATACATAAAAGAGTATATGGTATTTATTTCATTTTAAAAAACATTACGGCTTGTTGAGGAATCCAAAGAACAAATAATACCCGCGGAGGCGGAAGAGTTCGTTGTCACCGCGTACATTAAAAGAAACATTCCTTTTTAACATTTAGTAAAACGCTTCGTAGAAAAATATTCCTTTTGTATAAAATTAAAATTCAAAGGGGTTTATACATCATATAAAAGAAAGTTGTGTGTAAAACGAAATATGCCTCAATGAAAGGAGATTGAGACGAAGTCCCTTACCTAGGGTCCGACTTGACTCGATCGTTCTTTAACCTCCTGAATAATAAACTTGAGTTAATTTCTACTTTCTTAAGAACATTTTTCAAGTTAATTATTCCTTTTATATCACCTATTATGTTTTCATGAACACTATGTAATTATTTAGGATAATAGTGGTCGTTTTGTCGATATTTGGTACTTGAGTCAAAAGTGAACTTCTTATATTTACAAGTTGTTCATGTAGTAAAATATCCATTATCTCAAGAATGATATTCATGATGTAGATTCAATATATATCATATATATCCAGTATATACATGCATTTATAATATTACATAATCATTTAGAGGTAAGAAACGAAATGCATCGTTCATGGAGACGGTAAGTCGTACGTAGGCATGAACGCTGCTTCCATTTCTATTTCGTATTTTATGAAATCGAATCATAATGATATAAAGTTATATTAAAATTCTAGTGTAATATCATATATAATATCATAAATCCATCCTTTATACATCCCACATATGGTATTAACGAATCAAATCACTTCGAGGGGGCGGTAGTCCGCACTTCCTAAAATGAAGATATCGCGTTTACCCATAATGGAAACCATAAAGGTATGACATAAATGAAAAATACAGAAGCTTAAGTAAAAAATAAACATATTATATATCATATATAAATATAGTGACATCTTAATGGCCGCCTTTTAAGGTTTTATAAGAGTGTTGAACAATCATCGTTTCGTGAGGCAGAAATTCACCATCCACAAAAACAGTATGTTCTTTAACCATTAGATGAAGGTGTGTGTATGTGTAACTCGAATACTTATTATAAAAAAACCTAGTATATTGAAGATACTTTATTTTTTACAAAAGAAAGGAATAAAAAGTGTTTAGGGGGTTGTAGAAGCAAAATAAAACATAAGAACACAAGAGAAGACACTACCTTTAAATCGGGTAACTCTTTTTGATTTGAGCTCAAAGGCTTCCTTGGGAAGACTTCTGCCCAAATTGAGGCTTCTAAGAGTAAGAGAGGGATTTTGAGAGACAAAATGGGTAGGGTTTGTTTGATAAAAAGTCTTGATTGTTGTGGGTAAGGAGGTAGAGGTGGGGGCCTTTTATAAGAGTAGAGGAGGGGCACTCTTGGAATGTAAGGAAATGTTACTTTATTTTAGAATGTGTTTCGGATTTTAATGGTCCCACATTGATGTGTTTCGAGGATAAGGTGACAAGGTTTCGAAATCCACCCATCCAATAGGTTTTGGACATGTTTAGGGATTATATTTTACATTATCTTTCCATTTTATTTAAATCGTTAAATAATGAGGTAACCGCTGCATCATCATGGTGTCATAAATAATTTAATTTATTTAATGTCTAAAAATTATAAAAAAAAAAATACTATGATATAGTAAATCCTTTTATCTTTCCAATTAATATTTATAGTCAAAAATCGGATTTGTATAACCCCATGTAAAAATGTTTTAGTAAAACAACTCATGTTTGAGACATTTTTATTTTAACATTAAATAAAACGTTATTAATGTCATTTTCCAACCAAAGTGGCTTAATGGGGTCCCCAAGTTGACCCATGGATTTTCTTCATCGGCCATGACACATCCAATAATGGTAGGACATGTGTCAAGTTCATTTCATATTATTAAAACATTATTTTTATCTTAAATTACACTAATTAACTCTAATCACGATTAAAAACTTAAAAGTTACTATTCACCAAAAAATTATTTTAATCCCATTGAACCACATTTTACTTCGTAATGACAACCATGTATGTCGGATTTTTGAAATTCAAAACACAGAAGTGGTAAAATTTCATTTAAATGAAAAATCAGTTTTTTAAGTACCACTTAGTGGTTTCACTATTCATCAAAAATTGAAGTTTTTCAGAAAAATACCAAAAATTCACCCTAATCTATATTTGATATTCCAAATTCAAAAATGATGTATATTTTACAAAATTCAAAACATATAAGTTGAATTAATTAATTTAATAATTAATTCCCGCTGTCAAAACAAATAGCGTGTTTTTATGAAACAAAAATTATCAAAAGATTGACACTAGTTCAAGTCCGATTTCAAAGTGAAATTAATTCCAACGACCACTATTGGATTAAATGGTAAAAATATATTCTAATTTCACTTTAAAACCACTTAAAAAGATAATCTAAACATATTAATAAAATAGATTAAAAAGTGGTTTTGAATTAAAATACAGTATTTTTCACTATTCATTAAAAAATGGTCTTTATCGGAAAAATACAGAAAATTTACACAAAGTAAATTTTGATGTCCCGATTCTAAAGAAGAATTTTATTTGGTCCAATATAATTTATAATAGTTACCAAAACTATATTTAATGACAGTTCTCCATCAAAAGTTGATAAGTGGACCTTTAGTGAAAATTGGAGTATATATACCAAAAATTGAATTCTTTTCGTATTTTAAGTCTTTATCCTTTATTGGATAAATTTAAAAACATTTAACAAACAAATATAATCATATTTTAGTTATTTCTATTCATTCCCGCCAATACAATGGCTACGTGTTGACTAACATTTAAAATAATATTATTTCATTACTACTGTGCTACGTAAGATTTCAAAGAAACTTTTTGTTGCGTATCGGGTACGCTATCGAACATAGGAACCCATTTAAAGTAAAATTAATATTTAATTATCAAATATTAATAAATATGAAAAAAAATTATTCTTTATTTACCTGGGATGTTACACCAACTCCCTTCTCCTATTTCTTTCATTTTTTTAAAAGAAAATATTTTTCGTGAGGTGTTAATCTATCACCTTCAAGAATGACATGTTTACTTTTTCCATTTTTACCTTAAGAACTGGTCATGATACCATTTTTAGGGTTGAAAAAGAATATTTTATATTTATTATGTCCTATTTAAAGTAATGTAACTAACCTATGTATATATTAATAAATTATTAATCAAAATAAGTTCATTGTGGTCAAAAAACTGCCCAAATTAACCAAAACAATCACCATTTTTTATCTAATGATTCATACACATGGTACATAATGTAAATAATTATAATATCATTTTAAATTATATAATATCATTAATAACATGAAATATTTGTTTTGTATGTTTACCCATATTCTGCACGAACTTCCATTTATGAATACATGTGAACCACTCAAGAAAACCATAAAAACGAACATTCCCAAACAATGTTTTCTTAAACACTATAACTCATCCAAAGGCCCATAAAATAACTTAATGAAACCATAATGAACCATATTCATGTAAAAAAGGTTCTATAATTTTTAATTAATGAATATAATGTGGTTATACATGACATTAGAGTGAAGAAAGCATTCAGATACAAGGTAAGGGGAAAATCTCAAACCCAACGTTGTTTCTTCAGGTTCTCACTCTTTTACATCATTTTTGGTATGAAAATTCCTTAAAAATAATTTGTTCATAATTTTCTTAACTTTTATGGGATATAAATGTTTTCAACTTAAGTTTATTTTAAATAAAGGTTTTCCAAAATAACTCTCCATTCAAAAACACACCTTTTACATCTCACTCAAGGTTGATGGTGTTCGTATCAAGTATGTTATTCCCATATAATTTTGGGAACCCAATATTTATGAATGTGTTATTATGAGATGAAATCAATTCCTTTACATGTGTTAGTTATTTTCATTTTTGATATATTTTCATTGTATCATGCATGAGAAATTATGATGTTATGATGTAACGGGTGTGCCCGGAATTATATAGCGCAATATGAATGTTTCATTGTGACGGGTGTGCCCAGAATTATACAGTGCTCAAATTCATTGGGTAATGTGATGAATTTTGTGAGTTAATGTGAAATTATGTGTGAACTATATTCTATATTTGTTCACAATTATGTGTGGTAGTAAACCACTAAGACATGATGTTTCATTTTTATGCATTGCCACATTTCAAGTCTACTATTAATGCTACCTCTCATGTTCATGGTCATTTGCCTATGTTTTGGTTATTCTCACCCATTATTATATTGTTATTATCTATCCTCTTACTGGGATTTTATCTCACCCCTTTTTATGTATATCCTCAGGTGACTACATGTACTAAGTAGAGGTCAAGTGCCAATAAAAAGTTAAAGAATAAGGAATTAAGTAAATTCTTATGCTTGATGTTGTATTTGTTATGTATGGTCCTAGTTTCCCCAAGACAATAAACCTTTAGATACTCTATGTGTAATAATATTATGTTTTTTATCTTTAAAATTATTTAATAGTAATGTAAGAGAAGTCTGGGTCATTATAGTTGGTATCAAAGGCAAGGTTTAGTGGATTTGGGAATTATGATTAGTGAACCCTAGAGAAAACCTATAACATGAGACTAAGTAAAAATATGCACACAAGAATCTTTACATATGGATCTTATATGTTATTATTTTAGTATAAATCATACTAATGAATAATTTATTCGTGACTTGTTGACTTATGTTTTGTTCTAACCTTTTCTTTTTTTGAAAATGGTGGGAGCCAGGAGAAACCAGACCAACAACTCGTGTGAGGGACAATGCAATGATTGCCTGAATGATATCCCCAATGATTTGGAGGTGGAGTTAAAAAATTCATGGGGATGCTTACCCAACTTTCTCAAGTTATGAACATTAAACATTTTAATTTGGAACATCCTCATTCACCAAAGATGGATCAATTGGCTATCGAGTGTTTTATGATGCAACGACCACTGACGTTTAGTGGATCTTATGATCCACTAGTTACGGAGCAGTGGGTTAACTCCATGGAAAAGATATTTTTTGTGCTTCACTATTCTGAAATTTAGAAGTTAACAGTAGCCTTTTATCATTTATATGGAAAGTACGATCAATGGTGGGCCTTTATTAAGAACACCAAGCCAGGGGAGGAAATTGAAGAGATGGAATGGGAAGACTCTAAGATAATGTTTCTTAACAAGTATTTCCCTAGAACTCTTTGCACAAAGATGGAAAGAGAATTCATAGAGCTCAATAAAAAATAAGGAAAATATATCACAACCTACGAAGTGAATTTCACAAGGCTTTCAAGTTATGCTTGGTATTTTGTTATCAACTGTGATAGAAAAATTAATAGATTCTTTAGTGGATTAAAATCATACCTTTTAAAGGCTCTTGAAATTTGAGAGTTTGGGAGTTATGAAGAAATTGATTGATGTGATCTCAAATATGAGATGGAGTTTGGAGAATGGTACCATGGATATAGTGATAAGAAATGAAATATGGAGTTTAAATCTGGTGGTTCTAATGAAAAAGGTGGGAAGAAAACTCAATGACCCGCATGCCAAAATGTGGAAAGTTGCACCTTGGGAACTGCATCAAAGGGATGGGGAAGTGCTTCAAGTGTGGGAAAGAAGGAAACCATGCTCAAGAGTGTTGAAAAGAAATGAAAATGAAGGTGAGTGTGGTGGAAGAAAGGAGAGAACCACCCATTGTTCAATGCTACAACTATAGAGAGCAAGGTCACTATGAAAGCTAGTGCACTAAACCTTGAGTTCTTGAGGGTAATCAATGTTAGAATCCACAAAAGACAAAGTAATAGGGGAAGGCTTATGCCATCACTACTGCAGATGTGGAGAAAGATAATGAAGTTGTAGAAGGTAAACATCTAATTCACTCAATAATGGAAAATTTATTATTTGATTCTGGTTCAATTCATTCCTTTATATCTTGCAAGTTTTCTAGAACTATAGAATCAAATCCCTAAAACCTCGAAGTCTAGATATCTATAAAAACACCAAGTGGTGAAATCATTGGAACACAAATGTTTAACTCTTCTCTTGTTGGTGTATATGGTAATATTCTTATAGGGAACCTCGTAATACTTTCCTTGGTGGAATTCTATGCTATAATGGGAATAGATTGGATCTTGTTATATAGAGAACATATCAACTATCAGAAAAAGTAAATATCTTTTCATATTTTGAACCATCTCATTCTCCTACACAAATTCTAGGAAAATCATGAATATCCTTTAAAAAATCCTTCAATGGTGTGGGGGTTTATTCCCTATGAATAAGCATACATTTCCAAAAGGTTTGAGACAAAGGATTGTACTAACCATGTGGGAATTACCATCGTGAGTGAATATGGTGATGTATTTCCCAAAGAGTTTCCTAGAATTCCCCCAGATCATGAGGTATAGTTCTCAATAGAACTAATACCCAGAGCTACTCCTATCTCAAAGTGTCTCTATAGGATGGATACTATAGAACAGGATGAGTTAAAGAAGAAGCTACAAGAGCATCTAGAAAAAGGGTTCATATTCCCTAGGGCATCACCTTCGGGCGAACTAGTGCTCTTTGTGATGAAGAATGATGGAACAATGTGGGTGTGTGTTGATTATCAGGATCTCAATAAGATCACCATAAAGAAAAAGTATCATCTTTTAAGGATTGTAGAATTGTTTGATTATTTAAGTGGAGCTCAATACTTCTTAGAGGTGGATCTTTATTCTGGATATCATAAGCTAAAGGTTAATAAAGAAGATATTTAGAAGACTTCCTTCTGTACAAGGTATGGGCACTTTGAGTTTCTGGTGTACCCTTTGAACTTACTAATTCTCCTGAAATCTTCATGGATTTCAGGAATATAGTCCTTATACATTACCTTGAAAAATTTGTGGTAGTTTTTATTGATGATATATTCATCTACTCCAAGAGAAAGTAGGGACATGAAGAACATATAAGACATGTATTGGCTACATTTAGAAAGGATAAGTTGTACGCCAAGTTCAGAAAGTGTGCCTTTTGGATGAATCAAGTCACATTCTTGGTACATGTGATCACAAGTGAGGGAATTTCTTTAGACTCTTCAAAAAAAGGCGATTGAGAAATGGATGAGGCCCTCTAGTGTCATAGAAATTCGTATTTGTTTTTGGATTAGATGGGTACTACCGATGTTTTGTGAGAAATTTCTCACGATTGTCAATCCCGATAAATAAGTTAAAAAGGAAAGGGTTAAAGTATGTCTCGATGGAAGAATGTGAAGGAAGATTCAAGTAGCTAAAGATAAGGTTGATCACTACACCTAGACTCACACTACTAAAAAGTAGAGAAAGTTTTGTGATATACAGTGATTATTTAAAGAAAGGCTTTGATTGCGTACTCATGAAAAATGAAAATGTGATAGCCTACGCCTCACGGTAGTTGATGATCCATGAGAATAACTACCCGACGCATGATCTAGAGCCAGAAGTTGTGATTTTTTCCTTGAAAATCTGGCGGCACTACATTTATGGAAAGAATTGTGACATATACACTGACCACTAGAGCCTAAAGTATATATTCACACAAAATGAGCTTAACATGAGTCAAAGGAGAGGGTTAGAGCTAATCAAGGATTATTATTTCTCTATTCACTATCACCCTGGAAAGGAAAATAAGGTATTTTATGCTCTAAGATGAAAATAACTTGATACTCTATCCATGTTACATATTGAGAAAACCCTATCTTCTTGTATATGCAAAGGATGGATTTAGAAATCATAAGGGAAGGGGATACATCCTACATTTCCCAAATGATTTCGCAACCATCCATCTAAGAGAATATTAAGGAATCACAAAGGGATGATGTGTAGAAACAAAAGAGGGTGAATTTAGTAAAGGAAGGGAAGATATAAGAGTTTCATATCGACGATGATAGTGTGATTCGGTTTGGAACGTGAATTTGTGTTCCTTCATCACCCAGGATAAAGAAAGAGCTATTGGACAATGCACATAGCTTATAATTCTCTATCCATACTTGGAGTACCAATATGTACCCTGATCTTCGAGAACACTTCATTTTGGACAACATGAAGAAGGAGATTTTAGAAGATAGATCAAGGTTCTTGGTATATTTTTCAAGTTAAAGAAAATCAACAAAAGTCCAAAGGGATGATGCATCCATTGCCTATACCCAAGTAGAAATGGGAGAATGTCACTATGGACTTTGTCACGGGTCTCCTGAAGATGTCGAAGGGAAATAATTTGATATGGGTTGTGGTTGACTGACTAACCAAGACTTCCCATTTTATCACTATTCAGGAAGACCTCTCACTTGAAAAACTTTAAAAGATATATGTGAATGAACTGTTGAGACTGCATGGTGTTCCACTCTCGAGTGTCTCTGACTGTGATCCAAGGTTCGAATCTAAATTCTAGAGAATCCTTCAACATTCTTTGAGTACTAAATTAAATTTTAGCACGTTCTATCACCCCCATACTAATGGCCAATTTCAAAGGACTATTTAGACTCTTAAAGATATGCTAAGAGCATGATCTCTAGAATTAAAAGGTGGATGGGATCAGAATCTACCATTAGTTGAGTTCTCCTGAAACAATAGCTTCCACTACAGTATTTAGATGGCTCTGTATGAAGCTTTGTATGGAAAGTGATGTAGAACTCTAACCTATTGGGATGAAGTTGTAGAAAGAAAGTTACTTGGACCTGATCTTGGGAAAGAGATGAAAGAGAAGGTTCAAGTCATCCAGAATCACATCAAAGCTTCTCAGAGTCAGCAAAAGAGATACACTGACAACCGTCAAAGGAACTTGGAGTTCAACGTTAGAGATAAATTCTTCCTTCAAATATCACCATGGAATAGAGTTATGTAGTTTGGAAAGAAATGGAAGTTAAGCCCAAGGTACATTGTCCCCTTTGATATCCTTGACCGTATAGAAGTTGCGGCCTATCATCTTTCAATTCCACCAAATATGTCTCCAGTTCATGATGTGTTTCACATATCACTCTTGAGGAAGTGCATACCAGATCCCACACATGTACTGAACTCAGAGGTGGCACAGTTGGAAGATGATCTCTCCTATGAGGAGCAACTAGTAGAGATTCTGGACCGAAGAGATAAGGTCCTATGCAATAAAACAACCCACCTTGTCAAAGTGTTATAGGTGAACCATAAGTTTGAATAAGAAACTTGGGAACCGGAAGAGTTGATGAAGGAAAATTACCTTCACCTATTTGTGTAAATTGAAATTTTGAGGGTGAAATTTCATAAGGGCGGAAGAATGGAATGACCCAAAGTTTTATCAATGGATTTATCTTCTTATAATTATTCCTTATAGTATAATACCATTAGTAAGAACAATAAAATATTATGATACTAAATATTATGTGATCATTAAACATAATTTTTCCACTTCTATGATTTGAATTTCCAAAATCTGACATAAACAATTCTGATTAGTAAGATGTTTAGAGACCGATAGGAAAAACATAATTTTTTGTGAATAGTAAAATAACCTTATGAAACATAACCTAACCTTATGAATAGTAATATTACCATTATGAATAGAAAATCATTAAAAATAAGAGTAACCTTACCCATGAATAATTAATTAAAATTTATACATCTTATATGTGACAATTTGCCTATAGTAAAAGTATTGTTATTTTTGTAAGAGAAAAATAATTAATTAAAATTAATTAATTGATTTAAAATTAAATTTATTTTATTAAAATGTATTCATAAATTAAAAAATATATCTCTAATAGTTTTAAGATAATTTTATAAGACCTTACATAATTTTTGAAAGCATTATAAAATCAGTTTTAATTTTAAAAACTATATTTTTCAAGTAAATTATGATTTTAATTAAAAATTAAATTCATAATACTTAGAAAATTATTTTTCAAAATGGATTCATTTTGGGATTATACATGTAAAAAAATTGAGGTGAGTATTTGGGATTTTTATGAAATACATGAATTTTGATGAATAGTGAAATGCCATAACTTACAAAATAAGCTAAATAATAAAATTATAGAGTCATGCATGATGTTATACAGATGTAAGCCCAATTGATTCAGGTTCACATGATAAAATTACTATTATTGGTCATTTAATACTCACATTTCCTTTTCTTTGGGGTGAATAATAAATTAATTAATTTTATATTGAGAAATCCCCTCTCCCCTCCACTATAAATACCACCCTTCACACCCTCATTTCCTCACACCTCTCAAGCTTAAAGCTTTTTGAAAACTCTGCCCAAGCATGTTCCGTAGCCCCTATCATACTTCCAAGATCTTCTAGTCTCATAAAAAGACCAATCCTAGATTCTTTAAAGACGATTTAAGAGGTAATTTCTCTCCCTCTTTTATTTTAAATTCCTTTCAATTTCAAGTTCATTTCTTAATCTCTCCCCAACTATCTTCATCCACATGGTATGGTAACTGTAATATTATACATATACTATAATTTTATGATAAAAATGTTATATTATACAATCCAACTCCCTTATCTTCTTCCTTTTATTTTTGTTTAAATAAAACATTGTTCGTGAGGTGTTAATCTATCACCTTTAAGAACGACATGTTTTCCATTCACATTTCTAACTTCAGATCTGGTCATTAAACCATTTTTATGGTTGAACCAGAATTTTTTATATGTATTATGTCCTATTTAATGTTCTGGAACTAACTTATGTTCATATTACTAAATGATTAATCAAAACAAGTTTGTTGTGGTCAAAAAACCGCCCAAATTAACCAAAACAATCATCATTTAATTCTAATATAATGATTCATCCACATGGTATATAATATAATTCATTATAATATCATTTTAAATTTTGTAATATCATTAATAACATGAAATATCAGTTCTTTATATTTACCCATTTTATACATGAACTTCCATTTATGAATACATGTGAACCGCTCAAGAAAAACAGAAAAACGAACATTCCCGAACAATGTTTTTTTAAACTCTATAACTCATCCAATGAACCATAAAGTAACTTAATGAAACCATAATGAACTCTTTTAATGTACACAAGGTTCTGAAATATTAAATTAAGGAATATAATGTGGTTATACAGAACATTAAAGTGAAGAAAGCGTTCAGATACAAGTTAAGGGGAAAATCTTAAACCCAGCTTTCTTTCTTTAGGTTCTCCCTATTTCACTCCATTTTTTGTATGGTAACTCCTCAAAAATACTTTTTCAGAATTTTCTTACCTTTTCTAGGATATAAATGTTTTATACTGAATTTTATTTCCAACAAATATTTTCCAAAAGAACTCTTCTTTCTAAAACACACCTTTTACTTCTCACTCAAGGTTGATGGTTATCGTATCAAGTATGTTATTCCCACTAAATTTTGGGAACCCAGTGCTTATAAATGTTTTCTTATGGGATGAAACCCATTCCTTTTCATCGGTTAGTTATGTTCATTTTTGATATATCTTTATTATGGAATGAATTATAAATAATAATGTTATGATATGATGGGTGTGACTGAAATTATAAAGCGCAATATGAATGTTTCAATGTGACGGGTGCGCCTGGAATTACACAGCGCTCCAATGCATTGGGTAATGTGACTAATCTCATGAGATAATTTTAAATGATGTGTGAAAAAGATGCTTGAATGTTTCACAAGTATGTGTGGTAGTTAACCACAAAGACATGATGTTTCATTTTTATACATTGCCACATTTCAAGTCTCTTATTAATGATTCCTCTCATGTTCATGATCCTTTGTCTATGTTATGGTTATGCTCGCCCATTGATTTATTTTTATTATCTATCTTCTTACTTAGATTATAGCTCAACCCTTTTGATGTATAACCTCATGTGACTACATGTACTAAGGAGAGGTCAAGTGCCAATAAGAAGCTATATAAGAAGGAATTAAATAAATTTTAATGCTTTATGTTGTAATTGTTATTTATGGTCCTAGTTTTCCCAAGAAACTAAACCTTTGGATCATCTTTGTGTAATAATATTATGTTTTTTATCTTTAAAATTATGTAATAGTAGTGTAAGAAATGGTTTAGTCATTATATTAAGGCCTAAACACATAACTCATTATTACATATGCATACACCCTAAGGGTATGTTGTGTGATGGTGGTAGTTTCATGGGGTGTCTTGCCAAACATTAACTGAGTGGTAGTATCATCTAGCTTAAAATTCTCCCATAAGATATTTTTTCAAGATTCACTTGTTTAAGCTCAACTTGGACATGGTCAACGTTGAACCCCAATGACGATACCACCCTCCAATATTCTAAGAAATGGGCTTCAAACGGTATGAACCCACTGGTTAAGGCCATCATTTATCTTTTCTACATCAATTATCCTTTTACATTACTACTTATAAACTCTAATTATAAAATAAAAATAATCACCCAATGGTTATAGTTTTAGATAGTCATATTGATAAATGGTCATATTTTTCGAACATTCATATCACAGTCAAATCCCAATAGTCACATTTCCATTTATACCCTATGAATACCCATTCATTACATTACTCATTATTCACTATAATTCCTCCTAAGGTTTATTTTTATTTCTTAATATTTTGATTAATTTACTTAAATTTTAATTATTTATATAGTGTTGGTCATGGGGGTGGCGATTATAGCAGATTAGGGTAATGCATCTTTTCTAATTTTAGTTATTTTATTTTATATTATATGTCTAGTTATAATGTTCGTCATTTTTATTGGTTTTATAACTAAGTAATGTAATTATAGTTATTTATAAGATAAAAATTTATATTTTTTCCATATATTGAATTTTTATAATATTATATAATTGTAAGACACATTTATTCATGAAAAAAATATTATTTAAAAAAATTGGGTCATTACTGTAGGCCTAAAAAACATATGGATGTTGTTCAAATCATATTATTGTGTATTGACTACTTGAACCTGAATTAAGTACTCATTAAGAATAAATTATTTTTACCAATAATTTATGACCTCAATGAGAAAATAAAAATGAATAAATGTGTTCTATAAAATTTACCTAATGTAAAAAAATCACCAACTCATGAAGAATAGAGTAACATAACCGAGAATGCCTTAAAAAATAATATGGCCATTGTGAGTGCCTTTTTATGTTGGTTGTATTAAAAACACTCTTGTAGAGTTTAAGGATCATTTGACCAGGACTTTTAATTGGTACTATGATTGTTTTTTCACTTGATGATTTTTGGGGAATACTTTGAGGCCACCGAATATATGCTATATTATCAAATTGTATGTTATGTATCCATCATATAATGTTATTGTGGCTTATGGTGTATGAATATTTCAATGTAGTCAATCCTAATAGGTTGAAATATATTGTATAATTAGGTGATCCAAAAAATAAATTTGTGATATGAACATTTTTTGGATCTATATGAATTCTAATGAAAAATATGTAACATCCTACCACTACTGGTTATCTTAAGATGTGATGGGGTTCTACTAGACATAGTTGACATCCCTAGGACACCAAAGGATGTAAATAAATATCATGGGTTTCGAAGTAAATTGGGGGTTTATTTTAACTTTATAAAAAAAAGTAATGGTATTAATAAAGATAACATACAACTCTAAAAATAGAGCATTTGTAAAAAAAATACAACATATGATATATCTAAAAGTAAAAAAAACAATATCAGAGTACCAATGGAAACAAAAGTCATAACCTAGAGGAGAAAAAAGAAAATGAAATTCAATATAATGAAGAGGAGTCATCCCATTCCACTCCGACATTAGATCCACGATCAAAATTCATATTCCATTCCCATGATATCTCAATGTATCACTAGAGAAAAAAGAAATGTTCCATTTACCTATATCCTAGTTGATGACATCTTTAAATGCACCAAAGTACCCAAGATGGCGGTGAGTATAAACTTAGTTGGATTTTTCCAATGATATACAAAATAAAAACCACTTGGATTTGAACCAGTTATTGAATTTATATAAAATAGTTTAGATATTAAAATTTAAGGAATTTAAAAAAACCAGAAGTAGGTCCATGGAAGAAAGTAAATATTTTCTTTAAACCATTTCTCATAATTTATCTTAACCATTCTTATTCTTCCACACACACACCCATAAATACATTCTTTATAAGTGGAAGTTCCATACACTTGATTAGTCTCTCATTTATCTAAAAAGTCATAAGCAACAAACCAATATCCAAGAACCCTAATATCATATTCCCCTTCCTCATGGTCATTCCCACAAATGAACCCACACTAACCATGTTTTCCAAATTTCATTTCAAATTCCATTACACATAAAAAATATAAATAATTAGAATCACATTTCATCAAAAAAAAATTTTTCAGTATCATAATACATTAATTTTACAATAATCATTTTTAAATTATAAACAATGAGGGTTTTCAAAAATCCATTGAATTCTTAAATCACAAATTCATAACCAAAACTTAGTTTACTTCAGGAATCACACAAAGTTTTCATAATAATGTCAAGGAAAATATTTAATAAAAACTAATAAATCATGTTCTAGGAATGTGGATATGATGGAGAATCCACCTACCTCTCAATGAATGGTGAAAATAAAGAACAATACTATGACCTTATAGATCAGGACTTGAACCTACTTTCCTTTCATAGATCCAATGGGATCATATCAAGATATTCAATAGGTAATATAGATATCTCAAAAGATGACTATATTTTAATACATGGGTGAGATAAAATGAGAGGATATAAGGTGGGTGAAATAAAATTATGAATTACTTGTAAATATCAATATCTAATGCACATTTATTTTATAAAAGTTATATCTAGATCAAAAGGAACCACCAAATGAGCATAGGGAAGAAGTGGAGTTCAAGACCCTAGATGATTAGAAGACTATGGAGGGTTTTAGGGATTTATTACCAACTAAATTTAATATATTCTAGGATGAGGACACCACACTATGGAGGATCCTATATCATTAGAGCACTACCAACCTAGGTAGTAGGGAAGTCCTCCAGACCACGGCACAACCAACCATCTCAAATAACCTTTGAGGACCATGATGCCCTACAATGTATGTATCATATTGTTTTCGTGAGGGGATATGGTGCAGCTGATACCAACACGCCTCAACACTCCACTACAAAATGGAAAAATATTTCTTACCCTACCCCTTACACTGTAGGGGTGATGAAATTGTAGAAACCACTGAAGTCCCACTCCCCTTGGAGCATTGAGGCACAAATATCCCCTCAATGCTACAGGAAATGAATTCCCTACACCATATCAATGATCCAAGGTACATCCCTATGAAAATTCTTAATGAATCCTAATACTACCTCTTAGGAGGCTATTCCATGGTAGATCCCTCCACATCACAGTAACCAAATTCATGTTCAATGACACATGCTTCATGGTTTATCCTTATTATAAAAGGAATAACCCCTTCAAAAACAACTTCAAAACACACCATAATCACTGACAGCCTACCCCAAGAATTATATAATCTCAAAATACATACAGAAAGGGTAATGTATTAGAAATTGGGGGTGTTATATTCTTACAACCATTGGTATTTTATTCTTTCGATAGTATAAAATCATCATTCTTTATGAAGATTTCAGGCCATTTATCCTATATGTTTTTTATATTCTCACATTTCTTATTGAATCTGACCATGTTTCCAGTATGCCCACACTAAACTGACGATTTCTACACAAAATAGATTCTCTTCCTATCCAAAATCCGTACTATCACATGAACCAATGAAAATTCTGGTTCAAGATCAATATTTTCCAATCTAATCATTTCGTCAAGATCAAAATAGTACTTCTTTAATTATGTTTCATGAAATCTGTCATTTATAGTATTGGCCATTGGAGGTAAACCCAACTGATAATCCACATCACCTATTTGTTTAGGTATCTCAAATGGTCCACTGTATCGAGGATACAACTTTACTTTCTTAACAAATTGATTATATCTAATCCTTGGAGATATTTTCAAGAAATCATTGTCTCCCCCCCTCAAAGGATAACAGTCAGTGATGATGGTCAACATATTATTTTTGAAGACTCTAATCCATCACCATAATCTATTTGATAGTTTGAATATTATTTATTGTGTCATTAAAAATACTATGAATCAAATGTGAATTCCCACCAATTCCCACCCAAAAAATGAAAAATGATAAGGATGGCCATACAATGCGTTGAAACGATCCATTTTTTGATGCCTAATAACTATTATTATATGAGAACTCCACAAATGGTATATGATCCTCCCTTGATCCACTAAAATCCATTACACTTTCTATAGGAATTCATTATATCATTTAGATTTTCTTCTAATATTTCTCATTATTTTGAGGATGATAATCTTTTCCCATGGTCAAATAGGTTCTTAGGGATTACTATAATGATTTCTAAAAAAGAGAAGTAATCCATGGGTACTATTTAGAAATGATCTATATAGGAATAAAATATATATTTACCACTTCTCAAATATAAAATTTTGATAAGTCTGGCACCATATTGGTTCCCTAAATTAGGATGAGGTGAGATAACATTGTGACTTGATACATGATCATCTATATTGAATTATGATTTTCAACTATTTTTGGTACAACTAATACAGAATCCAAAGTTATCTTTTCAAATTTCTAGAAAAGAATCTGTAATATATGCTACACACCAGCTGGTTGTTGATACTCAACCTTGACCTACTAATAGGTGAGGAAACTAAAGACAAACTCTATTACTTTTATCTTTATTCCAACCCACAAAAATTGTATCCTCAATGCATTTTAAATTTTCTTGATATCAGGATAACATCACATTTTGAATGGTGGTAGGAATTTAGATGTTTTTTTTTTGATAAATTGATGGAACCACAATCTGATCACCAAACCATTACATTGATCTCTTATCTGGTATACATAGATAAATGGTCTCCCAACCATTATGTTTTGATCATATGGATTCAAATACTAGAACATAATTCTAAACATCCTTTACCTACACAAAAAACTCAAGAAAAAATGATACTGGAAAGAAAACTGTAGTTTTACCTTTCTTTAAAACATCTATATGCTTGTCAGCTATAACTGAAATTACATATTATTGATCTGAAGAATGTTTATCCAAATTCCTATATAATATCTAGCTTAGTTCATCTACCATATAATTCATATTATTGGGTGTGCACTTAATGTCAAATTTGAATATTTAATGATATTACATCCATCATTTTTATATTAAGTTCTAGACTCTTTGTGATAAAATGTGTCTCAAGAACTTATGAACTATTAACACTATAAATTTATAACCATAAATATAATAAAACTAATTCATTAAATCATGAAATACAACATATAGTTCAAAAATAATTTTGTGGGACATTTTTCTTGTCCACATAAAACTATCATGAGACTCAAGAGATAACAAGATTTCACTTCATGAAAATGAATCCAAACCCATATCTTGATGTGTCATAGTAGACTAAAAAAACTTGTCTAGTATCAAACAATGTAAGTATATATTCTAAAATTATGCAAGAAATAATTTCATAGAATTATTTCAATAAAATAAAAAATATATTGGAATGGAGCACCATTCTGTGTTAATGTTTCATTGGCGAGGTAATTCATGAAAAATACAGTTGTAGTATTCTTATAAGTCAACGAAATTGCATACCTCAAAAATATTCATTGGTGGATTTCATGAGTTAGTAGCCTTTATCTTTTCTGAATCTAAAGAATCCCCTTTCTCAAAGTGGATGTGAAAAATTAAATGTACATCATGTTTCTGAAAATATCATTTTGAATACTTTTCATAAAGGTTATGTTCCTAAAATATCCCCAACACTATTTCTAGTTGTTCCTCATGAACCACTTTATTTCTAGAATACACCATGATATCATCAATGAAAAACCACCACAAAAGAATCCAAATACCTTTGGAAGATCCTATTTTCTATAAAAACCACTAGTAAATTCTTAGGTCCAAAGGGTATAACCATGTAATTATAATAGTTATGTCTTCTCTTAAAGGTTTTCTTCGGAATATCCTCCTCCCAAGCTCAGAGTTGGTGAAACACAAAAGGTAAATAAATTTTAAAGGACCTTGTGGAATCCCTCAATTGAGAAAATAGATTATTAATTTTTTAAAAGGATACTAAATCTTTATTTTAACTAGGTTAATCTTATGATAATCCACACAACCCCTAGGAGTTATATCTTACTTCATTAAAAAATAAATCGGTGTTACCCATGTGAATGTTCTCGGTCAAATGAATAATTTACATTCCAACCCTTACATATTCAATTTTAGTTCCATTAATATTAGTTGTTTAATACTATTTAATTGAAGGGAAATAGGATTGGTCCCTAGATGAGGATTAATTGTAAACTCCACTTCTCATTCAAGTGGAAACCTTTAGATGTTATCTAAAAAATGATAGAAAACATGTAAACAATCCTTAAAAAATATCTATTTCAGATTTTATCCAAAAATTTCAAAGTTACCACTTATAGATAATTATATATGGTTCTATACACTTGTACTAGAGGTCTTTCCATGCTTTAATCTACTTCAAAATCTCTTCTAAATAAATTCTTAATGCCATTAGAGGATGTGAAACTAAATTTTTAGGCATAATGTTTTATATGGTATTTTTTTCATCATCCAATCCACTACCAAAATCAACTCATAGATGTATATCTTAAGTATATAGGAGTCTCATACCAATTTTTCTACATTTATAAGTATCATACATGTTGAACTCTTAAAATATAAACACTCACATTGGATAAGAGGAGTTTTCATTTTCAAAATAGAAGGCATCATCTCAACATGGAAACCAATAAGATCAACATCACTAGAAAAAAAAAATGGGATGAACCCATACTATAAAATCCATGCATAAGGGTAGAATTTACAAGAATAGTACCAAATACTATTGAAGAACTGGATTCATCATTTTTGATAACCTACTCAGCACCATAAAGTTTCTTAATCATTTTACCATTCTCTTTATTATCATATTGGGGTTTTTATTACATGAGAGTCATGATATTCCTAGAATAACAATTACATGCATGTTTCTAAGCAAGGTGGTTATTTTTTGTGATTTCCCCATAGAATCATAGGACGTTTGAGAAACATGGGTTGTATTTCAAGCACAAGACCTTGGAGTACTATGAAAATATCACTATGGATAACCTAACTAGTTATAGTTGTGGAATTATTTTTGTGGTGTCATATAATACAACATGATATGTTCAATTAAACCATAATGAAAAAACCTAGACACTCTCATTGATTATAGAGGAATATTAATAGATCATGTGGTCAAATTATGAGACCCTCCACCACTTTAGAAGTAAGTTTATCTCTTCCAATTATTCCAAGAATTTGAGATCACATGTGTAAATGTAGTGATAAACACACACCCGCATGTTTGATTCTGAAAACAATTCCATTATCCCTCAATTAATAAGTTCTGCATATTCTTGAATACAAAGTACATAAATATTCGAGTGAATTTCAAGTCTTATTCCAAACCATAAATATATATATTCAAGATCACACATCTAGCTAATTCTAGTGTAAAGTGATGTATGTTTACAAACATATCTTCATACACTATCCCTGATATATTCTATTAATTTATTCTGATGAAATAAATTTCTATAGTGATATAAAATATGTGAGGATATAATTTTTTCTTCAATAATTCTTCAAAATCCTCCCATGTAATGCCTTGTTCAACTTTTTACCAATATAATAAATCCATCCATTGTATTTCTAAATCCTCAAGCATGAGTGTTTCTAATAGGGATTTTAAATCAATTATTGTTTATAGGAAATAGAACATTTTATTCACCCAATTCAGCATTAACTATTTTTCTCATGTTCCAAATCCCCAAGAATGATGGGTGGATTCAATTTCAGATACTAAACTGAGGTATAAACCTATTAAGTTTCATCATTTTAGTTTCCTCTATCCATAACTTAAAAATTAGGAATGATAATTTGGACTAACTCTTTGTTCACCTACAGTATAGGTAAAACCACATTTTAAACAGACTCCTCTCATTAGTCTTTATGATATCTACTGGGTGTTGTTTTCATAAATATAATAAATCATAACATATGCAATATCACTAGAAACTAATGACTTAGAACATTTCATATCACTATAAGGAAAAAATGGTACAAATTCACTTTTTAAAATCCAAACATTATAACCATTATTATAATTTTTCAAAAAAACATAAAATACTAAATAAACAATGAATCCCTAGTGGTAAGTCTATTGATGTATCATATGAAACACTCATCAGACAATCCCATGAAGATGTGGTGAAAACATAACAATAAGTGTCTAAGAACATTAGTGTACCTAGAACACCCTAGTAACTTGAACTTGTGTATAAAAAGTTTAGCTACATATTTTTTATGCTATACATTTCATTTTTTGATGATCATATCTCCTTTATATTATACCAAGAAAACATACAAATTAACCAAGACTAATAACATTTTTAACATCCCACCCTCATCATTGGATTGAGAAGTGATGGGGTATAAATCTCCTTAGGTGACATAACTAGGACACAAAATTCCAGAAATAAATATTAAGGACTTTAGAAGAAATTGTGGTAATATGTAACATCCCAAGTAAGTAAAGAATTATGGATTTTCTTATATTATGTATATTTATGAATTAGATAGTGTTTTACAGGCTTAAAATGAGAATAAATTCAATCTTAAGCATGGAATACTCTAATACTTTTTAAAATATTATTTTACCGCCTTTCGATGGAAAACCCTTTTAAATCAAAATTTTGACAATTTTATAAGTGTTATTTCTCAAAATAAACTTATTCTTTATGATTGGGACATTGAAGTTTACTTTGGATAAATTTTTGGTATTTTTCTAACAATTTTCATTTTTAATGAATAGTGAAAATACTGCATTTTACATCAAAACTGCTTTTTCATCTAATTTAATTACATGGATGGATTATCTTTTTAATTGGTTTTAAAGTGTAAATAGAATATATTTTTACCATTTAATATAATGGTGGTCATTGAAATTAATTTTACTTTGAAATTGGACATAAACAATTGTCAAACTTTTGATGGATATTGTTTCTAAAAAAACCCACTATTTGTTTTGACAATGGGAATTATTTATTAAAATAATTATTGCAATTTCTATATTTATAATATGGTAAAATGGATTCTATATTTTGAATTCTAATTTCCAAATTATGTAATTAAGACTTTTTTTTAGACATTCTAAATAGTAACGACGGTAATTATCTTTAATTATCGTGATTAATTAGTAATCGGGTAGTTAAGGGTAATAAAATAATATCATAATAAAACAAAATGACCCCAAAATGTGTCCCAATGCTACTGGTTGTGTCATGGCCGACCATGGGATGCCTTGTTCCAAACTTAGGGATCCCATGGAATCACTTTTGGGTGATAGTGACACTTTATCATTTATTGTTTTCCAAAAGGAGAATATCACCAAAGTATGTATCACCAAAGTAAAGAAATTTTAATTTTGTCTACCTAAATGATATCTTGGACTATATATAGTCATTGAAAAGCTAAAAATATTTCATAAATAATAGTATTTTTTTATAATTTTTATACATTAAATAAATTAAATTTGTTATGACAGCATGATGATGTAACGATTACCTCATTAATTAATGATTTAAATAAAATGAAAAGATAATGTAAAATCTAAGACTTACACTTGTCCTAATGCTACTGGTTGTGTCATGTCCAACAATGGGATGCCTTTATATAATTATGATTCCATTCCATTAAATTCGAAATAGAAACGAAAGTGGCATTCATGCGTACGTACGGCTTATCGTCTCCATGAACGGTGAATTTCATTTCTTACCTCTAAATGTTATGTAATATTATAAATGCATGTATATACTGGATATATATGATATATATGATATCTACAACATTAATATAATTCTGGATATAATGGATATTTTACCACATGAACTACTTGTAATTATAAGAAGTTTATTTTTGGCTCAAGTACTAAAGATCGACAAAATAACCGTTTTAACTTAAATAATTACATAATATTCATAACATGGTAATAAGTTATATAAAAGGAATAATTAACTTGAAAAAGGTTCTTAATCAAGTATAAATTAACTTTAGTTTATTATTCGAGAGATTAAAGAACGATCGAGTCAAGTCGAACCCGAGGTAAGGGACTTCGTCTCAATCTCCTTTCATTGAGGCATATTTTGTTTTATACACAACCTTATTTTATACAGTGTATAAACCCCTTTTAATTTTAGGTTTATTCAAAAGGAATCTTTTTTATTCAAATTATTTTACTAAACGACCAAAGGGAATGTTTTTGTCGTATGTATGCGGCGACAGTGACTTCTCCGCCGCCGTTACTATTATTTGAGTTTCGGCTTCCTCTACAAGCCATAACTTTTTTTTAAATGAAAAATAAATACCATGTTTTACTTTCCCTTTATTTTGGTATTGAAAATGTTTTTGATAATTTTTTTATTATATCAATTTGTTATTGATATCTTGTGATTGAAATGTGGAAATGTTATGTTTCCTTTATGCATGTTTTATGTGATACGATTATGTTTTGGTTCTTAGGCATTGTTTATGAAGATGGGTGGTTCCATGATAAACTAAGGGCGGGTGAGCCCGATATAGCTCTCTAATTCATTGGGTAATGCGAAGGGTTTAAACATTAAGGTTTCTTCGATGAGATTTAGGGAATATACTGTGATGGATATTCCAAACGTAACCATGAGGGTTACTCCCTACGTAAGAATGTTATGAATGCCTCAAGTTACATTTATGTCTTATGATTTATATTAGTTATTCATAAATCTTCTGATTTCATGAGGTATGTTAACTTGCTTTTGTTTTATGGGTAAAGTATGATTTCATTGATTCTTATATATACATGTACTAATGTTTCCTTTCTGTATTTTTATATCCCGTACTGAGCATTTTATGCTCATCCCAAGTATTTGAAATGTTTTTCATAGGTCAAGGAAAAGGGATATGATATGATGATAGTGTCAAGGAAGTGTCAAGAAAGAATCCATGTTTTATTTTAAATATGTTTCCATTGATGTGAAAAAAGAATACTATTTTTATGTAACCACTTTGTTTAAATGTGGAATGTAATGTATGATTTCTGATCAAATTCTCTAAAACTCTAAACCTGAAAAGATCCTCAATGTGTATCATTAAAATATCTCATGACTAAGTAATGTTTAAGTCTGGGGCCTTATAGTTGGTATCAGAGGCCGGTTTAGATAACTTTAGGAGTTAGAATTCTATTAAATGATTATCCAAAAATATTTTTTTATGGTTAAATTGAAATGATATATCATTTGAAGATTACCATGTTGCTTCATCTAAGACATGTATGTTCGTAATGGTTTTCCGCAGAGGAAATAGGGAAGTAGTGCTAGGAAGGCATACAGAAGGAAATGACCTTCTGAATCAGCATCCTGAGATGGTCGGAATTGAAACTGAATAGTTTGTTGCAGTAATGGGGAAATTGACTCAAGAGATAAATGGTGGTGGTATCCATGCACAAGATCAGCCAAATCAAACACAGAGGAACATGTTAGTGGTGGAAAATTTTATGAGGTAACATCCGCTATCATTCAGAGGATCATCTGACCCTGTTCTAGCTGAAGGGTGGATTAAAGCACTGGAGAATATTTTTGATGTCATGGGGTGTTCAGAAAATAAAAAGGTTAGTCTTGCAATTTTACATTTGTAGGGTGAAGCAAATAAGTGGTGGTCGATGGTTAAAAATATCAGGGACACTGATGAGATATATGCTCTTGACTGGGATGAGTTTCAAAGGTATGTTTCTTGAGAAGTATTTTCCTAAGGCTGTACGACTTAGGATGGAAAAACAATTCTTGGAATTGAGGCAAGAGGATGACTCAGTGGCTGCTTATGAAGAGAGGATCACTCGATTGGCAAGGTATGGTCTAAATTTTATCTGAGACCTTGATAGTAAAATCAATCATTTTTACTCAGGATTAAAGCCAAAATATCGAAGGGATTTAGATTCTCACGAATTCCAAAGTTACAAAAAGATTTTTCAATGTGATGATAAGGTGGAAATGTAGTTTTCCGATGATCAAGTGTTCTATAAAAACCAACAGAAGAAGATACCGAGGTGGCAGGAGAAAGGGAAGAATTCTCCAAAAAGGTCTGATGGTAAGAAAACTAAGTTTCCAGTTTGTGATAAATGTGGTAAAAGGCATGATGGGGAATGTCTTCTGAATTATGGGAAGTGCTACCGATGTGGTATGATGGGACATAAGGCTCGTGGTTGCACTGAATAAGATTAGGGTTATGGTAAGACAAAATTTTATTTACAGTTAGTGAAATGTTTCAAGTGCAATGAGATGGGTCATTATGCAAACAAATGTTTGACAAAGAGCTCAAATGATGGGAAGCAGTCAGACTAAAAGTAGAAAGGTGTGGTGAAATCCTTTGCAACTACTTCAGCAGATGTTGGGCCAGCAAATGAAGTGGTATCAGGTACTTTGTTTGTTTTTTCATATTATGCCAGTGTGTTGTTTGATTCAGGGTCTACACATTCTTTCATCTCTGAAAACTTTTTCTAGTAAATTGGGAATTCCATCTTAAGAAATGACTCCTGAACTTGTGGTAAAAACACCTGGGGGAAACGTTGAGGCAAAAATAATTTATAAGAATTTCCTTATCCTTATCTATGGAAAGAACCTACTTGAAATCCTTATTGTTTTACCTCTAGTAGAGTTTGATGTTATCCTGGGTATAGATTGGCTCTCTGTTTACCATGATAAGATTGATCGTAGAGAAAAAGAAGTTTATTTTCATAAAGACTTTCAATTTGCTTACAAGAATGAACCCTTAATTTTGATAACATATCAAGAGGCTGAGAAACTTATAAAAGATGGAAATGAAGGTTACCTTGCACATATTGTTGAAAACAAAGGAACCATTAAGATTAATTATGTTCCAGTGGTAAATGAGTATCCTGATGTTTTTCCTGATGAGTTTCCTAGAATAATACTAGATCGGAAAGTTGAATTTATTGTTGACTTAGTTCCTGATGCTAAGCCAATTTTAAAACCCCCTTATCGAATGGTGCAAATTTAACTTTTAGAGTTGAAGGAGAAATTGCAAGATTTATTAGATAAAGGTTTCATTCAACCTAGCACATCACCATGGGGTGCTCCTGTCTTATTTGTTAAAAAGAAAGATGGATCTATGATACTTTTCATTGATTATAGAGCCTTGAATAACATCACTGTTAAGAAACAATATATTTTGTCTCGTATCGATGATTTATTTGATCAGCTCCAGGGAGCTCAGTATTTTTCAAATATTGACCTGAGATCGGGGTACCATCAGTTGAAGGTAAAGGAAGCAGATGTTCTGAAGACCGCGTTTCTTACAAGATATGTCCATTATGAATTTTTATTAATGCCTTTTGGGTTGACCAATGTACTTGTTGTATTCATGGTCCTTATGAATAGAATTTTCCATGAGTTCTTGGATAAGTTTGTGGTTGTCTTCATTGATGTTATTTTGGTGTTTTCTAAAAGTAAAGAGGAGAATGAAAGACATTTAAGTGTTATTTTGCAAACCATAAAAGAAAATAAATTTTATGGGAAATTTAGCAAGTGTGAGTTTTGGTTGCAACAAATTTCTTTCCTTGTTCATATTGTTTCTAAATAT
Source organism: Viscum album (assembly GCA_963277665.1). Classification (NCBI taxonomy): domain Eukaryota; kingdom Viridiplantae; phylum Streptophyta; class Magnoliopsida; order Santalales; family Viscaceae; genus Viscum; species Viscum album. The sequence continues at coordinate 1,321,144,513 of OY728142.1, forward strand.
GGAATAACCGTTGAGCCTGCAAAAACAAAGGTTGTTGAAGAATGGACAAGACCCACAAATGTAACTGAGATTCGTAGTTTTCTTGGTTTGGAAGGTTATTACCGAAGGTTTGTTAAAAAAATTTCACGGTTATCTAGTCCAATGACTAAGCTAACTCGGAAGGTGTTAAGTTTATCTGGACAAAAGAATGTGATGATTGTTTTTAGGAATTGAATAGAAGATTGGTGAATGCTCCGGTTTTGGCACTACCTTCCAGGAATGCTGAGTTTTGTTATCTATAGTGATGCTTCATTGAAATGACTTGGTTGAATCATAATGTAGAATGATTAGTTAATTGCTTATTCTCTACGACAGTTGAAAACTCATGAGGTAAATTACCCTACACATGATTTGGAATTAGCTGCTGTTGTTTTCTCTTTAAAAATTTGGAGGCATCATTTGTATGGTGTAAAGTGTGAAATATATAATGATCAGAAAAGTTTAGAGAATATATTCACTCAGAAAGAATTGAACATGCGAAAGAGGAGATGGCTAGAATTAATCAAGGATTATGATTTTACAATTCATTACCATCTGAGAAAATCAAATAAAGTGGTTGATGCTTTGAGTCGAAAAAGTAATGCTTCATTAACAATGTTGTGTTTGGAACGAGATCCTTTGGTTAAGGATTTGATGAAATTTGGCATAGAAGTTGTTGGTGCATGATGTTCTTCTGTTTTGTTTTAGGTATCAGTGAAATCATCTCTATCAGACAGAATTAAGCAAGCACAGAAGCAAGATAGTGAGTTGAAGAAAAAGGTAGAGCTAGTTCAGAAGGGTAAGTTTCCTAAATTCAACATCGATAATGATTGTGTTTTGAGATTTGGGAAGAGATTGTGTGTTCCTTGTGATTCACAGTTGAAGAGAGATTTGTTATGTGAAGCTCATAGTTCTCCGTTTTTAGTTCATCCGGGCAGTACTAAGATATATAGAGATCTTCAGGAGTATTACTTGTGGGATGGAATGAAAAGAGATATTGCTGATTTTACTGTGAAGTGTTTGACTTGAAAATAGGTTAAATCAGAGCAGTAGTTACCGAAAGAGATGCTTCAGCCTTTACCAGTACCATAGTGGAAATGGGAGAATATATCCATGGTCTTCATTGTGGGGTTTCCAAAGACACCTCAAGGTAATAATGCAATCTGGGTTATTGTTGATCGCTTGACTAAATCTGCTCATTTCCTTTCTATATGAGATACTTTTTCTCTAGATCAACTTTCTCATTTGTATCTTAATGAGATAGTCAGGTTACATGGAGTTCCCCTCTCCATTGTATTTCATCGTGATCCCATGTATACTTATAACTTTTGGAAAGGCCTTCAGAAGTCGTTGGGTACTGAATTAAATTTTAGTACAGCTTTTCATCCTCAATCAGATGGCCAGTCAGAATGAACGATTCAGAATTTTGAGGATATGATGCACGCTTGTTCGATGGATTATCAGGGAAGTTGGTACCAACATGTTTCTTTGGTTTAGTTTTCTTATAATAACAGTTTTCATTCCAGTATACAGATGGCACCATTTGAGGCATTATATGGGATCCAATATCGAACTCCATATTTTTGGGATGAAGTAGGTGAAAGGAAGTTGATGGGACCTTAATTGGTAGAAGAGTTGGCAAAAAAAAGTTCAACTGATATAGAGACACATGAGAACAGTTCAGAGCAGGCAGAAAAGTTATGCGGACAACAGGAGGAAGGATCTCTCTTTTGAGGTAGGTGATCATGTTTTCCTCAAAGTATCGCCATAGAAAAGTGTGATGCGATTTGATAAGAAAGGAAAGATGAGTCCAAGGTTAATTGGACCATATGAAATTCTGGAGAGAGTTGGATCAGTTTCATACCGAGTGGCTTTACCTTCGATTTTATCTCAGGTGCACAATGTTTTTCATGTCTCAATGTTAAGGAAGTACATGCCAGATCCATCTCATGTTTTGAGTCCAGAGGTAGTTCAGCTGGAAGAGAATCTATCTTATGAGGATCAACCAGTCCAGATTCTTGACCACATGGAGAAATTATTGCAGAATATGGTGATTCATCAAGTAAAGTTTTTGTGGAAAAACCACATGATTGAAGAGGCAACATTGGAATCTGAAAATGCAATGAGGGATAAATACCCCCACTTATTCGATAAGTAAATAAATTGTGGGGATGCAATTTTCTAAAGGGTGGAAGGATGTAACATCCCAATTAAGTAATGAATTATGTATTATCTTATAGTATGTCTATTTATGAATTAGATAGCGTTTTAGAGGCTTAAAATGAGAATAAATCCAATCTTAAGCATGGAATACTCTAATACTTTTTAAAATATTATTTTACCACCTTTTGATGGAAACCCATTTTTAAATAAAATTATTTACAATTTTATAAGCTCTATTTGTAAAAATAAACTTATTATTTATGATTGGGACATTGAAATTTACTTTGGATAATTTTTTGGTATTTCTCTGACAATGTTCATTTTTTAATGAATAGTGAAAAATACTGCATTTTACATCAAAACTGCTTTTTCATCTAATTTAATTATATGGATTGATTATTTTCTTAATTGGTTTTAAAGTGTAAATAAAATATATTTTTACCATTTAATCTAATGGTGGTCATTATAATTAATATCACTTTGAAATTGGACATAAACAATTGTCAAACTTTTGATAGATATTGTTTCTAAAAAACCCGCTATCTGTTTTGACAACGGGAATTATTTTTTAAATTAATTATTGCAATTTATGTATTTATAATTTGGTAAAATGGATTCCATATTTTTAATTAGAATGTCCAAATTATTTAATTAAGACTCTTTTGTTTTTGTACATTATGAATAGTAACGACGGTAATTATCTTTAATTATCGTGATTAATTAGTAATCGGGTAGTTAAAGGTAATAAAATAATATCATAATAATAAAAAATGATCCCAAAATGTGTCCTAATGCTAATGGTTGTGTCATGTCTGACCATGGGATTCATTTTGTGAAACTTAGGGACCTCATGGAATCACTTTTGGGTGATAGTGACACTTTATCATTTATTGTTTTTAAAAGGAGAATATCACCAAAGTATGTATCACCAAAGTAAAAAAAAATTAATTTTGTCTACATAAATGATATTTTAGACTATAAATATTCATTGGAAATCTAAAAAGATTTCATACATCATAGTATTTTTTTTATAATTTTTAGAAATTAGATAAATTAAATTTTTTATGACACCATGATGATGTAACGATTACCACATTAATTAACGATTTCAATAAAATGAAAAGATAATGTAAAATATAAGACTTACACTTGTCAAATACCTATTGTATGAGTATATTTATAACCCTTATAACCTAATCCTATAAATATATCAATTTGGTACCTTTAAAATTCGAATCTCATTTCAATATAATGTAACATTTCTTGACTTTCCTAGAGTGTCCATCCTCCCTCTTATAAAAGGCTCCCACCTCTACCTCATTTCCCACACCTCTCAAGACTTTGGCTCGGCCAAGCTCTGATCATTTCATCTATCCACATCCCTATCTTCATCCTAGAATCCTTACCTTAGGCAGAAAGATCTTCAAGAAACCCTTTTGGTTCAACCCAAGGGGAGTTACCCGATTTAAAGGTAAATACTTCTCTAATTTTCTTTTGTTTTATTTTGCTTCTACGACCCCCTAAACTCTTTTTATTAATTTATTTTGTAACAACTCCAGTATATTAAATATACTAGTATGTTTTTATAAGAATTATTCGAGCCACACTTACATACACCTACATCTAATGGTTAAAGAGCATACTGTTTCTGTGGATGGAAAATTTCTGCCTCACGAAACGATGATTGTTCAATATTCTTAAAACACCTTAAAAGGTGGCCATTAAGATGTCACTATATTTATATATGATATATAATATTTTTATGTTTTCCTTAAGCTTATTAATTTTTCATTTATGGCATACCTTTATGGTTTCCATTATGGGTAAACGCGATATCTTCATTTTAGGAAGTGCGGACTACCGCCCCCTCAAAGTGATTTGATTCGTTAATTCCATATGTGGGATGTATAAAGGATGGAGTTAATGATATTATATATGATATTATACTGTAATTACAATATACATTTATATCACTATGATTCCATTCCATTAAATACGAAATAGAAATGAAAGTAGCATTCATGCGTACATACGGCTTACCGTCTCCATGAACGGTGAATTTCATTTATTACCTCTAAATGTTATGTAATATTATAAATGCATTTATATACTAGATATATATGATATATATGATATCTAAATCATGAATATAATTCTTGATATAATGGATATTTTACCACATGAACTACTTGTAATTATAAGAAGTTTATTTTTGGCTCAAGTACCAAAGATCGACAAAACGGCCGTTTTAACATAAATATTTACATAATGTTCATAACATGGTAATAAGTGATATAAAAGGAATAATTAACTTGAAAAAGGTTCTTAAGAAATTAGAAATTAACATTAGTTTATTATTCAGGAGATTAAAGAACGGTCGAGTCAAGTCGGACTCGAGGTAAGGGACTTCGTCTCAATCTCCTTTCATTGAGGCATATTTTGTTTTATACACAACCTTCTTTTATACGGTGTATAAACCCCTTTAACTTTTACGTTTATTCAAAAGGAACATTTTTTATACGAATCGTTTCACTAAATGACAAAAGTGAATGTTTTTGTCATACGTATGAGGCGACAGTGACTTCTCCACCACCATGACCATTATTTGAGTTTCGGCTTCCTCTACAAGCCATAACTTTTTTTTAAAATGAAAAATAAATTCCATGTTTTATGTTTCCTTTATTTTGTTACTGAAAAAGGTTTTGATAATGTTTTTAGTATATCAATGTGTTATTGATATCTTTTGATTGAAATGTGGAAATGTTATGTTTCATTTATGCATGTTTTATGTGGTACGATTATGTTATGGTTCTTGGGCATTGTTTATGAAGACTGGTGGTTCCGTTATAAACTAAGGTCGGGTGAGCCCGATATAGCTCTACAATGCATTGGGTAACGTGATGGGGTTAAACGTTAAGGTTTCTCCAAAGATAGTTTGGTAATATACTATGATGGGTATTCCAAACGTAACCATGAGGGTTACTCCATACCTAAGAATGTTATGAATTCCTAAAGTTACCTTTATGTCTTATGATTTCTATGATTTATTCATAAATCTTATGATTTCATGATGTATGTTAATGTGCTTGTGTTTTATGAGTAAAGTATGATTTCATGGATTCTTATGTATATATGTATTAATGTTTCCTTTCCGTATTTTGATATCCCTTACTGATCTTTTTATTCTCATCCCAAGTTTTTGAAATGTTTTTCACAGGTCAAGGAAAAGGTATATGATATGATGATAGTTTCAAGGAAGTTTCAAGAAATAATCAATGTTTTATTTTAAATATGTTTCCATTGATGGGAAAAAATAATACTATCTTTTATGTAACCACTTTGTTTAAATTTGGAATGTAATGCATGATTTATGATCTAATTCTCTAAAACTCTAATCCTGAAAAGATCCTCAATGTGTATCATTGAAATATCTCAAGACTAATTAATGTTTAAGGCTGGGGAATTATATAGTATTTTTCCTTTATAATTAAAATAGCTCGCATTACAAAATATTGCATCCACCCAACTAAATGAACCATGAGTAAACATTTCACCTGAGGATATAACTGAAAGTAAGCGAAAATATCAAAGTACCAATGGAAACAAACAAAAAATAACCAAGAGAAGATTAAATAAAAAATGAGACATTAAAAGGTGGCATCCTCCCAAGACACTCCAACACTAGCTACAATCTCTAATTCCACATAACATGTTGAAGTAATCATAGTACATCACTATATAAATATGAAACATTTCCATTGAATGTATCCCAATATATAGAATTTGTAGACATAACAAATTTCCCAATCATGTGGTGATTATATACTCATTAGGATTCCCCCAAAGACTTCCCAACTCACTCCACTATGATAATAACTAGTTATCACATTTATATAAATATATTTAGAGAAAACATTTTAAGAAGTTTAAATCAAAACCATAAGAAGGTCCATGGAAGAAAACTAATGAATTCCTTATACCATTTATACTAATTTGGTATAAGAATTATTTTTCTTCCACATAGACACCCACACAAAAACATTCATCCCAAGTGAAATTTATATACTAAGTAGTTTTCTCTCATCAATCCACCAAATTATTGTAAGGCATCTAATATCTAGATTCCCCAATGGATCACAACCCTTCCTTAGGTTCACATCCTCAAAAAAATCACGCCAACCCAGTATACCAAATTCCATTCAAAATTCTATTTTACATAAAAAAAGTATTTCTTGGAAACAAATTTCCTCATAAACCTTGCATGAATTGAAACAATTCCATTATTTTAAAACTATAATTTTAAAATTATAAAAAATGATGGTTTTCCAAAATCCATACAGTTCCAAAATCTCAATGACATAAAAAAATAGTTTTTATGTCAATAATAACATAAAGTTAAAAAAATACCAGAATAAAATTTAATCAAAACTAATACTCCATGTTTTTGAAAAATGGAAATGATATTGAATCCATGTAACTCTCAATGGATGGTGAAAATGAAGAATATTACTTAGATATTCTAGAGTTTTCATTGGATCTTCTTACCATCAATAGATCTATAAAGTTATATTAAACATTTAAACAATGAATATAGGTCAATCCATGGATAACTAGATCTAATAACTTGGGTGAGATAAAACAAGGGTATTTAAGGAGAGAGAGAGATAGAATGATGAATTATTAATGAATGTGTATATCCAATGCACTTTGATTTGAAAAAAGTTATCTCCTTATTAAAATGAATTCATAAATGAACCTAGAGAGGAAGAGGAATTTGAGACCCTATAACAAAAATATGACTAATGTGGGTTTTAGGGACTTAATCCCAATTAAAATATAAAATAGGATAGTCTTATAATAATTAACTATAGAACATCCTACCTCAGCTATGTCAGAGTTACCCCATACAGACTGAATGGCCCGAAGGCCTTCTCTTTTTATTGATTTTCTGATAACCCCCTTTCGAGGGATGAGGGGGAACCCTTAAAAGTCCATTAGTCTTAGTAATTACATTTCATGTAGGCTTGGATACATTACATGACCCATAGGTCTTAAGGGAATCATACAAACTATGCCACTTGAAACTACTCCCCCCCAGCATCTGCATCGTGATTAGCTCCCCACCTTTGCAAGATTGTTCGTATAGCATGTCCATGTGCAGATGTACATAGGCATGGTACCAATGGAAAATTTCATACCCTCTCATTCTTCCTAAGTCCGTTTAGCCCTGCTCTAGTGAATGCTCCCTACTCTTTCTTACTCTGGAGTGGTTCCTTGTAGAATCTGTATGTGCAACTGCAAATTAGTTGTCCCTGAAGGCTTTGAGGTGGCATGAAGGCCATGAGGTGGCTCGAAAGCCTTAATAACCTGAAGTCCTGGGTATCCCGAAGGACTAAAGGACTCCAAGACCAAACCAATGGCACAATGTGAATAGTTATGGATGCTATAGTACCAAACAGTAACTGCTATAGTGCTGCTACTATGCCCTAAAATTATGTCTCCACCTGGTTTTGAACCTGGGTCTTGTGGATGCACTAAGAGATACCACACCATTTGGGATGAGGCTCATGTGAAGAGTCACCCTATACTATGGTGTAGCCTCTATAGTCAAACCAAATCTAAGAACTACAACACTTTCCATGGAAAATATGATATTATTCAATAGAGGGGATAGAGCACATATAATACCAACACACCATAGAACTCCAATGCTAAAAGGAACCATACTATATAGCCTACCCCTTATGCCACATGGGAGATTAAATTAGAAGAACTACCAAATTTTACTCCCTCTAAGAACTATGGGAAAACACTCCCCACCATGCAATAACACCATACTTCCCTACAGCACAGCCATTCTTCATGGTGCAACCCTTCCAAAATTGGTAGTGGCTTTAAATATCCTTCTCCATGGATCCAATGTTGTAATAGATCCCTCCATAGTGAAGAAACTAAAGTATTATGTAATATCTCATGTACCACAATATAGTATTCTAAAAAAAGGTACAACCCCTTCCAAAACACCTCCAAAACCAACAAGAAACTCTTGATACCTAACCCAATCATTATAATAGATCAATATACATATAATAGGGGTAAAGTGCCCAAAACTAGAGGTGTTATAAATTCTAAAGGGATTTCTCTATGATTATATTTCCTTGGATAATAATAACTCATAATGTAGTGATTGTTTGATATAGTATTGAATTGAAGGTATCATTTGATGAGACAAAATAAATATTTGAAATAACCCATGATTCAATTATTAATTATAATGGAGTTGGATATGTTGTATTTTTTGATTCATTGATCAAGGTATTGGTTTATTTTCATATTAAAGGTGGACACGAGGTATCATAATATCCAAGAAAACATAACACGTATTATAGGAATTACCTTACCCATGAAATCACATTATCATGGATCATGCATGCCTTAAATTATAAGTGATTCTATCTTTTCATTATTAATTTTACATTTAATACAGTTACCAAGAGTTTTATAAATAATTTTTCATAAATGTAATTAAACCATTGGAAAGATGGATGAAATATCATCAATTGTATGACTTCAATGGAACATATAAATTTATAAATGGAAACATGGTTTTCAAAGCACATAGCATGATCTTTCCATGTAAATCATTGAAATGGTCTTGTAAACAAAGGGAAATCATGTAGCTCTTGGAAAAAAATGATCTTTCATGTTAAAGAAGTTAAGGAATTTGTATTTTGTTTACATTTCATATTACACCTTCACTAATTAATCATAATCACTAAATATATAATTTTTATGCTAGCGGCTACTGTATGTGTTGATTTTTAGATTACTAGGACACCATTGATAATTTTTACCAATTATATGATTTAATTATATGTTTAAGGGGTCATTTTTTATACCAATTTTTCTTTAGGGGGACTTTTATAATTGATTTTTAACATTCGCAATGGTATGTTTATATAGTATCTTCCCAAAATTATTTTATCATGAAACATAAACATAAGTGGAAAATTAATTCATGGCACTTCACGGATTATATATCATAAGGTTTTAAATATTTTTAACTGAAAAAATAGCACAAAAATACTACTAGGATGAGTTACCCCATTCAAATTACCAAAAATAATATGGATATGAATTCAATATAAATATTTATTTGATTACATCATACCCTGTTGTAAAAAAATCAATCTTATTGATTACTCATATGCTTAAAAAAGAATTTATTTTATTCAATTAAATAATAGAAAAATATTTGTGGACTGTATGAAGATATATATTATTGAGATTGTCAAATATCACAAGATTCATATTATGTTCATCACTAACAGAGATTCTTGAAAAACTTATTAATTTTGGAAAGTCCATAGAAAGGTTATGGATCATTAGTGAATCTTAGCATGATATTTCATCCATTAATGGATGGATAAATAATGATTGATAACCAAATATTGCAATACATTATTAGTTCTTGTATAATTGATTTTAGTGCATCATGAGATAATAATATAATATTTATTTTATTTTATTATAAAAAACAATCAATAATTGATAACAATAATATTCATTAATTCATTTTATGTTCTTCTTCGAAGGATTCCACTTACATAGTAATGGCATATGAAAAATTCAAATAATACAAATTTTATTTCATTAATAAACAGTTTAATATTAAATCATTCATAATTAAATATTGATGGTGTGGATTCATTATAAATCCTGTGTTGATCAGCAATATAGGCTTTTGGAATTCATTATGGGGAAAGAGGTATTCTTGAGAGTCCCTCCATGACTAGTACACTAGAGGTAAGTGATGTAGGGTAAATACATGCCTCGATATGTTGACCCATTTGAAATTATAGAATAACTCGCAAAATTGGAAGAAAATATATCTCTTATGCTTTAATTAATGTTAATTTATGATTCCTTATTGATATACTAGTTATAGGAGTTGCACATAGACGCATCACATAGAGAAGAATAAGAAAGGTTGGGTTTAGAGCTCAAAGTTTTGATCAATGATAATCCTATCCATTTTATTGTATATTGAGATATTTTGTTACAAATAAAACATATTCCCATCATTCATCTATTATGTTAGTATGTAAGGGAAACACAGATGCCATTTATGGAAGAATTTCTCATGAGGGTGTAATAACCTCAAGACTTTAAAGTCAATCATCATCATAGATACCTTATGGGGGAAGAATATGATATGTGGATGAGATTTTGGACACTCATAATGTCATTTTAATGTATGTTATTGGTTATTTATTTGTTTCAAAAATTATTTTGGTTTTCGGAGTAGAATATTGTAATTTTTCTGTGAATTTATAAACTATAAAATTAAGCTGCATGATTTTCCTACCAGTTCATGGGGACCACACATGGTTAATTTATTTATGAAACCAAACCATTAAACCCATTAAAAAATAAATATCCTATTTTGAAAAACTTGATTTACTTATTAGGGATTTAATTTCTACATAAACATTTCTATAGAACACCATTTATTTTCTACCCTGACTTGTCATTTTCTCTATACTTCCAACATGGTGAATATTCTTATTATTATTTTACCTCTCTAGGTATGCATGTCTTGATGCTATTCTTCTATAATACTTATCTGTATTCTTTTAATTTTCCCCATTATCAAATCCATGGAAACATAAGGATGTTCTTTAATGAATTCAGAATAAGTGGTTTTCATTTTTCATGATTTTATTTAGCTATTATAGTCATTATCTCATTGATATTAGAGAAAAACCCCTCAATTATTATTGGATTAAATGCATTCCAATAAGTTTTTTTTATTTTAATTCCTTTATTTCTTAACCCTAGATTAATTGATATTTTTATGTGATGTTTGAATGATAATAAATCAATAAAATCCATCTTTGAGATTTTTTCTCAAGTATATTTTTTATAATTCATTGTTTTTTATGTTCGTAGTGAATAGACTATATATAATGTGTAAAATTTTATAAAATATTTCCTATAATATTTTTATGTAAATGTGATATTGGTATTACAAAAAAAAATAGTTGTATTTATAAGGGATAATTTAATGTGATTTATAAGTAATTTTTCATGTGTTTCAATAAAATATTTTCACTATTAAAGGTTTATTTGGATAATTTGAAGTTATTTAGATGAATTTAAACTCTTTTGGTATAATTTCTTCTATAAAATGAAAATTTTAAACATATTCCCTTATTTTATTAATATATTATCGAAAATGAAGATGGGGTAATTTTATGATTTTTGATTTGGTGATTTAAATCATATTTATTAAAGATGACATTATGTTCATCCTGGGGAATATACGATGTGTTCTAATAACAATTATACTTTAACGTGATATTATGTATTTCCTAAAAATTTCCTTTAGTTTAGATTATTGACTTTTTTTTATAGACAAGTATAATATCATTCCCATGTTATTTCCATTATGTTTATCTCATTGGTTCAGATAATTCATTAACAAGTAAATTTACAACTAATTTATAATGTTTCAATGGATTGTGACCTACATATAGATTGTATGAAATTGAATATTAAGATTCATGATTTTCTTGCATCAATTCTAAACTAAGTCCCAGGATTCTTATATATAAATGTCGTTATAAGATTTTTTTTATTCTCATTATCTAATTTAAAAAAAAATATCCAAATTACTTTTTGTTTTATATATAATATTATATAAAATAATTATTATATTTTTTAAACATGCATGAAATGTTTTATTTTTCAAAGGATCAACATAGAGACTGTGGTGAAATACTATTGGGATTTCTTGGTCAAACTACATATACACTTTAAGTGTGTTTTTTGATTTGGGATTATCTAATACCATATGAGGGGAAAACATCTATGAGGTGATGAATACATGATTTTTTTTCCAGAGTTTGTAGGGGGTGATAAGGTATGTGATTCTCTACGGTTATATAGGGATAGAAAGTCAAAATTAACATTTTTATTAGATTTTTTATTACACTTTAGTTATTATTTTTATTTTCATGTACTTAAACCTATCTGCTTTATATCACATATTTCCCTTAAATTTAGTCACAATTTTTAGATGAATTTATAAATTTTTTATTTTGAAAAGGTTTTAGATCATCGTTTATATTAGTATTTATGTTGTTATTTAATTTTGATATTGAGTTAATGATTCATGTTATCTCATGTATTATTATGAATTATATTAAAAAATGATTTAGTATTTCTAAAAAACTAGCAAATGGATATGACAGGTGGTTTTTTAGTTATAATAGATTTTTTTTTATTTCTTGATTAATTAGGAAAATTAATTCCCAATTTATAAAGATATATTCTTTAATGTTTATTTCCAACCCATAGTTATTAGTAATGTTCTTTAGGACTCATGGTACACCACTTCTTTTATATGTATTAGTTATCCTATTATGGTTCCTAAAAAGGTGAAAGGATTTATGTGGATAATACATAATGGTGTTTAATTTCATATATATCCATTCATTAATTATAGATTATATAACACAAAAATTATTCTTTAAAATTATTATAAATATTAAAGAGTTTATAACTAATAATGAATTGATGGATGGATCAGGATGTATGGTATTTGAGTGAGGAATAAGTTGGTTACTACATTGAGGTTGCGAATGCAATGGAATACATCAAAGAAAAATTAGATATGAATAAATGGATTTTTATTTTATTTCATTTTATTTCTCTAATAAGAGATAAACTATAATGAAAAAAAAAGATATGTTGTAAAGAATATTATATAATGTGTTTAATAGACATAATTTATGATTAATCCACATCGATATTATGATTATAAAAGAAAATAGAAACATTATTTTATCTGTAATTAAAAGGTTGTATTCATGTTTTTTATGGAAATATTATGGAATGGTTTTCCCCCACCCAATAAAGGCATATTTCACTAAATAAAATCTAATTTTTAAAATAATGATCCAAGACCAAAGAATAAAATATATGATATGGCTATAATAGCTTTTTGTTAAATATAAGAACAATGGAAATAAATTTTATTTTCATTACACAATGTGTTGTGGTGTTATAGAAATATATTTTATTAATATATTATGAAATAAGAAAGTTTTATTATGAATTCACATGTCAAATTTTAATGTGTAACTAATAAATCAATATATCAGTATAATTTAAAATGAAAGTTATGTTATATACCAAAAGATTTTATTAGGTATTAACAAATATATATCTTAATTGTAACATCCCATGTAATTATATAATAAATTATTTTAATCATGGTTATATTAATTATAAATATATGAATTAATTTTTAATTCTTTTAAATAGTTTTATTGAACTTGTTTAATATATGATTTTATTTAATAGTTTAGTTTTAAAAATATAGAATATGAATTTGGAAAAATGAATTTATATTTTTAATTCATCATTTAAAAATTATAAAAGGACATGTTTTTGATAATATTCTGAAAAAATGGATTTGTTTAGAATAATGAAAAATAATGATTCTTATTGAAAATGGTATTTTATTATAATGTAACTAAAAAGTAACAATTTTTTATAAATTTGCTTAAAATTTTATTAAGTTCATTTTAATTTAGAATAATAAATTTTTTAATTTATTTTATACTTTAATTTTTTATAAAAACATTTTATATCTGGAAAGGTAATTTTTCCAAAAAAAACTATTTTTTTGAATCATTCTACCAGTTTAATATTAAATTTGAATTTGTACCTTTTATGATTTTAATTTTTAAAAATAGAACCTATTTTTTGAAACAATGGTTAATAATTTAGTAAATAGGACCATTTTATATGTGGACAATTTGAATATTATCCTTATTAAATTTTATTACCATGATAAAGAGTAAATTGGGTAAATACGGTTAAAATTAAATGATTATAATAATATAATTACCTAAAAACATTAATAAATATTATTGTATTAGTATATTTTGAACATAATTATCCAAGGGTAAAATTCATGACCTTTTCAAGCCACTTGGATGATATTATAACCTTTATTGTATTTTATTATATGAAATGGCAAACATGTCACACTCTTGTTTTTAATAACTCTGTTGGGAAAAAATCCCTCAAGGAAACATTGCCAAATTTTTGGGTTGACTATGTTTGTTGAAAAAGAATGTTTCCATGGTGAATTTTCAAGTTCCAGAGATGTTGTTGACAATCCATGTTGACAAAGAACCATGACAAATGAATGGACGATCTGGAGGTGGTATAAAATAATAGATACAAGGTGGAGTCCTTTTCCAGTGTTTTCTAAATTTTTGGGGTCCAAAATTTGGAGTTTGGTGAGCATCGCGAAAATTGGATTTCCTTCAAGATATAATTTAAATATGGAAAATTCATGAATTTCACGAAGATATACTTCATGGTTTGGATTTTTCAAAGACCAAAAGAATGTTGACGGTGATTCTTCATGATTACAATGAGCTTCGTGAACGGTAAAGTCAAGGAGCATTGTAGTGGAAAAGGGCTTGTGAGTGGAGCATCGCAGCGAAGGCGCGAAGGAATTGACGGGATGCTCCATGATTACGATGAGCTTCGCAATCGGAAAATTTCCATGGTGCTTCGTGATATTGTGGGAATTCTGGCATAACTTCAGAGCCTTAGGATTTGTGATGACATATCTTTGACTTCACGCGGAAGGTTAGAGGGTCGGTGGAATTTACTATAAATATGCCTCAACCCCCTCGATAGAAGCAGAGAGAGTTTTCAGAAAAAATATTTGGTACTCGATTCACAATGGTAGTTCGTGAAGGTAGTGTTCTTCGTGAAAGGAAAGAGCTTCAAGGCAGCTATTCTAGCTTTGTGAAAGTTGCGAGCTCTGTATTGGCTCAGTGAGATTCACGAGGGAACTCGCTCTACGATGACTTGATCTTCACGAGAGTGATTTGTGAAAAGGTAGGAGCTTCGCGAAGGCTTCATTGAGCTTCATGAAATTGGGCGCTTTTCAATGTAGGGGAATTTGCAAAGGTACTTCCCAAAGGTTATTTCTCAGTGTTCAGGGGAAAAGGGGTATTAATCTTTGGATGAAATTTGGACATCAATAGAGCATCTACATAAAGTGGAGGATGCATTCATTAGTGGTAATGAAGGGACCTATAGGTCTATAAACTATGAGTGGATCTTTTGAAGAAGCAGTGAGCTCACTTCAGTTGAGAGAGCAGTGAGTTCTCAAATTTTGAGTGGTTGTAAACCACGAGGGATAGTGATTCCGCTTCGAACTTTTAAATAGCAGTGCACTTATAGTGTAATTGGTACATCAGCACATTGTCGGTGTATGCTCCTTGGATGTAGCCCAGTGAGGGTGAAGCAAGTAAAAATCATTGTCTCATGTGTATAATTTAAGGTTTGTTCATACTTTGCATTGGGAAGGAGAGAGAAGAGGGTTTTTTCTAACATCAAAATAAGATCAAAAGGGGAAGTCGTTTTAATCTGTCATACCCTGATTCACCCCCCCCCCCCCCCCCTCACAGTATCTAGCCTAGTGGACCTAACAAAGTGTAATATTTTCAATACGGTGTTACGCAAAGGACATGATTGACTATAAGTATTATTTTTAATTTAAAATATTTATATTCATTAAGATGATTTTTTAATCTTTAGAGATTTTAAAATTACCTTAAATGCTTACAAAATTATAACATGGAAATTTATTAATTAATTGGAAAATGAAATAAATGATATTAAAATTATTAAAATAAATATAATTTTATAAAAATAATATGACCAATGAATTATTTAAAATAACACCACATTTTAGTGATGTATTAAAATAATTGGTTATAATTATAAGTTTTATCTTCATATTATTACTGTCAATGTCGTGAATATTTCTAAAAAATCACATTATTAATATTTTTTAGTGAATAAAATTTTATTAAATGATATAAATTTACTAAAATATTAACATAGTAAAATTTACTAGTATTAGGTTTGAAATATCAACCATGGACCATTTAGGGGACTTTGTCATTTTATGGTAAATATATTTACCCTCAATGAGTAAAATTCAATAATGCCATTGTAAGAGTTACAATCGTCAAATAGTGGTTAAAATAAGATATGTGAATAAAAATAGTCAAAACATTCCAAATATTTATTTTATTATGTTATATCAACAAAAATTCTTCTTATATTTTAAATAACTCAACTTGGAGCAATTTGGATTACTAAAAGTAATTTATATTAATTTAACTTTTTTTAAAATGCCAAGGGTTTCCCTCCCCTCTCTTATAAAAAGACTCATCTTCTTCACATTTATTAAAACTCAAAAACCCATTTGGTTCATAAAATAATTTCCCAAATACCTTTATAGAATAACTATTCTATTTATTAAATCTTTATTTTATACCAAACACCAAATATAGTGGTCTTAAGGTGTTAATTAAAGTAGTTTGTCTGAATAGGAGGTATTGTTTTTAATCTACTCTTTTTATTTTATTTCTTCTTCCACCTCCAAAAAATATTTTTATATCATGGTAAAAATTTAAAATAATTATTCTACATATACAAATATGATATCATGTTAATATAATAACCTACATTCATCTCATCTTCCATAAATTGGAAACAAATACATTATCTGTGTGTACAGTGGACTACCACCCTACAAAACAATATAATTAAATTTCCATCACCATCTAAAAATATTTATTATAATTATATATTTATAATTTATGTATGATATTAATGAAATATTTATCATTCATAAAATAAAATATATCATTTAACTTTTAACATTTATATGAATAGAAAAATGATAATGTCATTTGTGTGTACGTGGGGACTACCACCTCCACGAAGTGATGTGATTCATTTTTCATAACCACATCCCATTAATGAAAAATATAACTGTTTTTAAATAATTAATATTGTATTTAATATATTATTATAATTACATAAAGATAATATGACACTTACCATTTTCTATAATGGTCATTGAAAAATGAAAATTATACTATTTCATACGTATAGCCTACCATCTCCATGATTTTAACATGGTCAATATTTCATAACCATATTTAATTAAAGGATTTAAAAGTAAAATTGATATATATAAAATAAAATTATTTCATGACTATTATTTTGGTGATTATAGAGTAGTGATCACTTTGACAATAATCATCTTACCAAAACTTTATTGGATTTATGAAATGAATATTGTCAAAACTTATGATGGAAATTTAATTAATTAAGTAATTAAATATAAAATTGTAAGAGATAAAATAAATAGATTAAAAACATGAAAATGTTTATTAATAAAAAAATAATTATCCCATGTTTATTATTCATGGATATACAAAACATATGTGATATGTCAGACTCAATCTAATGGGCTTTCATTTCAAAAATTCTTATGTAAAAATCATCTTTCTTTTTTTAAGTAAAAAAAGTATTGTTTTCCGCTTCTATGGAATGAGAATATATTTCCAAAATCATGACGAATTAATGGTTTAAATATTCCATTACAAGTTTATATGCTTATTTTATATTAAGAAGTTTTCCTTTATATGTATGAAGTTTTTTAAAATAATTTATTTTAAATGGGATTGATATTTTCCTAAAGTAATGTTTTTATGATGTAATATTTCTAGTTTTTTATAATATTATGGTTCTTGGGAATTATTAATAATGATGGGTGGTCCCTTTGTAAACCAATAACAGGTGGTATTAGGATAGATCATGTATTGGTAGAAACGTTTTTAAAAAATGATGGGTGGTTTCATGATAAACCATGGACAGGTGGTTATGTTATAACCTCTGATGATTTGGGTAATCTAGAGATAGATGTTTACCATATTGGTTATTCCATTTGTAAGAGTGATATAGGAAAATGATTTCCAATATTTCCTATATAACTTTTAAATTCTTTTAAATTATAATTCATGGAAATATTTTGATTTTAAAATGTTGAGGTTATGATTTTTTTTAAAATAGGTGACTCTATTTTCTAAGTTAAAGGTATGTTTTTAAGAAATATTTTTTTGGTTTTACACTAGACTATAAGTTTTCATTATTTTGTGTCCCAAAATTATATTTTTGTTCTCTTACCATGTTTATAAAAAAAATTCCACTATTTTTAAGGAATATTTGGGACAAGTATGAGGTCAAGATGAAAATTATTGAGATTTATAATGAAAAGAAACCATATTTTTATTTGTAATTATTTCATTTGGGAAAATATGGTTTCTTAGTATAAGTGTCAACCTGTAATGTATGGGTTTATTGTGTTATAATTTTTCATAATTCTATAAAACATTAAACCAAAAAAATCATTTGGGTTGTAAGAATGTGAATTATTGTTCAAAGGTATAAGAATATGTAATGATTAAGGTTGTTTATTTATAGTTGGTATTAGAGGAAGGTTTAGATAACATTAGAGGATAGAATAAAATTAATAGAATACCCTTAATAGATTTTTATTTATGGTGAAGTTGAAATAAAATAATATTGAGAATTAATATGTTTCTTCATATAAACTATGTTTTTTTAGAATGTTTTTCTGTAGAGGGGATAGGGGATAGGGTAATATAAGTATGAAGAAAAAAATAAGATTATATCCTCTCAAATTAGCAACCTAGAATGATTGGAATTGGAACATAACAGAATGTAGTAGTAATGGGTAAGTTAACATTGGATATAAATGGTGGTGGAAACCATGATTAGGAGAATCTTCATACTCCTCAAAGAAACATGATTATAGTGGAAGATTTTATGGGAAAATATCCACCTTCTTTTAGTGGAACCTCAGATCTAGTGATAGCTAAAGGATGGATCAATGTTCTAGAAAATATATTTAATGTCATGGGGTGTTAACAATGTCAAAAGGTAAAACTACCCATTTAATATTTTGATGGTGAAGCTCATATATAGTAGTATCTGGATAATCATAAAAGAGAGAAATATGATATTGATTCCATGGAATGGGATTCTTTTAATAATCATTTTATGAAAAAATAATTTTCTAAGAATATTTGTGTGAGAATAGAAAATAAATTTTTGGAACTAAGGCAGAAAGATAAATATTAAGTAGTTGCATAAGAATATAATTGTCAAAGAATGTCTAGGTATGTAATTTATATTATTTCATAAATTCATAGTAAAATTAACATATTTTGTTTTGGTTTAAATCCAATTTTATAGAGAGAATTAAATTTTGAGAAATTTAAATCTAGGAGAAACTTGTTCGTTGTGAGAAAAAAGTTAATAGAGAGTTTTCTAAGACATATTTAACTCAAGATGATAAGTGAAATAAGTAGTTAAGTTAGTATGCGTTAGGGAGGAAATCATTAATTAATTGTGTGGTAAGAAAATAAAATTTCCATCTTAAGATAAGTGTGGTAAAAATAACCATGGGAACGTATCATGAAATCAAGTAAAATATTTTGATGTGCAATGTTTGGTCACATGGATCCTGAATACAAGGAAAATGTGTAGAAAAATAATGAAAAGATGATTGTAAGATGCATCAATTTTAATGAGTTGGGGAATTAAAATAACATATTCTTAATTCCTTTAACACATGATAGAAATCATCAAGATCGATAAAACAAATGTGCATCATTTTTTTTTCTACCCTAAGATTAATGTTGGACCATAAAATTAATTGTTCATAGGTATTTTACTCATGTATTCAAATTTTTATAATACCCTTCATGACTCTAGATCTTTCAATCATTAGTTTATGTGAAATTTACATGTAAATTTAAAATATCACCTAATAAATGTATGATATATCTTTTAGTGAAAACTCTATGTGGAAGAATTAATGAAAAGAAGATTTATAGAAATCATTTTATTGCTATAAGTGTAATGATCTTTACTCTAAATATTTTTCAAATTCTCCTAGTAGATTTCGATATTATTATGGGTACGCATTGGATTTTAGTATATCATGACAAAATAGATTGAAAATACTAGAAATATTTATTCAATGATTTCATACCCTTGACAAACTACCAAAAATTGAGAAATTTATTTCAGATAGTAGTGAAGGTTACCTAACTCAGGTTTTTGAAAATAATGAAATGATTCACATTAGATACATTCAAGTAGTTAATGAATATATGGGTGTATTAATTGCTGAATTTACTAGTGGTATTCTGGATTTATATAATGAGTTTATTGTTGAATTAGTCAATGGTTCATAACCTTTATAAAAAACCCCTTTTAGAATGGCTCAATGAGAAATTTTGGAAATGAAAAAATAATTATAGGAGTTTCTAGATAATGATTTTATTCATCCTAAATCTTCACCATAAGGTTATCTTGAATTATTTTTTAAAAATAATGATGTTTCTATGAGGATTTTTAATGATTACATAGCTTTTAATAACATCACTATTATGAACAATTACTTATTTCCATATATCAATGATTTGTTTGATATGATACATGGAGCACAATACATTTTTGAGAATGATATCAATTTGGGGTACCATTAATAGAAGGAGTGGGAGGAATATATTATTAAGTCTTCCTTCTATATTAGTAATGGGAACTTTGAGTTTTTTCTTATTTATTTTGGGTGTTTTAATGCACTAACTATATTTTTTGATTTAATGAATAGAGTTTTCCAAGAGTTCTGGGATATGTTTGTGGATTTTTTTATTGATTATATACTATTATACTCTAAAATTCAAGAGGAATATGAAATAATCCCAAGTCTTGTTTTTCAAGCACTAAAAGTAGATAAAACTCTATAGAAAATTTACTATGTATGAATTTTAGTTACAAAATATTTATTTCCATGATAATATTGTTTATAAATTTGGAATTAATACTCACACTATTAAAACAAAATTTGTTTAATAATGTACAAGACCAATAAATTTCATAGATATTCATTGTTTTCTTTGATTTTTGGGTCACTATGGATAGTTTTTTGTGTACTTTTCTCAGTTTTCTAGCACACTGACTATGAAAAAATGGATGGTATTTAAATTTCTCTATAAAAAATAATGTGATTATTATGGTCAGAAACACAAAATAATATTCTTTAATGCTCTGGTTTTTGAATTTCAATCCATAAATAGTTATTTTACAATCCAATGTAATGCTTAATTAAAAGGACTGGGTTGTGACCAGATGAAAAATGACCATGTAATTACTTAATCTTCAATAAAATTAAAACCACATGAGAAAAATTATCCTACACATGATCTGGAATTAGCTATTGTGTTTTTTTTTTGAAAATTTAGAGGAATAATTTATATAGAGGAATGTGTGAACTATAAACTGATCAAAAAAAATATTGATGTATATATTCACCAAAAAAGAGTTGAACATGAGGAAGATAACATGGATGGAACTGATTAAGGATTATGATTTCACAATCCATTACCACCCTGGAAAGAAAAGCAATGTAGATTATGGATTCAGTCAAAAAAATGATTCTATATTAACCATGAAACATTTTATAACATGAATCTTTTTTAAGGAATTGATTAATTTTGGCCAATATGTTCTGGATGCATGAACTTCCTCTACATTGTATTATATGTTAGTGTAATTGTCTCTATTAGATAAAATTAAGTATACTCAGAACTAAGACCATGAGTTATAGAAAATATACAATTGGTAAAGAAGGGTAAGTTTCCAAAATTTAATAATGATAAATAAATTCTTTTTTACATTTGGAAAATATTTTGTGTGACTTTTGATTCCCAACTGAAGAGGGAGTTATTAGATAAATCTCATATTTACCCATTTTTTTGGTCATCAAGAAGCATTAATATTTAAAAAGACATTCAAGATTATTACTGGTGGAAAAGAATGAAATGAGATATTTATATACTTATAAATAAATTGTTTACATTTCAATAGGTTAAAGTAGAATGAAAACTACATAAGGGTGTTCTTCATCCTTTTCTTGTGCCATGGTGGAAATGTGAAAATATATACATGGATTTCATGGTGGGAACTAAATAATTCTCAAGGTAATAATACAATTTGGATTATTGTTGATCGACAAACTCAATCTACAAATATTATTCCCATTCACGATACTCTATGATTAGATAAACATTCCTGATTTTATCATACGAAAATAGTCATGTTACATGGATTTCCTCTCCCAAGTATATTTGATCGTGATCTTAGGATTACTTATAATTTTAAGAGAGGCCTTACAATGTTTGCAAGAGTTAAATTTAATTTCAACACATTCTTTCATCATCATCAGATGTACAGTAATAATGACCAATTTAAAACCCTATAAGTCATTTTTAGTGCTTGTTTAATGGATTACTAAGGAATTCTGGCTCATCACCTTTCTGTTGTTGATTTTTCATGTAATAAAATTCTTATTTCAGTATACATATGGAACCTTTTAAACCATTGTATGGAAAGTAGTGCTAAACTCTAGCATTATGGGACTGTGTAAGTGAAAATGAATTTTTTGGACTATAATTGGTAGAGGAAGTGGCTAAGAAGGTGAAAATGATTCAATAACATATAAGGATAGATCATTTCATGAATAAAAGTTATGTAGAAAATATGAGGAAAATCCTTTCATTTTAAGTAAGTGATCATGTTTTTCTTAAAATATCTCTATGGGAATGTGTTATATTTTTTTCAATAAGGTAATTACGTGAACATGATTCATTAAACTATATGAAATCTTGGAGAATTTCTTAATCATTTTATTATTGAGTGTCCTTTCCTAAATTTTTATCCTAGGTACACAATGTCTTTCATGATTAAATGTTATGAATATATGTAATAGATTTATATCATATTGTGATCTGTAATATAGTTTAGTTGGAGGATAATCACTCTTATGAGGAAAACCTTGTTCAGATCCATGACTAAATAGATCAAGTATTAAGGAATAAATTAATTCACCAGGTCAAGGTTTTTGGGAGGAATCATTTGGTTGATAAAGAAACATAAGAATTTAAAAATACTATAAAGGAAATATTTCCCGACTTAGTTGATAAATGAATTAAAATTTTAGGGACACAATTTCAAAATTGTGGAATAATATAACCGCACATGTAATGATAGAATAAATTATTTTAACATTGATTATATTCATTATAAATATATTAATAAATTTTAAAAAATATCAAAAACAAAAGGTTTTATTGACTAATATATTACATAGTTTTATTTAAAAGTATAATTTTAGAATTATATAATATTAATTTTATCATATTAATATTATTTTTTAATTCATAATTTCATAACTATATTAGGATTAATTTTTAATAACTTTCTGAAAATGTTGATTTTTTAAGGAATCGTGAAAAATAATGATTTTCCTATAAACCTATATATTATTTTAGAGTAATTACAATGGAAAATTAGGATCAAGATTATTTTTAAATTTTAATTAGTTAATTTTGAAAAATAATAATACAATATTTTTTTAAAATTTTATTTTATGCTTGAATTTTAAAAAAAATTATATTTAAAAATGGAATCTTTTTGAAAAACTGTTCTTTTGTTACCTTTTCCTGGTTAAATTTAAATTTAAATCTACGACTTCTATGTTTTGAATTTTTCATAGTGTATTATATATCAATAAATAGGAATTATACATTTATCAAATAGTTCTCTTCTATTTTTGGACAATTTGAAAAGTATCATTATTGATTTTAAGTGTCACAATGAAGAGTAAATCATGTAATTATGGTTACAAATAAAATAATAAGATTCCTAAAATAAACTAAAAACATTATTAAATATTATTTTATGAGTATATATTGACTATAATCATCCATTTGTAGAATGAGTTTCAATTTTGGTCCACTTGGATGTGATTATGATATTTATAGTATTTTATTTAATGAAATGTCTAACATGTCGCACTCTTATTTTTAATAAGTGTTATGATTTTAATATAGAATTATTCAGAAGATATATTCAACTATAAATATTATTTAAAAATATATTATATTTTTTCTAATCATATTAATTTATTTTTAGTTTCAAGTGAATAAATATTTACATTAAATACTTATAAAATACTGACAGTAATTAATTCATTAATAGAAAAATTAAATAAATAATGTTAAAAATATTAAGATAAATATAATTTGAGATACATAATGTGATAAAATATTATTAAATATTTACTTGATATGTTTGGTATGTATTAAAATAATTGGTTCTAATTATAAGGGATATATTGATATCATTAAAGTCAATGTAATTAATAGATCAAAAAATTGACATTATGGATATTTAATAGTAAATAAAATTTTGTAAAATTGTGTAAATTTTCAAGAAATTATAAATTCATCCAAGTGACTATAATAATAATTATAATATAATTACTTATTCCATTTATTTTCCTTTTTTTTATTTCATATTATTTATATTGACCCTCAAAAAGTAAAACTCCATGTTATCACCATAAGAGTTGAAGGGGTTAAATATATCTTAAAACCAAAAGATATCAATATTAAAATATAAAGAACATATTTAATTTTTATTTTATGGGGTTATTTATTACTATATTCATCTTATAATTTAAATTAATCACTTTTTTCCATTCTTAATTGAAAATTAATTAATAGTAATTTTATATTTTTAGAAATGATAAGAGTGCCCCTACCCTCTCTCATTAAATGGAACATATTCATATCATTTCTCCACACACAAAAACACATTTAGTTAATCCATTAAATAAACAATTACCTTATAAGAATAAATATTCATATTTTAGAGTCTATATTATTTTCATAATTCCATCCTTAGGGTTCTTGAAGTGTTAAGGAGATGAGGTTATCTGAAGAAGAGGTATCATTTTTTGATAAATTGTTTCTATTTTATTTCATCTTCCAACTCCTTAAAAAATCAACCTTTATAAAATAATAACTAAATTATCATAGATATATTGAGATTTTTTTATTACTATAACTTATTTTCATTTCATCATCAATAAAATAGGAAACAAAACCAACATTCGTGTGTATAGTGAACTACCGCCTCACAAACCGATGTATTTTTTTCCATCATCAGCTAAAAAATAGGTTATATTGATGTAATTAAAGATTATATATGATATTAGTTACATATTTGTCATTCTAAAAATATACTATATCATTTAACCTCTTACCTTTTCATGCAATGAAAAATGATAACACCATTCATTGGTATGTGTGAACTTCCACCTCCACAAAACGACGTAGTTTTTTTTCAAAACCACATCATAAGAATGATATATATATATATATAATTGATATTATATTTAAGATTTTATTATAATTATGGATGGGTAACTTGATACTTACCTTCTTTCTTTAATGATCAATAAAAAATGGAAACATTAATCATGTGTACATCTAACATATATTCTCTATGATTGTAACGTAGTTCATTTTTCATAACCATATTTAATGGAAGGATCTAAATGTGTGATTTATGTATAAAAAATATATTTATTTAATTATTATTATTCTATAGATGTTGAACACTTATTTGACAATTGTAGGCTTACAAAATCCATTTTGGACTTATGAAATGAATATTGTACACTATTGGAAAATAGTTATATACCCATAGTTTTTAAAAATCGTGGGTATAGGTGTATTATTGGAACCTATACCCACAGTTTTGGAACAAACCATGGGTATAGGTTTGTCATTGAAGACTTACTCCCACAGTTTTCCAAAATCGGGGGAAAAAAGAGAGTTATACTCACGTTTTTTTTCAAAACTGTGGGTATAGGAGTTTTTTTCATGACTTATACCCACTGTTTTGGGAAACCTGTGTGTATAGATTTTTCTTTGAAGACCTATACCCATGATTTTATAAAAACTGTGGGTATATATTTCTCACATTATGGCGGGAGAAAATCGGCAGGACACAAAAAATATTTAGTGGAAAAACCTATCCTCGTGGTTTACCCTCCAATACCCACGATTCTTATTAATATATTTAGGTAGATACAAATAGATAAACATATAATTTTTATAGGTGCGTTGGTGCGGTGCAGTGTACTCTTCTATGTGGTTGCATGATCAAAACTCGTCGGGTGGTTTTTTTTAATACGTGGAGAAAAATTGTTATATTAGAAGAAATTAAGATATATTTATATAAAATTAGGCTTACTCGGTTGGTTAGTCAATGGATTCATGAACATAGTGTGACACGGGTTTGAAACCCATGAGCAGTTTTGTTTTCCGATTCTTACGTACATTAATATATTGTTCAGACACACGTTAATATATTAAGAAAAATAGAGATATATATATTTGTATATGAAGTTGGTTGATTGGTGAAGCACCCAGATTTGGAAATCGTGGTCGCTTGTTCAACACCTGCTGTGCGATTTTTGTAAAAAAAATTATACCCATGGTTATAAAATCATTGGTATAAGGTTTTGACAGTGTGAAATTTGATACTAGCCTTTTACATGGTGGAAAAATAGCTATACCCACGGTTTGGAAAACTGTGGGTATAGGTTGGGGACCTATCCTGAAGCCCTGGTTGCCAACATTTCCCAAAACCATGGGTATAGGTCATTTTTATGGTAGTGGTAAAAAACAATGTGAATTTAATTAATTAAATAATTTATTGTATCATGTTAAGATAAAAAATAGAAGAAATAATAAACATTAATAAGGTTCCTAAGATAGTAATTAATTAACTTATTTTTATTATTTAGGAAGATAAGTAATTTATGTGACACGTCAAACTCAAGGTAAGGGATTTTCTATGTAAAAATCCTCTTTAAAATATCCACTTTCAATTTTTTAAAAAAGTTAAAAAGTAATATTTTTATAAATTATATGGAATGATAATATTTTCCCACCATCATGAAAAATTAATTATTTAAGGATTTCTTTATAATTTTACATGGTTGTTTTTAATTAATTAGTTTTCCCCTACCACAAAACTAGGTTTCTGCAGTGTCACCCTTTAACAGTGTTAAAAAAATAACTGATAAAGGGGGGCCTTTATCAGCCCTAAAAAAGCACTGATAAAGGGCACTTTTAACAGCGCTAAAAAAAGCATTGTTAAAAGTGACTCTTTATTAGTGCTTTTTTTAGCACTGATAAAAGCCCCCCCTCCCCCCTATCAGCCCTTTTTTATCACTATTAAAGGGGAACCGTTTATTAGTGCTTTTTTTAGTAGCACTGATAAAGAGGGGGCTTTATTAGTGCTTTTTCCTAGTGTTGATAAATTTTATATTTCAAAAAAATCCTGAAAAATAATATATTGTGGTATAAGTATATTTATATTGATATAAATATAAAATATGTTTTATAAATATGTTTTAGATAACTATAAATAGACTATTACATTTAATATGTATAAAATTTAGTGAAAATGGATTTAAAATATTTTAAAAAATATTATTAATTAATAATTTTCTAATTTTCATCGATTAATAATCATTTAATAACAATTTGCAGACACAAAAAATCAAAAAAAAATTAATAAAATATATAAAATATATTGAAAATGTAACTCAAACTTAAAATGACCATAAATTTTGATTTGGGTTTCCGTTTGAGCTCTACAGGATATCAAATCAAAGATTGCAATGATCTCTATGCACTAGTGACCTAAGAGAACAATATATCACATTTTTTAGTCAAAAAAAGTCCCATAAGGCCTCCAAATCTGAGTTTTTAATCGAGATGCCCTAATTGTTTAACATTCAAAAAGGTATAACTTCTGATCTGGATATCTTCTATTCCTATACCACATATCATATCAAAAATTTGTTTCGTTTTTTTCGATTTTACTAGTGGTGGAGTTAAAACAGACTTCTAGATTATAATTTATGGTCATTTTAACATTCTATGGCTTTTCAAATACACATATATTTGTATTTATTCATAAATATATATATATGTGTGTGTGTGTTAGAGAGAGAGAGAGTTTTATATATGTATCTATTTATTTATTTATTTATTTATAAACAAAAATAAAAAAATATTTTATAAATGCATTTAAAACTAATCTTATAATTATATATTAATATACAAATAAATATACGGATAAAAAATTATAACTAAAAATATATATATAAATAAATATAAATTAATTTATGAATAAATATATATACTAATATATGAATAAATATATATGTATTAATATAACTAAATATATTTATATGAATATGAATCTATATTAATATACGAATAAATATAACTATATATATATAAATATAAATCTATATTAATATATGAATAAATATATATATATATATTAATATATGAATAAATATAAATGTATTAATATAACTAAATATATTTATATTAATATGAATCTATATTAATATACGAATAAATATAACTATATATATAAAAATAAATATTAATATATATTAATATACTAATAAATATATATATATATATGAATAAATATATATGTATTAATATAACTAAATATATTTATATTAATGTGAATCTATATTAATATATAAATAGATATATCATTAAATAGAGAAAAAAACGAAATGACTTAGTGATAAAGGTGCAGGAGCGCAAGGGGGTAGGTTGTGGGTTCAAGTTCGGGTGGAAGAAAAGAGGGGTTTACGGGCATGTGGGGGATGCAAGAGCAAGGGTAGCGTGCGGGAGAGTGGGAGGGGGTCCTTCATAGCGCTGATAAAGGGGGGGGGGGGGCAAGCGCTGTTAAAATCTCCCCCTCCTCCTGCATTATATATTCTTTTTAACTTTTTTTAAATTTTTTTTACATTTATCAGCACTAAAAAATAACTGAAAAAAGGTTTCTTTTATCAGTAATTTTTTTAACGCTGAAAAAAGGGGCATTTATCAACGCTTTTTTGAGTGCTGATAAAAGGGACCCCCCCCCCCATCATCACCTCGATTAATAGACTTTTTTTTTTGCACTGTTAATCCCCTTTTGTATCACTGATAAAGTTTATATTTGTTGTAGTGTTTCTTTTTTTGTATATATTTTCCTTATTAAGTTATTTTAAAATGGGAAAGTTATTTTCCTCAAGGAATTATTTTTTGATGAAAGATTTAATTTTTTTCATATTATATTATGGTTCTTGGGAATTTTTTATGATGATGGATTGTTCTATTATAAATCAATTATGGGTAGATCCATGATAATTCATGAAAGAGTGGTTATGTTATTAACCAATAATGGGTGGTTCTATGATAAACTAAGGATGGGTGGTTATGTTATAACCTCAAATGAATTGGGTACTCTAGATATGGAAGTTAACCATACTGGTTATTAAAATTTTAAGAGTGGTATGGGAAAATAATTTCGATAGTTACCTCCATACCTTTTATTTGTTTCAAAATTAATTTTCATGGAAATTTTTGTGTTTTCAAAATTTAATATAGTGATCTTTTTTAATAAAGATGATTCCATTTTATTGGTAAAAATGTGTGTTTTATGAGAAACAAATATATGTTTTTAATAGACAAACTATTTTCCCTATTTTATTCCCCAAGAAGAGATTTTTCTACTAATGAAACTTTTTAAAAAAATCATAGGTTTTTAGTGAGGAGTAGGGTTAAGGATGGGGTCAATATGTAAATTATAAAAATTTATAATGAAAAGAATCAAAATAATTAAAAAAAATGGTGTTAAAATGGATGTTATTTAGAAATGTCCAATTTTAATGTATGGGTTTACTGTTTATGATTTTTTCCTAATTCTCTAAAACTTTATACCATAATATCCTTGATGTTATAAGAAAGTGAATTCTATTTCAATTACATAATAATATGTAAATATTACGAATGGTTATATACATTTGGTATTGGAGAAAGGTATAGATAACTTTAGAGAACAATATAAAAATAATTTATTACTCTTAATAGGTTTTACCTGATGTCCAAGTTCAAATAAAATATCATTTGAGGATTACAATATTTCTTTATCTAACCTATGTTTGTTGAGAAGGGTTTTTATAGAGAAGAAAATGGAGTTGATGTTAGAAGGAACGAAGAAGAAGATATCCTTCTGAATCAACAATATGTAATGATTTTAATTGGAACAAAAGTTTTTGTTATAGTAATGTCTTAGTTAACACCGGCTATAAACAGTTTTAGAATCCATGCTAGGGACTGTCCAGATTTACCTCAGAGGAACATGAGATAGTGTATCATTTTATGAAACAACTTCCTCCATCTTTTAGTGGAATATCATATCCATTTCTAGATGAAAGAGATATCAATGGTCTTTGAACTATTTTTTATATAGTGGAGTGTTTAGAATAATATATGGTAACACATTATATTTATCATTTTGAAGGTGAATTTTATCGATGGTGGTATCTGGTTAAAAATACCAGAGAGAAAAATGATATTGATTCCATGAAATGGGATGATTTAGGAATATTTTTATGTACTAATATTTTTTTAATACCATACAATTCATAATAGAGAATCAATTCCTTGAACTGAGGCATATATATGAAAATTTAATGGCTACATATGAAGTTAATCAGACATGACTATCCAATTATGTACCGAATTTATTTAGGAAATTGATAATAATAATAATATATATATTATTCTAGTTTTAATCTAATTTTTTCAAGATAATTTGATTCATGAAAATTTAAGATCTATGAGAAAGTTTTTCTTTGTGATTAAAAATTAAAGATTTAGTTTGTAGATACGTAGATGTATTATGATGACTATGGTAAGAAGCATTCAATTTATCATGCATTAGGAAGTCATTATTGAAATCAATTTGGGGCATGAAAATAATATACCCTTATTTTTATAAATACCTAGGGAATTTATATTTAATTATGGGAAAGGATTTCAATTTTGAAATTTTGGTCAGATGGGTCATCAATACAAGGAAAATGAACAGAAAAATAGTGAATTATTGATAGTAATATGTTTTAATTGTATTTTTTTGGGACATTATGGTAACGTATGTTCAATTATATTAACACTTTATAAAAATAATCAAGATAAAAATCAAAAAGTAGTGGAAAAATATTTTTCTACCACTATAATTAATATTGGACTGTCAAATGAATTGGTGATAGGTATGTTGCTGGTGTATTTGAACTTTTAAAATACCTTATTCTTCTCTAGATCCATTCATTTATTCATTTCTAATAAATTAACAATTTAAATTATGGATATCCTGAAATAAAATTAATATATTAATTTTGGTGAAAATCTAGATAATGTAATAAAAACCTTGATTTATATAAATCTTTCCATTCTTATAAGTGGAATGGTATTTTCAATAAATTTTGTTAAACTTCCCCTGGTAGAGTTTTATATAATTTCAGGTAAGGATTGGATTTTAGTATATCTTGTGAAATTATATTGTTGAGCCCATAAATTTTTATTCAATGATTCATACCCATTATAACCTACCAAGAATCTAATATATTGATTAAATATAGAAGTAAAAGTCACCTAACTCGTTTTGTAGAAAAGTAAAAAACTATTCAAATTAATGATTTTCTAGTAGATAATTATTATATGGATGTTTTTTCTAGTGAATTTCCAAGTGTTATTCTTGAAAATGAGGTTAACTTTACTTTTTTACTTAGTCATTTATGTTAATAATGTATCAAAACCCTATTATCGAATGTCTCTAGTTGATATTTTGGAACTGAAAAAGTAATTACAAGAGTTTATAGATGATGTTTTTATTCGAACAAACTTGTAACAATGGGGAACTCTTATTTTTACAAAAAAAATTACACTTCCATGATGATTTTCACTAATTTTTTAGCCTTGAAAAAAAACAATATTAAGAACCAGTACCATTTTCCTCATATTGATGATTTTTTTTATCATCTCCTAGGTTTGTAGTACTATTCAACTATCGATCTCTGGTATGGATACCATTAGTTGAAGATGAGGGAGGTAGATTTTTCACACACTACTTTTCAAGAAAAATATGGGCACTCTAAGTTTTTAGAAATTCCATTTAGTCCATCTAATGCACCTTTTGAATTTATGGATCAAAATAAATAGATTTTTACTTGTGTTCATAGATATTCTCTTGGTTTTTTTATTGATGATATACGGGTGTGTTATTAAAGTCATAAGGAATGTGAAATACACCTAAGTATTTTTTTATAACCCTAAAAGAAAATAAACTCTATGGAAAATGTTGAATGTTCTAACTTGGGTTACATTTGATTTCTTTCCTTTGTCATATTGTTTATAAAGATTGCATTATTATTGACCCAACAAAAACAAAAGATATTGAAGAATGGACAAGACCAAAAAAATTAAAATATATCCATAGTTTTATTTGATTTTTGGGTCACTACAAACGATTTTGTGAAAAAATTTCTCAGTTTTGATGCCCACTAACTAAGTTAACTCAGATGGGAGTTAAATTTATATTGACAGAATAATTTTATTATTAATTTCATGAACTAAAAATAAGATTGGTAAGTGGTATTTTTTGTCCTTTCACTCAAGAAATGTTTATTTCTTCATCTAAAGTGATACTTTATTGAAAGGTCTTATTTGTTCCCAGATGAAAAATGACAAGGTTATTTCTTATGCTTTATGATAATTAAAACCACATGTTAAAAATAATCTTACACATGATCTATAATTGTCTATTTTGATTTATTCTTTGAAAAATTTGATGAATCATTTTTATGGATAAAGGTATGAAATATATACTAATCATAAAAGATTTATGTTTATATTCACACATATTGAGTTCAACATGAGGAATATAATATGTATATAATTGATTAAGGAATATTATTACACGATCATTTAACACCCTAGAAAGGAAAATGATGTAGCATATTCTTTGAGTTTGAAAAATAATTCTACATTAACCATGATATTTTTTTAACATCATAATTTAGTTAATGAATTAATAAATTTTTTCATTGAAGTTGTGGATGCTGGAAATTATTCTATTTTGTTTCTATGTTAGTGTAATTAACTCTTCTATATGGATTTATGAACGATCCAAAAGAAAATTGTGAGTTATAGAAAATTGTATAATTTCTAAAGAAGGGTATGTTTTTTGAATTTAATGTTGATAAAGAAAGAGATTTGAGATATAGAGAACTATTATGTGTGCCTTATAACTCCCATTTGAAGAAGGAATTGAAAAATGAATGTTATAGTTCCCCATATTTATTTTATAATGGAATGATAAGATTTATAGAGACCATTGGGAGCATTACTTGAGGAATATACCAAAAAGGGATATCAATGAATTTAAAATGAAATGTTTGAATTATAAATAGGTTAAAGCACAATGGTAATTAATGAAGTGAATGTTTCAGCCTTTTCTATTGACAAGGTGAAAATGGGAAAATATATCCATTGATTTAATTATAGAACTACCAATAACTTATCGGGGTAATAAGAAAATTTGTTTTATTGTTGATTGACTGAATAAATCTAGAAATTTTTATAAAATTCAAGATACTTTATCATTAGATCAACTTTATTGGATGTATCATTTTGAAATAATCAGGTAATATAGATTTCCTCACTCCATTATATATGAATGTGATCCCTGGTTCACTTTTAACCATTTTAAAGGGATTTAGAAGTTGTTGGGAACTGAATTATATGTCAAAAAAAACATTAATCCTCTACCAAATGGATAGTTAGAATAAGTAATTTAAACCCTAGAATACATGATTCATGCTTGATCAATGGATTATAAGGTAATTTGGGTGATCATATTTCTTTATCTAAGTTTTTAATAATAATAATTTTCATTTCAGTATACAGTTATAATCATTTGAGGTATTTTTTTAAAATCATAGTTAAACTTAATAATTTTGGGATGAAGTAGGTCAATGGATGTTGATGGTACAAGACTTTGTAGAGGAAGTGTGTGATAAAGTTAAAATGATTTAGGAACATAGGTGTATAGTTCAGATCAAGTAGAAAAGTATGCAAATAATAGGAGGAAAGACCTTTCATTCGAGGTAAGTGATCATGTTTTTTTTAAATGTATCCTTGTAAAAGTGTTCTGATTTTTGGTAATACGGGAAATTATGTTTATAATTCATTGGACCATATTAAATCCTAGAGAAAGTTGGACCATTTTCTTATTGACGGAACTTCCCTCTATGTTTATCCCTCTTACAAAATGTTTTTCATTTTTTGATGTTAAAAATGTATGTTCTAGATTCATCTCTTATTTTAAGCACTATGGTAGTTCAGTTTAAAGATAACAGTTCTTATGAGAGTAATTTTTATTCATACTATTGACTGGAGATACCAAGTAATTTAATATAAAGTAATTTAATAGGTTAATGTTTTTATAGAGACTATTTCTTTAAACAATAAACATGGGAATCGTAAAAATGATATGAGTGAAAGATATCCCAATATATTTCATAAAAAAATAAAATTGTGAGATTAAATTTTCTAAAAGGTGGGAGAATTTAATGATCCTGCTAATGATATATTAAATTATTTCAATCTTGGTTATATTAATTATAAATATTTTAAAACATTGTTAAAATTTAAAAAATCTAGTTTCGTTGAAATTATTTACTATATAGTATTATTTAAAAGTCAAATTTTTATATTATAGAATGTTAATTTTATAAAAAAAGTATTTTTTTTAGTCCATGATTTCAAAATAATCATAGGATAATTTTCTGAAAATTTTCTTAAAATATTTATTTTTTAGGGAAAAGTGAAAAATAATGATTTTTATTAAAAAAAAATATTTTAGTTTATAGTACTTACTATGTAATATTTTGTTTTTTATTAGTTTCAATTTTCATTTGTTGATTTTTATTTATACCAATTTAATTTTTTTGTTAATTTTTTACTTTAATTTAGTATAAAAATATTTTATATTTTAAAAGTGTATTTTTCAAAAAAAATATTCTATGGTTGGGTTTTTTTCGATTTAGTTTTAAATTAAATGATCCATATTATATGTTATGAATTTTGAATATTGGATTATATATTTGGAATTATGATATTCATATTTTATATTCACATCCCTTTTATTTCTAGACAATATGAATAGTAACCTTAGTAATTTTTATTTCCATAGTAAAGAGTAAACTAGGTAATTTAGGAATTAATAAAATGATAAGTACCTTAATATGACCAAAAAAATTTCCTAAATCTCATTAGAATATTATATATTGACCATAATCATCAATGGGTCTAATTTATGGTCTCTTTTAGGCTCCTTAATAAGATTATGATCTTTATAGAATTTTATTTAATTTAATGTCAAACAAGTCACACTCTTGTTTTTAATTAGAGTAATATTTTTATTACTACTATATTGAAGTTATGTTAAAATAAAAATAGAATTTAAAAATTTAAAGTTTTTATATTCATTATGGTAATTTATTATTTAATTTTAGTGATGAAATAATTACAAAAAATGCCTAAATAGTGTTGAAGAAGTAAGTATTTAATTAATGTAAAATCAAATAAATTATATTAAAAGTATTAAAATAAATATAATTTGAGATAAATAACTGAGTAAAATAAATTTATATATTCCCTTGACATGTTAGGGATGTATTGAAATAATATTTTCAAATTATAAGTGTTATCTTGATTTTATTAATGTCAAAGTATGGAATATTTCTAAAAAATGACTTTATGGACATTTTATTGTAAATAATATTTTATTAAATGATATAAAATTTATAAAAGTAATAAATTCAGAAACGTTATTAGGATAAGTATTAAAATAACAACTATGGCCCTTTTATGGGGTTTTCTTCACTTTATATTAACTACATTGACACTTAATGAGTAAAAATCCATATTATCAGGGTAGTAGTTGAATATGGGTTAAAAATATGAGGGTATAAAAATAGTCAAGAAATTTTTAATTTTTACTAGATGAAGTTATTTATACCTATATTCAACTAATTTTCTGATAACTCGCTTTGGGTATATTTTTAATTGAAAATTAATTTATATTAATTTAATCTTTCAAGAGATTACAAGAGTACTCCTCCCCTCTCTTATAAAATAGAATCTCTTCTTCTCATTTATTTAAAATTCAAAACCCATTTGGATCATAAATTTCCTACCTAGATACCTACCTATAATTTTTCTTCCTATTCTAGAGACATTATATTAAGAATAACAACAAATTCACTATTTTTATGGTGTTAATCAAAAGTGTTTCCCTGATAAAGAAATATCATTTTTAATCAGGAATATTGTTTATTTCCTCTGGAAACTCCTTATAAAATTTAATTCATGATAAAATAATAAAAACATTATTCTCTAAATATTTATATTTTATTATTCTAATATTACCAACTTTTTCCAACAAATATTTTATAAAATGGGAAATGAAACCATCATTTTTGTGGACAGCGAATTACCACCTCACAAACAAAAGTAATTATTTTTACCTCACCATTAATTAAGACTTGTTATAATGATTGAATTAACATTTATAAATGATTTCCATAAAATATTAAACAATATTAATAGTCAATATATAATCTATCTTCTTACATTTCCATGAACATAAAAATTATAACATCATTCGTGCATATGTGTAGACTACCACCTCCATGAAGCGATGTGATTCGTTTTTCATCAATACATCACATGAATGATATATATATATATATATATGAGTATATAAAATGAATTAAAATGATATTTAATATATTATGATAATTTTGTATATATAATATAATATTTTTCATCTTACCATAATTATCATTGAAAAATGGATACGTTTCTCATGTGTATGTACGGCCTACCCTCTCCATGATTTTGACATACTTCATTTATATTAACCATATTTAATGGAAGTATTTAAATTTATAATTAATGTATAAAATTAAATTTATTTAATTATTATTATTATAGATGTGAATGGATAATGATTCCTATTACCATTTTTTAATTACCAAAACCATTTTAGACTCGTGTAAAGAATATCATCAAAACATCCTATGTGAATTTAATTAATTTAATAATAAAATATCGCAAGGTACGTGATAAAATAAAATAAATAATATACATTAAAATGTTATTTAAGTAAGTAGATAATTAACCTATTTTTATAATCCAGGAAGATAAATAATATATAGGATGTTTCAGACTCAATGTAAGAGACTTTCTTTTTAAAAGTCTATTTTTAAAATTTGTCTAAATTTATTTGTACAAAATTAAAAAATGAATGTTTTTTAAATTAAATTTTATGAACATATTTTTCCTAATCCATGATTACCTAAGGATTTATAACATCCTTTACATGTTTACAAGGTTATTTTTAATAAAAAATTTCTATTTATATATGTGTATTTTTTTAATAATTGAATTTAAAATGGGAATGTAATTTTTCACAAGGAATGTTTTAATGATGTAAGATTCCATGTACTATGATTAAATTATTTTTCATGTTAATTTTTTATTTTTATATATTTTTATGTTATAAACTAATTATGATTGGTTACTTGATAATCCAAGGATATGTGGTTATGTAGAAACCTATAGTTTATTGGGTAATATAGTGATTGAAGTTGTTCATTTTGGTTATTACATTTGTAAGTGTGATATAGAAAAATGATGTACAATGTTACATACTTAACATTTATATGATTAAAAATTAGTTTCCATTGAAATAATTTTATTTTCAAAAGGAAATGTAATTCTCTTTTTATAAGGCATCGTCCTTAAATATTACTTATTATTGAATTAAATGAATAATTCGCATTGAGGATCTTTTCAGGTTTAAGGTTTTAAGAAAATTAGCACATAACTATTACATCTCAAAGATTACAAAGTATACACTTCCACAAAGTTTCCATAAAATAAAAACTCTTAAAAAGAAACATGTCTAGTTCTATGTTTTAGATAGCATGTCTTTCGTTGATTCCATCCTTGACCCTATTCATCTTTAAGTCCTATGGAAAACATTTCAAAAACTTGGGATGAGCATAAAAATCCCAGTAAGGGATACACAAAGAAGGAAAACTGTTAGTTTTTCAAAACAACAAGTAAACCAAGAATACTTTATCAAAGTAATACCTTTCACCTTAATGAAGTAGTAAAAAAAACTCTTCACTAAATACAAGATCATTACTTACCCCTTTTCTAACCAAAATATTACCATAAAAACCTATATAAATAACACATAACATATAAAGGTAACTTGGGACATAAACATACTTAAATGGAATAACCATACGGTCGACTTCCACACATATCACTTAATGGAATAGCCATATGGCCGACTTCCATACCCAATGCATTGGAGGTTATAACGTAACCACCTGTCCTGGTATTCACGGCACCACTCGTTATATGGTATATCACGTAACCACCCGTCAAATGTCCAAGTACCATTATGAAATCATAAGACAAAAAACAAATATAATGGAAAGAAAACATTTCCACACTTTGATCACAATATATCACTTAAATACATTGATATAACAAATCCATTATAAAAACCATTTTCAATACAAAACTACATAAAAGAGTGTATGGTATTTATTTCATTTTAAAAACATTACGGCTTGTTGAGGAAGCAAAAGACCAAATAATACTTGTGGCGGCAGAAAAGGTCATTGTCACCGCGTATGTTAAAATAAACTTTCCTTTTTGTCATTTTGTAAAATGCTTCGTAGAAAAATATTCCTTTTGTATAAAATTAAAATTAAAAGGGGTTTATACACCGTATAAATTAAATCCTTGTATAAGAACCAAATATGCCTCAATGAAAGGAGATTGAGATGAAGTCCCTTACAAAGACGATATCCTTGGATTAAGGATAAATCAATTACATAATTATGTGTGACAAACAAATACACCAAATATAAGTGGATATTAATTGTAAAACAATCATAGTTCATTCACACATATTCGTAGAATGACATATTCAAGGAGTACAAGTTTATCCCAGAGAATCAAAATTGGGTTAAGAAGTTCCCTTGCAAAAATTCTACAGCCTAACGGCGTCACTTAAAAATTTAGAAAATGAGTTGATGAGAGATAAAAAGGGGTATCTAATCACTTTGACATAAAATTTATAGCAATAAGTACATATAAGAACATATCCCATCATAATAATATTAAAATACCTAAAAAAGAAGTCTTTTAAAATGAGGACGGTGAAAGGTTCCCTTACCGAATTGGGTAACTTCCGAAACGTACACCCCATGAAAGAAGGACTATACAACATTGATGTAAATACCCATAAATGAAATTATATTACACCAAGAGTATAATAATGGTCATTAAATACACCACTCAAAGGAAAATGGTGGGAAATGTAGCATAAATCTCACAGGAATAAAAGTGAGATGAAAAATCCCTTACGAAAACTCGGCATCCTAACGGCGCCACTTAAAACTTCCAAAAATGGATGTATGAGATCAAATAGGGTCTCTAATAATATGAACAAAAAAATTACAGTATTATGAATATAAAATAACATCCCCAAACATAAGAATGATGAGCTTATAATAAATTACATAAAAGAGAGTACTTCAAAAGAACGAGAGAGGTTGGATCCCTTACCTCGTGTCCGACATGACTCGATCATTCTTTAATCTCCTGAATAATAAAATTTGGTCAATTTATAACAGCTTAAGGACTTACTATAAATATTATTATTCAGTTCATATCACATATTATAATTTTATAATAATTGGATAATAAAGTGAGTTCATATTAGACATTTTTGCGGATGTTCGATACATGTGTAAAAATTGAACTTGTTGGAAAAGAATTTTCCATGTAGTTATAGGTACATCATCACTAGAATTGTATTAATGTTTTAAATATCATATATATCCAGTATATATTCATTTTCTACTATTCCATAACATTTGGAGATAAAAAATTAAAATCACCGTTCATGGAGACGGTAGGTCGTACGTACGCATGAAGGCTACTTTCATTTTTTATCATATTAATGAAATTAAAGTTAAAATAGAGATATATATATATTATAATTCCAGAATTATATCCATCATTTAGATTTAATATATGACATATATATCCATTATATATATATACTTATAATAGTACATAACATTTGGAGATAAGAAATGAAATGTACCGTTCATAGAGACGGTAAGTCGTACGTACTCATGAACGCTACTTTCATTTCATTGGCACATTAATGGAATTAAAAAAAGATGAGAGATATGTATATTATAATTACAGTATAATATATATGTTATATATATCACATAAGTTCATCAATTTCATTCTTTATACAATCCATGTATTTAATGAACGAGTCACATCACTTGAGGGGGAGGTAGTCCACACTTCCTCAAATGAAATTATCTCATTTTCACAACATGGAAAGCATAAAGTTATTTATTAAATATAAAATAAATAAGCATAGAGAGGAAATAAATATAATATATATCATAAATAAATATAGTTCCATCATAATGGCCACCATGAGAGGTGGTATGAGAAGATAGAACAATAATCGTTTCGTGAGGCAGTAATTCACCATCCACAGAAATAGTATGTTCTTTAACCATTAGACGGAGGTTTGTGTTATTTTAGCTCTAATCCGACTCATAACAACATCCTAGTATATTTAAGATACTGTTGTTGTTACAAACTAAATAAATAAAAAGATTTTAGGGGGTTGGAGAAGCAAAATAATACAAAAGAACACAAGGGAAGACATTACCTTTAAATCGGGAAACTCTTTTTGATTTGAGCTCAAAGGCTTCCTTGGAAAGGATTAATCCCAAAGGTGAGGCTTCAATGATGAATAAATGTATGTTGAGAGATTAAATGGGCTGGGTTTGGCCGATCCAAAGGCTTGAGAGGTGTGGGTATGGAGGTAGAGGTGGGGGCCTTTTATAAGAGGAGAGGAGGGGCACTCTTGGAAAGTCAAAAATGGTTACATTATTTTCAAATGATTTTAAGATTTTAAAGGTCCCACATTGATATATTTAGAGTATAATGTAATAATAGTTCTAAATCCACCCATACAATAGGTTTTTGACATGTGTAGGTCTTATATTTTACATTATCTTTTCATTTTATTTAAATCGTTAAATAATGAGGTAAACGCTTCATCATCATGATGTCATAAATAATTTTATTTATTTAATGTCTAAAAATTATAAAAAACTTCTATGATGTAGTAAATATTTTTATCTTTCCAATGACTATTTATAGTCAAAAATATGACTTGTATAACCCCATGTAGAAATTTTTTTAGTAAAACAATACATGTTTGTGTCATTTTTACATTTACTTTAAATAAAAGGCATTAATGTCATTATCTTACCCAAGTGGATCCATGGGGCCCCCAAGTTTACCCATGGATTGTCTTGGTCAGATATGAAACATCCAATAAGGGTAGGACATGTTTCTAGGTCATTTAATATTATTAAAACATTATTTTTACCTTAAATTGCACTAATTACCTTTAATCACGATTAATAAAACTTAAAAGTTAATATTCACCAAACATTATTTTAATCTCATTGAACCACATTTTACTTCTTAATGACAACCATGTATGTCGTATTTTTGAAAATCAAATCACAGAAGTGTAAAAGTTTCATTTAAACAAAAAAACAGTTTCTTTAATTACCACTTAGTGGTTTCACTATTCATCAAAAATTGAAGTTTTTCAGAAAAACACTAAAAATTCATCCTAAGCTATATTTGATATTCCTAATTCAAAAATGATTTCTATTTTAAAAAATTCAAAACATATTAGTTGAATTAATTAATTTAATAATTAATTCCCGCTGTCAAAACAAAGAGAATGTTTTTATGAAACAATATATATTAAAAGATTGACACTAGTTTAAGTCCAATTTCAAAGTGAAATTAATTCCAATGACCACTATTGGATTCAATAGTAAAAATATATTCTAATTTCACTTTAAAACCAACTCAAAAGATAATCTAATCATATAAATAAATTATATTAAAAAGAGGTTTTGAATTAAAATACAACATTTTTCACTATTCATTAAAAAATAAACATTATCGGAAAAATACCAAAAATTTACACAAAGTAAATTTTGATGTCCCAATTCTAAAGAAGAATTTTATTTTTTCAAATATAACACATAAAATTTTCAAAAAGTGGATTTAAGAGGTTCTCCATCAAAAGGCGGTTAATCGACCTTTTAAAGAATATTAGAATGTTTACACTTAAAATTGGATTCATTCGCATTTTTAATCCTCTAATATTTTTTGTAAAAATTAAAAATATTTGAAAAACATATATAATCATTTTGTAGTTAGTTCGGTTCATTCCCGTCATTACAACGTCTAGGTGTTAACTACCATTTAAAATAATATTATTTTATTATTAGAGTGCAACGTAAGATTTCAAAGGAACTCACTGTTGCATATTGGGTAAGCCATCAAGCATAGCATTCCCTTTAAATTAATATTAACATTTTATTCACAAATAGGGATAAATATAAAAATATCATATTCTTTATTTACCTGGGGTGTTACATCCTTCCCCCCATTTGGGAATTGCGTCCTCGCAGTTTTAAAAATTGGGCTTGGAAACTTAATTGAAAATCCCAAATCGGAACAAGAGTTGGTAAAACAATCACTTTAAAAGAAATAAAGAGAAGTACAAAGGTCACCCGAGTTAACCCATACTAATATTCCATGTAGGAAAACATGGATATGGAAGAAAAAGCAAAGGGTCATGTTCTGAGGGAGAGTGATAGAAAACATGTTTAGGAGAAAGTTAACCACATGAAAATCACAAACTTGAGGTGGGTTAAATGGTATTTGATTCACCGGTAGGAAAAGTTAATAGACAACATTTTTGTTTTAAGTTAATTTTCATTGAGGAATTTATTTTTGATCTTAAGGAAACATACTTACTTGTCATGTTGACTTTCAACTTTTACTATATTTCTTACAAAAACTCATACTTTCTCCAAAAGATGAGTATTTAGGAAGACTTGTTCACATTAAGAGTACTATAATCAACTTCTTGAGAATCACATAATCCACAAAAGAGAACTATATAATTCCCATGTCTTTAGACCATAACCAAAACTAAAACCAAAAAGGTTAGTATGAGATCCGATAATACCCAAAAAGGATTATCCTTTATATAAAAAAATCTATTCTTAATCTCCAAAATAAGTCAAACAATACCCAAATTTCCACAAAGACCATTCAATAAACAATTTGTCCATAAAATTATTCAAAGTAAACCAAACTAAGATTGAAACCCAAATATTTGAAGCATTTAATCACATAGTCTTCCAAGGTAAAAATTAACATTTATCTCCAAATAATATTAGTTTCTCTTAAAGTCTCATATTGAAAAGTAATTAACCTAATCACATATCCTCCATGACAGGTTAATCATTTCCATAGATAACCCAAAATAAACTTACTATTGATTCCTAAAATCATCTAACTAAAAAGAATTAGTCAAACTAACCAGGGACTTCACGTAGTCCAGTGGTAGGCGATAAATACTAGTCGCACTTTGGTTGTGGGTTTGATTCCCACAGCTTTGTCTGACGCGACGGGTTGTCACACGGTGTACGTGTTGTCCTTTTTCCAAAAACTA
This sequence comes from Viscum album, assembly GCA_963277665.1. Lineage (NCBI taxonomy): Eukaryota > Viridiplantae > Streptophyta > Magnoliopsida > Santalales > Viscaceae > Viscum > Viscum album. The sequence continues at coordinate 1,321,188,148 of OY728142.1, forward strand.
TATAATTCCTATAACATTCCCCAAAAACGATAAAATCTTCAAAAATAACCATAACATAATTTAACCTCAAGTTTATCTCATGTAATTCATCTTCCATCATAACATATAGTAACCCATAATTACCTCAAAAGTAAGGATCATATAAACCCTAATGGTTACCTTTATAATTATTACCTGAACTTCCACATTGAGTTAGTCATCTCATACATGATGCATTAGAGAACTCACCAAGGTTCAAGTGGTTGATCATGACTCCTTGATAGTTGGTTTAGAACAACCACAATATTCCTCATTGAATCCCCCATTTCATCCAGTCTCTTAATTAGAGAACCACCACAGTTTCCTTTAAACCCATTGTCACTTTGGTGCCTGCTAGATCCACCCATTTACTAAAAACAGAAATGTCAGTGTGAGTATATCAACAAAACAATCATGTACTAATGAGGAATATAAACACTAAGATATACTTACTCATTCACTTTATCTAAAACTAGGACTCTTTCTGAAATCCTAACCATTATGGTAATGTCACTTATGCTTATAGAATACCCTAACCTCTAAAGTTATCTAAACCGACATTTGATACCAACTATAAGGACACGGCCTTAAACATTACTTATTATTGAATTAAATGAATAATTCACATTGAGGATCTTTTCAGTTTTATAGTTTTAGAGAATTAGGACATAACTGTTACATCTCAAAGATTACAAATTATACACTTCTACTAAGTTTCCATAAAATAAAAACTCTTAAAAAGAAACATGTCTAGTTCCATGTTTTAGATAGCATGTCTTTCCTTGATCTCATCCTTGACCCTATTCATCTTTAAGTCCTGTGGAAAACATTTCAAAAACTTGGGATGAGCATAAAAATCCCAGTAAAGGATACACAAAGAAGGAAAACTGTTAGTTTTTCAAAACAACAAGTAAACCAAGAATACTTTATCAAAGTAATACTTTTAAACATTATGAAGTTAAAAAGAAACTCTTCACTGAATAAAAGATCATTACTTACCCCTTTTCAAACCAAAATATTACCATAAAACCCCATATAAAGAACACATAACATATAAAGGTAACTTGGGATATAAACATACTTAAATGGAATAACCATACGGTCGACTTCCACACATATCACTTAATGGAATAGCCATACTGTTGACTTCCATACCCAATGCATTGGAGGTTATAACGTAACCACTCGTCCTGGTATTCACGGAACCACCCATCATATGGTTTATCACGTAACCACCCGTCAAATGTCCAAGTACCATTATAAAATCATAAGACAAAAAACAAATATAATGGAAAGAAAACATTTCCACACTTTGATCACAATATATCACTTAAATATATTGACATAACAAATCCATTATAAAAACAATTTTCAATACCAAAATACATAAAAGGTTATATGGTATTTATTTCATTTTAAAAACATTACAGCTTGTTGAGGAAGCCAAAGACCAAATAATACTTGTGTCAGCAAAAAAGGTCTTTGTCACCGCATACGTTAAAAGAAACTTTCCTTTTTTTCATTTTGTAAAATGATTCATAGAAAAAGATTAATTTTGTATAAAATTAAATTTAAAAGGGGTTTCTACACCGTATAAATGAAAGCCTTGTATTAGAATCAAATATGCCTCAATGAAAGGAGATTGAGACGAAGTCCCTTACAAAGACGGTATCCTTGGATTAAGGATAAATCAATTACATAATTATGTGTGACAAACTAATACACCAAATATAAGTGGTTATTAAGTGTAAAACAATCAGATTTCATTCACACATATTCATAGAATTACATATTCAAAGAGTACAAGTTTATCCCAAAGAATCAAAATTGGGTTAAGAAGTTCCCTTGCAAATATTCGACAGCCTAACGGCGTCACTTGAAAATTCAGAAAATGAGTTGATGAGAGATAAAAAGGGGTATCTCATCACTTGGACAAACAATTTATAGCAATAAAGACATATAAGAACATATCCCATCATAATAAGATTAAAATACCGAAAAATAAGTCTTTTAAAATGAGGAGGGTGAAAGGTTCCCTTACCGAATTGGGTGACTTCCGAAACGTACACCCCATGAAAGAAGAACTATATAACATTGATGTAAATACCCATAAATGAAATTATATTACACCGAGAGTAGAATAATGGGTAGTACATAAACCACTAAAAGGAAAATGGTGGAAAATGTAGCATAAATCTCACAGGAATAAAAGTGAGATGAAAAATCCCTTATGAAAACTCGGCAGCCTAACGGCGCCACTTAAAACTTCCAAAAATTGATTTGTGAGATAAAATAGGTTATCTCATAATATGAACAAAAAAAATTATAGTATTATGAATATAAAATAACATCCCCAAACATAAGAATGATGGGATTATAAGAAATGACATAAAAGAGAGTACTTAAAAAGAACGAGACAGGTTGGATCCCTTACCTCGTGTCCGACATGACTCGATCGTTCTTTAATATCCTAAATAATAAAAATTGGTCAATTTATAATTTCTTAAGTACCTCCTTTAAATATTATTATTCAGTTCATATCACATATTATAATGTTATAATAATTTGTTAATAAAGTGAGTTCATATATGATGTTTTTGTCGATGTTCGATACATGAGTAAAAATTGAACTTGTTGGAAAAGAATTTTCCATGTAGTTATAAGTACATCATCTCCAGAATAGTATTAATGTTTTTAAATATCATATATATCCAGTATATATTCATTTTTTACTATTCCATAACATTTTGAGAAAAAAAATTAAAAGCACCGTTCATGGAGACGGTAGGTCGTGCGTACGCATGAACGCTACTTTCATTTTTTTGTCATATTAATGGAATTAAAGTTAAAAGAGAGATATATATATTAATTCCAGAATTATATCCATCATTTAGATGTATTATATGATATATATATCCATTATATATATGTACTTATAATAGTACATAACATTTGGAGATAAGAAATGAAATGTACCGTTCATGGAGAGGGTAAGTCGTACGTATGCATGAACGCTACTTTCATTTCATTGGCACATTAATGGAATTAAAACTAGATGAGAGATATATATATATATATATTATAATTACAGTATAATATATATTTTATATATATCACATAAGTTCATAAATTTCATTCTTTATACATTCCATGTATTTCATGAACGAGCCACATCACTTGAGGGGGAGGTAGTCCACACTTCCTCAAATGAAATTATCGCATTTCCACAACATGAAAAGCATAAAGGTATGTATTAAATATAAAATACAAAATCATAGAGAGGAAATAAATAAAATATATATCATAAGTAAATATATTTCCATCATAATTACCACCATGATATGTGGTATGAGAAGATAGAACAATCATCCTTTCGTGAAGCATTAATTCGCCATCCACAGAAACAGTATGTTCTTTAACCATTAGACGGAGGTGTGTGTTAGTGTAGATCAAATCCTCCTCATAAAAACATCCTAGTATATTGAATATACTGGGGTTTTTACAAAATAAATAAATAAAAAGAGTTTAGGGGGTTGGAGAAGCAAAATAAAACAAAAGAACACAAGGTAAGACATTACCTTTAAATCGGGTAACTCTTTTTGATTTGAGCTCAAAGGCTTCCTTGGAAAGGATTCTGACCAAAGGTGAGGCTTAAATGATGAATATAGGGATGTTTAGAGATGAAATGGGCAGGGTGTGGCCGAGACAAAGGCTTGAGAGGTGTGGGTAAGGAGGTAGAGGTGGGGGCCTTTTATAAGAGGAGAGGAGGGGCACTCTTGGAAAGTCAAATAGGTTACATTATTTTCAAATGAGTTTCGGATTTTAAAGATCCCACATTGATATATTTCTAGGATAAGGTGATAAGGGTTCTAAAAAACCCCATCCAATAGGTTTTTGACATGTTTAGGTCTTAGATTTTACATTATCGTTTCATTTTATTTAAATCGTTAAATAATGAGGTAATCGCTGCATCATCATGATGTCATAAATAATTTAATTTATTTAATGTCTAAAAATTATAGAAAAATACTATGATGTAGGAAATCTTTTTATCTTTACAATGACTATTTATAGTCAAAAATCTGACTTGTATAACCCCATGTAAAAAAATATTTAGTAAAAAAATATATGTTTGTGTCATTTTTACTTTTACTTTAAATAAAAGGCATTAATGTCATTATCTTACCCAAGTGGCTCCATGGGATCCCCAAGTTGACCCATGAATTTTCTCGGTCGGCCATGACACATCCAATAAGGGTAGTACATATGTATAGGTCATTTCATATTATTAAAACATTATTTTTACCATAAATTAGACTAATTGCCTTTAATCGTGATTAATAAAACATAAAGGTTACTATTCACCAAAAATTATTTTAATCTCATTGAACCACATTTTACTTCTTAATGACAACCATGTATGTTAGATTTTTGAAAATCAAATCACAGAAGTGGCAATGTTTCATTTAAACGAAAAATCAGTTTCTTTAACCACCACTTAGTGGTTTCACTATTCATCAAAAATTGAAGTTTTTCAGAAAAACACTAAAAATTCAACCTAAGCTATATTTGATATTCTGAATTCAAAAATTATGTCTATTTTACAAAATTCAAAACATATAAGTTTCATTAATTAATTTAATAATTAATTCCCGCTGTCAAAACAAATAGCGTGTTTTATGAAACAATATATATCAAAAGATTGACACTAGTTTAAGTCCAATTTCAAAGTGAAATTAATTCCAATGACCACTATTGGATTAAATGCTAAAAATATATTCTAATTTCACTTTATAACCAACTCAAAAGATAATCTAATCATATAAATAAATTAGATTAAAAAGAGGTTTTGAATTAAAATACAACATTTTTCACTATTCATTAAAAAATGAACTTTATCGGAAAAATACCAAACATTTACACAAAGTAAATTTTGATGCCCTGATTCTAAAGAAGAATTTTATTTTTTCAAATATAACACATAAAATTGTCAAAAAGTGGATTTAATAGGTTTGCTATCAAAAGGCGATTAATCGACCTTTTAAAGAATATTATAATGTTTACGCTTAAAATTGGAATTGATTCGCATTTTTAATCCTCTAACATTTATTGTAAAAAGTAAAAATATTTGACAAACATATATAATCATTTTGTAGTTAGTTCTGTTCATTCCCGTCATTATAACGGCTAGGTGATAACTACCATTTAAAATAATATTATTTTAGTATTAGAGTGAAACGTAAGATTTAAAAGGAACTCATTGTTGCGTATTGGGTAAGCCATCAAGCATAGAGTTCCCTTTAAATTAATATTAACATTTTATTCACAAATAGGGATAAATATAAAAATGTAATATTCTTTATTTACCTGGGGTGTTACACTTTTTAAAATAGATGATGAATCCATTTTCTGGGTAAAAAGGTATGTTTTAAGAAAATGTTTTTAAGGGTCTTCCCTAGATTAAAGGTATCATTTAATTTATGTCCCTTAATATGTTTTTGTGATCATTCCAAGACTTTAAAATTTTTTTCATATGTTTCAAGTAATATTATGGAGAATTATTAGTTCAAGATGAAAATTATTTGGCTTTTTTATGAATAAAAACCAAATGTTTATTTTAAAAACTTTTGGTTCAATGGGAATTTGGGGTTTTAATACCAAATTTTTTTTTCTAATTACATTAAATAATAAACAAAAAATAAAATAAATATTTAAAGAAAGTGAATTCTAGTCCAAAGACACTAGAATATGTAATTCTTAAGGTCGGTTCCTTACATTTATATAATTATTTTTTTTATGATTTGTTCCCAATTGATCTCAAAATAAATTTTTTATAGAATGTTTCAAAGATAATGATAAAATGTAATTTTTTATGTATTTAAATGAATTAAATTTATTAAAATCATAACATTGAATGTTGAAAAGTAAATATGTTTGAATATTTTTTTCAAAGAGTTGAAGTTGTGGATTATAAATCTGAATCACATCATTATTCAACAAATATTTATTCAGAGATATAATCTCATTAAAGTTATTATTGGGATTATTGATTAATCGTAACATAAAGATATACTATAAAATATATTATTATGTAATGTGTATAATAAAACCCTAAAATTATAAAAATCATATGGTCTCATGAATGGTCTATCATATATGATATGATTATACTAACACTTATGTATAATTTCAGTAGTATTCATAAATTATTTTATGAAATATATTAGTTTATATAAAATAAATATCAACTATATCATTATTTCATTATGTATTGATATATTACATGAATTAAAATGAAAACTATCCTCTCAGGGTGTATATTTGAGTAATTACTTGCCGGTAATCATTATGTATTATTATAATTTACGATTCCATATAATGATTATATTGGGTTTACCTTTATATACGGATAAATAATTCACTCAGGAGATACATAAGAATTTTTTAATTAGATTAGACACTATTTATATCAAATGAAGTATCATACCTAATATATTTGGTATACCAGGGGTCAATGATTCTCATTAGATCCATATTTTCATGTTTTGACAAGATACCTAGATTATAATCCTTCATCACTTAATAACATTATTATATGATTTTTTAGGATAAGATAATAAAATATTGGTTTAGAATATAGTTGATCAGGTCATTGATTAGTGTTTAGTAAAGATTTTACTTCTCTTCTATTGTGATGGGTATAGCATTTAGGACCACAATTGACATAAATTGATGAAATTTATGGAAGTTCTGTTATATGATACATGTTAAGTTCTTATCAATTTAGATGGGGGAACAAGAAAATAAAAACCACTAGTTTTAATGAAATGGTATATTTTCCCCTTATAGATGTTTTATACATTTTGGATCAATAATATATGAGTTATCTTTGTGATATTCATATACTACATGTCTTCTAGTCATGTGACACCTTGGACAATGAAATTGTATGATTATAAACACTATATATTATATAACTAATGGGAATGGGTATAGAGATATATGTTTTTGATGGGTATCACACTATAGGCCTTTATAGATTTAGTGACATTGATATCTTTCTAATGGATTATTGAGACTTATAATTATGTATTTTAGAATTATTACATTTTATCAACTCTATAGAGGCCAATGGGGTCCCAATTTGGGGTTATCATAACGAGTTACTGTAAAATATTTTTCAATAATTTCTTTAAATATTATATATTTGAAAATGTTAATACATATGATTAATCATATATTGAAAATTAATGGTCCATTATGTAAAACAATTCTTCAAATACATAAAAAATGTTATTGGAATAAAATTTCAAAATTGTTATCTATAGTGTGATATAAAGTAAACATACACTATTCATATTATACTTCTTCACAAGTAGGTGATTAATGGAATTGTGGACAAATGAACAATCATGATGTTTTGGTAATCACTATGTAATAATTTATTCTGATTAAAACCATTTTATAGTGAAGTTCAATACAATTTAGTTTAATTTATGTCAGTCTATGAATTATATGTTACAATATATCTATTATATATTAACATATTTAAAACTTTCATATTTCAAACACCATTAAATACTTTTTAGAGTAGTTATGATAAATGATTATGAATTTTTTATTAGGATAAACATATTTTCATGGATTTCTAAGCTTCACAAAATTTATGTAATTAGTTTTATAGTTATATAATTTAATAAATATTTTTAAGAATGATTGGATGTAATTTAACCAAACTTTAAATTATATAGAGAATAAAAGGAATCTCTACAAATAAATAAACTGAGTATCAGACCGTTAGATGTTGGATAAATGATCGTTTAAAAAAACTCCTTGAACTAAATTATAATATCCCAAAACTCTTAATTATGGTTTTAGTGATAAAAACATGATCATTGCATTTCTATCTTTTATTCTAATAAATGAAAACCAAATTTAACCATTTGAAACATAAAAATTCATTGAAAAAATTATATGACTTACATACTGATGTGAATTTTTAGGTTTAGAGTATTATAGAATTATTTCAAACTCTTACATAGAAACACGGATACATAATCAACTTGTACAAAAATTGATAAATACCCACATATGGTAATAATATTCGAATATCATATTTAAAACCCTTATTCAAAACATGGGGAAAATAAAAAAATGGAAGGGTGAGATCAAATGTTCAATAATTGAAAAAATAATCATTAATAATTGTATGTTATACATAAGCATGAGATTAGTATAAGGGTATGGTGACATAATAAAAGAACATGAATATAACATAACAGAATTCATACCCATAAAAATAGATATTATCAAACAAGTTACATGGAATAAATCTTTAGTGGTATAAATATTTATAGGAATCAATAATCATGAGACATGTCATGTCAATCTTGATCCAGGGTAACATTAAAAACCCATAAAAGGAATAAATAAAATGTAAAGACCTAGAATTTCCATGTAAATTTTTTATAAATAAATGGAAATTTTACGAGTTCGTAAAAATTGAAGGTGCATGATTCTGAGGCCCAGTGTGCCCAAAATCAATTTCTGAAGTTTTGTTCAGGAACATTCAGAAAACGTACAAGAAGGTTTTTATAAATTTTGAACCGGTGATTGGAATTGAAATTTGATCGCACCATTGAACTCGCAGCACCGTTATTCACTTATGAATACTTTCACCTCGATGGCAGTTGATTGAGGGAAGAAGATAGTTTTTGGGTTTTTTGTGGAAAATAAAAAAATAAAACGAACTACACTTTATTTTATTTTTAAGCCACCATGTGGAAGTTGGAGGTGGGTTCCACCAGAACTTAACCTCCTTGGGGGAGTTGAAGTGTGGGGACCACCCAACCATTACCTCCCATGAGAGGTTATAGAGGTGGGGCCCACCCGACCTAACCTCCCACGAGAGGTTACGATGGGGGGACCACCTAGGACTAAACACCCCTAATAATGGTGGGAGAGGAAAACCTCTCAACTCCCCCCCATTAATGAGTGAGAGTCTCTCCACCCCCTCCTTTAATGGTGTCAACCCTTCCTCTATTTTAATAATGCCAAGCTCGTGAATTAATTAAGTCGATCCAACTTAATTAATTCACCCAATTTGAATTCTTAGTCCAACGAATTAATAGATTTTATAATATTTTATTATTGGATACCTTTTCTTTTGTTGGAAAATGAGGAAGGATCTTTTGAGAGAAAAGCTCTCGCCAACAAAGAATGAAGAACACTTTCTTCCAACAATGAACTCCGGCAAGGAGCATCTTCGACTTCTTCCTCGGAAGCAACTTGTGGAAGCAACCGACGTGGGATGTCTTCGACGACCGACCCTCCCTTCTCATCATCGTCAATGAACTGACGCATGAGCTCAGGATTGTAATTGTGCGGCGGATGCGATGAACGAAGAAAACTCCATCTTCATCCCCACAACTCCGTCAACGAACAACGAACAAAGGTAGGGGTTTAATTTTATTTAAGTATGATATTATACCCTTGTTACTTTTCTTCCAAAACAAAGAACGCAGGACAAATTATTATCAAGCTGATCCACAGATTTTTTTCCTTGCAGGTTGGGAATATTTTGTTAATGAGGGATTATGTGAATTGATGTTTTTAAGATATCTTTCATCCTCGTTATTTGCTTCATTCTTGTGAGTCAATTTCTATCACCCAAAACCAAGAAGGGTGCGGAACAAACCAATGTGGTCTGACCCCACCGCTGATCTTATTTGTGATGTTCTTCGGCGTTCTTCGGCATGGCGACGAGGTTACAAAGGTGATGAAGGAAACCTGCGCTGCCCATGTGTTGCTCCGGCACCTCGGGCCTAATCGCGCCGCCCTCCGGCTTCCGAGCCACCCCAGCTGTGCTACCCATCGTCCGTGCCACTCGAAGGCCGAACTGGCCAAGCTGCGGTGCACCCTAGTCGAGCCGCAGTCCGACCGCACCACGCCCCAGCTCCCAGCCACCGCGTCTCCCATGCCCCTCACAGCGCCCTCTCGAGCCCCGGCATGCCGGCCTCCGCCTGCGTCGCGCACCCCGCAGCTCTGTCATCTGCGTGCCCCATACACACCATGCACCTCACGCCTCCACAGGACGAACTGGAATGCCAGCCTTCGCACACCCCGTGCACCCCGCGGCTCCGCTGTCCGCACGCCCCACGGTGCCCCGGTCGAGCTGGCCTTCTGACCCCGGCCACGCCACCCCGGCCCTAGGGCGAGCCGCCCCGAGCCGGCCCCTTATGGTGCCCTCCAAGATGAGTCATGTCCTCGCAATGCCTTCCAAGACAAGCAGCCCACGTCGTTCCCTCTTGGCCGAACCACCCTCACGCTGACTTGTGGCCAGTTCGTGCCCTCGCGACCAGCCCACGCTCTCGCGGCCCTCCACAACCCCTTGCAGCCTACTAGGCAGGGCATAGTGGGTCAGGACGAACCTAATGGTCTGGCTTGCCTAACGGGCCAGGCCAGACCTAAGGGTTAGGCCGAGTCAACCCAGACTCGGTCGGGCTGGGTCGGTCTGATCGGGTTGGACCAGACCCGGGCCCACTACGACCCTTTACTTTCTTTTGGCCATATCTTTGGCACCGGGAATCCATTTGACGAACCGTCTGTAGACCTATTAATCATGGAGCATGAAGGTCCCTTTGAGGATACTCACTAGACTTTGGGCTATAGTTGAGATGCGGTCAGGTTGCATTGTGCATGAGTCCAACCAGGCCCCCGGGACTAAAAGACTAATAACTCACAGACTGGGCGTCTGATTGATGTGCCATCTTTTGCGTTGAGTCCCCTATGATGTGGAGGACCTTTGAGATAATTATTCGTGGTACTTCATGACAATTGGAGTATCGACATGTAGCTCATGGAGCGGATCCTTCTAGTGATGAGAGATCAGAGTGCGAAGACCTAGTAGCTGGTTGAGACTTGACGACTACTGACCGATTTACTCTGAGTGACTCGAATATCCCAGTGGGGAGTTCCTGGTTGTTGCAGCAGAACCACAGTGGAGGAGCGCTTGGTTGTGATGGCAGACCCGTGGTAATCGACAGGAGGTGTACCTCTGTAGGCTATTAGTGGGAGCGCCTGGTTGTGGTGGCAGACCCATGGTGGGGAGCACCTTGGTGATGCAGCAGACCCACGGTACTCAATAGGAGGAGTACCTCAGAAGTCCAAGGTTAGTGGGAAGTGCCTTGGTGTCGTGGCAGGCCCACTGTACTCAACAGAGGAGGAGTTCTCTAACATCCATGGTTTCGATAATGTGAATAAAATACTATTTGATCTGAGCCAGTAACTTTTGTGTTTTCCTTATTAATGAGATGGATTGCTTGATAACTTAGGTATATTTATGGGCATATACCTAAGTGGAGTTATCTATTGATTTCATACTTTTTGTTTTATCCTTGTCGGATTTTTTGAGACCTTGAGGGTCTCGGGGTCCCTACTGAGTATCTTTATACTCCCCCTACACGAGCTATTTTCGCACCTCATTATATTGGATTCAGACGACGGATAGTGAAAATCGGGGCTGAGAGTACTAGGATTGGACGGTACCCAAAGGTGGACCATACGGTGTGATGGTACATGGAGGAGACGGACGGACCTGGAGTGCTAAGGAGGCGATTTTTACCTACCCTTTAGGTAGGAACCTCAGAGGATGACCCATCAGAAGTTTTTCTTTTCTTCAGTTGTACTTTTAGTTTCTTATTCTTTACAGTTGGGCTTGTATTTCTGGCCCCTTTTACTTTTAGCAAACTTTTGATATACAATTTTACTTACTGTTTTGTTTCCATATTGTGCTCTGCTGTGTGGGTTTACAGGTTTCAAAGGCAATTCCTTCCCAGGTTTAGGGAATTACATCATTGGTGCTAGTCACCAACCCCTAGGCTATGGAATGCGGGCTTGGGGTAGTCACCGCACGGGCCCCGAGGGAAGGTTCGTGACAAATTGGTATCATAGGAGTCAGTTCTACCATAGAAAATAGGACTATGATATTTCTTTTATATGAAGAAATATTGTTAAGAGTATTGATTTTGGTTCTCAGTTTAGGGAGTCCAGTGTTGGTGTGGCGGTCGACCTATCCATACACCAGGACCCTGACTTCTGATTTCTGACTCAGTTCATGAAAACAATGATTGTGTGTGTGTTTTCAAAAGTTTTCTTAAGTCAACTCAATAGGTCATCTCACCAGGTATTATCTTTTAACCATTTCTCATTGTTTCTTTTAGGATGCCTCCACGCAGATATCCTGTTAGAGTTCCGAGAGTTTTATGCACGGATAGCTCACCAAGCAACGAGGATCTGATGCAGGGCCCTCTTACTATGTTGGTACCTTCGGGTTGAGTACCAACAGAAGCACCACCTGTTGGGAAGAAGATACCACCAGGCACACTGGCAGATGGTGCACACCGACTGAGCGCATTGCATGAGTTCCAGAAGCAGAGGCTTCTGTGGTTTCGAGGAGAGGCATATTCCCACACAGCGACAGCTGGCTGGAGGAGTTTGCTAGAGTTTCCCATCTATTTGAGACACCAGTAGAGCAAACGGTGATCTTATCTACTAGTCTTTTTTAGTGAGTGACCATGAGGATGGTTCGATTAGTGATGATTCTTCGGTACGTGGATTGTTTCCTGAAATAGTACCTTCGGTTAGTGTGCCATCTATATCACTACCTGTTCGTCAGCAGTTACAATCGGCAGAACTGATAGAGGATATATGTAGGCTTAGTGCCTTACATGTGTTTCAGCATCAGATACCCCCCAGGTTACACGGTGATCCAGACTCACAGGCAGCTGAGAATTGGCTCGAGGAGGTGGCAAAGAGTTCTCTAGAACTTTTACAGCTTCAGCGGGATGACATGTCAGTAGCTAAGTATTCATCGAGGCCTACCGATCTTTCCTGGTACTCGATGAATACGATAAGATCAGTGATTCAAGTCTCTAACTTAAGAGAGAGGTGTGTTTAAATGATATCTAATCTATCACTATTCCTCTATGCATTCCTACTTATTCTAGGGTTATAGAGAGAACATTTTTGGTTGAATTTTCTTTTGCTGAACAGATACAGACAGTGAATGTTAGTAGTGGAAAATCAGGGAACTGGCACTAGTCTCAGAGACTTGGGCATATAAAATGTGTTTGGTATAGATGAATTTGTAGGGCAGTATACATGGAAGCAGATCTAGGAGATTAGCATGTGGTGGTGTACTTTTCGACATGTTACAACCACCCCCTTTTTATGGACCCTGCCAGGCTCAGGGAACTGGAGGACAGGGGAAGAGAGTTGTTGCATGCGGTCAAGGAATGCAACCCAAGGTCTCTAAGAATTATTTGAGGTACGGTCTAGGTCTAATTATAGCTATCGTATCAATAGACATAGGTACCAATCATTCCTTCCTTCCATAAATATTGTCTAGGACCTAGAGTTTCTGGTTAAACCACTGAATTGAACCTCACGTCTCGAGATACCTTTGGGAGGAGACTCGATGATCACACTTATGCTGATGGTGTTATATGACCCTTGAGGTGAGAGTTTTGGTTGGAAACTCTTGGTGGTAGCGTCGAGGCCTTACGACATTAGTTTGGGTTTGTACTTGACATCCACAGTTCATACTCAGATTAACTGTGTTAGGAAAAGAGGTTGTGGTATATCTACAGTGATGGTATGGGGTTTTCCTTGGTCGGAGAAAAATGAAACCCAGGAAGCACAAGATAAAATCATGAATAGGAGGTTGTATCCAATCACTCATGATTCATTCAACCTCACCCTCTTGGTAGAAGAAGTTGAATTTGAGAGAGTCTATAATCCTCGGAAAAATAACATGGTAGCAGACGCACTCAGTAAAAGGTCTGGCCTACATCTGCTGAGTGAGATGATAGAGCAGTTGGATACTTTACAGATATCCTTTGTGGATAGAGATGAAGAATCCTTCCTTTAGTCTCTTACAGTCACTCCCCCGCTTCTTCAGTGAATCAGGGAGTCAGAGCATGGATACACTGACTACAAGACACGACGTGCTCAGATATCCATAGGACAGGCACCTGATGGATTTTCTGAATGTGGGGAGCATGTCATCCTCTTCAGAGGATGTACTTTGTTACCAGTGTCACTTCATGAGGAAGTTTTCAGGGAGTTCCACACATCCCCTCTAGTGGTACATCTGGGAGTGGTGAAGATGTACCATGATCTTCGACAACAGCACTGGTGGCCAGGAATAAAGAAAGTAGTTGAAGAGTTTGTTTCTCGGTGCCTCACTTTTCAGCAAGTGAAGGTGGAGCATTAGGTACCAGCATGCTTGTTTTAGACTTTAGAGGTCCCAGAGTTGAAGTGGGATGGGATATCCATGGACTTCGTGATTGGAATTCCACGTACATCTAGTGTCATGACTCGATCTGGGTGATCGTCAACCGACACACCAAGTCGGCCCACTTCCTACTGATCATAGAGCAGGGTTCTGTAGAGATCTTGGGATCACTCTATGTGAAAGAGATTGTACGGATACATAGATTTCCTTCGACGATTGTCTCCGATTGTGATGTAAGATTTACTTCCTGGTTATAGAAGGGATTTTAGGAAGCTTTCAGGATGTAGCTTCATTTGAGCACCACCTTTCATCCTCAGATGGATGGCCAGACTGAGTGGACCATTTAGACCCTTGAGGACATGTTGCATGCTTGTGTTATAAACTTCGGTCATAGCTAGGAGGATCACTTTCCTTTGGTGGATTTTTCATACAACAACAGCTATCACTCCACCATTAGGATGGAACCTTTCGAGGCGTCGTACGGGTGACCTTACAGATCACCTTTGTGCTGGACTGACCCAGGGGAGTTAGCACTGGTGGGACCAGAGATGGTATAGGCTACCATAGAGAAGGTGCAGATCATCCAGGAGTGGATGAAGACTATATAGAGCAGGCAGAAGTCGTATGCCGACAAGAGACAGAGACCTCTAGAGTTCGAGGATGGTGACCATGTCTTTCTACGGGTCTCACCCTGACGAGGTCAACAGAGATTTGGATAAGGCGGAAAGTTATCTTTGAGATTCATCAGACCTTTTCAGGTCCTCATTATAGTTGGTGAGGTGGCATACCGCTTATCTCTTCAACCTCAGTTGCATCCGGTGCATGACGTCTTCCATGTATCCCAAATGAGGAGATACGTGCACGACTCTTCTCACATCATCGACCATGGCGAGCTGGACATCGACGATGGGGCGACTTTTACCAAGGTTCCAGTAGATATTGATTATCGATTGGATTGTGTCCTTTGTGGATGGTTGATACCACTAGTGCGTGTTCACTAGCAGCACGGGAACCTCCAAGAGAGAACATGGGAGTGGGAGGCTCAGATGCGTGCTCAGTACCCCCACTTGTTCCTTTAGTTATGAGTTGTAGCTTACGAGGACTTAAAGCCCTAAGGTGGGTAGAATGTAAATACCAAGAATTTACATGTAATTTTTATTAAATAAATGGTAATTTTACAAGTCTGAAAAAATTGACGGCACATGATTCTGAGGCCCGGTGTTCCCGGAATCAATTTCTGAAGTTTTTTTTGTGTACATTCAGTAAACGTATGAGTGAGTTTTTAAAAATTTTGAACCAGTGCTCTAAATTGAAATTTGAGGGCACTGTTGAACTCACAACACTGGAATTCACATATGAAGACTTTCACCTCGACGGCAGTTGGTCGACGGAGGAAGATAGTTTTTGGTTTTTTTGTGGAAAATAATAAAATAAAATAAACTACACTTTATATTATTTTTGAGCCACTATGTGGAAGTTGGAGGTGGGGTCCACCAGAACTAAACCTCCTTGTGAGAGTTGAAGTGTGGGGACCACCCGACCATAACCTCCCATTAGAGGTTATGGTGGTGGGGCCCACCCAAACCTAACTTCCTGCAAGAGGTTACGATGTGAGGACCACCCGAGACTAAACCGCCCTAATAATGGTGGGAGAGAAAAACCTCTCAACTCCCCCCATTAATGAGGGAGAGTCACTCCACCCCCTCCTTTAATGGTGTCAACTATTCCTCTCATTTAATTATGCCAACCTCATTAATTAATTATGTGGATCCAACTTAATTAATTCACCCAATTTGGATTCTTATGCCAAAAACATAATAGATTTTATAAACTATTATTCTTGGCTACCTTTTCTTTTGTTGGAAAAGGAGGAAGGATCTCTTGAGAGAAATGATCTTGCCAACGAAGAATGAAGAATGTGTTATTCCAATGAAGAATGTCGGCAAGGATCTTCTTCAACTTCTTCCTTAGAAGCACCTTTCAGAAGCAACTGACATGGGACGTCTTCGACAACCGACCCTCCCTTCTCATTATCATCAACAAACCGATGCACGAGCTCGGTTTAATTTTATTTAAGTATGATATTATACCCTTTTTACTTTTCTTCCAAAACAAATAACATGAGCTAACTTATTATCAAGTTGATCCGCTGATGTTTTTCCTTGCGGGTTGGGAATATTTTTTAAATGAGGGATTATGGGAATTGATGTTTTTAAGATATCTTCTAAGATCTTTCTTTGATTCATTCTTTTGAGCCAATTTCTATCACCCTAAACGTGGAAGGGTCCGGAACAAACCAACGTGGTCTGACCCCTCCACCGATCTTCTTTGTGATGTTCTTCGGCATGGCGACGAGGCGAAGAAGGCGACGAAGGAAACCTGCGTCGCCCCTGCGACGCTCCAGCGCCCCGAGCCAAACCACGCCACCCTCCAGCTTTTGATTTTCCCCCTCCACGCTTTCCACTGGCCACGCCACCCACCGGCCGAACTGGTTGAGCCGCACCACACCCCAGTAGAGTCGTGCTTTGGTCGCACCACGCCCTGGCTCCCGATCGTCATGCCTCCCACGCCCCTCGCGGTTCCCTCACGAGCCCCAGCCCGTCGGCCTCCATGCACCCTGCATGCCCCATGGCTCTGCCATCCACGCACAACGCCCACCCCACGTCGTCACTGGAAGAACCAGCCCATCGGCCTCTGTACGCCCCACACACCCCGCGGCTCCACCATCTATGCGACCCGCAGCGCCCTGGCCGAGCTGGCCTCCCGGCCTCGGGCCGAGCTGACCCAAGACGGCCCCTCACGGCACCCTCCAAGCTGAGACAAGCTGCCCACATGGCACCCTCCAGACCGAACCACCCTCATGTCGACCTGCGGCCGGTCCGCACCCTCGCGACCGGTCCGCGCTCTCACGTCCCTCCGCGACACCTCACAGCCTGTTGGGCTGGGCCCAGCAGGCCGGGTCAAACCAAATGGGCTGGCTCACTTAACGAGTCGGGCCAGACCCAATGGGTAAATCCGGGTCAACCCTGATGGGGTCAGGTCGGGTCGGACCGACCGGGTCGGACCAGACCCAGGCCCACTACGTCCATTTACTTTCTTTTAGCCATATCTTTGGCATCGGGCTTCCGTTTGATGAACCGTTAGCGGCCCTGATAATCATGGAGCATGAAGGTCCCTTTGAGTATACCTCAATAGAGTTTTGGGTATAGTTTAGATACGGTCAGGTTGCAACATGCACGAATCCAACTGGGGCCCCATAACTAAAAGGATAATAACTCACAGACCGGGCGTCCGATTGACACGCCGTCTATTGTGTTGAGTCCCCTATGACAAGGCAGACATTTGAGATACTTATTTGTGGTAATTTGTTATAGTTGGAGTATCTACCTGTAGATATTGGAGCAGATCATTCCAGTGACAACTGAGCAGAGTGCAGAGACCTAGTAGCTGGCTGAGACTTGACGACTACTGACCGATTGACTCAGAGTGACTCGACTAGCCCAGTGGGGAGAGCCTAGTTGTGGCAGAAGACCCGTGGCGAATGAGTGCCTATTTGTGGAGGCATACCTGTGGTACTCGACAGGAGGAGTACCTATGCAGTCTATTTGGGGGAGCGTCTGGTTGTGGCAGCAGACCCACGGTCGGGAGTACCTTGGTGACACAGCAGACCCACGGTACTCGACAGGAGAAGTACCTAAGGAGTCCAAGGTTAGTGGGAAGCGCCTTGGTGTCATGGTTGGCCCACTGTACTCGACAGAGGAGGAGTTCTCCAACAGCTGTGGTTTCGATAATGTGAATAAAAATCCTGGTTGAGCTGATTCAGTAACTTTTTTATTTTCCTCATAAATGAGATGGATTACTTGATAACTTAGGTATATGTATGGGCATATACCTAAGTGGGGTTATCTATTTATTAAATACTTTGTGGTTTATCCTTGTCAGATTTTGTGAGACCTTGATGGTCACAGGGTCCCTACTGAGTATCGTTATACTCACCCCTGCACGGGCTATGCCCGCACCTCATTGTGTTGGATGTAGTCGACGGACAACACTGATGGAGGCTGAGAGTACCGGGGATAGACAGTACCCATAGGTGGACCATACGGCATGATGGTACACGGAGGAGATGGATAGACCTAGAGTGCTGAGGAGGCAATTTGTACCTACCCTTTAGGTAGGAACCTCAGAGGATGACCCAGCAGCATTTTTTCTTTTCTTTAGTTGTACTTTCAGTTACTTGTACTTTACAGTTGGTCTTATATTTCCGGCCCCTTTTACTTTAAGCACACTTTTGTTATACAGTTTTTTACTTAGTGTTTTGTTTCTTGCTTGTGCTCTTTTGTGTGTGTTTAATGGTTACAAAGGCAATGACTTCCCAGTTTTAGGGAATTATGCCTTTGGTGTTAGTTGCCAGCCTCTGGCCTATGGATGGCGGGCTTAGGGTAGTCACAGCGTGGGCCCTGGGGGATGGTTCGTGACATAAAATGCTATGGTATCTTGGAACATCACCTTCATATAACTCTTATAATCATATTTTCTATTTAAATAACTAATATTTTCATATTAAAACATATCTTTCAATATAAAATAATCATTACCAAGTGTTTTGAAGGGATATAACGGACCCATGCATCCTTGTTTTATAATGTAACCACCAATTTTTTATTATATAATTGAACCAACCATCCTTAGAATAAAATAGTACCACCCATAATCTTAAACAAGGTCCAAGAACCATAACATTACTAATGAATATTTAGCTTTTATTTCATCATAAAACTCATAGAAAAAAACCATTATTCCATTCAAGACATAATTAACCCATGGAAGATAAAGGGGTTCAAATATTATTTCATTAAAACAACAATAATCTGTCAAAAAAAATAATAAGGATGTCATCACTACAATATATTCCCAGTGAATATTAACTAACATCCAGTGTTATTGAAATTTATGAATATAAATACTAATAAAATATTCATAAAACATTCTTGAGGAAAATTATTATTATACATTGAAAATCACTTTTAAAACAAATAATTTCACAAAATATGTTCAAAATAATTCTATATGAAATTAAATATGGAATCTTATTAATTAATATTCAATGATAATATTTTCTTTTAGGGAGAAAAAATCACATTATGATGTAAATGTTAAAAATAAATTCTATTTTTAATATTTTTTAATTAGAGTCAAAAAGGGACCAATAAAGAAAATATTAATAAAATTTCATTTAAAACATTTTAAATCAATGTCAATGAAAATTTAAAATAGCATTATGAAATAATTTATATTTATAGAGGAAAATTCTTGAATATTTTTTAGAAAACCTGTATTTGGAAATTAATGATTTTTTATATAAAAAAAGATACAAGGTTAGTATAATTTAAAAACTAATTTCCTAATGTAACATTAATCAATAATGGAGGAAAGCGAATCAAAACATGTAAAAAAAATTCATAACTATCTTCAAAAGAAATTTCATTGTTACATAAACCCTTTACCTATTGGGTGACTTTATAATAAAAATACTTTCGAAGTAGGAGTATGGTGTAAATCTATAATTCAAATTAACTTAATAAAGGAATAACTTAGAATTAATTCATGAGGTGATAATTATATAATATATGGAGAAAATGGTACAGCACATGAAATATGTTTCAAAAAATTATATTGGTACAAATAAAACCCTTGAAATAGATCATAACATTGAATTGAGAAATAATCATTGGATTTATTTTGTGTAAAAAATGTGAATCTACACAAAAAAAGTATAAATAGTTCATAAACAATTTATAGATTAATTGAAACATAATAATGGAATAAAAAATAAATATTGTTCATTTATAACAAAATGAATACAAATTTATTTGAGAAATCAATTACCTCTTGGTAAGATTCAAGTCAAATATCATTAGATGAAACAATTTGAATTGTGACATAAAATACCATAAAATATGAAGTATTAATGATATAACATATAAAGGGGGGAAATATACCCCATATAAACTTAATTAGGTTCATAAAATTAATATATTCTTTAATTAATGTAAATTGATATTAAATCCTGTACCTCGAGTCCATAGTTGTCATATGTGTCCTTTATCATTTCTTCTATGAACAACCTCCTTTTCTTTAAACCATAGAACCTCAATGTATGGTATTTTTTATGATATAAAACCACTCAGAAATATATATGAAATCTATAATTGTATTTTTAAATATTTTGGATGAACCAAATTATTCTTATTGTGTGGAGGGATGAGGAGAGCGGGTTCCCTTTTATATGTGTGGGAAGGAATTATTTGGATTTCATAATGTATTAAATTAATATAAATTCAATTTCATGTTCAAATGGATCAAAAATGATATATTTAAAATATATAATGATAATGGTTTGGAATCTTCTAATATAATAATATTTAGTCATATTTAGGGGATGCTTTCACCCTTATCATTTTTATTTAACACCTCATTAACCATTTCTACAATTACCAAAAAATCAATGTTTTTTAGTCTTGAAGGTTAAATAATATTACCATATCAAGAAAAGTGACTTGTAAATAGACCATTGTTGAAACTTGAAAATATATCCAACTCAATTTCATGAAGATAAAACGTTGATGAATTTAAAATCTTTTAATAAAATATTTTTTAATGTAAAATATCATTAATTTAATATTTGGAACTATTTATTTAATTTTACTTTGAGTAAAAATTGAGAGAAAATGAATTAGAGTATAAACCACTCACCCCAGTGTAATATGATATATTTATGTTCAAAATTTGGGGGACACAATATCATACCAAATAATATTATTTTTAGTGTTTTAAAATAATCAACTTGTTCTTTCTACTTCTTGTGTAATCATTATGTGAGTGTTGTGTAAGAATTTAAGGTAATTATCTCTTCTCTAAAAATTAAAAATATATTTCCAAGATAAAATAATTCATTTATAATTAAATTATCCATTTACAACTAAACATGAATTTTTTTACCTATCAGTAATTATTATATATATTAAAAGAAATAAATTTACATTTTCACTTTATTATTTACATAAATATTATAAAATTCAGAATACAAAAAATATGGAATCCATTTTCTATATTTTTGAAACATTGATGGAAATATCTAATATATACTCACCCAATAGGAAAAATTCATGTGTTCAAGTCATTGACCAGTCCTTATCATATTTTTTTTATCCATAATTACACGATTTATCCTTACAATAGTGAAAATTAATTACTTTTGTTAATATTCATAGTTACCAAAAATAGAAGATACCAATATAAAAAATTTAGAACTATTGATTCCAAATAGACAATACATTTTTCAATATTCAATTTTTATATGTGGAATAAATTAATTTAATATTAAAACAAAAAATACAATGAAAAACATTTTTGAGACAAACTTTTTTTTATGTATAAAATTGTTTTTATACCAAATTCAGAATAAAAATAGATTGAGATGAAATTAATTTGATTTTAAATAATATTACAGGTCTAATATTAATTTTAAAACATTTAAAAAGATTTATCTATTTAACTACATGAATCAAAAATTTAGTTTTCAATAACAATCAATATTTTTTACTATTCACTGGAAAATCAAACGATTCAAAAAATTCACAAAAATTTATTTTGAAATAATTTTTATATGATTATTCCATATATTATATCATTTTATCAAATAATTTTTCTAAAATATTTATAAAGTAAATATATTATTTTTTCTCACAAAAAATAATAAAAAACTATTTTCTAAGAGAATATATCTTTGAAGAATAAAATGAATTTTGTAAGAATTGAGTGATTATTTCATAATAATAAATCAATGAATTTTTAATGATTAAGACATATATATATATATATATATATCATAATTTTTTAAATCCTTTTCAAACATGTTAATTCAACAAAAAATTTATAACAAAAATATTTAAATAATAGTACTTCATGGTTTGTTTATGATTGGTGTTGGGTATCTTGTTTATTGTTAAATATGTTATTTATTATATAATCGTGGGATATTAAATATTAATCAATTTAATAAATTTTTTCCTCCCAATTTGAACATAAGACTAGTAATCAAAGGTTTGACATTAGAAAATTCCTACTTTAAAATCCCACAATTTAAAAAGTGTTAATAAAAAATACTTTCAAAAATAGTGAAGGGGAAATACAATGGAAATCTATAATAACACATAACGAGCTTTAAAAATAGGATAATGTTAGTGAAATGCGAAAATATGGACATGGGGGAGAAAAATACCTTCCACGGACTAACTAATATAGAGTGATAGATAGCAAGGACATGTGAAATTTAATGGACGCAAAACTAGGAATCAATGAGGTGTGGAAAAAATCCTCGATTCTTAAAAAATATCATAATAGGTTAAATTTTTTTCAAGAACCTTTTCCTATATTTTTTTTATTTCCTTTACAATCAATATTAATAAAAAAAATAAAATATTCTTACTT
The DNA here is from genome assembly GCA_963277665.1 of Viscum album. Classification (NCBI taxonomy): domain Eukaryota; kingdom Viridiplantae; phylum Streptophyta; class Magnoliopsida; order Santalales; family Viscaceae; genus Viscum; species Viscum album. Next base: position 1,321,210,955 of record OY728142.1, read on the forward strand.
GACATGTAGAATTTCATCCATTAATCAATTTTCAATACAATCTCATTTTTTCTTTAAGCGATGAGTATTGAAGATGAATTTTTCATGCATCAAGCGATAAATTTTACTTTTAAGGGAATAAAAATTACAAAAAATTATAATATTTGATTCCTGAAACATTTACTAAAACTATAACTAAAATGGTTAGCACAGCATAAGATAATTCCAAAAGGTAAAGATATTAATCTCCAAAAGTCAACATCATCGTTAAAGGATCAACATAGATCATTACCTAAATAAATAACCCTATGTCCTAGTTTACCTCAATAACCTCAACATTAAAGAATGTTTTAACATCAAATGTGTTCCCATACCTTTAAACATACATCCCCAAAAACATAATAGCATTCCTCTGAAATAATCCTTCACATTAAACTAAATGGATACATATACCTCATCCTAAAAAATCATGTCATAAAATATTCTTAATCACCTTGGTAAATAAATATATAATCATATAATGTAGTTAATTTCACTAAAATATCTTGTACGAAATTTCGATATTAACCTAGAAGATAATTCTTCTCTTGATTATAAATATTTATGGTAATATCACCTTGTCAATGAATCACTTTCCAACCATCAAGATTTTATATATCCTACTATCCAATATAAAATAATTAAATTAATATATAATTATATATTAACCCAAAGGTTTATTTAAAACTCAATATTTTATTCTTTTTGAAACCCAAAAAAAGTTTTAAGTTTCCTCAAAATCCCATCACATATTAGTACAAAAGGTATATGTGTAAATTTAACATAAGATCAACCTTAAACTTATAGAACAATAATTCTATTCATAAATATTTATATAAAATCACATGAATAAATCCTTATATATAATTTTATCTAACTCTACTTGTATACCAACTCTTATAGACCCAAACCAATTGTCTCTAGTCTGGGGCTAAAAACATCATCTTCAAATTTCTTGCATTGATACCAATAAATGTGACCCAATTTATACTATCTAAAACTTAAAAAATAAATATAAATAATATATCACTTATATAACCAAATACCTAATTAATGAATATAGTTTTAGGGAATTTGGAAAAACTCTTACATGTAATCTTGTATATGTAAACAACTTGTAAATAAATATCAACATCATTTAATCTGAAAATCATATTAGGATAAAATATATAAAAAAATTCTTCAAAACCTAGGTAAAAGGAAACATAATAATATTGAGTTAAAATGACCAATAACTGTAAATTTAAGCATTAAAAATGAATGTAGTTACTAAGAATAAGGGTATGATTACAAAATCAACATGAATATGTATAATATAATAGAATTTGTACTAATAAATACTAGGATCATAAAACTTATGAAATGGCATACAGATTTATAAATGGAAAGAGTCATAGGACTTAATAATCATGATCTATTTGATTTAAATCGTGATCAAAAGAAATATTAACAACCCATATCAATCATAAATAAAAAAATCTGGTATATTTTAACATCAAATTCATATCAATTGTACAATCACTCTTACATTTGGAATAACCAATGTGGTTGAAATCCGATGTAACACCCTCGGTTTCATGTAAGTAACTCTTTATTTATGCTTTTAAAGTATGTAAAGTCTTTCGATGGATTTTTTTAGAGTATGGAATAATTTTATATTTTTGTGGGGATTTTGTAAAGGTGAAAATTTGGCGCATGGTTTGTGAAAACTGTGGAAATCCTATAGGAAACCATGAAATAAGAAACAGAGACTAAGGGGAAGACACCTGGTCAGGCACACGATTTTACCAAACTGTGTGATCACCTAGGAGAAACTGTGCAAAGTGAGGTAGTGGGATTTTTCATAAGTAGTGCACATTTTATCTAACCGTGTAGGCCAACTATGTGAGGTGGCCCTTGAGTTCGAGACTGGTTCTTGTTTAGTGCACTGTTTGCCTAACCATGTGACTAACCATGCATGGTTGAAAAACTAGATCCTAAAAAAGTGGATCTAGTTTAGGATTATTTTTTAACCCATTGTTTTTTCTCTATTTTTGCCCTTACTCAAAAATTATTCCTCCCTAAGGATGTGGAACCTTTCCCTATCAAATTGAAAGTGATTTGGAGGCATTTTTTGGTTTGTTAAAGCCTAATTCTAGTGGTAATTCAATGTTTATAGTGGTTTTTGTGGTTTTTTTAGATATACCTTCTTCCCTCTCTCGGTTTCTGAGATCTAGTCTGCTGAGGATATAGCTAATGTTTTTTATGCTAATCATGGTTATATTTTGCATTTTGATGTTAGGGGGAGAGATCTAGTGTGGGTTTTTGAAGATTCAATCATATTTTGTGGGATTTTTAGTTTTTTTCTTCATTTTTTCCAATTTTTCCAAGGTTGGTGGCTTCAGTCTCAAATCCTCTTATTACAAATTGATGATATAGTTTCAAATTTTTTAAATTGATTGAAAATGATTGTGAAATTGTTTTAAAATCATGGTAAAAATCCTCTTTACTAATAGTTTGTGAATTTGTTGTGAAATTGTGGAATTGTAGAAATTTTTTGTGCAAAGTTACTTATTTTATTGATTTTGAAATGTTGATTTTAAAATATGTCTTATTGGATTTATGAAAAAAATTTATTTGAAAAGTTTTCAATAAAAAGAATGGTTTTATGGAAATGATTTTTATTTTTTGATTTGAAATGGTTTTCACATACACGGTTTTGTGTGAGTTCATGCTTTAGATGTGAATATAAATAAGGGGTGTGTACCATTAGGGTAAAAAGGAATGTGACCCTAGATAAGTGGCATGTTTCATTAGGGAATAATGAGATAGGAACTTTGTGAAAACTTTGTAGATGGATGTAAAACCTATATGTAAGAACCCAGATCTTCTTTTCAGGTATGGATATTGTTTTAAGTGTTTTTTTGGAAAAATGAATAATTTGGAAATTTTATAAGTACACACTTTTTACTCCTGAGTACATGCCATGTACCTGGTTGTCGTGGGTATCTGTGTACTGGTCGTGTAATGGTTGATTTCATGGCTGTGTGGACTGCCTAAATCGGGGGCCGGTAAAGGCATGTACATGGTGTATACATTAAATGAACATGCTATGTACTTTTTTTAAGTTTATTAATCAGACCGGGGTCATATCTAATGTCCAGAATGATATCCTTTTAACATCGTTTCATCTAGGAGTGACTGGGAGAAATGATCAAATTCTGAGACACCATTTCTCCTTCCAACGACTGATTTGAACTCCAGTGGGTGTGTTAGAATCGCATTGGTGGGTTCTTGGTTTTTCTTGAATCTATATTTCTATTTTCTCCTCTTTCTGGAGTTATCCATGGTTGAATTTTTTTGACCTTTTAGATGATCTATAATGTTCTCGGCCAATTCAAGGGCTAACATTTGTGAGTGATCATTATACAACATCATGGTAGGTGGTTGTTTTCCTTTCAGAGATTGTCTTTGATTTATATATGCCTAAGTGTCAATTACCCATGATTCAGGTATTTCGTTTTAAGAAATTAAACCCTTTTAATATCTATCTTTGATTGATTGATATATTAAGGGCTTTCGTTGATATGTTATGCTAAATTTCATGTTTAGGGGACACCCTATGGGTGTGTCTTCCTTGTTTAATGTTTATGACCATTTTTTCCATGTTTCCTATAAGGTAGACCTAGTTTCCTTTCCTTGTTTGTTAGGTTGAAATTAATTTCTTAATTGATATTTGTTAAATTCATGTGTTATGCATTATAGATACTTATCCTTATAGTATTTGATATTACTTTGGGCTACTAGATATCGTTTGTGCACAATTATATTACATAGGGTTGTGAGAACCTGGTGTAGTGAGACCATATGGGGAATTGACATTGAGGGCTTCCCTAGAGTGTCTTTTATGTTTACATTTTGAGACCATAGGGGTGATTTACGGTGAGTTCTTCCTCATAGTGTCTATAGTATACCGTTATGAGACCATAGGGGGAATTTATGTTGAGTTTTTTCACAGAGAGTCTTTAGTTTATTGTTAAAAGACCACAAGGGGAATTGATGATGAGACCTTCCTCCGAGAGTCTTTGTTCATGAGACCAAAGGGGTTAGACTATGTGGGCTTCCCTAGAGGGTCATGATATCTTTATTTAATTTGTGATATTTTGACCCATAGGGGTTAGACCCTGAGATATTTTCCATATGGTTTCTTGTGAATGATTTATTGATTGTGATGAGTCTTTCATGCCAGAGCATAATCTTGGACTCGGTCTTACTTGATTGTTAGATGGTCTTCTAAGACATATATTTTTTCTATTAGTCAGGGGATACAGAGCTTAGGCTAGATCCTGGGATTCTATTATTCAATGGTTTGAATAATTAATAAATATAAATGAATGTAATTAGAAACTATAGTATTGTTTACTTTTTAATACTTCTATGTTTATTGCTTCATTTTTCATATTTCCTGTTATATATATTCACTAACAATTAGGCATAGATATTTTGGTGTTTTCCTACTAGGATTCTTCTCACATCCTGTTTGGGTCATGTTTTTTGACCCTAATAGGTTATATGATTATAGGTATAGATGAGGGAAAGTGACCTTCTTCATCAGGTACTTGATTGTTGTGGAGATGGAGAGCATGGAACTAATATGAGGCTTTCGATGCTATAGGAGTTAACTTTTTTTCTTTTGTACTTTGGTGTAGTACTTTATTTCTATCCTTGTGACTTATTTGGGTATTTTTCCTAGACTTATGTGACATGACTCATTTATATACGTTCTCCAGTTTTTTATTTACTACCATTCTTCCACTGTTTACTTCTGTTGTATGGTATTACTATTTCCGCTACTGTTTATTGTTTGTTTCCACTGTGTTACTCTTCTAATGAAGTAATAGTTCCCCATTATCACACCCAAGGCCCTCGCTGCTAGTTGGAAGCCTCTGGCATTTAGGGAAATGTGCTTGACGCCATGTGACCAACTGAGTATGGGGTACCTTTGGGTGGCACCTGGACCTGGGATGTTACAGAGTTGTATCAAAGGAGGTTCTTTTCTGATTTGTCTTTCTGTTTGTAGACTATATATAGAAATAGGAATGAAAAGGTAGTTATTAATAAGTTTTTCTCAGGAGTAACTAACCCGTGTATAGGGAAAATCCAAGTTACCTTGAATATTGCAATTTTCTAGGTTTGGAATCGTTATAGTTGATTTGATTTCACCATTGGGTGATACACATGTTTTAAGTTGTTGTGATTTATATCATTGTAATTCTATTTCTGTTGCAACCTAATAATATGAGGGCATTCCATCTCTTGTATCAAATAGGAACATTCTAGAGATCACATGTCATGCATTCTTACCATTCCATTAAGGGTACATTATCGATTTCATGCTGTTGTGATAGATGTTGTGATAGATATGCATGTTGTTATTATTTATGCCTTGATAGAATACATGCTATTTGATAGGGTATTGATGATATGTAAAGTTTCATTTGGATGGATTCCAAACATTCTTCCCTAAGGTGTTATGGGCCCTCTTGGATCATAATTTGGTGGATCATGTATGAACTTTAATTTAATTCTGTCTAGTATAGGGTGAGTAAGGATTCCAAACTTTGATTTGTGGTAGTGTGGGCTCTCACGGGTCAGAATTTTTCATCCCTTGGTCAAAAAATTTAAGTTTATAAGGGGTTCCAAATAATTTTTAGAGTCCTACTTTATAGAAACCCAAACAACACAGTGTTTGGTGTTATGAACACATGCCATGTGTTCTTATATTCTGTAATAAATAACTTTTCTTAAGTACACTTCATGTACAGTATGTACATGCCGTGTAGTCTTTAATTGTATGAGTGATTGTGTGAGCAGAGACATGGGTTGGCGAATGTTTTGTAGAACACGTCGTGTAATTTGAGTTCACGTTGTGTTGTCAGGAACATGTATCTGGTCATGTGAATAACAACACAGATGGATTAAAATCAAGTAGTACATGTCGGTTACAGCTTGAACACACCGTGTGGAAGTCGACTGTGTCTCTAACCATGTGACTAACGACATGGGTGGTTAAGGATTAGGTAGTACACACTGTATCTAGGGATAACACACCGTGTAGTGTAACCCAAGAGAGAACCGTGTGGTTTATCCATGTAGAAGAACTCCGGCAGGAGGGGAAATTCAAGTAAATGTTGTGTATAAGGATGAACATGTTGTGTGTGTAGGTGTTACATGACTAGGTTGGGAAAAGGTACATGCCCATGTTGAAGTTTTATGGAATACTCTATGTCGGGTAATACATGCCATGAACCCCTATTTTGTAAACAATGATTTTTTTTTCTTCTCTTGTTCCTTTCTTGTACTTCTATGTTTTAGTCCTTGATAATCATGAATCGTGGGGTTCGCTTGACCTTACAGAATCATTCCACCGAGATTTCCTTCGGTTGTACGCTAGATACAGGGCAATGATCAGGCACTGAAAATGATAGATCAGGGACTACCAAAATTTCCTCTTGTCATTCTTGTCTGGGAACCAACTATTATACTAGATATAGGTGCTGAAGCATAGTTCCGAGAAGGCTTCATGAGGTTCATGCAGACCTACCCGGCAGCACCGCATCCTGCCCCCTCTAGGGAAGAGTTGACGTGGGATTTTCAGCAGCAGCATCCTCCCACTTTCTTAGGGGATAGAGGACCTCAATCTGTAGAGTCATTGTTAGAAGTCATGATATCTATGTTTTATCATCTTGAGACACCTATTGATAGTATGGTGAAGCTCTCAACTTACATCCTTCGAGATTCCTCCAAGGGATGGTGGGATGTGATATCACAAGCGGGATGCCAACGAGTTATGGCTTGGGATGAGTTCCAGTGGAACTTTTGTGACTATTTCTACCCATAGACCTTGAAGGCCAACCGAGCCTAAGATTTCATGGGTCTAAAACAAGTTAATATTTTAGTCATGGAGTATTCTTCTTGCTTCACAGATCTGCAGTGCTTCACACCCATTCCGGGGGTGATGAGTTATTTCTAGACTAAAAGTTTGAGGATGGTCTCAGACATGACATCTGATCTCATGTGAACATCTTCAGGTTGACTTCAATATCTTATATTTTCAACTAGAAATTTGTCATTGAGAGTAATATATGGGAGTATATAGCTATGAGCTAGGGTCATTTGGCATCCAGAGTTGGTACTCCTCTGACAGATAGTAGGAATCTTCATAAGGAGTCAACGCACGGAGATCCTAGTAGATAGGATACTCCTTCAGGTAGCTAGGTGGTATGATACCAATGTGGGAAGAGTGGGTATAAAAGGCCACATTTTTCGAGAGACCCAATTGAGTTCCAATATTGTGGAAAGATGGTCCATCTTCAGCGTTTTTGTCAGTTTTTCTCACCAATAGTTGGTGATAGGGGTTCTGATATGACTTCATGTACAGGAGCAGGACCACCAGTTTCTCATCAGTTAAGGAACTGGAGTTCTTTAGTCCATTCTGGTTGAAGAGGTGGTCATGGTTGTGGGGTTCCGTCTATAGGTTTTCAGCAATCGCAGGGTGAACCAGCTCAGGGTAGTCTGGAAGGGTCACAGGGTCGTGGTACAGGTCAGACCTCAGTAGTGAAGAAAACCCAGTAGGAGTAGGATCTCAGACCCTCTACGATTAGAGGTACAACTCCAATTTCCTCAGTTTTAGCTTCTTCTATTTTTAATATAGGGGATTCTCATAGTTTCATATCTGTTGCTATTGTGTAGATCCTTAGGCTCTATATCTTTACTTATGAGGATGTTATAATGCTAAACACTCCATTGAGGATTATAAAAGCTATTTTACATTAGTGCATGGAGTTCCCTCTTGAGGGTGGTGGGTGTCACTTATTATGGGACCTCTATATCTTAGAGATGATAGGCATCGATGTCATTTTTGAGATAGAATGGTTAGTCTCTTTCCAGGCCTTTGTTGACTACTATCTCTGTATGGTGAGTTTCGTGTCACCAGATGGTGGGTCTTTTCTACACAAGGGTGAATGGGATGTGCAGGTGAGTAGAATAGGACTTGAGCCTCTTTGGTTGGGAGGAATTATAGCCTAGATTGCTAGTTTATATATGGATGACCAGGGGACTTCATAGATAGACTTTCCTCTAGTGTTGGATCGTTTTAGGTATGTCTTTCTAGATGAATTTTTGGATTTACCGCCAGAGGAGGAGGTAGATTTCTCTTTTGATCTTATTCTAGGTGCGACACCAGTATCCATTCATCATTATAGGATGGCTATACCAAAGTTACAAGAACTCAAGAAGTGGTAATAGGAGTTGTAGGAAAATGGTTTCATCTGACCCAGTACTTCTCGTTGGGGTTCACCTGTCCTATTTGTGAAGAAGGAAGATGGTACCCTTATATGTTTCATGGATTATCGGAAGCCGAACCTATTGATATCCAAGAACGGATATCCTTTTCTGAGGATTGATGATCTCTTTTATCATCTCTGAGGAGTTCAGGTGTTCTTGAAGATTGACTTGAGATCTAATTATCATCATTTTCGTGGTAGACCATCATATATAACTCTTATACCCTTTTGGAGCAGTTATGGTTTATATGAGTATGTGCTTAGGTCATTCGATATCACAAACATGCCTACAGTATTCATGGCACTGATGAATTGAGTGTTCCATCCTTACTTTGATTCTGTTGTGGTTGTCTTCATGGACGATATATTAGTGTGCTCTCATACTCGACATGACTATTCCACCCATGTTAAGATCATTTTGAGTACACTAAGAGAGCATCAGATATATTCAATTCACTCAAAATGCCACTTTTGGATGGAACAAATTCACTTCTTGGGTCATGTCATCTCAGAGACAGGAGTATCAGTAGACCCAGAGAAAGTGAGAGTAGTAGTTTTTTGGGTGCAACCAAAAAACGTCCTTGAGGTATGAACTTTTTTGTGGCTGGAAAGATACAACAGATTCTTTATAGAGGACTTTTCACACTTAGTAGTGCCACTGGAGGGTCTGACTCAGATGGGTGTGAATTACTTGTCGATAGATTCCTGTGATTCAGCCTTTCAAGAGATGAAAGGGATATTGAATTCAGCACTGATACTGGTTTTTCTAGTGTCAGGCAAGAGTTACACCATTTACTAGGATGCATCAGGTATCGAACTGGGATTAGTGCTTTTAAAAGGGGGAGGAGTCGTTTTGTATGGGTCTCAATAGTTGAGTCTACATGAGAGGAATTACCCGACGCACGATCTCAAGTTAGCTGCAGTTGTGTATGCTTTACATTGTTGGAGACATTATTTGTTGGGAGAGCATTTTGCGGTTTTCACTGACCAAAAAAGTCTCAAGTATATATTTACTCATTGTGATCTTAATTTGAGGCAATGAAGACGGGTTGAGTACCTTCAGTATTTTTATTTTGAGCTTGCCTACACGTCTGGGAAAGGAAATGTAGTGGCTAAGGCATTGAGAATGAGGACTCAGATATAGGCAGTTCACAAGGCCAGCATTGTGTGGTGTATTATGGGTCCATTCTCTGAGATGCATTTAGTGGTGCATGATAGATGGGGGAAGACGTTTCTTTCTTATGTAGTTGTTACTTCTACTCTTCTGGATCTAGTGCGAATTAGGTAGCTATCAAATTCTGAAGGCCTAGTCCTATGGAAGAGTGTGTCAGGAGAGGAACCTACTCCTAGGTGGACTATAGGAGAGAATGATATCTTTAATTTTCATGGGCGTGTGTGGGTGTCAGCAAACATACATGAAGAAATTTTTCAGGATTTTCACTGCTCAGTTTGGATAGTTCATCTTGGTTTCACTAAGATGTATTGAGATCTACACTGTCAATATTGGTGGCCAGGTATGAAGAGAGATGTTTTTCATTTTTTGATGAGGTGTTCCACCTGTTAGAAGGTGAAGGCGGAGAATTTGAGACCATAAGGGCTTTTACAGTAGTTACACATTCCCAAGTGGAAGTGGAATGATGTCATGATGAATTTCGTGACAGGTTTACTGAGGTTTCCTCGAGGGAATGATGTAGTTTAGGTTGTCATTGATAGACTTATAAAGGTTGAACACTTCTTGTTGATCAAGGAGACCTTTAGTCTTTATGATATTGGAAGGTTTTACATATGATAGATTGTGTGGTTGCATGGGGTTTCATACTCTATCATTTTAGACAGGGATGCATGTTCTACTTCTCGTGTCTAGCAGGGACTATAGAGAGCTTTGGGTACATAGGCACTTCTGAGTACATCTTACCATCCCCATATAGATGGCCACTCCGATCACACAATTTAGGTTTTGAAGGACATTCATTGAGCATGCGTCCTAGATTTTGGGGGTTCCTAAGAGAAACACATACCCCAATTGGATTTTTTCTACAATAACAGTTTTCAAGTGACGATTCAGAAGGAAACTTATGACGCTTTTTACGGTAGGCCATGTTGATCACCCCTATGTTGGATGGAGGTAGGAGAGGCAGCTATGATGGGACCTTTTCTTTCCCAGGAGACCCCTGAGTAGGTGGATTTGATTCAGAAGAGGATGGATACTACACAGTCTCTCAAAAAATCTTATGATGATCGATGGAGAAAACCTCTAGAGTTCAAGGTTGAAGATCAAGTTTTCTTACATTTCATACTGAGGTTGGAAAATAGGTGGATTAGGATATAGAAGAGTCATTCACATAGATATGTTGGGCCTTTTTAGGTTTTAGAGAGAGTTGGGCCGGTTGCCTATCGATTGTAGTTACCTTAGAGGAACTGGTTTATGCATGACATCTTTCATGTTTATCAGCTATGATGTTACTTTCTAGACCTATCTCAAGTTTTTCAACCTGATGAGGTTGAGTTAGAGGTGGATTCATCCTTCAAGGAGAACCCTATATGGATTTCGGATCATAGTATGAAGGTTATCCATGTCTGATTTGTTCCTCCTGTACGGGTGCTATGGCAGCACAGGCAGGTACAAGATGAGACTTGGGAGAGGGATACTGATGTATGATCACAGTGGCAAGATTTGTTTGATGTTTCTTCTTCACCACCCTTGGAAGTGAAATTTGGGGTTGAATTTAATTAAGGGAGAAGTTTTTAAGAACCTATATCTTCTTTTTCGGTATGGATCTTATTTCAGATTTTTTTTAGGAAAAAGGAAGAATTTGGAAAAAATTTAAGTACACGTCGTGTACTCCTGAGTACACGCTGTGTTCCTAGTTGCCATGGGTATTCGTGTACTGGCCGTGTAACAGCCAAGTACGTGACTTTATAGACCACCAAAATAACGGTTTGGTTGAGGCATGTATATGGCATGTACATTAAATGAACATGTCGTGTACTTTTCTTTTTACTTGATTAATTGGATTGGGGTCGTGTCTAATCTCTAGAAAAATCTTGTTCTAACCTCGTTTCATTCAGGAGTGACTAGGAGAAAAAATCAAAGTCTGATCCATTGTTTCTCCATCCAAGTTTCGATTCAAACTCCAGTGGGTGTGTTGGAATCACCTCGGTGAGTTCTTGGTTCCTTTTGAATCTCTCTTCCTATTTTCTCCTATTTCTTGAGTTATCCAAGGTTGAAAATTTTTTACCTTCTTGTAGATCAATGACATTCTAGGCCGATTCAAGGGCCTATGTTTGTGAGTGATCATTGTACAATGTCAAGGTAGTTGGTTTTCTTCCTTTCAGAGATTTTTGTTGATTTATATATGCCTAACTGCCGATTACCCATGATTTGGGTATTTCGTGTTATGTAATTGAACCCTATTAATAATTGACTTAGATTTATTGATAAATTAAGGGTTTATGTTGATATGTTATGGTAAATTTCATTTTTAGGGGACACTCTATGGGTGAATATTCCTTGTTGAATGTTTATGATCATTTGGTCTAGGTTTCCTATGAGGCAGACCTTGTTTCCTTACCTTGCTTGTTAGGTTAGAATTGATTTCTCAATTGCTACTTGTAAATGCATGTGTTTTGCATTATAGATGCTTAGCCTTGTAGTAGTTGAGATTACTTTGGGCTATTGAATATCATTTGTGCACAATTGTATTACACAGGGCTATGAGAACCTGGTATAGTGAGACCTTAGGGAGAATTGACATTAAGGACTTCCCAAGAGTGTCTATTATGTTTACATTTCAAGACCACAGGGGGGATTGATAGTGACTTCTCACTCATAGTTTCTATATCATATTATTACGAGACCATAGGGGGAATTTACATTGAGTTCTTCCTTAGAGAGTCAATTGTTTATAGTGAATAGACCACAGGGGGAATTGACGGTGAGTGCTTCTTCATTGAGTCTTTGTTCATGATACCAAAGTGGTTAGACTATGTGAGCTTCCCCAGAGGGTCGCGATATCTTTATTTCATTTTTAATATGTTTAACCAGAGTACTTAGACTATAAGAGCTTTCTTAGAGGGTTTCTTGTGAATGATTGATTGATTGTGACACGTCTTCCAAGCTAGAGCACATGCTTGGACTCAATCTTAATTGATAATTAGATGGTCTTCTGAGACATTTGTTTTTTCTATTACCCAAGGGATACATAACTTAGGCTAGATCCCATGATTCCATTATTCAACAGTTTTAATAATTAATAAATGTAAATGGATGTAATCAGAAACTGTAGGATTGTTTACTTTTGAGTACTTCCTTGTTTATTGGTTCATTTCGGCATATTTCCTACTATATATATTCACTGACAATTAGGCATAGATCTTTTGGTGGTTTCCTATTGAGATTCATCTATAACCCTATTTGGGTCATGTTTTTCAACCCAAAAAGATTATATGATTGTAGGTATAGATAATGGAAAGCCCCTTTCTTCATCAGGTACTTGATTTATATGGATCTGGAGAGCATGGGACCAAGATAAGGATTAAAATGTTGTATAAGTTTATGATTTTTCTTTTTTACTTTGGTTTAGTACTAAATTTCCATCATTGTGACTTGTTTGGATGTTTTCCTAGACATATGTGACATGAATCATTTTTATATATACTCTAGTTGTTTATTTATTATCATTCTGTTGTTGTTTACTTCTGTTTTATGGTATTACTATTTTCGCTACTCTTTATTGTTTGTTTCCATTATGTTACTTTGTGAATGAGGGAATAGTTTCCCCACATTCACACCCAAGGCCCTCAATGATAGTTGGTAGCCTCTAGTGTTTGGGGAAATGTGCTTGAGTTCATGTGAACCACCAGGTACAGTGCACCTTTGGGAAGCACCCGGACCTAGGACATTACACCCTCATTAGTATGGAACTATCAAAGAATAATGCATGTGTGTGTGTTTGTGAATCATGGAATATGTATCCCAAAAAAGAATGTGAAATGTTTTAAATAATGGGTTGCTTGTTTTGTATTTTTTTATGATTTTCAAACTATTTGAAATAGTTTATATATAAATATTTTATATAAATATGCTAACTTGTTCTATCATAGTTTCATGAGTAGGGAATTCATTCCGGAAAAACCTATTGTGTTTCATAGCTCACCACTTATTTGGATCCTTGGTGATTTTGTAGATATTTTTCATCAAGACATAGGAAAAGGTAAAACATCACACTTATTTAGTGGTGCTTCATGTTACTTGGACTATTTTGTGGTTTTTAATCATGGAGTATGTTTAAAGTCATGGAGTTATATATTTAGAGAATTTTGTTTTTGTTAGTTTTTTCTTCCACTATCTGCATTGATGTTGGTGGTCTTCCATTGTTGTACTCTATTGTAGATTGGATTAGATATCTATAGTGTTACTTTGGGTTGTTTTACATTGTTATCATGAATCATTTAGTAGTATTTTTTATGGAATGTTTGGTTGGATTATTTTATTTTTCAAAGGAAAATCATCCCTCAATCTTATTGAATCCCATGGAATTTATTTCCATCTTTTGGTGTCTTGGGGATGTCACTTAAGGCCAATTAGAAAGTATGCCTTTTCTCAAGCCAATGAGGAGGGGTTGGATATTACAAGAGGTATTGTCGTGTTCAGTCCTTACCTTCCAAGTAGTATTAATCTTGTTTGGTCTTTGACTTGGTCATCAATTTTTTCTATCTTGAAGTTGAAATTATTTATGGTTTAATTCTTGGAGTTTTAATGGTAGACATGTGTAGGATTCTTGAGAATTGAAATGTAGAGAATAAAAATATATAGATAAAAATTTTATGATGAACTTCATGTTTCTAGAGAGTTGTGAACATATGTTTTTTGAAGACAGTTATAGGATTTGGAATCTCATTATCATGGGTTTTTAAAATCAGACAATCATGATATATATATATATATGTGACTTCCCAAATGGAGTTCATATTTCATTTTGAGTAATGATTTATGATTTTGTGAAAAAAAAATTATTTTTTAAAATTTTTAAAGTTGTTTTCATATGTGAGATTTTAAAAAATCATGAAATAGATATTTTGAAATGAGTTTGATTTTCAAAATCATAGGGAACATTTCAAAAAAAAATGAATTTAGAAAAGGTTGAATTTTTGGAAAGAAATTTTGTTAAAGTTTTGATGTAGTAGAATTTGAAATTGTTAATACTTTATCTTCTAGATAGTGAGACTTATTTCATTTATTTTGGTTTTATAAAATGATAGCTAGTATGTGTCATAGAAACCAACTGGAGGATGATACTGAGAATGTGGTTTCACCTAATCCATTGGTGAAGAAGTAGCTGGTTCAGAGTGTGGTCTAATCTTTTTAAGTTGTGAATAGGGGGGACACAAGGGATGAACCAATGAAATTGTATCATTCCATCTAGTTCCAGAAGTAGAATCCACCCATCTTTCAGGGTGATTTATAACTGAAAAAGGATAAGGTGTTACTAAATAGGATGAATTGAATCTTAAATTTCTTTAGCACAATAGTAGATCTGAATTTCATGTTGGAGATGTATATGATTGAAGATATTGCATTCCAATGGTGGGATTTAGTTGTTCAAGATAAATTAGACTGAGGAATTCATTGGGAGGATTTGGAAGAGTTGTTCAACACACAATTATATCATCATATGTTCAGAATAGCATGAATGACATACTTATTCATCTTGAAATATGAGAGTCTCATATTGATAGAGCATGCTGCTAAATTTATGAATTTAGTCTGCTTTGAGCCCAAAGTTGTTGCTAGGACATCCTTGAAGTAATGCACTTTTGAATTGGGGATGTGGTAAAAGATTCTCTCAAACATTATTGTGCTTTGTATGATGGTATATATCATGATAGCAATAGAGTTATGATGGTAAAAAGGGATATCTTAAGAGATATGGTTTGATTGATTACATTGATACCTAAGGTAAATTTTGTGAACTCTAATGAGGGAAGAAAGTATAAGAGGGACATTAATTTCCAAGGTGGAATTATGACTCATAATCAGACAGTTGGTATAAATACCCTCACCCTTGTATCCCAAACCTGGTGCCTTGATTTATTATTTTGGCATAAATAAAATACATGAATCCCAATGGATTGATCAATTTAGAATTTTCAGAAACCATATTATCTACATGAACTTTACATTATAAATTTTAAAGTAAATACAACATAGCCATTTCATTGGAAGCACCCATAAACTCCTAGATTATTTCGGTGAGTCATTCATAATATATATCTTTGCAAACTGAGGAAAAATAAAACATAAGAAAGGGGTGATCTCATATGGTCAATAAGGGTAAGAAATATTAAAAAATCAATCATAATCATAAACAATAAGGCATGGTGAATAACTAAAAACACATGTCATTAAAACATAATCTTGAGCATAAAATGAAAGGAATAAAAGATGAAAAAGTAATGCAATAATAAAATATAACCTTGGATATTCTACTAGTAGAATAATAACATGGAATATAAATTATTATTTTCATAATGTGGTAAAGAAAAATTCTGTAAATCATAAAAATACCTTAAAGGCCTCCGCCAAGACACCATACATAAAGGGTAAAACCCCAGTTTAGTTTGTCACATGAGACCTACTAATGCATAGATGGGATATAAAGGGACCCACCCATAACATACTAAGTCTAATTAATTCCTCGTATTAATGGGGTTAAATATAATCAACATATATTTATGAAATTTAAATAATATTCCCCATTCAGTAAACATAATCACTAACTATTCTGAGTAGTATGGTGAATCGTATCAAGATATCACATCCATAGAAAAACTGATCATAACCCGTTTAATAAAATATGGTAGATGATAAAAATAAGAGATAAATATCAATAAAGAACAAATTTTAATATAAGTTTTGAAATAAATGAAAATACTCTAATAAAATCATTGAGAAATTCTTGAGAGAAATATCCCTATTACTTTCAAAATATGAGTTCTTTTGGAAAAATCATTTGTATATGTCATAATTTTTTGTATAAAACTAGAAATAGACAAATATATTTTTCGTGAAAAAATTATTGAATTATGTAAAATAATGGATTCTTAAAATAGATTATGGATGGTACTTGAAACTGGGTAAGAAATTAGGAACTTCCCTTTAATTTGGTTTGCTTATCAGGAAGAATTTATAAGGGATCCTTATAAAATATTTATTTTACATAAAATAAAGATAAAATAATCTAGATATATGAGTTTGGAACATATAAACAGAATATAGAAGAAGTAAAAAAAATAAGGAATCATTACAATGGGGTAAATATAGTGAAATAATAACCCAAAAGAAAAAATGAATGTTTGAGTAGAATCCCTTACCATATGTCTGAATGAGTTATACAGTTTACCTTAATGTCCTAGATAATAAAATTAAATCCATTAATTAATTAATTAAAAACATTTCATATGTTTATTTGATGCATTATATTTTTATTAAATTTATTTCTGTCCATATTTATGAGTTATAGAGTTTAATTTCATCGTTCAGGAGCATTCATTTTCTTAGTTTTCATGATCAGTTCGCTTGTGTATAAGTAATGTAGTTCATGTAAAATGGGTATAATTCACTAGAATTGGAATTAAATGTCATTAATTATAATTAATATGTTAAAATGGTAATACATGTACTTTTTTATATGTTATGAGTATAAATAATTAGATAATAAATTAAGTAAAAATCGTTTAGATTATTACGGCAGTTATTGATCATAATGAACTAATTTTGTTTTATCATTTGGTATTATATAAAAAAGATACAGTTCAAATATAAAAATTGTTATAATATACATTTAACAATATATTTCAACCATTTAAATGGTTTCATGAACATCCTTGAATATGGTGTAGGAAAATGAAAACTTGTCGTCCTTGAATGTGATGAAACAACACCTCATAGACAACGTTTCCATTTTGAGAATAAAAGGGAGAGGAGAAGGGAATTGATGATGGATGATTCCATTAGAATAATAAAATTACAATATATATAATTTAAAAGAGTTATCATGATATTTTTATGAGTAGAGGTGATTATATAATAATAAAATAAAATAACTTGAAAATAAATTAAAAAGAAAATGAAGATGATTTTAGTTGTTTAATACTCCTCCTTGTGAACCTCCTTAAGGGAATTGGTTTTGGTATTTTGTTAATACCAAGAGCAACAAGACATGGGGGATGGTCTTGGGAAGAGTATGAAGTAGAAATTTGGCAAGTCTCGGTGCTTAGAAGGTGTGAGGAGAAGGGGTGGTATTTATAGTAGAGGAGAGAGGTGTTTTTTGAATATTTTATTCATTTGTTTATTATTTTGGCTCAAGAATAAGAATAGTTTGAGAATTATCATAAAATATATTAAAATAATGAATATAAGTTCTATATTATAATTATAAAATCATCAATGACATAAGGAATGTTTTATTTATCTTATAATATATTTATACTGTAAATTACCATATTTTTCTATTCACTAAATAATCAGGTATTTTAGAAAAATCCAAAAAATTTACCCTAAACATTTTTCAACATGAATAATTCAAAAATGGACTCAATTTTATGAAATTAATTTTAAAAATATGATAACTAATTTTTTATTAAAATCATAACTTACTCGAAAAATACAATTTTTAAAATTAAAACTGATTTTATAAAACTTTGAAATATTAACTAAGGTCTCATTATCCTAAAATAATAAGACAAAAAAATATTGATTTATGAATACATTTTATGAAAAAAAAATTTCTTTTAACTAATTTTATTAATTATAAAATTGTAATTAAATATTTATGACTCACAAAAATACCAACACTAAATTAATAATTTTTAAAATATTTATTTACTTATACAATGATATAATTTTATCATACTTTCATTTATGAGATGCATAATTTTTTTTTACAATTTCATAGGTGAGGTTACTATTTATTTGTCCAATTTACTATTCATAAGGGTCATATACTATTCCTAAGTTCATGTTACTATTTAATTAGTATATGTTCCATAACTTCAATAAATACCTACTATTTCATTCATTCTTCATTTATAAAGTATTTATTGTGTTCTCTATGGGGTTTCATGTGACTTATACTATGTAAAAATAAATAATAATGGAAGTCTCATTGATATAATTTTGGGTCATTACATTCTCCCCTCCTACAAAAATTTCATCCTAAATATTTCTAGAATGTCTCCTAATAATAAGATTTGGGTAGTTCTTCATCATAAGTTCCTTAGAATTCCATGTACCCTCATAAATTTTATGTTTTTTCAATATACCTTTACTATTCAAGTCGTCTGATTACTCAATGCCTCTTCTTTAGTGTCCATAATCAAGATAGGATCTTCATAGTAAGATGAATTAGGTTCCAAATCTATTCCTTTAGATGTGAGGACATGTGTTGGGTATGGAGTGTACTCTATTAACAAATATATGTGAAACACAATGTGTAATTTAGAAAGGATAGGTGGAATTTTGAAATGATAATCCACAACTTCAATTCTATCTAGAATTTTAAAAGGACTAATGTACTTAGGGATTAGTTACCCTTTCTTCCCAAATCTTATAATATCCTTCCATGGAGATACTTTTAAGAAAATGTGATCTCCCACTTTAAATTCAATATCCTTACTTCGATTATTAGCATAGATATTTCTCATGCTTTGAACTTCTTTTTCATGGGTTTGAATAGTCTTTACCTTCACTATTGTTTCCCCCATAATCTATGGCCCTATAAGCTTCCATTCATCAACTTCATCACAAAATTTTGGTGTATGACATCCCTTTCCATAAAATGCTTTATATGGTGTCCTTTTTATATAATAATGGAAACTATTATCATAGGAAAACTCTACCAAACATAAATATTAATCACAGATACCTTGAAAATCAAGTTAGAACAATCTAAATATGTCTTTTAAAGTTTGGTTATTCTTTCTAACTGTCTATCAGTTTGAGGGTGATAAGAAATACTCAAATAAAGCTCAGTATCCAAATATTTATGAATAATTTTCTTGAATTTTGATGTAAATTGTGGAACATGATCTCATTCAATTGATAGAGTTTCTCCATGATGTCTTATAAATTCATTAATATATAGATGTGAAAGGTACTCCAATGGAAAATCCTTTCTTATAGTGAGGAAATGTGTAGATTTTTTCAGTCGATCAACAATCAACCATATTTCATCATTATTTCTTGGAGTTTTTAGTAATCTAGGGAAAAATTCCATAGTGATGTAATCCCATTTCCAAGTAGGAATAGACATAGGTTTCATGACGCCTCTAGGATGTTTTCTTCCATCCTTCAGATATTGATAGACTAAACATCTTGATACACAGTCAATTATTTCCTATTTCGTGTTATATCACCATAAATGTTCCTTCAAATATCTATACGTTTTAGTACTACAAGGTTTTATAGAGAAATTTGAACTATGGGCATCATCAAATAACTCCCATTTTAGCTTGGGTATAGAGAGAACACATAGCTTCCTCCCAAATTTCCAAATTCCATCCTTACACATAAAGTCTAGAAAATTCCCATCATTCATAGCTTAATTTTATTTATAATATTCTCATCGGTATACTAATATATTTAAATCATTTATAATAAATATGGTTGGTAAACTATTTAAAAAAGAAATGATTATTCACAAACCATGATAATTCCCATATCCATATTTTCTCGATCCATGTACATGGGAACCTTGTCAATACTCATTTTTTTAGAACTTCATGATCCTTCCAAGTAAATGAATCAGCTAAATTATTTTCCTTTCCTATTTGATATTGTATTGAACAATCATAATCCTTATGTAGTTGGAGGCATCTCCTTTTCATCATGTTGAGTTCTTTCTGTGAGAAGATATATCTCAAGCTCTTATGATCTGTATATATCTCACATATTTCTCTATAGAGATAGTTTCTCCATATCTTCAGAGAAACAATTACAACTACTAAATCAAAATCATGATTTGGATAGCTCTGTTCATTAATTTTTAGCTGCCTTGATGCATAGATAATAACTATATCATTCTTCATAAGGAAACAGTCGATTCCTTTCTTTGATGCATCACTATAAATCACAAACCCACCACTTCTTGATGATAGATTTAGGATCAAAAAATTCACTAATATTATCTTCAATTCTTAAAAACATTCTTCACATTCTATTTTCCATAAAAACTTAACCCCTTTATGAGTAATCTTGGTTAATGTGTTAGGTAATCAGGAAAATTTCTGAACAAAACACTAATAACAACCTACTGAAACAATAAAACTATATACCTCGATTATGTTCGTTTGTATAGGCCATTCCTAAACTACATTTTTCTTCATATAATCAACTATGATTCCAACCTTAGATACAGTAAGGCCAATAAAATAAACTTATTGAAGAAGAAAAAAATCACATTCTAAACCCCCCATATGATTCATTTGTTCTAATAGTCATCAGAACAATCCATAAGTTATTCTCATGCTCTTTGTAGCTTTTAGAGTAAAGCAAGATATCATCAATAAATACCACCAAAATTCATCAAGATATTACTTTAAAACTTTTTTCATTAGATCCATGAAAATTGAGGGTTCATTAGTCCTCCCAAAAGGCATTACTGTAAACTCGTAATGTCCATACCTAGTTCGAAATGTGGTCTTTGGAATATATTCCTTCTTCACATAAAACTGATGATATCCATATCAATGTTCAACCTTTGAAAATAATTGAGATCTGTGAATTTGATCAAATAAATCATCAATGAAAGTCAAGGGATACTTTTTATATATTTTAATACCATTGATTTCTCTATAATCAATTCATAACCTCATGGATCTATGTTTCTTCTTGAAAAAGAGAATAGGGTCTCCCTATGGAAAAAAACTAGGGAGAATAAATCCATTATCACTTAATTCCTCTAGTTGTTTCTTCAAGCCTACTAATTCTACAGTGTCTATTCTATGAGGATTCTTTGATATAGGTCTTTCACTAGGAATTAAACCAATAGAGAACTCAACTTTTAGATATGGAGGATTTTCAGGTAAATCCTATGGAAATATGTCAACATATTCTTATAAAATAGGTACATATTCAATTTTAATATTTCTTTACTCATCTATAGATGATGTTTTCTCTTACTCTACAAAACTTTCATTTAGAAGAGATATTATAGGTGGATCCAGATATGAATTAGATGCTGATTTTTCTACTCTAAAGATAAGTGATTCTATATTTTCCTCACCAATCATAATTTCCTTCTTCTTGTAATATATTTTAGCATCATATTTTGAAAACCAATATATACCTAGGATTATGTCAAAGTGAATCATACGTATGATAACAAGGTTAGAAACTAAAGCATGTTTATGTGTCATAAAGGGGACTAAATCACACATATTTTTTTCAATGACACTTCCCTTAAAAGATTTGACTGATAACACCTTTATTAAATAAAAATGTAAATATCTAATTTTCTTAAGACACTGGGAAGTTATAAAATAATTTGATGATCCAGAATTAAATAAAGCATGGCTAATTTTGAGGAAATTTTTAAGGTACATGCCGCCATATCATTAGGAACTTCAACCTTAGCAGTTGTAACCACATAATCTTGTCCTTAATCCCTTGTCCTTCTTTTAGGAAAGTTTCATTGACTCTTAGGGAAATAATTTAAATAATGTCTTGTATCATTGCAATTTTAGCATTGAACATTGGTAGATTCTTTAAATCCCTTGTAATCACAAGTTTTGTGGCATTTTTCTCTATACTTATAACAAACACCCATACCCTTTAGGAAAGTACTGGTGTGTTTCTTCTCACAATTATCATAGGATAAAAATATACTGCTTCCCTTCTTTCCATTTTCCTTATTTCCTTTTCCATAGTGTTCAGTTTCCATCTTCTTCTCTTACATTCCATTAATTTCATAAGACTTATAGAATTTATTTTTTATCTTTATATCACATGAGACTATGTCTTCATATGATGATAAATTTTGGGATACCAATTCCCTTTCGAGGAATGTTTTCAAAAAATCAAAGAATCGATCGATCTTGATCCTTGGATTGTTTATGTAGTATGAAGTATGTGTTTCTAAACATGTAAAGTTGGATTCATACTTGGAAAAATCTCTATCCTCTTTCTTTCTTAGACTCAAGAATCATCTTTTCATAACTTCTCATTGTTTTCAAGGAAAATTTTTTCCTAGGAAAATTCCCTTAAAATCCCTCTATTCCATATTTGTTGTTTCATTGTCCTCTTTTTTATTGAATTAATCACCACCATTGATCTACATCACCAAATAGATAATAAAATACCATGAAAACCTTCTCCATTTCATTACTTCCTAGAGAGATAAATATCTTCTCTAAGGAATTTATCTATTTCTCCACTACAAATGGGTTTTTAGTCCCATTGAATAATGGAGGATGTTGTCATATAAAGCAGTCTAACATTTCTTCTCAATTTTGTGGATTGGGATGCTCCATACGAGTAAGGTTATTGTTTATAACCTGAGATAGTTTTCCTATTATAGTTATAAGTTTCTCGTCACTAGTCAAAACTCCAATACCAATGTCATTATCATGCATAGGAGAGAAATCCCTACATGGTATACTCATGTTGATATAGTTTCCATTTCGTCCACTATATTCCATTTCTAAATAATGGAATACATTAAATTAGGTTATGAATCATAATGCATAATCTCGAACTAGAAAAACACTTAACATAAACAAAAATTTTATGCATAGCTAATCTCATAATCCTAATCATGGTTTCATTGGAGACATAATTAATTTTAAATCCTTCATAATGATTTTCAAGTAAAATATGACTTATCCTAAGCATATCTTCTAGGAGTGTCAATCTAGGTATGTATTAAGTCCCATTTTCATCTACCAGGTTACCCCAAGTTAAGTCCAAGACACGTTATTAGAGTTGTTACCCCTAGGCACATTTTTTCCAGAACCATATCCACTTATAGTATCTAGATGGGGATGTATTTCTAGGAATATCCACATAATCTCTACCTTATAAAAAGTCTAGGATATTCTTCTATTATTATCCTCAAAATATATCTTAGGGTTATTTTCCCTAATCTATGTTTTCTAAATCTAGTTATTATAGTTTCAACTAAACTTTATCTGATACCAATTATAAAGACTCTAATCCTAGTAGCCTAGAGTCAGTGTCTTACTTTATTACATTGGAATAGATACAATACACAAATCACAAGGGATCTATTATTTTTTTATTTTTGGAAACCATATTATAAACAGGAACTTTACATTACAACTTTGAAAGGAAATACAACATATCCATTTGATTGGAAGCACTCATAAACTCCAAGATTATTCCTACCAGTCATTCATAATATACATCTTTAAATATAAGGGAAAAATAAAACATAATAATGGGGTGATATTATATTCTCAATAAGGGTAATAAATACAATAGAATCCATCATAATCATAAAAAATAATTCATGGTGAATAACTAAAATCACATTTCATTAAAACATAATCTTGAACATAAAATAGAAGGAATAAAAGATGATTAAATAATTCCATAATAAAACATAATCATCAATATTCTACTTGTAAAATAATCAAATGGACTATCAATTAAATATTTTTATAATGAGGTAATGCATAATTCTAGACATCATCGACATACATTCAAGCCCTCAGACAAGACACCATACATAATGGGTAAAAACCCTATCTAGTTTGTCTCGTGAGACCTTCCAATGCATCGAGGGATATATTGGTCCCCACCCATCACTTAATAAGTCCAGTAAATTCCTCATATGGGTTTAAACATAAACCACGTATATATATATCAAATTTAAATAACTTTACCCAATTTGTAAATAATCACTAACCATTTTGAGTATTATGGTGAATAGTATCAACATAGAACATCCACAGTTAAACTTATCATGAAATATTTAATAAAATATGGTAGATGATAAAAATAATATATACGTCTCAATAAATTATAAAATTTAGAATAGGTGTTTTAATAAATGAAAATACTCTAATAAAATCATTAATAAATTCTTGACAGAAATACCCCTTTATTTAGTAAAGAATGGTTCTTTTGGAAAAATAATTTTTATCTATCATAATTCATTGTATGTAACCAGAAATGAACAAACATAGTATTTAATGAAAAAATTAATGAATTATAAAAAATAATGGAGTCTCAAAAAATATTATCAATGGCACCTTAAAATGGGTAAGAAACATATGAATATCTATTTAATCAGGTTTGCTTATCAGGAAGAATTGAGAAGGGAACCGTGTAAGACATGTATTTACCATAAAAGAAAGCTAAAATGATATGGAAATATGAGTTTGGAACATATAAATAGAATAAATATATATATATGTGTGTGTGAAGCTAAAAAATAAATAATCATTACAACAAGGTAAATATAGTGAAAGAATAACCTAATGGAAAAAATAAAGGTTTGGGTAGAATCCCTTACATTATGTCTGAATGATTTCTGCACTTGACCTTAATATCCTAGATAATAAAATAAAATACATTTGTTAATTAATTCGTATAAATTTATTTATGTATTTTATTAATTATAGTTTTATTAAAAACATTTATTTCCTTATTTATGAGTTATAGAGTTTAATTTCATCATTCGGTAGCATTCGTTTTCTTGGTTTTCATGATCGGTTCGCTTGTTTATAAGTAGTAAAGTTCATGTAAAATATGTATAATTCTCCATAATTGGAATTAGATGTTATTAATGAGAATAAATATATTTAAATTTTTATACATAACATTTTTTTTATATTTTATGAGGTTTAATCATTAGATGACACATTTAGTGGTAATTTTTTAGATTATTATTGTGGTTATTTTCCATTACGAAATCATATTGTTTTATTATTTGGTATTATGTAAATATGTTATATATAGAAAATAAAAAGGTTTATAAAATAAATTTTACAATCTATTTCAACCATTAAAATGGTTTCATGAATATATGTGAATATGTTGTAGGAAAATTAAAACTTTTCGTCCTTGAAGGTGAAGAAACAACACCCCACGGACGCCATTTCCATTTTTAGAATAAAAGGGAGAGGAGAAAGGAATTCATGATGGATTATACCATTATCATAATAAAATTATATTATATGTAATTTATTATAGTTATTATGTTATTTTTATGAGGGTATGTGATGATATAATAATTAAAAAAATAACTTGAAAAGAAATTAAAAGGAAAAGGAAGAGGATTTTACCTCTTGAATACTCCTCCTTGAGAACCTCCTAAAGGGGATTATTATTGGCCTTTTGATAATACCAGGGGATCCTAGACATGGGGGAGGGTCTTGGGAAGAGTGTTGGGTAGAAATTTTACAAGTATCAAATCTTAGAAGGTGTGAGGAGAAGGGGTGGTGAGGGGTGTTGTTTATAGTAGAGAGGAGTGGTGTTTTTTGAATATTTTATTCATTTGTTTATTATTTTGGATGAAGACTATGAATAGAATGAGAATGATCATAAAATATATTAAAATAATAAAGTTATAGATTATGTTTCTTACATCATCTATGACTCATGGAATAGTGTATTTAATTTATAATGTATTGATACCATAAATTATTGAGTTTTACTATTCACCAAAATATCAAGTATTTTAGAAAAATACCAAAAACTCACCCAAACCATTTTTAGATGGTTATAACTGAAAAATTCACTCCATTTTATGAAAATAAATTTATTAATATGATAAATTTATTTCTTAACTCAAATCATTATTTACATGAAAAATACACTTTTTAAAATTAAAACTGATTTTATGATACTATGAAAAATTAGAAAAGGTATTATTATCCTAAAATCATATGACAACAAAATATTTATTTATGAATACTTTTTATGAAAACTAATTTTCTTTTAAATCATTTTAATAATTATAATATTGTAACTAAATATTTATGACTCACAAAAATACCTACACTTAATTAATAATTTTTAAAATATTAATTTACTTATACTGTGATATAATTATATCATACTTTCATTTATGAGATGTATAAATTTTATTTATACTTTCATGGGTGAAGTTACTATTTATTTGGCAGATTTACTAATCATAAGGGTCATATACTATTCCTAAGGTGATGTTACTATATTATCTGTATAGGTTCCTTAACTTCTATAAATACCTCTGATTTATTTCATTAATCATTTATAAAGATTTTATTGTGTTATATATGTGGTTTTATGTTATTTATACTAAATAAAATAAAAATAAGAAGGAAAATCCCATTGATAAAATTATGGGTTGTTACAGCTGGATCAGTGAGTCTTCCTCCAAGACCCAAAAGAAAATTTGGATGTTTCCAATGTGGGTCATTCAACCACATATAGCGAGGGTGTATGGAACCACTTAGATCATGCCACAATTGAAATCATATGGGGTATCTTCAGCACTATTATCACAGTGCTCTGGGTTCAGGTGTTCGGGACACTTCTCATGTGTCATAGATGTCAAATGCTTCGATGGGATGATCGAAGTAGAATAATCCTCATTAACAGAATAGATCTATCCATGGTGATTCCAAAAATACAATGAATCCTCAACAAGGGAAATATTAATATGGAAATAAAGAACAAAGTGTAGAAAGAAAGAAATTATATGGAGTTGATCAAGTGATTATGAATGATTAGTCTGGTCCATCAATGGTATGAGGTTTGAATATTTTCAATTCTACCCTTATGAAAGCTTTTCTTGATATGGGTGCATCACATTCCATTATTTAGTCTCATACTATTGAATTTTTGGGTTTAAATGTTGAGATTATTCTTTCTATGTTGAAACTAAAAACTTTTCTTAGTCAAATAGAATGTATAGCCTTTATTTGTATAGTATGTTCTATAATTGTTGGTGGAGACAAACTGAAATGGGACTTCTTTGTGCTTGATATGCATGTCTACAATATAATAATTGGTATGGATTGGTTGAAATTTTTCAAGTCTCACATAAACTATTATACTCAAAAGGTTGGTTTTACAACTAATGATGGTGTCAGGAATATATTTAAATGAGAATAAAATGCAAAGGAATCTTTAATGGACATGTTGGCACCAGTAGTTCGAATGATCTCATACCATTTGGAAGCATTGAATTTTTCATCGATAGAAGAGATCAATAATTGTAGTTTTCTAGTGGTTTTAAAATAGTTCTAGGATATTTTTACTAAAAATTTCTCAGGGTTTCCACCCACAATAAAAGTGGATTTTATGATTGATCTCATTTTAGGACAAGCCCTATTACCCTTCCATGTTATTGGATGGTACCAAAAAAACTAATAGATATTAAAGTGTAGTTGGAATAACATGAAAGAAAATGGTTCATTCGGCCTAGAACATCTTTGTGGGCAGCATTAATCTTGTTTTTCAAAAAGGAGGATGTAAATCTTTGGGTGTGGGTGGATTATTATAATCATAACCAAGTTACGATAAACAAATTCTATCATCTTCCATGTATTGATGTTTTATTTATCAATTTATGGGATCTTAGGGGTTCTATAATATTTAACTATGATCAGGATATCACCAATTGTGAGTTCAGAAGAAGGATATTCCAAAGACAACTTTTAGGAGAAGATTTGGGCATTATGATTTTTTTCATAATGTCCTTAGGTCCTGCAAATTCACCAGTGGTATTTATGGAATTTATGAATAAGATATTTCAGAGGTATCTGGATTATTTTTTTATGGTGTTTGTAGATGACATATTTGTGTATTCAAAGAAAAGGAAAGAGCATGAAAAACACTTAGTGGTAGTGTTAGGAATCTTGAAGGATCATCATCTATGTGAAAAAATATAAAAAATTTATTTTTGGATATAAGATGTATATTTCCTTGACTATGTAATCTCTAAAATAATTGTTCTTATGGATCCAGAAATGATAGTGGTTGTTATCTCTTGGAAACTTCCAAATAATGTTTTCAAGCTAGCCAATTTCCTTAGTCTAGATAGTTATTACATATGATTTATTTGTTATTTTTCATGAATGGACTTATCTATGAAATCTCATACAAGTAATAATGTTACATTCTAATGGAATTATGAATTTCATAATTCTTTTCAAGAGCTTAAATTTAACCTTATATTAGCACCAATCTTTGTTTTACTAGAATCAGGAAAAGGTTATGTGGTGTATTATGGTGCTTTGGGATCTGGTTTGAAATGTGTTATCATGAAGGTAGATATTTTTATTTATTATGGATCAAGTTAGTAACATTTTTATGAGATAAATTACCCAGCACATAATTTTTCGTTAGTTGATTTAGTCCATGATTTTAAAACATGGCATCATTACCTACTTAGTGAGAAATTTAATGTGTTTATAGATCATAAAAATATTAAAACATATCATCTCACTAAGGGATTTTAGTCTGAGACAAATAATATGTATGTAGTATATTCAAATGTTTTACTTTGAATTGATGTATACACTAAGTAAAGGAATTTTGATGGTGGATGATTTAAGTATAAATTTATTTTATCTATTAAAAAAAGGTTTCAGATTAGTGGAATTTAATGTCTATACTAGCCGACATGAACTTGGAATGTGAATACCTAAGTGAAGTTGTGGTTTTCTTTCCAGTTTCATTCATTCATGGTTTGGTTGAGATAGTGAAAGAGATACAAGAATCTGATTCAAAATGTGTGGTGATTATGTAAAAACTCAATGGTGGGGAGACCATTGAGGGTTAGAGACTGGATGTGAGTTCTGTGTTGTGCTTCATAAATCGGATTGTTGTACCTATGGAATGTTAAGAAAAACTTCTTTTGGAATAACACCATAAGATATGGGCTATTCATCTTGTAATAAGGATGATGTATAAGGCATTTAAATTATAGTTTTGGTGGGTCGGTTTGATTTTTGTTATGTTTTTTTGAGAAACTTAACTTTGTAGTAAGTTAAGGTGGAGCAATAGAGACCAACAAGTATGTTTCAGTATTTACCTATCCCTGTTTGGAAATGGGATAATATAGAAATGGATTTTTTTCATTGGTATCCAAAGAAAGTTTCAAAAACATGATTCTATATGGGTGATAGTGGATCAGCTCACAAAGTTGTCTCATTTCATCCCTAATCATGAATCCTATACAATGGAGCTCATGTCAAAACTCTATATCCAAGTAGTGGTAAAGATTCATGGAATTATATTTTTGATAGTGTCATATATATATCCAAGGTTTATGTAATTTTTCTATAAATCCTTACATAAATCCCTTGGTACTTAGTTGACTATGAGTACAGTGTATCATCCTCTGATGGATGGGTAATTTACACTGATGGTAAAAATGTTGGAGGACAATTTTCAGGCTTTTGTAATAGATTTTGGTAGTTGGTGGGAAGATAACATACCATTATTGGAGTTCACATATGACAATATTTATAAGGATTCAATATATATGAATCCTTTTGAAGCATTTTATGGATATACATGTTGTTCTACACTTTGTTGGATGGAAACAGTTGAGAGTTCACTAATTGGGCTGAGCCTTGTCCAAGAAAAAATATATAAGATTCAGCTGATCAGTAAATGGATGGAGATGTATTAGAGTCATTATAAATCTTATGAGGATCATCATCGATGTCTATTCTCATTCGAGTTGAGTGATCATGTGTTTTTTGAGGATATCTCCAAGGCTTGGACATTATTGGTTTGGGAAGTAGGGACAGTTATCACCTTGACACTTAGTCCTTTTTTTTATACTTGAACGAGCTAGTGAGGTGGTATATCATTTAGATTTGAAACAAAAACTTAGTGTGGTTCATAATGTGTTTCATGTATCTAAGTTGAAAAATTACTACCCTAATCCTGAACAAGTGATTTTATGGGATCACTTTAACCTTGTGTTGGATGTTTTGTCGGTACGTACCCTCGTACAGATTGTAGATAGGCAAGATAAAGTATTTTTTGGTAAGTGCATTCACTATAGTGTGGCTGTTGTGGAAACATTGTCTAATTATAGAAGAGACTTGGGTATGGTAGAATTAAATGGTCAAACAATGGCCCAAAATTTTTTGGTACAGTTGTGGTTTTCTACTTTCTAGGGATGGAAAATCCAATAGTGGGAAAAATCTAGAACCTTGGTTTCAAGTAAGTATCCCATTATTTATTTATTTAAGTATGTAAAGTGTTTGGATTAATTTTGGGATGTTTTGGAATACTTTTGGATTTTTTTTATATTTTATAAAGGTTCATGGTTGGTGCATGATTTGGGGAACCATGAAACACCTATAGGAAACCATACAGGATGAAACAGTGGCTAATGGGAAGAAAAACGATTAAGAACTTGGTTTTTCCAGACCATAAAGCCACATAGGAAAAGTCCTTCAAGGTGAGATAGTGTTCTTTTCCATGGTTGGTGCGTGATTTTTTTAACCATGTGGGATAATTCTATGAGGGGACCCTTGAGGTAGAGGCTAGCACATAGTTAGCGCATTGTTTTCCTAACCATATGACTAACCATGCACGGTTTAAAAACTTGATCCTAAAACTGTTGACCTATGTTATGATTAAGTATTAACCCATAATGTTTTCCCTAATAATTCCCTAACTCAAAAATTATTCTTCACAAAGGTTTTGTAACCTTTCCCCATTACATAAAAATCGATTCAGAGGCATTTTTCGATGAGTTGAAGCCTAATTCCTGTGGTAAGTCTTCATTTATGGTGGTTTTTTGGTGGTTTTTCTTAGATATACCTTATTTTATATATTGGATTCATAGATCTACTATGTTTTGAATAAATATAAGGTTATTGAAGCTAATAATAGTTATAAATGTTCTTTTTAATGTTAGGTGAATAGATTTAAGGCATGTTTTAGGAGATTCAACCCAGTGTTGTGGGTATTTTTATGTCATTATTTGTTTTTACCAATTTGTCCAAGGTATGTGGAATCAATATAGACTCTTATTATTATAAATTTAAGTATTAGTATCAAATTTATTAAATTTATTTAAATTTATTATGAAATTGTTGTCCAAAATCATGGCATAAACCCACTTTAGTAATAGTTAGTGGATTTTTTGTAAAATTGTTTAATTATGGAAAGTGTTTATGGAAATTGATTTGCTTTATTGATTTTAAAATATTGATTTTTAAAATATGGATTTGTGTATTTATTAAAAAAAATTCTTAAAATGTTTTCTTTAAAATAAATTTTTTATTGAAATTATTTTCAATGGTTGATTTGAAATGTTTTTGAAAAACATTGTTTTTTGTGAGTTCATTCTTTCCATGTGACTCTGAATTAGAGATTTGTGCCATTAGATTATAAATGGATGTGACCCTGGATAAGGGGCATGTGTCATTAGGGTAAAAGAAGATTGGTCACTTTGGGGTAACTTTGTGGATGGACTAAAAACTACTCATGAGTATGGAACTATCAGAGAAGTTTGAATGTGTTTGTTTGTGTGTGAATCATGGAATGGGTATTCTGAAAAGGAATATGAAATGGTTTAAATAATGGTTTTCATGTTTTCTTTGTAAACTATTTTGGTATGAAATAGGTTGGATTTTTTAAATATTTTTAAACTATTTAAAATGGTTTTTTGATAATTTTTTTATATAAATGTTCTGACTTGTTCTATCATAGTGTCGTGAGTAGGGATTTCATTCACGGAAAACCAAATAAGTTTCATTACTCACATTTTCTTTGGAACCTTAGTGCTTTTCAAAATATTGTTCTTTAAGACACAATAAAAGGTAATGTATCACACTTCTTTGGTATAATTTCATGAGACTTGGGTTGTTTTGTGGTATTGAAGCTTGGAGTATATTTTGATTTATGGATTCATGTATTTGGACCATTTGGGTTTTGTTAGTATTGTCTTCCCATGACTACTATAATTCTAGTTTTCTTACATTTTGGTACTCTATTGTAGTTTGGTTTAGATATCAATGGTATTACTTTGGGTTGTTTTTTATTGTTATCATGCATCATGTAGTAGTCTTTTTTTATTGCATGTTTGGTTTTATTGTTTTTTTATCAAGGTAAAATCCTCTCCCAATTTTATTGAATCCCTTGGCATTTATTTCCATACTTTTCCACCGGGGGTGTCCCTTAAGACCAAAGAGCAATTCTGCATCCTCTCAAGCCAATGAGGAGTGGAATGATGTTACATCCATCATTATTATCTAGAGAACATAATCATTATCCAATGCATTGGAGGGATATAATTGTCCCACCAATCCTTGATTTTGACGTAACCACCAATCCTTGGTTTATAATGGAACCACCAGTCCTTAGTCTATAACAGAACCCTGTGTCTTAAATAATAATTTTTAGGAACTGTAACATGAATAAATTATATTTATATTACATTTCATCATAAAAAACATAGAAATAACCATTATTCCAATCATGACATGATTAAACTATGGAAAATAAATGGGTTCCACAACTATATCATTGAATTAATCATATTTCATCCCTAAAAAGAACTAGGATTGTATCGTTACCACATATACCTAGTGGAGAATAACTAAAATAATTTTTTATCATTGATAAATTATAATACCATTAAAATATAATTAATTTATATCTTGAGGAAAATTTCTTTTCAATGTTGAAAATCATTTTTTAAAACTAAAAAATGACAAAATATTATCAAAATAAATTTTTTGGAAATAAATTTGGAAACTTATAAATGATTACTGAAATAAAATAATGTTTAAAATGGTAAGAAAATCCATTAATAATGTAAATGGTAAAAATAATCATTCTTTCAAAACATTTGTAATGAGAGTCAAAAGTGTTTGATGTGAAAAACATAAAGAAACTACACTTTAAAACCATTTAAAGGAATGTCAGAGAACATCTAAAATAATATTAGTAAATAATTTATGTTTATAAAATAACATTTTTTAAAATAATTTTAAAAAAACATTAACTTGGAAGATAGTGATTTCTAATCTAGGATAATATATCATATCGGTATAACATAAAAAAACATTCATGGTGTTTCTTTAATCAATAAGGGAGAAAAATGAATAAAAAATTTAAACCACATTCATAACTAGAGAAGAATAAAATATATTTCATTAAAGAAAAAAATACCTTATGATTTCCACAAAAGTAATCTCAAACATAAACAATCTTGAAAATAAATTAGGTTGTAACATAAAACATTTACTTCATTAGTATCTTTCAAATAAAAATTCATTATAATAAAGAGTATGATATGTCTCTATAAATCTAATTAACTTGATGAATTAATATTTAAAAATTAATTTGGGAGTTATTAAGTACACCATACATAGATATCATGGTAAAAAACATGAAACTTATCTAAATAAAATTAAATTGGGAGAAATAAATCCCTTAAAAATACCATAATTTTTAATTGAAAATTATTAAATGGAGTGATTTTGTGTAGAAAATTTAAATCCACAAAAACAAGTGGAAATACATCATAAAAATTATATATAAATTAGCACATAATCATGGAATAAAAATAAATAAAGATGATTTATAACCTAATAAGTGTAAATTTAGTTTATAAATCTATTACCACTAGGTAAATTACAATTCAAACCCCCTTAGATAAAACAATTATAATTATAACCAAAAATACCGTCAAGTTTATGGGATTAATTATATAACATGTAAATGGGAAACAATATGCACCATATAAAATATATTGGGTGTGTAACAGTAAAATATGACCCAATGAATTTAAATTGAGTTGAAATCCATTACGTATAAAGTCTTTATATTCTATGTACATCCTTTAACTCGTATGTTCAAAACAACCTATGTTTCTTTACAACTTAAATCCTCTAAGGTTGGTATTGTACCCAATACCATACCTCTAGTTCATGGGGAGGGATGTCATAAATGTATTTGGGAACATATTTTCTAAACTAAATGGCTCTTAAAGATTATAGGGAATAGGAGAGTGGGTTCTCTTTTATAAGTGAGGGAAGGGTATTCATGGAATTTGTTAAAGTATTAAATTAATATAAATTAATTTTTATTTTAAATTTCCTATAAAATGATATATTTAAAATATGGTATGTGTATGAGTCTAATTTATCTCATATATTAAAATTTGGATAATTTTAGGTGAGGTTTTCACACCTATCTTGTTTTATTTAACCCCTATTAACCATTTTGAAAATTACTATAAAATCAATGTTTTTCACTCTTTATGGGTCCATAATGTCACCATAAAAAAGGAAAGTTACTCATAAATGGACCATGGTTTATTTTTTATACAATATTACCTTCAATTTTATGAAGATAATATTTTTATATACTTTACATCATTTAAATAAATATTTTTTACCATAATATATCATTAATGTAATTTTTAGAAATTTTCATTTAATTTCCATTTTAAATCAATATTAGAGAAAAGAAATTTAAATATAAAACATTGAAAAATAAATAATATGATATATTAATAATAATAATTCATGTTACATGTTAACATTCCCAAATAATATTACTTAGATTTTTTAAAATCATTTACTTGAATTTTCTATTATTTTCACAAGCACCTTATCGGTGTTGTGTAATCAATTATAGTAATATATCATATATAAAAATAAAAAATAAATTATAATTGTAAAATATATTTCATTTATGTTTTAATTTAAAATTTAGGATTGATTATATATTTCTTTTAACACAGTTACAAAAATATTATATTTATTGAAACCAATAAATTGACATTTTTCACTTTATATTTTACTTATATATTAAAAAATATAAAACAAATAAAATATGTCTGTTATTTTATATATTACTGATACATTTATGGAAATTTCTAAACATCACTCATCTAATAGTATCGTGGCAAGTTTTATGGTCATTTTTCAGTCCTTATCATATTATTTATTACCTTAATTGCCTGATTTACCATTAGTGTTGGGACAATTTTTTACTATGGTTACTATTAATTATGATAAAAAATTAAATCGATATACTTAAAAAAAAATTTCCTAATAATTAAAAATAATTAACTAATTTTTCAATATTAAATCACAATAAGTTTCATATATTACTTAATTATTACAGAACAAAACACAATAAAAACAGTTTTTTAGAAAAATGCCTTTTAAGTATAATAAGGACTTTATTCCAAATTCAACCATATAATTGATTCCAATAAAAAAATTATTATTAATTATATTATAGAACTATTTTTACTTTGAAAAAAATTAAAATTGTTCTTGTTTAATTCATCAATAAAAAATATAGTTCATAATAAAAATAAATATTTTTTAAAATTTACTGGAAAATAAAACCTTTAAGAAAATTTTGAAAAATTAATCCTATAATAATTTTGATATTATGATAAAAAAAATAATATTTTTTAAAGTAAATTTTCTTAATATTAAATAAATGAAATATATTATTTTACAATAGAATATCAATAAACATCATTTTTGAAGAAAAAGTATTTTTCAAGAATAAACTACCCTTACTAAAAATTTAGTTATTATTTCCTATTAATAAATTAATTAATATATATATTAATAACTTTATATATATTTCATAATTATTAATATTATTCACACCCACCAATTCAATAACTAGGTTATAATATTCATATTTAAATAATAATGTTTTATGGATACCTTTGGAGAAAAGAGTATTTTGATTAATTTTCAAGGATCTCCATTATGTTCCAATAAGAATAGAATTGATCAATTTGATTCATAGTAAATTTGTGTTCTTTTATTTTATATTTTACTCAATTAAAAATTTGTTTTTATAATTTAATATATTGGGTTTTTCATGTTATTTTCCCTTACATTTAATTAATAGTTTCCTCACTAAAACCCAACTCTTAAAAATTCTATGAGTGAAACATAGTTTTTTATTTTCTTGTATTGATGATAGGATGGATTGAAAAGTTATTTTATAAATTGAGATATAAAATTTTAGGGGGATAAAAAACATATTAATGATAAATTATGATTGGTATACTACATAGGTTTCAGATATAACTTTTTGATGAAGCAATGAATATAGTTTCAGAGAGTTCATCATTAGATTTATAACTTATGTGGGAACCGCATATGTTTTGAAAACTAGTGGTTGGTTTAAATAATTTTTATTTATTGAAGAATGTTATAATTTATATTAGATATTATAAGAATTATTTTTCATCAATGAGTATTTCTATAAAAGAAAATTTAAAAACCCAATATCATTATATATTTTAAGTAATTTTAAAAAAACGGTAATATTTTTTCATTTTGAAATATTGACCAATGTAGTAGTTAATTCCTACAGAATCTCTATATTTTTTAATGATAACAATTATTGGGGATCCATATATTATTTCTCCTAATAATTTACATTAAAATTGTATAAATTCAACTTTGATCTATAGTTATGAATTTTGATTTATTCTAGAAATGGATCAATAATTTTTTCAAAGATACAATAATTGAATATTATATTTTCTATAGGGGTTAGTATGATACTTATATTATTTATTTTCAATAGATTTTATTATAAAATTTCAATTTATAGGATTACGTGAAGTTCTATAATGATATGTTTCATCCCATATTTTAAAAAAAATAATGTTTCTTTTAAAAACTATAAATTTATGTTAATTTGAAAAATATATATTATGGTTCACATTATTTAAATTGATTAAATTTTTAGTGGTAAGATAATATTTTCAAAAAACCGATATATTACATCATTTTATATAAAATAATATGTATGGGATACCATAAATATAATTTAATTTATGTGTAGAATACGGGGAAAAATAATTACTAAAAAATATGTTAATATTAGTGATCAAAATAAATTTGATTCGCTATTGTGGAGCATTTATATTTAACTTAATAATAATAAATATAAGTTAATACTGAAAAACACTAGTAATGATTTCATTTGACAAATTTTACTTTTTAATTAACAATTTTATTCTATTATTCGTACATAACTTTTTAATCCATAAAATGTTCGGTTAATTCTATAGTTTTTTTGAAATTAAATACCAAATTTTAACATTCAAATATAAGAAATAAATCACATATTTATAAAAAATAATAATTTTTTCTTGTATAATAAATATATTGGTATTTTATATAATTAATATAATCATTGTATTATAAAATTATTTGTAATCAAATAGTTAGAGTATAAATAGTTACATGTATTTCCAAAACAGTCAAAATAAAATAAAAATAATGAAACAAAAAAAGGATTTGATGGTAAAGGATCAACCATCCATTAACCTTATCTATGTCATATAAGTGTGCTCTTCTGTTAAGAACAATTTATAAAATATTATATATATATAAAAAACTAAAACAAATTACTATATTTTTTTAATAAAAATAAGTAAAACTTTAAGTGATTTATATTATTTTATTATTATACAAGATGATATATACCACTAATAAATATGAAAATTTTAAAATATATACATGTTTTAATCCTCAAAATAATACCCATCCCCTCATATCATGTTTAATATTTATGATTTTCTGATATCTCGTAATTTTGGTAGATAAAAACTATAAATAAAAAATTAAATATAAGTATAAGATAAAAAAAATTATAGATATATTTTCCATTTTTTTAATATCCTTTCCCATCTTACATTGAAAATTTTATTTCCTTTTATTTTTTTTCATTTTTCTTATTTAGATAAGAATTAAAGTATTTAGATTGATTTTAATAATGATTGGGCATAGTTGTACCTTGATTCTAGTAAGGATTAACCATGTACAATATACCATACAATTGAGAAAAGTTATTTGGAAATTTAATTTAAAATAATGAATTTGAGTAACATATAAATAAATTTATTTTCTGTTGATAGAATAAAATGACTATTATGGTTGTATTTGGAATTTTATTATTCCATGTATCATTAAAACACCAATGATCAAAAAAATATTTCAGTGAAATTTTTCAAAATTATAAAAAATATATATAGAAACAAATCACTCTATAATATTGAGTAATTTTGATAAATTACCATTATAATTATAAGAAATCATAATGATCTACCCATTGGATAATTAGGAGTAATGAGGAAGGTAAATTATTTATCAAGAAATTCTTTGCTAAAAAAATTATCCTATTATCATTTAGTGAATAAGTTGTTCTTCTTGACTAATAAAATAGTTCAGTAAACCATTTATGGAAATAAAAAAATAAAAACATTAGTGTTATTACATTTTTGACTAAGGATAGTCCTTAGTGACTAGTTAGTGATATCTAATGTCTCATAGTCTTTATATAATTATCAAAGAAAAAAAAATAAAGTAGGATGAATGTTAAGAACACTTTACAATAATAAATCAATAATTAATGTATTTTTCTATCATGTTACATTATATAATAATGAATTAAAATTAAAGAAAAATCACAAATTTATAAAATAAAGAAAATATTATCTTCTTCCTTCCACTATGTATTGTTTGATCAATCTATAAATTGAGCACCAATTTCTGTCTTAAAATCGATAAATTTTCTAAAATGATGTCAATATGAAAATTTGTGGTAGTTATCTATCTATTACATATAGTGAAATTTTATTTTTATATTTTTTTCAAAAAACCCTATAATTATGTCTAAAACCATATTATGGTATCACCTATTTAAAAAATGTTTACAAACTATATTTTAAATTATATGTAACTAAAATAATTTGAATCAATTTACTTTCTAAATTATATTTCATTGATTGAAACTATGTAATGTTTTCCTCTAAAGTGTGACATGGTTTTTTCGTATAAAATTGTACTATGAATTTTTTTCATCAAACAAGGATATTCATTTATTTATTTGGTGGAAATTCCTATCAATAAAAATTTCCAACAAACATTATCCCATAATATAATCATTTTTCTACAAAATATAAATGTTTCATATCTTCTATATGATGTGGATTGTTAAACCATGACTATTTTTCTCATAATAATTCCAGTATTTTCGTTAAATATTCCATAAAACTTTTTTGAATAACCTTGGCCATTTTGATCAAACTAGAGTTGGTTACTAGACTCACCATGTAGTTGTATTAATATAGGTTCATTTTCTTTTCTTCTCTTTAACAAAATTATTAATAAATAAAACATATTAAAAACCATGATCTGCTTCTTAGATAAGAAATATTTATTTTTAATTCTATTCAAACATCTCAGAAATGTATTTCTCTCTAAATAAATTTGTGACTCTCATTCTATTCCACCATAATTTATCATTCTCATCAATATAGTTACATCATTTATTTTCACTATATTCAAATACAACCCTGCTAAAAATAGTTGGGCTTGTTAACAATAAATATAATTGAACTTTTTTCCCACTCATGAATCATTAACTCAAAAAAATAATTCATCATATTATCCCAATGTGAAATCTAAATACAAAACACTATAATTAATAGAGTATTTTTTTAGATATTTCTATATATCGGTGGTAATAGTGATACTTTGTGGAATAATTTACATCCCCTCAATGTATCTAATAACCCATATATCAATTTTCATCTCATGGGATCTTTTGTATCTCATGTAAATATTATTAAATAATTTCTAGTATTCATTTTTTTATTTTTTGGAAACATATATTAAACCCAAAAAAATATTTTTTCTCTAATTTATCCCACTCTGAATAAAAACCTATAAATATCATCTTCTATATTTCCTGGTAATTCTCCCACTTTTTCTATGAAAATACCACACATATCTTCCCCCAATTTAAATAAAATTTAAATGAATTAATAATTGAAATTATTAAAAACATATTAAACTCATACTCATATGGGTTTTTTGAAAGAATACAATACCAAAAAATCTCTCAAGTGTTGAAACGCTTCCTTATTGAAAGAATATTTCAAAATATCCTTGATTTGTACCTTAATTAATAAATAATCCAAGTTGATATCACTAATTTCTATCTTCTATATGATTAAATGGTGTCTTGTATTAATATGTTTTAACTTAAATATTTATCCCTACTCATAGAAATGATTATTTCATTTTCAATATCACACCAAATAACCATGGGATATGTGAATTCGATTATCTTTCTACTGATATAAAAAAAATTTATATAGTGAAATATGTATTTCATGATGATATTTTATGCTATGTTTTTATTTTTCAAATAAGGATTGAATTTATCTTCTATTTTTACTAAGGAAAACCTCTTCATTTAATATAAAATTATATTTTAGATGTTGATTTTCTATCTCCAACAACACATGATTAATGTTTATATAAAAAATATCTATCTGAATAAATTTATATTTAATATACCTCAGGCCATACTCAATACATTATTTAAAATAATTTAATTTTTTATATGTTTAAACTATATAGTAATAATTTATTTTTATTTTTAATTCTTTATCTATTGTAATTTTATAAAAAATGTCTTTTTAGATGTTTTTAATTATAGAAGACATACAATTAATGTGACAAAATAATTTATCTCAACACTTTATTCAATTATATTTTGAAAATTTAATTATAATAGAAATGAGATTAGATACCAATACTAATTTTTATTCAAATTTGTTTTAAAAAATACATGGTAAAATATTTACTATTTTAAATTGATGATACATATAGTATGTGATACATGAAAACACAAGAAAAATATTTTCTCTCCAACTATAAAAATTAAAATCCTTTCATCATTTTTGAAGTAAATTCTTCAAATATTATAATAAAAATATTTTTATTAAAATTATTTACAAAAAAATTTGATTTTTTTTCTATGATATAAATATTATTATCTACCATTCCTAACATAAATCTCAAACTCATAAATAATTTTTATAACATAAAATTTACATGATTTGGGTTCTTATTTAGGATAAATTAGTAATTTTTCTATATTTCATACTTATGTTCAACCATCACAAATTATAAATACCACCATGTTCACAATTTTCTCTTCTTCAATAAGTTCTCCAATAGAAAATGCAAATTTTATATCCATTTGAAAATTATTTTATTTTCATTGAGTAAAATTCAAAAATATTCATATAATATCATGTTATGAAACTATAGTTAAATTATCCTCTAAATCCATACCTTTAATTTGAAAATACCTTTCTCATGATCAGAATTATAAATTCCTTTATTCTTCACCTTTTCTATAGA
This sequence comes from Viscum album, assembly GCA_963277665.1. NCBI lineage: Eukaryota > Viridiplantae > Streptophyta > Magnoliopsida > Santalales > Viscaceae > Viscum > Viscum album. Next base: position 1,321,252,498 of record OY728142.1, read on the forward strand.
GTTTATTTAAAAACACATGTCATCCCTATAATGTTTTTATAATTAGTATATGATACTAAATACCAAGTGTTATTATTCATAATCTAATCTAATTCTATTTCTTTTTAATAAATCAAATCCATTTATTTTAAAAATTATTTCACATTTTTTAGTTCCCCATGAGACTGTAAGCCTAAATAATATTAAATAATCAATGTTCTTTGGTTTTAGGAAAATTATCTAGATATATAATCATATTTTTTAGATCCATATGTATTATAATTATAGAGAATGTATATCCATTTTTTTCTTTCCTTGTAAAATTAAATTTTATATTTAGTTTCTAATTTAAGTAAACATATTATGCAACCTAATGCTACTACTTTCACATTATATTTTTTTTATACTATTTAATAACATCACCATATATTTATTTCATCTATAGACCATCATTTTACTACATGGATAACCACGGTAGAATTGATAAAACAACAACCATTTTTAAACACTAAAAATACCAATAGTTGGTGAAACTTTTCTGTAAAACCGCATTGAATAACCTTTTTTGTTTAGATTAAACTATATTATCATTAATATAAAACCATATAGTTATCATCATTATGAATTATAATGAGTTACAGTGTTTATCTCATATATTGACCATGATATTATTCTAACAAACATGATACGGTTATACTATTACTGGAAATTATTCTATATGGTATTCAAACAACTTCTCATGTTAGTTATCTCAGAACTAAACCCTAAATTATTTTATCTATCATTATAAAATTATTTCCCATTTCATAAAATTTATCTATCCCATTAAAAATTGTTAAAATCCAATATATATCAGGAAAATACAAGGGAATATTTAAAACAAATACAATATAAAAAAACAATTTCATATCTCATAAATCAATAACTTAGAAAAAACATTTTTTTTATCCTCCAAATGTGTGAGTTATCTAAATGTCACATTATATAATAATGAAATTTTTTATTAAATAAAACACTTGGTTTTAAAATATGAATTTATTAGAATTTCGAACTTCTTTAGGGGTTTTAATAAGACCATTATCAATGTATATCATAGGAACTCTTCAATATCCCTATCTAATATTACTTATGGATCTTAAAACAATGAGTCGTCGAAGGAATATTACACATTATATTAATGTGTTTTTTATTTTTCTATGACATTAACTATGAAATGGTAATTATCATAAATGTTTGTTCACTCATTTAAGATTATATGATAGTTTTATGGAGCATAAAAGTGGGTTAACATTCTAAAAATATAGTTTGAAACATTTTAATAAAATCACATAAATGTATAATGTGAGGATTGATTATACATAAAAAAATCATTATATATTTTATAAAAATTAAATCATAACACAATATATTTTTACTTATGATTTTTAGACATATTTATATAAAATAAAACAATGAAATTTAAAAACATTGTTTGGATCATTGAGGTAATATATAATACTCTATTAATATACTTTTTTTATAAAATACAAAAATGAATATATTATCATTGTCCTAAATTTTTTTGTAATAAAAATCATTTATATTAATCATGATCATTAGATGTGTGTTATTATAACTTAAAATATTTTTAATTGTAAAAAAATATCTAATAATTTTTGAAAATATTGCATTGGATTGATATGTGGTCTGTTCCTATAAATAAAAAATTAATTGATGATTAATCTCAAAATTTTCTGTGATAATTTGAGCTTATTTTATTATTTCTAATCATTCGATTCAATTTTATTAAACATAAAAGACTCTTATTTATTAAAATACATTTTGGATAATTTATATCACATTATACATCACATTAATGTGAGTTAATTTTTTTTTGACTGATAAATAATTTGATAATTACTGCCATAAATATTTTATTCAATTCGAGATAATTTTCTATTTTTTTTATCAGAGGATGTAAGTTTTTGTAAGTAAAAAATAATTTTATTATAAAAATAAACATACAAAATATTATAAAAAACATATATAAAAATTACATGTTGTTTTATCCTAAATGAAAATAATTTGTTATAAATTGAGTTTAAATTTTTTTCAAAAATTTATATTTTTTAATTATTGGTGGTCAATTTAAGAATTTTCATATAATTAGAATGATTTTTAGCTGTAATTGTCACGAACCGCCTTCACCAAAAGGAGGGAAGGGTCAGCAGATTTCCAGGCCCTTCCTTCTTTAAGTTAAAGGAGAGATAATGACCCCTGAGACATGCCTTCAATAGGTCCTGGAGTGGCGACTAGCACCAAGGGTATAGGGTCACACACTAAATGGAAGGCATTACCCTTTTTCTTTTAATAGGATTGGGAGATAGAATGGTAAATGCCAACAACACCAAAAGCGAAAAGTAAAAGTAAACCCAAGAACCATTCCCAATGCATGTTACAAAAGTAAAAATCCACAAGTACAAGTGACTACAAGGGTAAGTACCAAAGAAAGAAAATACAGTAACTACAACTGCCCTAAAGGTCCAAGCTAGTATGGTCCTACGCGATCCCTGAAGTCCTCCTGGAAACCTGAAAGTAGTTTTATATACGTAGGGTGAGCATACAAGTACACTCAGTAGGGAAAACCAAAGACTCCCGTGCACAAGTGGGGGAATGTACTAAAGTCCCGTGAGAAAAGGAGTAAACCAACACCTAACAAGGTAAACTATACACCCAAGCCTCAACAAGCACACTCCCCAAATAACGTAAGTCAAGTAATATATATAATAAGAGCACATCGATGTTTGGGTACCCCGCACCACTTTCCCACTGGTTATTGAGACATCCTACGCATCGGACCAATCCCGCCATTCTCACCACAGTCCTACTGCCACACCCACCTGCACACACCTAGCCCACAACTACACGTAGTCCCACTACCGAAACCCACCCGCAAACACCTGGGCCACAAATGTCACACAAAACCATGCCTGCAAACACCTAGGTCAGAACAACCACCACCATGCCCGAAAACACCTGGGCTAGAAGATCCACTGCCACGCCCGAAGACACCTGGGCCTCATCCTGAAGATACTTGGGAAACTAACTTCCCGCACACTCCTGGGCCAGAACAACCACCATCGCCCCGCCCGAAGGTTCTTGGGCTAATAATGGACTTCAGGACATCACAGCCTGCCCGAAGGTACTTGGGCTATCCAGGAAAGGGAGCAGAAAGGATCCAATAACCCTCCACTAATGGAAGTGTTGGGAAAAATACCATCCCCAATGAAATGGGGTTGGTTGGCACTAAGTGCTCAACATGGGTGGGGCGCGAATAAGAAACACAAAACTACAAGTATAAGTATAGGTAACAATCACTCACCTAAAGTTTATGTTTTTCTTTAGCCAGCCTAAAGAACACAAACAGTGCCATGTCCAAGTCACAACCCACACTAAACCAACAACCCACTTGTTTTAATGTTCAGTAATGATGTTTAATTAAGTTATGCACCTACATGGGCAACTAGTAAGCATATGCACAAGTCCAGGAAAGCAAACAGTCAAGCATCAACCACAACATCCACACCCAGTTCTCTTGTAAAGCCACAACAAACAAAGAAAACCCCAAGATACAGCCCCATGTCCAAAATCTAAGAGCCAAAAGGTTTCTCAACAACAGAGTATCCCACCCCAATTCGTGATATAAACAAGGTAACCACCCGGTCTTAAGATTCACAACCACTGAGAGTATAAAAATAGGGGATCCCATCCCCTCCCACATCTCCAGCAATCGGCCCGTTAAAGGAAAGAAACCAAACCACTACCACCAACACAAGCCAGGGCCATACCGGTATTTCCAGATTTATAAAATTTAACACACTCCATGATTTCAATTTCTGTGTGCTTTAGCCGAGGGTTATCACAGAAGGGTTGATCCTGGTGCTTACAATTTATTTAGCCAAGTGAGCATGATTAACTAATTTCCATTCAACAGTAGGAGTTCACAACCACAGACAAGACATTTGAAGCATCACCAGTGTTCATTAGTGCACAGATAAAGACCACCAACAGCTATGATTTTCAGTAGGCCTAAGCCTGCACAATTCATAAAGAAGATCATAACATAAAATAGCATCAACGATCACAGTCCCCCCTTCTTTCTTTATAGAATCTGTTAATTATCTGTATTTAGGTATAGTTTATCCATTCCACAGAATCTAAAGCATGCCCACCCCGCATGATACACAAAAGAGAGAGGCGAAGGAGAAAATTCCCTACTTATTGATCAACGATCGATGCTAAGGCCGGAAACGGAACATCACGGATAGCAATGCGGTTCGTCCGAATGAGAAGTTGTACGTCTGAACGAAGGGTACTCTAGCGTAGGGGGAATGAGAAAAGAACCCTATGGTGGACCCTTTGGTTTATAAAGCTAGGGACGGTTGAGATTAGAATTCGAAACCGCGTAAGGGGCGGGGTCGTGGGTTCACCACGCAGCCCCACACGTCATTGAAGGGTTGGGCAGTTTAAACAGACGCACACACCAGGTTAATTCATTAAATATTTAATTAAAACGTTTATGGTGTTACCGATCTTTTAAAACGATCTTAAAGGGGTCAAAATAGGGTTTAAACCCCAATTTTTGCAAAAAGGAGTGCTACTGGAAAAAAACCCCGGGTAGGCTGGAGCAACCGGTAGCTGAGAGCTACCGGTGGCTGAGACCTACTGGTGGTTGAGAGATACCGGTAGCCGAGCCACCGGTAGGCTGTAGATACCGGTAGACCGAGCCACCGGTAGGCCTGCTACCGGTAGGATAAGGCTATTGGTAGGCCTACCTTTACACCAAACTTCACCGAGATTCCTAGACAAGAAAACCCAACACGAGATTTTCACAAAGTAATGGACCCCGAAAACATGGGTCATTACATCATATACCTCTTAAATGATTCTTGTCCTCAAGAATCAAAACAACCGAGAAGGAGAGGGTCCGAACAACCACCTCGAATGATACCTCTTAGGATCGAACCTCATTATTAACTAAGAACACTTTCTTGTCAAGAACCAAGCAACATACCATGTTGAACTGCCCAGGCATGTCGGTTGGGGAGTATCCTCCCCCATGTCAAGATATTATCCACTTTAGGTGGCACTAACTCGCCCGCATGAGTTTTATCGCATCCATATTAATGCGTCTTGATTAGGGGTCGGGTTCTCTCTTCTCCATAGCTAGGGATTTTCACACACATTCAGAGGAAAGAAAACCAGTACTTCATAGCCAACAGGGTAAAACGTTCCACCACAACAGCTATAAAATGAATAGTACAAAAACTCAAAACAACTCTAGGTACTGGGCACGCATCTGTGCTTCCCTCTCCCATGTACTCTCCTCAAGCCCACCATGTCTCCATAACACACAAACCAAGGGAATGGTTCGCCCACGAAGCACCTTCTCCTTGCGATCCTCGATCATCATTGGTCTCTCCACAAAAGTCATGTCATCCTCGATGTCCAGCTCTCCCAAAAGAAGGACGTGCGAATTGTCATGCAGATACCGACGGATCTGGGATACATGGAAGAAATCATGTATCCTCAATAGTGGCAGTGGTATCTCTAGCTGATAAGCCACTTCGCCGACCCGCCGCAACACTTCGAAGGGCCCGACGAACCTGGGAGAAAGCTTACTCCCCTTACCAAACCTCTGTTGTCCATGCTGAGGGGAGTCCTTCAAGAACACATGGTCTCCAACCTCAAACTCCAAGGGCCTCATCCTGGTATCCACATACGACTTCTATCGGTCCTGATCCGCCTTCATCCTTTCCCATATAAGAGGAACTTTCTCTGTCGGGCTCTGCACAACCTCTGGGCCAAGGATGCCCGCCTCTCCGACTTCGGTCCAACACACAGGTGAACCGCATGGCCTCCAATACAAGGATTCAAACGGGGCCATACCAATGGTAGAGTGGTAGCTATTATTGTAGGCAAACTCTACTAGAGGCAAGTATCATACCCATAATCCTCCTGAGTCCAGAACACATGCCTGCAGCATATCCTCCATCGTCTTGATGGTGCGCTCTGTCTGCCCATCTGTCTGGGGGTGGAAAGTAGTGCTAAGGCGTAGCTCGGTGCCAAAATCATGCTGCAAAACCCTCCAGACTCATGAGTTAAAACGTGCATCCCTATCCGAGACTATAGACCTCGGAACTCCATGCAACCGCACCACCTCATCCATGTACTTTTGTGCCAAAGCATCCACTACACTCGACTCCCTGATCTCTAGAAAGTGAGCCGACTTCGTCAACCGGTCCACTACCACCCATATGGTGTCGTATCCCCCTTCTACCTTGGGTAGTCCCGTGACAAAATCCATCGAGATGTCGTCCCACTTCCACTTAGGGACATCCAGAGACTGCAGTAGGTCGCCTGGAACTCGGTGTTCAGGCTTGACTTGCTGACACACTAAGCACTTGGCCACAAACTCCGCCACTGATCGCTTAACTACGAGCCACCAAAACTGTTTCTTCAGTCCCTGGTACATCTTGGAAACTCCTGGCTGTACTGCCAAGGGTGAGCTGTGGAACTCACTGAGAACCTTGCCACGCATCACTTCTGGAACAAACAACCTTCCCTGGAAACACATCTGGTTCTGACCATCCTATGTCCATCCCTTCGGAGCATTGCCCTGGTCAACTCGGTCATGCATCACCTCGCACTCTGGGTCTCCCCACTGAGATTCCTCAACTTGCTGAAATAGAGATGACTGCACTGTCATCTAATATAGGAAAACTCTACCGCCATCCATTCTCGCATCCAGGTGTAAGGCAGCCAACTCCTCCATTGCCTTCCAGGCGTCTGCCGACTCTTGGACCGCATCCTTCTGTGATATCCTGCTCAAGGCATCAGCCACTACATTACCCTTCCCTGAAGTGTAAGATATCTCGAAGTCGTAATCCTAGAGGAACTCCATACACCTTCGCTGCTGCAAGTTTAAGTCCCACAGGGAGAAGATATACCTCAAGCTTTTGTGATCCGTGAAGACCACAAAGCGTTCTCCGATGTTGTAGTGTCGCCATAACTTTAGTGCAAAAACGACCGCTGCAAGATCCAGGTCATGGGTGGCATAATTACGCTCATGAGGTCGTAGCTGCCTAGATCCATAAGAGATCACCCCTTGTCGCTGCATCAACACACAACCCAGGCCCTATCCTGAAGCGTCACAGAACACTTCATATGCCGCCCCTTCTTCTGGTAATCTCAGCACTGGGGCACTAACCAAATTTTGCTTTAGATAGCTGAAGGCTGACTTGCACTTCTCACTCCACACGAAAACCTGGTCTTTCTTGGTCAGGGCTGTCAAAGGGGCTGCTACCCGGGAGAAGTTGGGTACGAACCTCCGGTAGTAAATTTCCAGTCCGAGAAAACTATGAACCTCTTCCACATTCTTGGGTGCTTCCCAAGAAACAACTGCCTCAACCTTTGATGGGTCCACCGCTATCCCCTGCTCAGACACCACGTGCCCGAGGAAGTGCACTTCTCGCGTCCAGAACTTTCATTTCGACAACTTACCATAGAGCTGGTGTTGTCGGAGGACCTCCAAAACCATCCTCAGGTGCTCCACGTGATCCTTATCTAATCTTGAATAGATCAGGATATTGTCGATGAACATGACTACGAACTGATCCAGGTACTCCCGGAAGATGGAGTTCATAAGCCCCATGAACACAGCCGGGGCGTTCATAACACCGAAAGGCATAACCACAAACTCGAAGTGCCCATATCTGCAACTGAAGGCCGTCTTCGAGACATCACTCTCCTTTACCCTCAACTGGTGATATCCAGATCGTAGGTCAATATTCAAGAACCACCCTGCCCCTTTCAGCTGGTCAAAAAGATCGTTTATCCTCGGAAGAGGATAGCGATTCTTGATCATCACCTGATTCAGCCTCCTGTAGTCTATACACAACCTGAGACCATCATCTGCCTTTTTTGAGAACAAGACTAGAGCACCCCACGGTGACGCACTCGGTCGAACATATCCCCTCTTCATCAGATCATCAGTCTGGATCTGCAACTCTCGTAGTTCTGAAGGTGTCATCCGGTAAGGAGCCATCGAGATCGGACGAGCGCCGGGCTGCAGGTCTATCCCGAACTCGATATCACGTCGAGGGGGTGGATTCATCACCTCCTCAGTGAAGACGTCTATAAACTCACGGATGATCTATGTCACTTCCACCATTTCAGAATCTACTGACTCTACTGACAACTCAACTAATAAGGAGAGGAGGGGTTCCTCTCGGCTGGTACCCTTCTGAACGCTCCGCTCGCCGGTGAAAGTAACTCGTCGTCCGCCCAAGTCCTAGAACACAAACCTTCCTCGAAAATAGTAAATGACGGCACACACATAGAATATCCAGTCGATGCCTAGGATGACATAGTTTGGCTATATCTGTAGTAGAAGAAGATCCCTAACCGACTGATGTGGCCCTATCATCAGTCTGCATCCCCGACAAACATATAACAAGTCAGTCTAACCTCCAACTGGTGTGCTCAGCACCAGGGGCACTGGAAGTCTCTCGGCATCTAGACCCAAGGCACGGGCTATACTGGGTGTAACAAAGCAGTGCGACACTCTGGTATCGAACAAGGAAAAAGCAAGGGTACAAACAAACTGATCGTACCTCGAACAACCTCTGACCCCGTTGGAACTGCTGCCTCCGCGGCGTGTAGCTGTCCATGCCCATCTCCTCTGCCTCTCAGCTGTCAGCCACCTCCCCGACCACGCCCTGGTCGAGGTACCTGAGGAGTTCCCTGAGGTTGGCCTCCTCCTCCTATGTCTTCCCTCAGAGGAGCAGGAGCTCGCTGTCCCTATTGTTGCTTCCAGAAAGGCCTGGATGGAAGCTGCTGCTGGGGCAGGTGCTGTGGCTGCCCGCCACCACCGTATTGTACTCGGTCTGGGAACTGACTCTAGATATGTCCATGTCTCCCACAGACGAAGCATCGCGGTCCCGATCCCGAAGGAAAAGGGCGAGGACCAGGGGATCGAAACTGAAACTGCTACGGCCTGATCCCAGCTGGTCAGAACCTGGATGGTCCTGACGCTGGAGGCCTGGTGATGAAGGCCTTCCCCTTTGATGGTCCCAACTGGATCCCCTCTCACGTCACACCTCCTAGAGCGTGCATCCTCTCCACCACTTAGGCCTTCTTTTGGACCTCCAAGTACGTCGGTAGGTAAAAAGGGGTAACAGCATACTGGAGGGAGGGTCGGAGCGCCTCCTCCAAATGCCTTGCCTGAGACTCGTCATCGGGAAATAGGTCTGGAGAAAAACGTAGGAGGTCCTTGAACTTGATTCCCAGTTCCCTTTCTGACATACTCCCTTGCTGGAGGGAGAGTAGATCCTGTCTCTTTTTCGCCTTCATCGTCGAAGAGAGGAATTCCACCCGGAACTCTCTCTCGAAATCTGCCCATGCCACCTCAGCCTCTATCCTCTCCCCCAGGTAAAGCGTCCACCACTGACGCGCTTCTCCCCACATCTGGCTGACGGCCAGAGGAACCTAGTACTCGGTAGGAGCCCGGATCAAGCCGAAGGCTATCACCAGCTCCTCTATCTAGCCCTCCGTCTTCATATCAGAGGTGATGCCCTCATACTTCTCGAGGGTCTGTCGCTGGAAGGCCTGAACTGTCTTATACCACTGGTCGTCCTCTTCCTCTCCATCAACTCTCTGCCGGTCGGCCAAGGTAGTCTCCAGGGCCTCGATAGTCTGCACCAAACGTGGTCATCTCCCAGGTTCCATAGCTGCAAGGAAAACAAGGAATGCCTAAGCCAAAGTAGTGCAGAATATTGTTCTTAAAACTTCTTAAACTATTCATTCATTCTTAACTCCCATGATACCCCATAAATACGAGAACACAAGTCATTATGATGCATGTACCTTTCCTAGGGTCTCTCTACCCCGCGATTAGTGTGGCCTTACTTGGTCGTTCGTTAGGTCCAGAGTCCTTGCATCGGATTACGGGGGGCCCTAAAATCCTGCATCCTAGCTGGTCTTCCCTGACCTAATTCACACACCAAGGTCACCCAACACTATTTCCCTACCATCCCATGCAATCCTCAATGTGCCTAACTCCAGGCTCCATCCTATCTCTCAACCATCAGCACTGATACCATTCTGTCACGACCCGCCTTCACCAAAAGGAGGGAAGGGTCAGCAGATATCCAGGCCCTTCCTTCTTTAAGTTGAAGGAGAGATAATGACCTCCGAGACCCACCTTCAATAGGTCCCAGAGTGGCGACTATCACCAAGGGTATAGGATCACACCCTAAATGGAAGGCATTACCCTTTTTCTTTTAATAGGATCGGGGGATAAAATGGTAAATCCCAACAACACTGAAAGCTGAAAGTAAAAGTAAACCCAAGAACCATTCCCATTGCATGTTACAAAAGTACAAATCCACAAGTACAAGTGACTACAAGGGTAAGTACCAAAGAAAGAAAAAACTGCAACTGCAACTGCCCCAAAGGTCCGAGCTAGTATGGTCCTGTGCGATCCCCGAAGTCCTCCTGGAAACCTGAAAGCAGTTTTATATACGTAGGGTGATCATACAAGTACACTCAGTAGGGAAAACCAAAGACTCTCGTGCACAAGTGGGGGAACGTACTAAAGTCCCATGAGAAAAAAAAGTAAACAAATACCTAAAAAGGTAAACTATCCACCCAAGCCTCACCAAGGCACACTCCCCAAATAATGCAAGTCAATTAATATATATAATAAGAGCACATCGATGTTTGGGTACCCCGCACCACTTTCCCACTAGTTATTAAGACATCCTATGCATCGGACCAACCCTACCATTCTCACCACAGTCCCACTGCCACACCTGCTCGCACACACCTGGGCCACAACTACACGCAGTCCCACTGCCAAAACCCACCCGAAAACACCTGGGCCACAACTGTCACACGTAACCATGCCTGCAAACACCTAGGCCAGAACAACCACCACCACACCCGAAAACACCTGGGCTAGAAGATCCACTTCCACGCCCGAAGACACCTGGGCCTCATCCCGAAGATACTTGGGAAAATAACTGCCCGCACACACCTGGGCCAGAACAACCACCACTGCCTCGCTCAAAGTTTCTTGGGATAATAATGGATTTTAGGCCATCACAGCCTGCCTAATGGTACTTGAGATATCCGGGAAAGGGAGCATAAAGGAGCCAATAACTCTCCACTAATGGTAGTGTTGGGAAAAACACCCTCCTCCATGAAATGGAGGTGTTCAGAACTAAGTGCTCAACTTGGGTGGGGCGTGAATAAGAAACACAAAACTACAAGTATAAGTATAGGTAACAAGCACTCACCCAAAGTTTAGGTTTTTCTTTAGCCAGCCTAAAGAACACAAACAGTGCCATGTCCAAGTCACAACCCACACTAAACCAACAACCCACTTGTTTTCATGTTCAGTAATGATGTTTAATTAAGTTATACACCTACTTGGGCAACTATTAAGCATAGGCACAAGTCCAGGAAAGAAAACAGTCAAGCATCAACCATAACATCCACACCCAGTTCTCTTGTAAAGCCACAACAACCAAAGAAAACCCCAAGATACAGCCCCATGTCCAAAATCCAGGAGGCAAAAGGTTTCTCAAAATCAGAGGATCCCACCCCAATTCGTGATATAAACAAGGTAACCACCCGGTCTTAAGATTCACAACCACCGAGTGTATAAAAACAGGGGATCCCATCCCCTCCCACATCTCCAGCAATAGGCCCATAAAAGAAAAGAAACCAAACCACTACCGCCAACACAAGGTAGGGCCATACCGGTATTTCTAGATTTATAAGATTTAACACTCCATGATTTCAATTTCCGTGTGCTTTAGTCGGGGGTTATCACAGAAGGGTTGATCCTGGTGCTTACAACTTATTTAGATGGGTGTACGTGATTAACCGATTTCATTTCAACAGCAGGAGTTCACAACCACAGACAATCCATTTAAAGCATCACCAGGGTTCATTAGTGCACAGAGAAAGACCACCAACATCCATGATTTTCAGTAGGCCTTAGCCCGCACAATTCATAAAGAATATCATAACATAAAACAGCATAAACGATCACATCCTCCCCTTCTTTCTTTATAGAATCCATTCATTATATTTATTTAGGTATGGTTTATCCATTCCACAGAATCAAAAGCATGCCCACCCCACATGATACACAAAAGAGAGAGGCGAAGGAGAAAATTCCCTACTTGTTGATCAACGATCGATGTTAAGGTCGGGCACGAAACTTCACAGATAGCGATGCGGTTCGTCCGAACGAGAAGCTGCTTGTCTGAATGAAGGGTACTCTAGCGCAAGGGGAACGATAAAAGAACCCTATGGCAGACCCTTTGGTTTATAAGGCCGGGGACGGTTGAGATTAGAACGCGAAACCGCATAAGGGGCAGGGTCATGGGTTGACTACGCAGCCCCACGCGTCATTGAAGGGTTGGGCAGTTTAAACCGATGGACACACCAGGTTAATTCATTAAATATTTAATTAAAACGTTTATGGCATTACCGAGCTTTTAAAACGAGCTTAAAGGGGTCAAAATAGGGTTTAAAACCCAATTTGCGTAAAAAGCAGCGCTACTGGAAAAAAACCCTGGGTAGGCTGGAGCTATCGGTAGCTGAGAGCTACCAGTGGTTGAGAGCTACCGGTGGCTGAGAGCTACCGGTGGCTGAGAGCTACCGGTAGCCGAGTGACCGGTAGGTTATAGCTACCGGTAGACCGAGCTACCGGTAGGCCTGCTACCGGTAGGCTAAGGCTACTGGTAGGCCTACCTTTACGCCAAACTTCACCGAGATTCCCAGACCAGAAAACCTAACACGAGATTTTGACAAAGTAATGGACCCCAAAAACTCGGGCCATTACGGTAATAAAATATAATTTCTAATATTCTACACACATTCTATATTGTAATGAATCTAGGTATTTTTCCTATAGGTCAAGAATAAATTAATGATAATTATTATAAGTGTTCATGACATTGAATTTATTTTTTATCATTTTGATCATCTAACATAAATTTATAAAAAATAAAAAATAATTTTTTATCTTATTTCCCACATATGATGTTAAGATGTAATTAATTTTTTCACTATATATTAAAATATAATTAATTATTATTTTCATAAATTTTTTAAATATTTAAAGATCAATTTCATGATATTTATCATTAGAAACATAATTATACCATTAAATTTTCTATAATGAAAAACTATACTTTGTATCATTCTAAAAACATGGAACATATGATTGATATATTATCTTTTATTATAAGTTACAATTGATTCAATGATAATTTTTTAAAAAATAATTCATAATCTAAGCATGTATTTAGGGTATTGTTCATTTAAGGAAAATATTTAAAACAAAAAAATCACTTTTAGTCATTCCGGTCAAATAACATCTTGTATTGAAGTGAAACAAGCTCCTTGTTATTAAAAATAAGCCTGTGATCATTTTAAAAAAAATTAAACAATCAATTTTCCTATGTTTCGATTTAGTTTTTCAGTTCATATATATAGATATACAAAAGGCTTTTCATTATACAACCTCACTTTAGATAATTTTGAGAACATTATAAAACAATTTGATGTGTTTTTTGTTTTTATGTATCTCATATGAATTAAAAAAAATTCAAAATTTACACAACAAACAAGCCTAGTTTAACTTGTTTTAACCATTTTACACATCTTTATAAAATTTATAATAATTATTTTTCAAATCAAAATTTAGATAAAAAAATCATGAAATATATAATATTTATAATGGGAAAGTTAATTAATGTAATATCATAAAATATAAATTTTTATATATGTGATAGAAGAAAACTATTATGATGTTTGGAAATGTTTTTTCACTTTCAATTTTTCCCACTTATGTATAAGGAAATGTGTTTTATTATTTAAATATATTTTTCTACTAGAATACTGAAAACACTAAAGAAATATAAATATATATATGGTTAATATATAATATATTTGAAAATATATATTTATAATCTTAACATATCCCATATATACATTTTTATAGATGTCGGGTTTTTGATAGATTTTGAAACCATTTAAATATTTAAAAATGTGGTAACCATAATCATAAAAATTCAAAATAATTAGATAATATAAAAAATTGAAATATAATAAATTTGTTATAAAATATATATTATTAGTTTAATGATCTTATGTATTCCATCATATTTATCCATGAATACAATGATATAGGTTTATTATGTACAATAACTATTCTCATTGCATATAATTATTGAAACATGAAAATTTTTCTACCATAGGAAAATATCTTACTAAAAGAAATTATGAATTAAATATTTTAATTATTTTATATAAAATATTATATTTTGGGTATTAATAATTAAAAAGGGACATAATGTGTGGATGACTTACTAGATATCCATGTATTGTATTAATAAAATATATTGTTCTATTAACAAGATTTCTCATAATTATCATCTATCTGTCATAAAATAAATAATTTTTTTATGTTATAAAAATAAAATTTTGTTAAATTTATTCAGAATAAATAGTTTTACTATTATATAGTTCGTAATTAAAATACACTACCATAAATTTCTTATAGTTCAAATGCATTGACCACTTGTGATTCTTTTTTTATAATTACTTCTAGCATTATCATTTTCCACAAATTTAGAAGTAAAATGCGGAATTATATATATAAAATGATTATAAAAAATTTATTTTATAATATAATAAAGATATAAATTTTATAAAAAAATTAATACTTTAAAATTTTATTAAATTAGTATAATGATTATCAAATATAATAATTATAAAAATATACCTTATATATATTATCACCACAAAGGATCCCCAACAATCATGATTAGAAAATTAATTTAAATTCTCAAAACTATTTCATGAGCTTTATTTTCAAATCTATTTTTATTGAATATAATCTTACATGTATCTCTATTTTTCAAAATTTTACATACAAAATCATATAATAACAATATGTGTGAAACATTGATGAGTTGATGAAATAAATCAACATCTGTCTTTTCTTATCCAAAACGTGGTCCCTTATAATTTCTTTATATAGTTTTTTTACCTCATTCTATCATTATATATATTATATCAAAACATTTTTCTAAATAATGAAATATATTTAATAAAATATAAGTCAGAAATGACACACCCTTATAATATTTTATAGTATTGTTTGATTTTAAGGACCTATTGTGAAATTAACTACAACATGATACACTATCTTAATATTGAAATCATATTTTGGAATAGGTTGTTTAGTAATATTCTTATTATTTACATGAATCCCAACACGCACAAGAAGTTTTAAAAGTCATCTATTTTTTAAGGTATCTGGTAAAATATTATAAATCATATAGATTTAGATAATGTTATATATAGGCTATGATATATAAAAACAAATTAAAATTTTGAATATTTTTTTATTTTTTTGTAAATTATTTTTTTTTAAAATATTATGAATTTTTTTGAAAACATGATTATCTCATGTTGGGAAGTATTTTGAGGGGATTGACTACCCTCAAAATGGGGGGTGCTATATATAAATAATGTTTCTTTTTTCATTGATGTGTATATTTGACTAATTAAATGAAGAATTTATTAGAATTTTTAAAAATCCTTAGTTTTCTCTCCATGGATAAACCATAGTATTTTTCTTTATGATTTTTTTATAAAAAATCATCTCTAATCATGATTTCAAAAATTAGTATTCTGATGAGCCTCCAAAACTCACAACTCCAATATGAACATACTTATCATGATGACTAGAATACATCGCATTAAAATGATCTTAATCTGTGATAGTTAAATAAATTTTTTACTAAATCCAATAGAATAGGAAACTATGTATCCATTTTTTTATTTAATATAATATATCATAAAAAAATTCATTCAGACTAATACATGTTTCTAATGTTTGTTATAAGTTTCTAAAAAAAATTCTTAGCCTCTATTCATATGATCGTCCTTTGACAATACTTAACCTGAGATAGAGGAAGATAAGGAATCTAATTTATCAATCTATATACAAGCATAAGAACAAAATTGTTTTTCAATTTATATCACGTTATTTTTTTACAATAAATTAAATATTTATGTATATATATTTGATTACTATAGATTTTGGTGGGGTTTCTTATTTTATTTTTTGTGTAAACATTTTATGTTTTCTATTATAATGTAAAAACATTTTAAATTAAAAAAAATTGGAAATTCAAGGAATAATATTCATATATTGATAATTTTCATGGTAAGTCATGTGACTTTGGATATGTTTTAGGTGATTCATTATGAAATTATTCAATATGATACTCATGTGCATTTATTTTTTGTTACAGTATGAATAGATGGTCAAGCAAAGAACAAGAAGATAAAAAACATATTTCTATTAACCTTCTATCGCAATTAATTCAATTTAGATTAACTATTCATTATATATACCATGAACTAAACTTGTGATTTGTTTAAAATAAAATGATTATGTATCAAATATACCATGAAACTATTATCAACTAATTATAACCCCTTCCCCCTTCATAGTGTCACTAATCAAAGGTATATAATGTGAAAACTGACAGTATACATTTATAAAGAGTTATTTTAACTATTAGTGACTATTTTATATTATCATCATTTATTAAATTCAATATCATACATAGATGAAGATAAAATTTTAAAAGGACTACAAGTTTTAATCTATGGTGAAGGAATATTCAAAAAAAATTCTAAATAAATTAATAAATTTACAATAAAAAATAATTTAATGTTCAAGATAAGTGATTCCCAAAAACCAGGGGTGGTTAGCTGAATTATTTGTAGAATTACATCATATATAATTTTTTTATTTTCATCATTTCCAAAAAAAAATTCTCCATATTATTGTTTTTTCATGAATCTATATTCAAAAAAGGAAATTTTGATAGTCATGAAAGTAGATCAAGAGTGTTTGAATATAATGAACAAAGATATAATGGTTTACAAGGATTAAACAATCTTATTATCGAGTAGATACATCATTATTGATCAGATATTTTAATCCAAAATCACAGAAAATTGTATTATTATAAAAAATGAACCAAAAAACTAAAGTGGGAAGATATCCTTGAACACTTATAAACTTATAAGATAAAAGATAATTGAATAAGATATACAAAAAAATCCCCATGAACAATAATAATATTTTTATTTCATAATGATGTTTCCCTAATAAAATGAATATAATATACATTATTATTCTCTCAATCTAAGAAAATTATTATGAATTTCTCAATTGGTTTTCCCTAAAAATTACCAAACCTCATTAGTCATATATTTCTTCATACCATGATTTTATTTTTTCATGTAATGGTTAGTGACATTATCATTTTGTCTCTATAAACTATAGTAATCCCCATGTGAATTTAAATTGTCACCTAAAATAAAATTCCTCAAATCATTCCCATTTTTATCTTGAATTTTGTTTTAGTTATTATTATAAACTCTTCCATTGAAATATGATGATTTCTAGGACCTTTTTTAGTTAAACTATGATGTTTCTTTTGAACACAATGTGTTTTTTTTCAAATGGGTTCATTCCTTTAATATATAGAATTAATAAAATAAAAATAACCATTTTATTCCTTTCACAATTTATTTTTTTAAGAACAAACCATGATGTTATTTCATATTACCACGATGTGGTTCCCATTTACATTTGGTTTTACATGTGTTTTATATGACCAATGTTAACTTTAATGCAAATTTATTGTCCAATTTATTAATAGAAAATCATAACATAATAGATATATCATAGTGTGGCATTTATACTATTAATCCTTTAAAATATGTGTGCCTTCTCTTCACCTTATTGATTCATATTCTCTATACCTAAGATATTCTAAAAAGTTTCATGATTCTACTAGATAAAAAAACATCCTATATTAATATTATTATCATTTTATTTTATTTTTTCGTCATCTATGCACTAAAAATATAAGATAAATAAATCTCAATATCAATAATTATGATGAATCATCAATTGTAACTGTAAGATACAACTGTAAATGATATATTAATGATATAACTTATTGTGTTACGAACTCCTTATCAAAGGATGTATCTATAAACAAATCCTTTCAAAGTTTTATCCCACCATAGTATTATCTAAAATAGTGTATGAAATAGGTCTTCATATATTAGTGAACAAATATTATTGTGTAAAATGTAAAATACTATAATAAAACCAAAGAGTTATAAAATATTTCATAATTTTTACACTCAATGTAACAATTCAACCAATATATATTTCTCGTGAGATATCAAGAAATCCTAACATCTTAGTTGAACATCATAGAATACCAAAAATATCCTTCCTTTATCATCTCATGAAGGAATATTAGACATCATGAATTTAATTCTGAACAAATCCATTTTTCATAGAGTATTATAAAATATCCTTTCTTTAACACATAATTAATTAATTCCTAAATCCTTATTCAAAAATGTCAAATAAAATATGAATATATTAATAATATATACAACTCATTATGGATAGGTAATTTAATCTTATATTATAAATTCAACATCCTCAGTGTAAATCATTTCTAGCATGCTTGCGTATTTATAATAAATATACCACATCGTACATAGACTTCATTTTCAATACATGCATGAGAAGATAAATAAGAACCTTTAAATTTTTTCCTAATATAACAATCATAAATCCTAAAAAAAATATGTTCATTCACTATAAAACATCATGTGAACACTTGAAACAAAATTAGTAACAAAAAACATGAAATTACGTGTTTCATAAATATTCTATTGGAATTTATATTTAAATTTTTTTTATTTATTATTTTGTCCCATATTCAAAACATAATTAAAAGGAAGATTTTATAGAGTAATAGATTAGTATTTAAACTCTATATACCCTCTTTCATGTGTTTTATGTTTTCTCTATATTGAAAGAGGATGGATTCATCTATATTGAGAAAAAATAAGTATCTCACCAGGTAGATCTACTCCATCATTTATAAAGGGAAATTTTTTAATTTCCCTAATTAGTAACTGTAAAAATTTGGTTAACGAAATAAATATGTATATGGGAGAATATTATTTTCATTTTTATGTTTAATCAATCTCAAAAAAAATTGTAGCAATTTCGGCTTTTAATAATCAAAAAAATCTTATAAGAATCTAAAAAATTATACTTTAAATTTTGAATATTAATTCCTATAAGACTATGATTGAAAACTAATTGTTTGTAACAAAAATTTTTAGGATTAATATGGTTAAAAATTCATATTATAATGTTTTTTTGTACTTTGTACTTGTTGATTCCCTTTTTTTCACACATCAACATTTTATTATCAAAGATGAAAAGAATGGCTATATTTTGAATATAGTTTTAAACTCTTAGAATAACTAAATATAATATTTTATTTATTAAGATATGTATTTTACATCTATAATCATGAATGATTTTATTCCACCTTCCTCAAGTAAATCAAATTCAATTTATATTATGTTAATTTTTCTTCTCTCAAACATGGCCAATTTGGACTCTAATATTTCATGTTTTGTCAATCATAATGATAAACCCTAATAAAGTAAATTTTTATAGTATATGGGTCATCAATATATTGTTAAAACTAATATATAAACTTTTTTATATAGATTTGTGATCATTTCTAGAGTTCTAGAAATACTCACCTTGGATTTTGTGGCATGAACACATATTTATTGGTTAAATTCCACTATAATTCTAGAAAAACTATAGATTGAACATAATAACCCATATAAAAGTGATAATATATTTGATTATAAATTTTATGGATTTTAATAAAATAATATAATAATATAGTTCAAAAAAATGGGTTCTCTTTTATTATATTTCTATCCAAAACCAACAGTCTAATATCAAACTTTTACAAATATGGAATTTATTTTTCCTTAATTATTTCTATGAAAGATATAGTGTTTTATTAAAACAATAATTGATTTTATAACGTTAATAATCATTGAATTAATAATCTTATTATGAATAATCATGACCAAATTATCCTAGATATTTTGTTTCAATCCATGATACAATGGTTCAAATCAGGAAAGTTTCATCATAACTATTTTACTTAGTTAGTATTAAATCCTACAAAAAAATATTATAAATAAATTGATAATTTTTTATAAAAAAAATTATATGGTTTATAATCAAAAATATATATTTTTTCATGGTGGAATCCAATTCATATTTTGGAATATATCTAGAATGATTATATTGTTTTGTTTCTCATTCAAAGGAAAAATCCATTATATATTTTTATAGTATCTGAGGAAACCTTAAGAGTGTGGGATAATAAATGTGTTTTCATAATTAAAGTGTTTTTAATTTATAATTTATTCTTAAAAATATTTTAAACTTGTTAGATGAAAGGTAAATTTATCTTTTGATTATCTACTCATTATCTATTCCATTCTACAATAAAGGACATGAATATTTGTAGAAGTTAAAACATGCAAGAACTTTAGGATTTTACTTGGTTCACCAATAAAATTATATAATCCAAGGAGAACATATTTAAAATGTTTTAATATTACAAAAAACATTACTTCACCTGTATATGATTATATGTGTTAGGAAGTGTTCACTACTCAACCAAGGTCCCAAACCTATTCCTCCATTTCACTCACTTCTTCCAAGAGGGTTACGCATATCAATTTATAGAATTTTATGACACTTATCATTTTATTTTAGTGAATATTATTTTAATATAAAAATAAAAAACATGTATGACATGTATATTAATCTTCAAAATATGTACTATAATATGTTCCCAGGGTTTCTTATAAATAAACATCTAGAAATATCTACCTCCTACCAATGGAATTGTATGACATGAATATTCATCTTCAAAATAGATACTCTAATTTATTATAGATGCTCCTTAAAAATAAAATAAAAAATATTTATAACCTCTTTTAGGATGATTTTAAACATTGATCTTAAATCGAACACCACATTGTATAGAATAAATGAACATGATAAATCTTTAAATGAATTTTTTTCAATGTACTATGTTCACATCACTTAAATTATCCTGATGTATATTTTCTAATCCAATGCAATGATTTTTCATAAGTTAATTCGCTATATTATTTAATTAATTATCTTTTCCACTTTACTATTATTTAATGATATGCTCATAAACTCTTCATACATGTATATGATAATTAATGATATTTCTATTAATCAACTATCTTCCCTTTAAAAATATAATATGCATTAAATCATGTATTGTTATATATCTTTATAATCTCTAGGAGAACACAATAATTATCATTTCTCTTTTATATTTCCATTATCTATCTTATTAACAAATTTACAACAAATTATAACAACTTATTGAATGATTTTAATTTCAGTTATGAAATTGAAATCAATGTCAACTTCCAATTTATCCTTCTTTGATTTTGTCCTTTAGACCCTCTTCCATCATATATCAATTATTAAATGAAAATGGGTGGTTAAAAACATTACGAGTAACCAAAAAATCATGATAATATTTATAAACCATTTAATATAGTCAAATCACCCAAACTGTATATATCATTAAATGATAAGAAAGGCTGGATGGATTTTCCTCTAATGCCCTTCAACTTCCTAATATCTAATCATGTAACCTAAAAATTCCTAGTAGGTAATATTCAAGATTAAATATTCTCAAATGTGTAACACTTTAAATATTAAAATTCTAGATGTGTAGATTTTATCAGTCATAGTGCATCAAACAATCCATTATTTGATCACTTCAACTCCAAAATCACTGATATTCTTGACACTTGTCCATGGAATGATCATCTCTATAATGGTGTAACATATTCATTTCAAGAATAAATAAAATACTATTTTAATAAATTTATTATTCATCTATTAATCCTCTATATGATAACCTTGTATCAAATGAAACTTGAAATTATCCATCTTCTATTATTCCAATACTAATTTTGTTGTATCTTTTCTATAATTTTTTCAATTTCATGGAGAATTCACCAATAATTCTTCAAGGCATGTCAAAAATTAATCAAATAGAATGTTAGCAGACAATATTATTTTACCAATACAATATCCTATCCTAGTGATGTTTTCATAGTCATATAATGTATTATTATTACATAGTTGTGATTCACTGAGTAACAATATATGTCATGATGGGCATAGTTCATATGATGTATTCAAGCATCCTGATATAAAATTCATTTTACATTATTTATGGACAATAATTTCATTCATGGAATTACAAAGTTTTACATATAATGGCCCCTCTAAATTCAATAACACTTAGAGTATATCTTTATATTTCTTCTATAATCATAAAGGTGCTTCAACAATTCAATAATTCAAAATCTTTTTAAAAAGATCTTACCATTCTTGTATACTCTACGAACACTCTTCATTAATTTACACAACAACTTTATAAACATTATTTATCATCATATATCACCATTATAATGTTATACACATTATCATCATTCTCCTTTTTTATTGGGATTTAATGATAACCAATGATTTTTCAGTTGTAACAACCATTATTCTTAAACATTATTTATTAAATAATCATACATTATATTGTTTATGGTCATCATACAACCTACAATTACTGATTTTTAGAAAAAAAATATAAAACCTATTGGTTATAACATTATCCCCATTTGTATTTTTTGAAAATTCTATTGAAACCATAAGTCCTTCTTCTGCCTAATTCTTAGTACAGTCAACTCACTCCTCATTTTTCAATAAAATACAAAGGTTCTTCCATTTTCATAGCCTACTCTTTGACCTAAAAAATCAATGGATATTCCCATACAGTATTTTATTATTATATATATCCCCATTCGTCAAATAATTTCATGTTTTACTATAAGTATTCTTTTTTTTATGAATTTTAGATATTTATTTACTAATCTATACTACATTTTGGAAATATATTCAGGTATTAATAATTTTAAACACCCTTTTTAGTGGAATTATTGTAAGCAATATAAGTGATAAATAAATAATTTTTTACATCAATGAATTTAAAATTAATAGAGACTATACTCACCCTTAATATACACCTTCATAGATATTGACACCTCAATTTTAAAAATAGTAACTTGTAATAAAAATTCATTCTATTTTCAAAAATATCAAAAAACCCTTTAACATCTCTCCAACAGAATTTACTCAACTTATAACCCACATTTATAGATAATCATGTTTCTATGAACATAATTCAAATAATTTTTATATCACTTGGAAATGATCTATAAAATAATCCTTTAATCCCACTGGTTCAATACTCCATGTAAAAAAGGTGTGTTTATTAATAATTTCATTGTTTTTTATATCACTCACTAATTATCATACTATAACTTTTTTCCTAACCAATTTAAATCCATTAAAAACGTTATCTAATATATAAACCACTTAATAGAAATATTGTTACTATATAAGTAGTTAATCAGTAGAGTGTAATCAAAATCACATGTATAAACAATTGATGTAACATGTAATCAATTGATTCAACCCAATGCACATTATCTTCTAATAATCACATGGCATATTAATTTTATAGAAATACTTTAAATACCTTATTATTCTCATCATCAAAATACATTTTTTACTATATTTCTAAAAACTATATTTATTTTCAAATAAAACACATATAAAACTATTGTAGATGTTAGTAAATTCATTTTGGAATCTTTCATAACCTGAAAATTCAATAATATTATATTATACTATTTTTTAATAATAAATAGAACTAATATTCTTTCGTGAATGATGTTATTGTTCCATCAAGTTTTCTAAATTCATTGGTTTATTTATAAAATTAAATTAATTTACTAGTATGAATTATTAACCCTTATTGGTGAATTCATACCATCAATACCTTTGAGATATAAATTTGTACCTATTTCATTGGAAATAAATATTTGTACCATATTCTCTTCGTCATCTCATCATGTAAAAAAAATTACCTTTGACTATTATAGGTAAATTATTTTCATCACTACTAATACAAATTTTAAATCATTATTGATCTAAAGAAACCCATAATCTATTCATAACACAAATGATACCACTTTAAAAAATATATTTTTACATTGGCATTAAGTAGAGTTTCATTTAATGGACACATAGTACATATTTTTCTTAAATCAATGTAACATACTCTAATAATTCATGAATATTCATTGAATATATATACCATACATATCCTATAACCACTTTAATCATGTATTAATGAAATAGTTTCATACCTTAGGGGTAGTGGTAAATTGAATTATCCTTAAGTAGTCTAATGTTGTTGGGCATACTAAACCAAACAATTTAAACCATATTCCATTCAATACTTATATGATTTATTTAATTAAATGAAACCAATAATAAATTATTCATCCTAAAACATTTCATTTTCATATATTTTCTCATTTTAATTTTTGAAATTTCTTAATATGGTAATCTTTGAGTAGATTCCCCTAGTGTAAGCTTCCTCACTTTTGATAACATAACATCCTGAATTCTTCCTTCATGGTTGAGTATTTAATTGCTTAGTGAGATTCATCTCAATATTGAAAGTATCATTATTCATTTAACCACCCTTGTATTCTATTCAGATATTATATCTATATGTATGTTCAACCCAACAAATTTATGCTCATGCTTTGTAGTTGTATGGGTGACACCACTTAGGCATTATTTTCTCTTTTTCTCTATGAACATGCGGAAGAAATATTCTTTCATCTTTATTTTTCATACTTTATTTATCTAATTATATTATGGTTAATGTGATTAACCAAACATTGGTGTCTAATATACATTCTGTTGACATCCATCATTGTTTACTTCCTCAACCATAAATCTATTCTCTTGTGAAATAGAATACACTAACATTAGAGTTTTGTTTCTATTATTCATACTATTATTTTCATTTATTGATGGATACTATGAATATTCCATCAATTAGGTTTATTGAAACCCTTATTTCATTCTTAATTATAACTCATCCAGTAAAATTAATTTGTTTTTAAATGAAACTAAATTTTTATTTTTATTTTCATGACACGTTTTTTAACAGGAGGTAGGGAACTCATATTAGCACCCACATTAAAATTATTACTATATTACCTTTCCATTTTTTCAAGGATATCATATATATGAATTATCATGAAGGGGTATTAAAACCAACCAATATACAATATAGAGTTTGATGTTTGAGTAGGTATTATTTGATTCAAAATATATAATTTCGTCCCATTCACTTTCATTGTGTGTCCTATGATTCTACAAAAAACAAAACTTCATCAAAATTATGAACATAGATTCTTTCATTTAAAAGATTTTATTTAGATTATTATTTTATATTGAATCTATATATATATACTTATTATCATTGACTAATGTCCCATTTTCTATGTCCCACCCTAGCTCAATCTATGGACTGTAAATGGACTGATCACAAAAAGTCTTCATGCATGCCTCCAAATACACTGGTGTCTAATGATAAGAAATGAATTCATTGGGTGTTTCTATGAGTAAAATATTAACTTATATTATAGTAATAAAAATAGTATAAATTACTAAACATCATCTATAGAAGTAAATAATCAGAACTTGTAAGTAATAAATATAAACATGGTTGTAATAAAAAAGAATGAAGAGAAAGGATCAAACACCCATATCATGCCTAACAAAACTGATCACCCACCATCTGAATTGCATATAAAGTATTATAAACTAAAAATAAATTAAATAATAACTACTACCAACTCTAAGCCTTGTCACATACTCAATTTTCATACCTATCGAGCTACACCATCCTAATCATAAGGCCTTACATGAGCTACTCTACTTGATAATCAAACCTTGGGCCTCACTTTATCTATTATGAATACATTATCAACCTAAAATGAAACATGTGGTCTATATTCATATTTAGGAGTATTTATATGGTGTGAGAAATAAATCTCATAAGGCCACCCCAAAAGTTTAACTTATAACATTCCATCATATGTGCATTCTCATGTAATATTCCTAGCCTAAATGAGATATAACTTAATGAAAATAATTAATATAAACCCATTATTGATTCATGGTTCCATTAACCCAATAGACTATCCCTTCATTTTCCATTGATTTAAATGTATCTAAACATACTACATACCCATTATGGGGTACATTTCCCCATCATAGGTTCACTCGTTTGTACCTCTAATAAAATATATGATATAATTCCATGTATTAACTAGATATTCTATAAGTGGGAATTTATTATAATTATAGGAATCCTTGGAATACTACTCAAGTCATGAGTAACTATTAGATCCCAAAAAAAATTGTATGTGTTCCCTATTAAAATATATTGTTGGACTCCTAGATCCTAATCCATAGGAAATCAAGGGTTTGGAAACTAGAATGAATTTTTAAGGGGATGATCCATATGTAATATATATATATATATATATATATATATATTTAATGTTCTCCTAATCATTAAAGATAACATAGATTCCCTCAATATTTGGTTTAACAGATTATTACCTAAAAGAACTTGGCAATGAAATCATTGTGTTTCCACCAAATCATAGGGAGTATCCCAGGAATCAATCAAGAAGATCGTCATCAATTCTTTTCAATGTTAGGATTATCAAATGCTTGGGTGAAATATATCCACCTCAAAACCTATTGAATATTATATATTCTATAATTCTAGGCATCATGGGAGACATTAAAACTTAGCGGTTTTTTTGAGATGTACATGGAAACCTCCTCCATTTTCTTATTGTAGGGATGAATCCCATATACTATAGGAATTATAGTAATGGTGGAACTAGATATGGTATACTAGTCAACTAGCTTCCAAGGCTCTATGGGGAGGGATCCTATAGATATTATGATATCATATAGTGTTAACATCATTTCTTCTAGGTCTCATAACCTAAATCATGGGATATATATTTCAGATTCCCCACTATATCATCACATCACATCAATCCCATAGGCTAACAAATAATAAGTATGTTTGGAAATCAAAGCCACATCCATAGTAATTAGATGGATGGTTAAATAAAATAGTGGGGTTGATCAAATTCTTAAACCCATCACTTCTTTAATTACCCCCTGGGGTCACATATTCATAATGGGTTCTAAGGGGAAACCCACTAACATCACTACCCAAACCCATAATGCACTCACTCAGGGTTGGTTAGGAACTAGGGAACCCACTGGGGTCCCCTATGAAAGAATATTTGAGATTCCTCTTATTGGGGATCTTATTTGACCTTAGGAAGTATAGGTACCCCTTTTTTGAATACTCACAAACATTACATAGGAAAAAGAACACCCATTGGGATCCTACTAGTCAATACAAAGGAGGAGGTATCCCTCTTAATATCCTCTATGACATATCAGAATCGTAGACATCCCCATTGGGATCCTCATTCAAAAACTAGTCTCTCAAGGTAAATATGATTTATGATAGGTTCAATAAACAAAATTGTCTCTTGGATTTAAAGGGAAAGACACATAAATATTCCCCTAGTGAGATGGATTAGATCTAATCCCATTTTCAAGATTCCACTCTAGGCTAGCCCAAACACCTGACCTATCTACCTCCTTGAAAGAAATCTCAGTCCTGCTAAAAAGGGACTACCCCAAGTTACACTATAAAATAACCTTATTAATCCTAGTAAATGTATTTAAAACATTCATATGACCCTCCTCAAGGATTCATCCCCCCTTCTCAATATTATGAGTCTTCAAGTCTCAACTAATAGATAATGAACCTCCCAATCATAGAGTTTTATCCCCAAAATGCTTCTTTGGAGCACTCAATTCACCTTAAGGATTCCACCATTATGGTCTATATGGAAAATTACTCAAAATGGATTCCTCTATTTTTAAATTATAATTATGGGGTATAAAATAACCAGAACCCATCAAATATGTAACAAGTACAAAGTACATGGTGTATACCCTGGCTATATAATGTGTACTCCAAAACCTCTAATATGGGATTGCACTTCTACATATCATTGGTACAACTATTGTTTAGACGTATAACACTAGATTTCATGGGAATAACTCTAGTCTAATTTTTCACAAATACAAAACTAGGACACACCTAGGGTCTTATCATGTACAACTACATGACCATGTCCCCCATACATGGGGTATATTCCCAATTACTATGACACATAGACATGAAAACACATCCCTTCTTCCTTACATATCTCTATCTCCCTCTCCCTCTACTCTCTCATTTTCATAATGGAGAAACCCTAAAGGGGAATACTCTTGGAAAAAGGGAAGTAAAATAAATAAAATATAAAAATAAAAGGAAGAAAATTAAATGAAGAAATAAAAATGGGACTAACCCCGACCCCAGTGCTCAATATGAGCTTATGCTTTACCTAGGATAGGCATCATATTTAAAACTCAAATGTGATGATTGAATCTCAATATCATATTCCATTTGAATTAAATATAGAAATGAACATAGTTGAATGATATAATATTTTAATTATTATTTAATAAATACAAATTATTCAGTGAAAATTCAAATAGCTAATATTTCCATAAAAACATTTTCCATGGGTAACAAATATATTCAAGGACCAATGGATTGGTCAGAAAAATTATTTAAGCTCGTTTTCTAGGTGAAAATGACTATTTTACCCCATATGAGAATCCAAAATAAATAATTCGAATTTATCCTCATTTCACAAACAAAAAAACATGTGTATTTTAAACCTCTACACCATAACAATTTTAATCCTCTAAAAGTATCAGTGTTGATCCAACCAAAAAAACTTGACCCACATTGGTCATCATTTCATCATCAACTATTTTTTTCTACTTTAGAATTCAAATAAAGTTTCTTTTCAAAACATGATGTAAAAGGTTTACAAACATTTAATGGTCAATCCAATACTTTCCACCATAAGAAAACTACCAAGATTGTGCCTGACAATTCCCATCCATCCAAATATGTCATAAGGGTCATAACATCATGAACTATATGATACTCCCCAAAATAGAAATAATATTAACCTCACACCATATTTTAATACCAACTCCACATCCCATGATCAGTCCATCACTGAATGAAAATACCATAATGACCAAAACTACTCATTTTCAAGTGTTAACCCATGGAATCACCTCTTCCCACTTTCTGGTAACTATTTCCATTAAAATTGTTCAATTTCATCTTATAATGAGGGAAAAAAACCTCAAAAATAAAATTTTATAATCCCCACCATATGGAATACCTTATAATTATTTTCAAGTGAAAATTAAAAAGATTTAATTACTATATTTGTGTTTCTCCTCTCATGGAATGCTAAGGTTAATTTAGGAAACACCTACTTTTAACCAACCTCCAACACCATGTCTCCCAACAATGCATGTTAAGGACCACCCTCAGGACAACTATCTAACGGTACCCAATTTATTTTATAGATATACCTCATAATAGAGGATTCCCCTTTATTTCACCCAAATCTTTGGGTAAACATTCCTACAAGTGACTCTTTATTTATCACCTTCCATTGGCCTACTCATGGTAATGAAATATTTTATTCCACTAAGTCATAGAGTGTAACCATCATGTGTAATCCTTAACATAAAATATAATGTGTTTACACTCCTATACTACCTAATAATAGAAACTAAATAAGTCTTCAATGATTTGGTAACCACATTTTCCAACATAATATTATTACAAAGTATCTCATTCTTGACACACTATGAGATCCCTAGGAACTCTTATTAAAAAATAGGTACCTCACATCTTCCATGATTTAACAAATGACTTATATCCACATGTAATCATTCAATCAACATGGAGTGCCTTCCCTTTGGTTGTTTGTCTATGTGGTGTTGAGAGTGGTTCATGGAAACGGTGGGGCGGGACTATGCGTGGTGATATTTAGTGGTGAATTTTTTTTATTTTTTATTGCAGTTCTTGGACTCGATCACTTGGAGCAGGTCTCAGAGGAGGTTCAAAGTTTTTGGTTCATCTATGCATAGCTATTTGGATTTGTATGTTTGAGAGGGTATGGCATCAACCATCGGATCATGCCTGTGCTTTGACACAGGACTCTTCCTTGCTGAACAACCTTGTAATTGTGCAGAGATTCATTACGATTCATACACTAGGGAGGGGATTATCCAAGTTCTTAGTCATGGTATATTTTCCCACCTTTTGGTTGTGATTTTTCTTATGTCTATGATGTTTGGGTTTCACATTCTTCCCTTAAAAAGAGTTTTATTAATAATAAAAAATATTTAAGGCCTTCAGGTCATTGGATGGAACATAGCTACACGTATTCATTCTAAGGCATGTTAGCATTATGCACATGGTTATATTCCACCCATATTCATTCCAGTCATGTGTTTCCACCTATTCTATATTGACACTCCTAAAATAACACACATTGGTTTATAGGGAAAGGAACCTAAATAGTCTTTCCCATCAATCCTAGTTTCAATACCAAAGAATCCTAGTTTATTTCTTAGAAACCAACAGAATTATACTTTATATGTCAAAAACCCATGCATCCATCTCAAACACTAAATCATGTGCTTGTGATTCAGCTAAAAGGAAACTTCCTACCAAGTCTAACCCCCATCATCAGTTACCCCAAAATATACAAACCACTGACTCAATAGTGTCCAATTCAAAAAAATGGAATCTAGGTCTCCCGCCTAGCCATACTAGAAAGGTCATATAATAACACCACTAGGTCCATCCACATATTCCATAGGTATTTCCCATAAGAACCATATTCCACATTAATTATAATAGTGGGGGGGACATACTTCTTTCATCCAAAACAATCACATGAAACATAACAAGACTGAAAAAATCACAATAAGAATGAAAAACATAAGGATGGTAAGGATAGAATTTACCTAGGGGTGTCAATACATGAAAACATGGCTTCAGTTATATAGGTTTTTAATGATGTATTATAGATGTAATGACACTATATGTTATATATGGAAACCCATTTTACTACCACCCAATAATAAAGTATTAGTTTCAAGGAAAGGCATCAATTCCTTAATCTTTTAAGTAATCACTAGAGAAAAATCTTTCTATCGGGCCCTAATCCTCTACAAACATCCCCATAAGGTACTTCTCAAAGGATGGTTATGGATTCAACGTAAAATAATAATTAACTTTCCCTCACCAAGTATTCTTATATGACAATACCCTCTCAAGGTTACAGCTCACTAAAAATGTTCAGGTACCTAATGATGTAGAATTTTAATATCCTTATAGATAACCATAAATGAAGGATAGTTATGTAAAATATCATATAAATATATATAGAAAAAATTTATGTAGGTTTGTATGAATTCTTATTTATGTTCACCTGTAGGATATTCCCCAAGTAGTTTACTATGAAGGAATTAATTATTGACATTAAAATGGTTGTCTAATAATCCCTCTATAAGGAATCACATAACCCAAGAAACCTTCTAGAGTTAATAACATAGCACTAAATACTTATTTTGGCCTACTGAGGGTTACTGCATCACCTATACAGAATGTACTTTATTGGCTTCACCATTTCCAAGTCGCATCATGGTGTAGACCAAATGGTCTGTCATAAGTAATATATAATCAAGGTGGTCCAAATTAGTAGAATACCCCCACAAACCTATATTGGAAAACACTATTTAGGTTATTATTGGAACTTTAGACAACTAACCTCTCCATCAGTTATAAAATCACACACATGTAGTCCTATAATAGGTGGACCCTAAATTCTAAATAAGAAGCGTAAAAAATGCCTCTTGCATCCATAAACTAATAATAAAAATGAAATCATTGGCCGCTAACCCATGGGAAATTATACCAGAAATCCACAATAAATCATAACAATATGATTCACATGTTAATTTTTGAAGGATAAAATCATATAAAACTCTTAACATTCATATAAAAAATAGAAATCCCATCCAAGTAAACTTATACATTGAACCATAACAGGTGTTCTCAATGAACGATCCTAATATACATCACATGTTTTGACACATTTTTAATGCCCATGTGTACCAACATTCAAATAGTAATACAATAGGAAAGTAAATCCTATAATACCACTTTGTCATGTACTACCCTAGATCACTCTATAAACATTAACCAGACTACTTTTCAACAAGGCCTCAAGTGCTTCTATCCATACTCTAGATGGTGTCTACTAGTTGCAAGGGCCTAGGGTGTTTCCATGGATATAAATTGTCATTGTATTATAGTAAGTAAAATAGTGGTAATAACTCAACATCATTCATAGTATTAAATAATCATAGTTATTAAGAAAAAAATATAAACAATTATATAATAAAATTAAATATAGTAAAGGGCCTAAAATCCATTCCATGAATACAAGATTCAATAACCCACAAGGATAATCACATATACAATATATTCACCTGAAAAAAAAAATACAATAGGCTCTAATTCCAAGTCTGAGTCATGTCACATACCTGGTATACACAAATCTTTATTTGCACTATCCAAAACATAAGATTACACAGGATAATATCTACTCGATTATACAACCATGGGCATCGACCTATCTAGCATGAATCCATGTTAATCCTGAAAGAAATGTAGGGTCTATACACACAATAAGGTACATGCACAGAGGTGAGAAATTAATCTCTCTATGATATCTCCAATGTTGATCCTATAACATGTTTTCATAATTTCATACTTATAAAATATGAACATCCGACCTGGGACTCAATAAGAATATAATAATAAGAATAAAACCCCATTCAACCCTTGGTTCCATGATCTTGATTGAATGTTCCTACATCATCCATTTCAAAAAATGTATCTAACCAATCTATGCCATCATAGGGGGATACATGTCCTAGCCAAGGGCTCACTTGTACTTTAATATACCAAAATATAATATATATCTCCATTTATCAACTCTAAATTCATCAAGTATGGAATATAGTAGGATCCTAGAGATCCTAGTCATATTCCTCAATACATGAGTAACTAGTGGTACCCATCCAATGTCTCTACAATCCCAATTCTAGAAGAATGTTGGATTCTTAGGTCACTATACATGGGAAATAAAGACTATGCAAACTATAATTAATTCTTAAGGGAATGAACCATAGTAAATATATGTGGAATATAGTCTTAAACCAAGATGATTACTTGGCATTCTTCAATCACAGACTACATATCCTGATTTCAGATATTTATGGGTGATCCAATCAGGGTGTGTCTACCCAATCCTATGGAGTATCCTAGGCCTAAATCTAGGATATCATAATCAATCCACAAGGATTTCACAATAATCTAGTGCTTTGGGTATGTGTGGTAACCCAAAAATATTTGGAATTAGTAGGATTTTAGCATTCTAAGAATCCTAGGAGACATGATAACTAAGAAGGGTTTCCAATATGTATTTGGAAACCTCCTTTGTTTTCCTAGTGTAGGGTGGAATCATAATGATACAAGGAATTTAGGTAATGGCAGCACTGGATGTTTGTTCCTTTTCACCCGGATTCTAAGTCTCTACAGGGATGAATCCAAGAGATACTAGGAACTATAATAGAGATATCTTATATTTATATAAGATTAATAGGCTAGGTCCTAAGAATTACCTCTAGCTATACCCATCATTCTAGAAAATTATTTAAGGACCATACCCTAATATTTAAGAAGCATAACTAGAAATTACATCAACATAAATAGTAACTAGGTGAAATTATAAATAAAAGAGTGGTTTGGTTAAGAACATAAACCCATCACAACTGTTATAGTACCTTATGATTATATATTTTGTATGGGTTCTATGGAGACACATATATCCATCAATACCTAATCCCACAATGAACTCACTCATAGTCGATCAGCCAATGGGGCACCCACTGGCTCCCCTAGTTGAAAAAAATAAGAGAGGCATCACATTTGGGGTCCTCTTGGTCCAAACATAAGTGAATTTATATCTCTCAAGATCCTAGAAATGATACATAGGTAGAGGAATAAAAGTTGGGGTAATATGGGTCAATACATATGAAGAGGTATATCCCTTGGATGACTATCTGTCAGATCATAATGGGAGGCATCTCTCTTGGGGTTCTCGGTTACAAACTAGTCTCTTAGGACAATGCTCATCTATTCAGGTAAACATTTTTTCTAGAACTGTCAACACACAAAATAGACAATTTGTCTCAAGTTAAAATCCAATTAAATATTGGTATAGGTAGATGGATCATGGAACATCCTAGTTCCTAGATTTCAATATAGGTTCTCTCAAATTTCCAACCTACATGCCACCTCAAAAGGAAACCTAGTCCCACTAACAAGGGAGTATAAAAATTTACACCAACCGAAGACCATGTTGATCTCATTTTATTTCCTCTAAAAATTCCCATAACCCTAATATTGGAATAATCCCACATATCACTCTCCTAAGAATATTGGATTCAACTAGTGGAAGAATAATCACTAGACCATAGATTTCTAACCCTAAAAAGAATCATAGGAGTCCTCAATTCACCACAATGTTTCTACCATAATGATCTACACAAACAAATACTTGAGACGGTAATTAATTTTGTAAAATTATGACCCCATGGTGTATAATAATCAAAACCCATCATATGGGTAACAAGGGTGAAATACATGGTGTATACCTTGGGTATATATCATGTACTCCAAAACCACCACCATGGTCATGTACTTTGGCATAGCTTATGTATACCATGGGTCATTACGTGTACTACTAAATGACTAGGGAATACTTGTGGTCTGGATATGTTCTAATATATGGAGTGAAACATCTAGGATCTAGTTGTGTACTACTACATTTCCATGTCCCCCTTATTTAGTTTTTCTTCCCAAGTACTCTGCCACATGATAATTTTTGACTAATTGAAATGTACTCTGAGTACACAGAGTCTAGTCCCAATAACTCTTTCTACCTAGGTACACAGCTACATGTACCTTTACCACTACATGACATGTACTAAAAGTATAAGGAATGTTGTTTTAAAAACATTATTTCCTAAAAAATAGGAAAAAAACACGGTGTAATGCATCATATTTTCCATGTTTTATTTTTGGAAATTATAAGGAATATTTTCAAGACTAGGTTCCAAGACAATGTGTAAATCTAAAGCCTGGTATTCCCAGAATAAATGTTGAAAATATATTAAATAGAATGCACATGTAGTTTTCTTGAAAAAGTGTAATATATTATAAATGAGTTCTCATATCATAAATCTAAGGAAAATATTGAGTTCATAACATAAGGTTTATCCTAGGAGTAGCTTAACCTTGATCGATACGGGACGTTTATGGAAAATCTATTGTGGTCATAAAATGAATAAAAAAATTGATTAAATTTTTTTATTTGTTTTGTTGATACAACAACATGGAGGCCTAATTCCCATTCTTTTAAATTCTTACTTATGAAAAATTTTCATGGTTAGCCGCATAACCCTACAAATCATTGAAGATCCATTTGATAGCATGGAATAAGATTCCATTGGTGGACAATGTCCAGATCAATGATAGATGAACAGAACATGACGGAATTGAAGAATATCACCAATGAGTATGATTCCATATCATTATTCATCTATGATTGATCCAAATCAAGGTAGTGCAGTTGTTTGATTTTTTTTCTTTACTTATTCATGATTCCTATGATGAACATATATTAATCGGCCAATACATTAATATGTGGATCATTTATATTTTTAGGATGGGTTTATTGTGGGGTGATTTTGTGAGAATTAATTTAAATTTTTATTCTTAATTTTCATTCTAATAGAAATGAATTGAGATCAAAAAAACATTGATCAAGGTTAGTTCCTCTAACTTTTCTTTTTTCATTTCTCCCCCCATTCTTCATTCACCATGGGAATTCTCTGTTTGTCCCAAAGTTTTACATATCCCAATAAATTGATCATTATGAACCCATTTCTTGAAATAATGACCTGGTATCATAGATCTGGTATTCGTACGACACGATGGTGGTGTGACAATGGAGACAACATTGAATCAAATGACATAGGTACCTAATTTTTGTATTCTTCATCATGAAATAAAGAATGAAGATGATCCTATTTTTGGAGTGGATCGAAGGCCTGAAAGTTTTTGATCACTGATGGATAGGTTCTTTAAGGAATTTTCAAGGTTTTTTAGGTGATGTACTTCTGGATCGGAGGCCGGAAAAATGAAGAAGACAAGAGGATCACATATCTTGGATTCTAGAAAATCTTGATCCAAACAAAATATAATTAGGATCTACACACCATTTGGGGGCCCCTTTGTGTCCTCTAGGGTTTCAAGTAGGATTTAAGGATCACATGGCATGTGAAATCTCCTTTAAGACTTAACATGTACCGTAGAGGGTAGATGAACATGGTTTTGACTACATGGGTTGGAGCCTTCCATGTACTCCCCCACACGGACATGGCATGGACCAAATAAATGAGCTAATACATATACAAGTACATGGTCACGTGTATAGGGGAGAGATCCATTTACTAGCACATGGTTAGACTAGAATGGCATCCTACAAGCCATGTACTTCTATAAATACACAATAAAGAGACAAAGTTAATTTACATAGGTAGGACCCAGGGTTAAGGGACATGACGTGTGACCACTTCTACACATCATGTACTTTATTATACATGTCATAGAGGCCTTATTATTCTTGTATGTGAAAATTTTCATTAGGGTGTTTTCCCATTATCCTTTACATGAGGGTTAGTATGGAATCATCTCTAACTCCTGGGAATATAATCCCTTCAATAAGACTTCATGGATATAGTTGTTGGAATCCCTCTGAGTGGTTAAGAGTTAGATAATTTATTCATCTTTGTTCCCTAGGTATATTTATCAGTATCATTATGACCATCACTACATGGGTGTCGATGCTCCACTTAGTAGGATAATCCAAATTGAGTTTTTGGTATAACCCCACATCCTTGGGAGTGATCCTCATATGTTTATTGTATTCCCTTCAAACCATTAGTGTGTACTTCTAATGACAAGACATGATGAATACTACATCTTAGATGGACATCATCAGTGTTATCAGACCCAATAGTGTGTTCTCTTGAAGGAGTGATTTTAGAATGTTAAATCTGGAATCTCATGCTAGTATATTGTCATTGTGACTCACCTCTAAACTGTTTGTATTTATGTAGTATACCTGGATATTCTCATTATATATGTTGTATACATATACTGGTGTAGAGATAATTGTGTTTCTTTTTTTTTACTTTTTGGTTTTGGGTTGTACTCCTTGATATTCTTATACTCACCACTACATAGGCTTTTCCCAGACATGTCTTTTCTTGTGCAAATGATCAACCTTTTTAAAGACTCTTATAAGTACAAGGACTATACGGTGCTTAGTGAAATTGGATAGACCAAGCTATGTTCATACAGCTTTGAAAACAGTACCTAGTACTTACTTTCAGGATAGACTAGTGTTTCAAACTATTTATGATGGGATTTTAATTGGACCTGTTTAGTTTCCTTTAATTCCTATCATACACTGGTTGTGGGAGTTAGTTGCAAGAATGCATGGTTTTTTAATTGTATTAACATTTCATCATTGTATAGGCTTGGAGATGTGTGCATATGTAAAAGTACTTAGGATAAGGTCTCCCATGTAAGTGATACTCCTAATGGGTGCTAGTCACTAGCCCCTGGCCTATTTGATGCGAGCTTGGGGAGTCATGGAATAGGCCCTACTAGGACGGGTCATGAAAGATTTATATTAAAGAGATCAGTTCTACTTTAGGACCAGTGACTGTGAGATTGGTTTCTAGAAAGAGTGTTAAGTGTTTCGAGTTCGTCTTGTAGTAAAAGGACTACAGTGTTGGTATAGAATCTGAGGTATCCATAAACCAAGACTCTGGTCACCAAATTTTTAACATGGTACATGATAATACTAGTTTCAAGGAAAAATGGTGCATGAATCATATAGAAATTGGTTTTAGTTTCCATTTCCTTCTTGATTCGGTTCTCTAGATATACTCATTGATCATGTTACATCTTTTTTACATTCAAGATGCCTCCATGATGTATTCCAGGTAGGATTCAGCATGATCAGGAAGATGATCCCCTCATTTATGAGGCATTGATATAGGGACCAGTTCTCAAGATGTTACCTTTATGTGGTGCACCATCTATACGTCCACCTATCGAATAGAATGTGGTACCCGCAGTACCAGCAGATGAGGTGTGCAAGCTGAGAATGCATCATTAGTTTTATTGGCAGCACAACCACAAAATTGGGCAAGGCCAGCGCCACCCCTTTATCAGCGCTAACAAAAAATCACTGATAAAGGGGGGGTACCTTTATCAGCGCTAAAAAAAGGGCTGATAAAGGGTTCGACTTCAAAAAAAATTAATTAAAAATAATATATTAATATATAAATATATCAATATAGTTATATTGATATAAATATAATATATAATTTTTAATATATTTTAGATAAGTATAAATATACATTTACACTTAATATACTTAATATATAAGATATTTAGTGAAAATGGCTTATAAAAAAATTAGAAAAATATATTTTTTAATTAATAATTTGCTAATTATTATGGATTAATATTCATTTAATAACAATTTGAAGACTAAAAATATAAAAAAAAATGAAAAAAAGATCCAAAATATGTTGAAAACGCAACTCGAACTTCAAACGGCCATAACTTTTCATCCGGGTGTCCGTTTGAGCTCTACCACATATCAAATCGAAGCCTGCGATGATATCTACATCGTTGGGATTAGGGTAGACCCTATTTAAGGTTTCTTCAAGGCCAAAAAAGGCCCAT
This sequence comes from Viscum album, assembly GCA_963277665.1. Lineage (NCBI taxonomy): Eukaryota > Viridiplantae > Streptophyta > Magnoliopsida > Santalales > Viscaceae > Viscum > Viscum album. Next base: position 1,321,291,401 of record OY728142.1, read on the forward strand.
AAGGCCTATAAAACTGAGTTTTTAGTCGGGGTACCCCAATTTTTTAACATTTTGTCGATTTTCAACCTCGTTTAAGGGGGTATTATTGGATTTTTTGGTGGGGACAGAATTTATTCCAAGGTATTAGATTCATATTGATATTATGTATTTGAAATTTTATCGCTTTTTATAATACATTGCTATTTATAATCAAATATATAACTATATGTACATATTTTTTATATATTCACACCTAAAAATTTAATTTTTTAAATAAATAATTAAACATATTTACATATAAAATATATTAGCTTTATCTAAATAGTAACTAATATCCATTTTATTTAAAATACCAATATATGAATATTTATATAACTATATATTAATATAACTATATATATATTAATATAACTATATATATATATTAATATCACTATATATATATTAATATAACTATATATATATTAATATAACTATAAATATATATATTAATATAACTATAAATATATATATTAATATAACTATATATATATTAATATAACTATATATATATTAATATAACTATATATATTAATATAAATATATATTACTATACGAATAAATATAACTGAATATATATATAAATTAATAGATATATCATAAACAAAAGAACAAATCAATATAGGGGAGTGGAAAAGGATTTAGGCGCGCAGGGGGGAGGTCTCGAGATCAAATCTGGGTGGAGGCAGGGGTACGCGCGCAAGGGTGATTTAGAGGGGCTAACATTGATAAAGGGTGTATGCGGTGCGTGCCGGCACTGGAGGTGCGGGAAAGAGCTGATAAAGGGGGGGCCCAAGCCCCGCCCCGAGATTGGTAGTATTTTTTTAATTTTTTTTAGTTTTATCAGCGCTAAAAAAAGCGTTGATAAAGGAAACCCCCCTATCTTCGATGGCATTAACAGCGCTTTTCTAGTGCTATTAAAGGCCTTTTTTAGCGCTGATAAAAGCCATATTTGTAGTAGTGCAGAGACCCCTTAGGTTCCAAGGATAGCCTAAAACATATGTACATGAGGACTGGATTGAGGTGGTGACCTGATTTTTCTATCTAGTCAGGATAGAAACATATCTGATGGTGGTCCTAGTAGTGATCCTTCTTCATGGCTTGAAAGGGTGATAGTGGGGTTTAGTGACCTAATATTATGATGAGATGACTATTTCTTTGGTAGAGTTTGAGATTCTTATATAGAGTATTTTTTATCAGTTGTGTTGAGGGGTTTGTGTATCTAGGAGCTTCTACATCTCTAGCAGTGTAGTATGATAGTAACTGAGTATTCATAGAGGTTTATAAACCTCTACAAGTACTCGAAGGATATGGTTTGTTAATAGATATTTGGGTCTTAGACCTTTGAGTGAGGTATACATAGAGACATCTAATATAATGTTATCCCTCTATTATTTCCTACCTATGATGGGGTTCTAGATAGATCTTTGGGAGTAGAGAGTTTCTTAGTTGATAAGATAAAGAAAGTGGTTGTTGGTAGTGGGAAATAATGAAATGATACCTCAGCAGTAGGGATACATCATCAGTCTCATGGACTTGGACATGAGAGAGGTTCCAAGAGGAGGTCCTAGGATATATGGTCTTCCATTTATGGCTCACAGGGTGGGTTTATCTATCCTCGAGAAAGTCGGTGCAACTTGTGTGATGGTCAGATTCATCTTACCTGAGATTGTCTGAACCATTTTATAGCTGACAGAGAAATCATAGATGGGACAATGAGGTAGTGTCAGTGTCAAGAGTAGATAGGAACACAGGGTGGAGGACATGGAAGAGGAGTTAGGAGAGCATCATGAGGTGGTTTACACTTCAACTTGTTATCACCACCACCCCCAAGTTGTCCAAACCATGCTTCAGGAGCTGGAGGATAGGGGCAAGAACAGCTACAAGCAGTTGAATCATATGACCCAGAGGCTCTGGGAATTATTATAGGTATGATATGTATCTTTTATACCTTAGTTGAGGTAATCATTGACATTGGATATAGTCATTCCTTTCTTTCGACATATCTTTTTTGAGACTTAGATATTCTTATTGAACCCTTGGATCGACCATTATGCTTGGATACTTTAACTGGAAAAGACTCAGTGATCATGAAACTTATGCTGATAGTGTGACCTAACTCTTGTAAGTGATAGTTTCTATTGGAATCTCTTTCTAACAGTGTCGAGTCCTTATGAATTCATTCTTAGTATGGATTGATTATCTATATTTTATGCCCATATTGACTATTTTAATTGAAAGATGTGGTGTGCGCATAGTAACAGAACCAGGTTTTACTTTTTCGGTGAAAAGGAAACCCAAGAAACACAAGATAGACTCGTTCATAGGATGTTTTAGCCTATTACCCAAAAAATTTCCAACCAAACCCTTGGGGTAGTGGATATTATGAGTTTCTAGTTTCATGTAGTAGTGGTGGAGTATGAGGATGTCTTCTCTAAGGATGTTCTAGGTTTTCCTCCCCATCGAGAGAAAGACTTATGTATTTATCTACACCCCAGTATAGAATTGATGTTTATGCCATCATATCATATGGGTCCCATAGATCTTCACGAGCTGAAGGGTGTTATTGGAGGACTTGTAGAGTAGGGTCTTTATTAGACCCAATGTTTCACCCTGGTCACCACCAGTTTTTTTTCTAAGAAGGAATATTGAAGCATGAGGTGGTATGTGCACTACCAGTACTTGGACTAGTTGATAATGAAGAAAAAGTATCCACTACTAAGGATCGATGAATTATTTGATCGGTTGAGAGGGGAACTATGGTTTCTGAAGGTTGACCTCAGGTTAGGCAATCACAAATTTTGAGTACGGGGTGAAGATATATCTAAGATGGCATTCAGATGTCTCTATATCCACTATGAATACATAGTGACTCCCTTTAGTGTAATGAAAACCCCAAATATTTCTAGGGGACTCATGAAATGGATCTTTTAGAATTTTTTAAACCATCTTGTGGTTATATTCATCGATGATATCCTTATTTAATTAGTGTTCGAGGAGTAGCACGCGAGACACTTGAGGATAGTTCTGAACTTACTATGAGAGAACCATATTTACAGAAATATATTGATGTTCCAATTATGGATTAGTGTGGTCCACTTTTTGGGTCATGTTATCTAAACGGATGGTGTGGCAGTGGACCCATCCAAGCTTAAGGCATTGTTAGCTTTTGATCCAACCAAGAGTGTGACAAAAGTGTGGAGATAACTTGGGCTAGAAGGATATAATCAAATATTTAAACCAAATTTATCCATAATATTAGCACCTATGATAGTTTTGACCCAAAAGGGAAAGTCTTTATTATGGATAGAGAGGTTTTAGTAAGATTTTCAGTTGTTGAGGAAAAGTTTTATGAGTAATCCCACTTGAGATTTCCAAAGGGGGTATCGAGTATGTAGTGTTCTGCAATGCATCAGGAACCAGGAATGGTTGTGTTTTAATATAGAGACAAGAGATGATTGCCTATGTTTCATGTCATTTGAGTCCACATGAGAAGAACTACATAAACCATAATCTAGAGTTAGCAGTGGTAGTCTTCTCACAAAATATGTGGCGGCACTACCTAATGAGAGAGTGGTTTATCATCTACTCTGATCACAAGAGTCTCAAGTATATCTTATCTCAGAAGGATCTTAACTTGAGATAGAGCTGATGGCTATAGTTCCTCTTAGATTATGAATTCAAAACTATCTATAATCTTTGTAAGGGGAATGTGCTAGTGGATTATCTTAGTAGGAGATCATGTTCATAGTTCTTGAATGAGGTGTTGAAGCAGTTGGCCTCATTGTAGTTATCATTTATTGGTGGAGATTGAGCATGTTACCTCCAGTCGTTGGTTGTTACCACTCCACTTCTATATTGAGTTAGGTACACATATCTAAGGTATACAGACTATGAGACCCTACCTACATAGATATCTATGGGACATGATTCTAATGTATTTTCGAAATTTGGGGAGTAGGTTGTTCTTTTTAGAGGACACAAGATGGTACCAGTGACGTTGTAGGGGGAGGTTCTGAGAGGGTTTTATATATCTTCTTTGGTGATACATAGTGGTGTATAAAATACATACTAAGACCCCATAGGATTTTTTGGTGTCCAGGAATGAATAAATTAGTTGTATTGTTTGTCTATCGATGTCTTACTTATTAGAAAGTGAATGATGGGCACAAAGTTCTAGTGGCTTTAGTTCAACCCCTTGAGGAGCCAAATTGGAGGTGGTATTTGATATCCATGGACTTCGTGATGGTCTTATCATGTACATCCATGGGACATGACGCTAACTGGGTGATCGTAGACTAACACGCCAAGTCATCCCACTTTCTAACTATATAATAGAAGAGTAAAATAGAGTTATTGGTACACCTATACATTTAGGAGATAGCCTAAATCCATGGATTTCTATTAATGATTGTTTATTACCATGATGCTCGGTTCACATCCCAGTTGTGGAAGAGATTGTAAGAGGATTTCAGGACTCAGTTACACTTTATCATAGTGTTTCACCCCCAAACTAATGTCCAAACATAGTATACCATTCATGTTCTAGAAGAAATATTACAACCTTGAATGTTAGACTTTGGTCTTATTTTGGAGAATCAACTACCACTAGTGGAGTTTGTTTACAACAATATTTACCATTCCACCATTAGTATGGAACCATTCAAGGATATATAGGGGTGACCTTGCATGTCACCGCTTTGCTGGAATAACCCAGGAGAGTCCACACTCATGGGCCTAGAGTTGGGATGAGAAACTGCTGTGAAGGTTCAAATCATCTAGGAGAATATGGGGATTGTCCATAGCTGTTATAAATAATATGTTTACTGATGAAGGATTCCATTAGAGTTAAAATAATGATATTATGTGTTCTTATGGGTTTCACCTCAAATTAGATTATGGATATTTGGTATGGGTGAAAAGTTATCACTAAGGTTCATTGGACCTATCCATATACTATGTAGAGTTTGAGAGGTGTTATACTGCTTATCTATACCTACACAGTTATATTGGGTACACAATGAATTACATGTGTCACAACTGAGGAGGTACATGCATGACCCATCACATGTTATCAACTAGGGAGAGATGGTCATCAAGGATTGAGATACCTTTGCTGAGTACCTAGTAGATATTAGGGATCGGTGTAAGAGGATCCTTCATGGGTGATTGATTCCTTTAGTGTGTGTCCAATTACATCATGGTAATCTTCAAGAGAGAACATTGAAGTAAGAGGGTTATAGTTTTGCTTAGTACCCACATCTTTTTGAGTAGCCCTTTTTTTTTATTTTCAGGATGTAAAACCTCAAGGTGGGGAGAATTTAATGAATCCTATTTTCCATGTTTTATCTTTGAAATTTGTATTGATTATTTTTGAGATGAGGCGGTGAGATGGTGTGTGATTCTGAGACCTGGTGTGCCTGAAATAAAGGTTTCAAATATATTAAATATATTAAATATCACACATGTTCAGTTTTCTAGAAAAAGTATAATAGCATCTAAATGGGTTCTTGGATCAAAAATATGAGGGAACTATTGAGTTTAAAAATAATAATTTTTACCCATTCATGACTTAACCTTGGTCACCATGGTCTGTTTTTTATAAAATCCATCATGGAAGTAAAATGAATAAAATAATTAATTAAATTATTTTATATGTTTTTTTGATGCAACGACACATCAACCTATTTTAATTTCTTTTAAATTAACTCTTATGGAAAATTTGGAGGGTTAGGCACATAAACCTGAAAATAATTGGAGAGCCATTGGAAATAATGGTATGAGATTCTATTAACGGACGATGATTGGATCAAGGAAGATGACCAGAATGGGGTGAAATCAAAGGATCTCACCAATGACTATGATGTCATATCATTATTCATCAGCGATTAGTCTATATAAATGTAGGGTGGTTGTTTGATTTTTTTTATTTATATTTTCTTGATTCCTACAATGAATATGGATCTATCAACCAAAGGATTTATCTATGGATCAAGCATATATTTAGAATGGGTTAATTATGGGATAATTTTTGGATAATTACTTTAAATTGTTGATTCTTTGTTTTTCATTATAATGGTAATGAATCAAGATCTGTATGAACATTGTTTGAGATTCATTCATCTCATTTGTTCTTGTTCCTTTCTCACCTAGTTCTACATTCACCATGGTAATTCTTTGTTTGGACTAGGGTTCGATATATCTCGATCAATCGATCATTTCACACCATTTATTGGTGAAAAAACTCAATATCTTAGATCTAGGATTAGCATGACATGATGGTGGTGTGATTATGGAGATGGAAGTGAATTAGATGATGTATGTACTCGATATTCATGTTCTTCGGAACACAATTAAGAATAACGATGATCCTTTTTTTAGCATATCAAAGGACCGAATGTTTTTTTATCGGTGATGGATAGCATGATTCATTATTTTCTAAGTTATGTATAGCTGGATCAGAGGATGGAGAAGTTGAGAAGACATGTGGATTGCAGATCTGGGATTCTATAAAATCCTGATTGGCATGCCATCTGGGGATTCCTTTACAGTGGTTGGGGTTTTGGGTAGGATTTAAAGATCATAGGGTGTGTGACCATGTCACACAGAGTGTGAAACCTCTTTATAGACTTGGTGTGTACCTCGAAGGTTACACAGACACAGTTTGTAGTACACAGGTTAGAGAACTTCATGTACTCCCCAACACAAACATGACCCGGTCTAAGTACATGGGATAAGTTGTGTACTGGTTCATGGGAATATGTACATGGTAGTGATCCATGTATTGAAACACGGGTGGCCTACATAGGTATCCTACAAACCGTTAACTTATACATAGACATGAGCATGATACACGGTCCATTTACATGGGCAGGACCTGAGGTCAAGGTACACGACATGTTACCCCTACTACACACCATATACATTATTATACATGGATATGATCCCTTGTTCTCTATTCCTTGGAAAAAAATCGTTAGGGTGAGTTCCACATATCCTTTCACTAAGGGATAGTATGGAATCATCTCCTACTCTTGGGATTATGATCTCTTCAACAGGACTTCTTGGATAGTACCATTAGAATCCCTATAAGAGGCTCATAGTGAGATCCTATATTCATTTTCATGCCCTGGGTGGAGTTCTTGGTTTCATTGTGACCAACACTACATGGGTGATGATCCCCTACATAGCGGGTTAATATAGATTGAGTTGTGTTGTACCTCTCGTACCCCTCGAGGTTTAATTTTCATGATCACAATCACTCTCTTCTTTATCTAATATTGTTTTAAGTGTTTTTGGATGATAGGAATGATTTAAGGTTGCCAAGGAATTGGTCCAAGAAAGCAAGAAGCCAAAAGTGGACTGATTTTCAGTCCACCGGCCAACCGGTGGAAGACCACCGGCCAGCCGATGGAGGCCTGGACAGAAGCCATCCCTCTGTCCAGACCACCGGCCAACCGGTGTCCCACCACCGGCCAGCCGGTGGAACCCAGACAGAACAGTATCAGCCACTGCCTCAGCACCGGCCAATCGGTGGCCTCCTCACCGGCCAGCCGGTGGTGCCTGAGCCCGAGCCCTCTCCCTTTTTCAAAGCACCGGCCAACCGGTGGCCAAGCACCGGTCAACCGGTGGAGCCAGTCAAACTAGCCGTGGGGCTTTGACCAGACTTGTCCACTTGACCCCCAACGGCTCCAAAGGCCTCTCCAACGGCTCCGAAGACCCCCAAAGGCCATTTGAGGGTTCCCCCTCTATAAATAAAGGACTAGGAAGCCCCGGAAACACACGGAAGCCCACGGGAACATTTTTGATCATTTGGCGAACCTCCGGCGCATTCCTCCAAGGAACCCCCAATTGCTCCAACACATTTCCACATCCAAGGAGCACCACCATAGAAGCTTGGGAGCGCTCTTCATCAACTTCATCAATTCTTTGGTGCCCAAGGCTTCTCCCATTACGGTTTTTCTTGTTTTAATTATTTTGAGCATCAATTTGGGTTTGTGCCTACAAACCCCTCTTTCTCTCATCTCCCTTTCATTTGGGTTTTCACACCACCTTCAAGGTGTGAAGAGGTTAGTCAAGCCTTCCCTTTTAAAAGGCTTGAATCAAAGGTGAGCTAGCCTTCACCTGTAAGAAGGCTAGTGGGTTCTTGCTCAACCATTAAAAGCAAGTGGGTTCTTGCATAACCATTAAAAGCAAGCTGTAATAGGTTCTAGACTAACCTTAAAGTCTAGTGGTTTTCTTGCTAAAACCATTAAAAAGCAAGCGGTAGTAAATCTCTCAACGGTTGAGTTGGGAGCGGAGACGTAGGCTTTGGTTTAAGCCGAACTCCGTTATCAATTTTGTGTCTTGCCTATTTTATTTCCGCTGCACTTTTAACTTTGTTTTCAAATTGTTAATTAATTTTTAAAAGGCAATTCACCCCCCCTCTTGCCATCACTTCTCCGCCCAACAATTGGTATCAGAGGAAAAATTTGAGTAATACCCTAACCGGTTTCAAATTCAAGATCCTTTGTGATGGCTTCAATTTCTTTTTCCCCCGAAGGCTATTCTTTGGGTCGTGCTCCATTCTTTGATGGAACCGACTATAAATATTGGAAAACCCGCATGACCACTTTTCTTAGAAGTATAGGTTATCCTATTTATAAAATTGTCATGCATGGTTATTCTCTCTCCTCTCCCGATGAATCCAAATGGACTCAAGCCGATATTAAAAATTTCGAGCTTGATGGCAAAGCCATGAACGCTCTTCATTGCGGCCTTGATCGTAATGAATTCAATCGAGTTTCCACATGCACCTCATCACATGAAATCTGGAAACTATTGGAGGTTACCCATGAGGGGACCAACAAAGTCAAGGATACTCAATTGGATATGTATCGCCAAGATTTTGAAAGTTTTACCATGCATCCATCCGAATCTATTTCTGAAATGTTTACACGTTTTACTGATGTTTGCAATGGAAGAAAGTCTCTTGGTGATGATGTGTCTGCAGAAACAATGGTCAAGAAGATCTTTTGGATCCTACCAAGCTCATGGGCACCGAAAGTCATGGCAATTCAAGAAGCAAAAGACATCAAGAACATACCGATCGAAGAACTCATCGGATCTCTCATGACCTATGAGATCACCATGAGGAGGCAAGCTGAAAAGGAAGGCAAACTGATCAAAGTTCCAAAGAACATCGCCTTCAAGGTTCAAAAAGAAGAAAGATCCTCCTCCTCATCGTCTTCCTCTTCAAGCGGCGATTCAGAAATGGAGAATCTTGCCCGCAAAATGAACAACTTCATGAAGAAGCACAAGAAGAAGAAATCCCGCAAGGCTTGAAAGGAAAAACACGACAAATCCGAGCCCGAGGTAACATGTTACGGGTGTGGCAAAAAAGGCCATTACAAGCCCGATTGTCCACTCAACAAGAAAAAGGCCAAACAAAAGGAAAAGAAAAAGGATTTCAAGGCCACATGGAGTGATAGCTCCACATCCTCCTCCTCCTCCTCCTCCTCAAGTGACAACGGTAAAAAATGCCTAATGGCATTTCATGAGGTAACCTCTTCTGACTCCTCATCCTCTAGTTCTTCCAATTCTTTTAATCATTTATCTTACGAGGATCTCCAACATGCTAGAGATCAATTGGAGGAAGGTTTTCACGAACTTTCTTCCAAATTTGTTGCTTTAAAAAAGAATTTCAAAAAACTTTCTTCCGAAAAGGAACAACTTCTCAAAGAAAAGGAGGAGTTGTCCCTCAAGATCCAAAATCTTCCCGATATTGATTCTATGGAATTAACAATCAAGGATTTAAGGGAATCTCTTGCCAAGTTCACCCAAGGTGAACAAAATTTGACCAAATTGCTAGGTTCCCAATGCGTATCTAGAACCACCCAAGGGCTTGGCTATTCCAAGCAAGCTTCCTCTTCCCATGCTCCAACTATTTTTGTAAGGGGGAGCTCCCAATTTAAATTTTGTAACTATTGCAAAAAACTCGGGCACTTAATTTATGAGTGCGATTGCAAAAATGCCCGGTATGGAAGGCCTAAAACCATTTCCCTTAGTGATGAATTTCATAGGAGAAGACCTGCCACTAGACAAGTGTGGATTGAAAAATCCCTTTTAGCGAGTCTTACCGGACCAAAATTTGTCTCGGTTTTAAAATCCTCTCCCCGGTGATTTGTTGTTTTTATTTAGGGGGAGTTAGGATTGTTTGAGCTTTTTTGCGTTTTTCAATTCAAAACTTTCAATTCAAAACTTTCAATTCAAAACTTTCAATTCAAAACTTTCAATTCAAATTTCAAAAATTTCAATTGGTTTAAAATCTCTATCTTGTTTTTCAACTCCTATCCCTCAATCAAGTTTTATGCCCCGTGCTATTTTGATAATCACAAAGGGGGAGAAATTCTTGGTTGATTGGGGGAGAAATCTTTTTCTCATGCTTTGCTTTACTTTTCAATTTATTATTTAAAGCATGCCTCTCATTTCAATCTTTTACATTGCTTGTTTTGGTGATTGTGATCATCAAAATAGGGGGAGATTGTTGTACCTCTCGTACCCCTCTAGGTTTAATTTTCATGATCACAATCACTCTCTTCTTTATCTAATATTGTTTTAAGTGTTTTTGGATGATAGGCATGATTTCAGGTTTCCAAGGAATTGGGCCAAGAAAGCAAGAAGCCAAAAGTGGACTGATTTTCAGTCCACCGGCCAACCGGTAGAAGACCACCGGCTAGCCGATGGAGGCCTGGACAGAAGGCATCCCTCTGTCCAGACCACCGGACAACCGGTGTCCCACCACCGGCCAGCTGGTGGAACCCAGACAGAACATTATCAGCCACTGCCTCAGCACCGGCCAACTGGTGGCCTCCTCACCGGCCAGCCGGTGGTGCCTGAGCCCGAGCCCTCTCCCTTTTTCAAAGCACCGGCCAACCGGTGGCCAAGCACCGGTCAGCCGGTGGAGCCAGTCAAACTAGTCGTTGGGCTTTGACCAGACTTGTCCACTTGACCCCCAACGGCTCCGAAGGCCTCTCCAACGGCTCCGAAGACCCCCAAAGGCCATTTGAGGGTTCCCCCTCTATAAATAAAGGACTAGGAAGCCCCGGAAACACACGGAAGCCCACGGGAACATTTTTGATCATTTGGCGAACCTCCGGCGCATTCCTCCAAGGAACCCCCAATTGCTCCAACACATTTCCACATCCAAGGAGCACCACCATAGAAGCTTGGGAGCGCTCTTCATCAACTTCATCAATTCTTTGGTGCCCAAGGCTTCTCCCATTACGGTTTTTCTTGTTTTAATTATTTTGAGCATCAATTTGGGTTTGTGCCTACAAACCCCTCTTTCTCTCATCTCCCTTTCATTTGGGTTTTCACACCACCTTCAAGGTGTGAAGAGGTTAGTCAAGCCTTCCCTTTTAAAAGGCTTGAATCAAAGGTGAGCTAGCCTTCACCTGTAAGAAGGCTAGTGGGTTCTTGCTCAACCATTAAAAGCAAGTGGGTTCTTGCATAACCATTAAAAGCAAGCTGTAATAGGTTCTAGACTAACCTTAAAGTCTAGTGGGTTTCTTTCTAAAACCATTAAAAATCAAGCGGTAGTAAATCTCTCAACGGTTGAGTTGGGAGCGGAGATGTAGGCTTTGGTTTAAGCCGAACTCCGTTATCAATTTTGTGTCTTGCCTATTTTATTTCCGTTGCACTTTTAACTTTGTTTTCAAATTGTTAATTAAATTTTAAAAGGCAATTCACCCCCCCCCCCTCTTGCCATAACTTCTCCGCCCAACAAGTTGTTGGTATCACCCCAAGACCTTGGGAGTGATCCTTATACATGTAGCATATTCCCTTCAGAACTTCATCATGTACTTATAAGGATGAAACCCAATGAGAAATATCTCTCATACAAACATCATCCAAGCTATCATACTCAAGAGTGTGTTCTCCTATAAGAGTTCCTTATGCAATCATTGATCTAAAATCCTAGGCTGGTATATTGTGGTTGTGACTTACCTCTAGACTATGTGTCTTTGTTGAGTATATCTAGATAATCTCATTATATGTGTTATAGACATATACCTATGTAAATCTGAATTTATTTCCTTTATTGTGTTCTTTATGGTTTTGGGGTTTCATATTGAGTATTGTTATACTCACTCCTTCATGGTCTTTTCCTACACAAGTCACGTCTTGTGTATATTATCGACCTTTTGACATAGTTCATGATGGACCAGGACAAAATGGTTCTTAGTGAAACTAGACAGACTGAGGTGTTTTCTCGCATCATTGATTGTAGTCCCCGGTACTTACATTCTGGTTAGACTTGTGTTTCAGACTCTTCGTGGTGGGCTTGTATTTGGATACTTTTACTTTCCTTTACTTTTTTCATACTCACGTTGTTGGATTTATATGTATTCTGCTGTGGTTGTGGAGTTTTTTTTACATTTCCTCATTGTATAGGATCGGATATGTGTGTGTGTGTGTGTACAGGTACTTAGTATAGGGCCTCCCATGTCAGTGAAATGAGTACTCATTGCTAGTTTCCATCCCCTATCCAAATGTTAGTGGGCTTGGGGAGTCCTGAAATGGGCCCCTATGGGATGGATCATTACCCATGGTTCATGTTGATGAAACCCCACATCATGTGATCAGGAATTCTGAATGGGGAAACTCTAAAATGAGCCTGAAATCCGTATTTTCCCTAAAATACCTATAGATAAGAACTCATAGGGTCCCTAGTAATCATAAAAGTTCATTAAAAGTAGAAATAGGAAAATATAATAGTATTTATATAAAAACATCCTACCATCAAGAGGAATTTTTTAATATTCGCCTGTATCAATGCCACATAATTTATGAATGGTGAACTGACTCTTCCAAATCCACTTGATGACACATCCCTTCTGCACTCCCTATATCTATCTCTCTAAAAATAACTCCCCTCTATTATCCACTACAAGTAGAATCCCCAAATTCATATACATGATAATAAATCAAAGGAGGATAAATAAAATCGAAAATAACCTTATGAAATAGAAAAATGGGTCAAGGACCAGCCCCGATTCCTGATTTGAGTTTATTCCACAACTTAGAAAACTCCCCAATTATATACTCAAACATGGAGAAAAGATCTTAATTTTACACTCATTTGAAATGATATTAGTAAATTAATTATTGTAAATAATTTAATATTTAAATTATTAAATAATAAATTCTAATTATTTTGTTGGAATTTTAATGACTAAGATTTCAACAAAACAACTATTCTTGGGTAACCACCCCACACCAGACCCATGTATACATCCTTTTTTCAATTTAGGTATTATTTTTTCCTTTATAATAGTTAAGTTTATATGACACCAAAAATTTCACGCATGATTTTAATAACTAATATATTTTTAACATAGAGATAAGCAATGGACATGTTTGTTTGAAAATATGAAATTTAAAACTAAATCATTTTAATTTCATGGTAATTTAATTTTTATTTTTACTTAAGAAATAATTACAATGAAATCTTAAGCAATGTTGATATTGTAATTATTAAATTAATAGAAAAATAAAATTAAGGATTTCAGAAATATTAAAAATAATATTATTTCAATGACTATTTATGTTCAAAAAAATTAGATAGAAATAAATTATTATATTTTTTTTATTTATTTTCTTTTAATTCCTTTACTAACTTATAATTTTGATGGTAAAATTAAATAAACACCTTGAAAATTGACATTTCTTTTATTTTATAATTAATAATAATTTATTAAATGATTTAAAATTCCTATAAATATTATATTCATTAAATTGAATGGAATATGATTTATGAAATCATACGTGGTCCATTTATGGGTTGTTTTTCCTTTTATAGTGACAATATCACCTCATTAATAGTAAAAACATTAATATCACCATAATTATTAAAATGGTTAACGAATGGATAAAAAAATATAAGTGTAATAATATGATCCAAAATTACCCATATTTTATTTTATGAGATTACCTCAACTCATACACATGTTATATAATAATATTATCAGTTTGGAGTCATTTTCATAGAAAAAGTAATTTATACTAATACAATATCTTATGGAATTCAAAGAGTATCCCTCCCCTATGTTATAAAAGGGAACCACTTATTGTCATTTATTTATAGTTAAAAATATTTTTGGTTATTACCAAACCTACCCAAAACATTAGTATAATACCTCATGTCATTATATAGGTATTTTATAAGGTATATTCGCAACCATATATGGCATGTGGTACAAGGAAAAGTATAATTTCCAAATAAAAGGTATAGTTTTAAACCGCAAGATTTATATTTATTTCTTCTTACACATCCTTAAAATAATATTTAACCATGATAAATTAAAAAAATAGTCTCATCCATACAATAATTTGTTATAATTTTATTTTCAAAACCTATATCTATCTCTAACCTCTATCAAATTCAATGTAAACCCATCATTTATATGTGCATTGGACTTCCGTCTCGTGAACCAATGTAAATTGTTTTCCATAAAAATATCTCATGGATGTTTATAATTATGGAATTAATTATTATATATGATCTAAAAAAAATATTTACCATTATTGAAATATAATATATCATTTACATTCTTACCATTGAATACACTGAAAAATGATAACATTATTCATCTTTATTCTTGGATTACCACCTCCACGAAGATATGTGATTCATTTTTCATCACCATGTCACATGGATTATATATATCGGTACATTAAAAGAAATAATATGTTATTTTTCATATAATTATCATAACTTAATGATAAAATAATACTTACAATATTTTCATAATGATCATTTGAAAATGGAAACATTACACATATATAAGTAAGACATATCATCTCCATGATTATAAAGTAGTTCATTTTCCATAACCATCATTCATGATTGGTTTTAAAATTATAAATGATTTATAAAAATTATAATTACATCATGATTAATAATTTGTACAAGATGATATAATGACCTCTTTGAACACATTTAATATATCAAAGCAATTTTGGTCTTATGAAATGAATATCGTCAAACATCCAATGTGAATTTAATTGATTAAATAATTAAATATAGCATGGTAAGAGATAAAATAAAAGTAATATTAAACATGAAAAAGTATATTATGTTTTTTTAATAATTAACCTATGATTATTATTCATTAATATAAAGAATGTATTTGATGAGTCATACTTAAGGTTGCATACATTCTTTTAAAAAAATCAATAATTAATGTTTTCATTAAAAATATTTTTCATCTATTTACATATTTATAAATTTAGTTTATAGGTGTATTTATATGGATATATTTGAATTAAAAATGAAATTTTATTTTAAATTCAAGAGGTTTTTAAAAATAATCTATTTATAGAATGTTGTTACTTTCTTTACAAAAGACAAAAAGAATGTCCTATTTTAACCTATATAGAAACAAAATATTTTTACATAGCTGTAAATTTTTTTGATATTTGGATTCCTTTATAATATTTAGTTTTCTATTCAATAAAAGAATATCCATCCCTTTGTTCTATTAATTTTATTTATGAAAAAAAAACTAAGGGGACATATTAATATCTGAAAATGGTTTCTTATGGGTGTGAATAATGTTTTTATGGTGCAAGAATTTATCTATTATATTGTAGTTCATGGGAATTTTTTATGATGAAAAGTTTTACATTGTAAACCATGTTTGGGTGATCTTAATATTTCTCTCCAATTCATTGGGTAAAGGGATGGAGTTCACTTATTAGGTTTCTCCTAAGTGATTATTGAAATTTACCGTGAAGGGTATACCATCTGTAATAATGATGGTTATTCTATATGTAACTATGAAGTTTATTCTAATTGTAACAATGAAGGTTATCTCATTTTTAAGACTACTATGATAATGATTCCTCAAGTCATCAATATTATTTATCTATGATTTCCTTTGGTTTATAGAAATATTATGAATGTACAAAGGTAATTAATAAGATTATTTTCAAAGGAAAATATATAGTACTTTATAAGGATGAAAATTATAACTTTGTGAAAAAAAATTTATTAGTTTTTCATGACTACAAAAAACCTTTATGAGTATTATTTTTCCTTTCATATTTATTATGAAATGTTTTTATGAAAATATTTTTTGTAGAGAATTTTATTTCATGGTATGAAAATGTTTATTTTGAACCCCATTATTTTTTAAGGAAAATTTATACAAGTATTCATAGACTAATGATATATTTCATTCTTTTAATGTCTATTAGTGAGCTTTTTATAGTAATATAATGTTTTAAAATGTTTCTCATAATTTTATTTATGATTCTGGACAATTATGTTTTCAATATAAAATGTTTTAATATATTTCTTAAAATCAAATCATGTTACATATTTAATATTTTGTTTTATTAGAAAAAGGGATACCATATAAAAGTATTCAATTTATAATATGTCAGTTTTTTATAATAATTATGAACAAACTCTCTATTACTCCAAATCTAAATGATATTTTGGAAAATAAGAAACTTAATTTTTATTTAAAGTCTCTAGAAACTGTAATATATAAGGTTGGGTCCTTATAGTTTGTATCATAGAAAGGATTCAATAAATTTTTATGATATGATAATGGTAATAATATACACTTAAAATATTTGATATTATGGCTAAGTTGAAATAATATAAAAATTAAATATTACCATGTTTCTTTGTATAAAATATGCCTTTTCAGAATTGTTTTCCCTAGAGGAACATGTAAAATGAAGTATAAAGGTGCCAACGGGATGATATCCTTCTGAATCAAAAACATGGAATGATTGGAATTGGAATGGATAACTTATTCACCATGAAAACACACTTTACATAAGATATAAATGGAAGAGATATATATTATATAGAATAAACAAATCTATCATAGAGGAACATGTCAATAGTGGAAAATTTTATGAGACCTCACCATCCAATATTCAATGGATCTTATAACCCAATGGTAGCTAAAGGATGGATTAAAGTAGAATAAAATATTTCTAAAGACATGAGATGCTAATATTAGCAAAAGTTAATTCCTTGTATATAATATTTACAAGTTGAATCTGACCTGTGGTTTTAAATGTTTAGTAGTATTAGGGAAAGAGAGGATATTAATCCCATGGAATGGGATGAAATTATTATTATCTTCCTTGACAAATAATTTCCTAAATCTATTAAACATAGAATGTAAATGATATTTTTATAATTAAGGAAAATAGAGTATGATTTAGTGGAAATTTATAAAGAAAAATTGACCTAATTATAAAGGTATGTATTGAATTTTATCCACCATCTTAATAGAAATATTAATCAATTTTACTTATGATTTAAGATAAAATATAGAATATTACTTGATTATGGGAATTTTAAATTTATGATAAACTTTTTCTATGTGTGGGGAAGTCAGAAAAAGGTTTTTTGATGATTTCGTATTTTATAATAATAAATAAAAAAAGGTCTAGGTTCTAGGACAATGGGAAGAATCAATAAAATAAATATAAAGGTAATAAAACATGTTTTCATTTTGTGCTAATTATGTTAAGAAACACACTAGGTAATGTCATATGAAATATAGTAAGTTCATTTGATGTGTTAAGTTTGAGAATACTAATTTTATTTGATATTAAATAGATCTTTATTTTGGAATGAATAATTCTGATAAAAAGGTTGTAAAATATTTTAAATTTTATAAGATGGGTCATTATGAAAAAGAGTTTTTCGAAGAGAAATATAGATGATGTTATGAAATAGGAAAATAATTATAAGGTTGTAGTGAAATACCTCTACACTACATTAGTATATGTCTTTCCATTAAGAATAGTTGTAATGGAAACATTACATATATATATTAAGTTTTTGGGGGTATAATTACATTCAATCACACACACTACACACACAGACCGGAAAGGTGGGTCATTTTACCCCAAGGGATAGCCCACCAATAAAGAATTATTTATTTAGTACATGTCTTGTAGGCCTAGTGGGCATGAGTCCCATTAAACCTCAATAAATAAAGCCTGAACTAATTATAAAAACATATTTTTAAAGTAATATGGAATAAATAAATTATAAGAATCTTCATATCATTGTCCATGGAATAAAAATACCAACAATATTTTCTGCCTTTACCTTAGTAGAGTATGATGTCATTATATGTATAAATGGGCTCTCTATTTACCTTATTAAGGTATACTATAAATCTAATGATGTTTTTTATAAAAAAGATTCAACTTGTATAAAATAATGAAATAATGACTTTGATAACATATCATGAACCTGAGGAACTATTAAAAAAATGAAATGAAAGTTATCTTACATATATAGTTGAAAATAAGTGACATTTTTATATTAATTTAGTTTTTTAAGTAAAATAATTCCTATATATTTTTCTTGGTGATTTTTTTAGTGTTATACCCAACTGATAAGTTGAATTTATTATTGACTTAGTTCTAGAGGCTAGCCAATTTTAAAATCCACTTATTGAATGTCACATGTAAAACATATTTAATTGAAAAATAAGTTACATCATTTTATATATTAAGGATTCATTAATCCAATAACCTCCCCATGGGGATCTCATGTTTCATTCATTAAAAATAATTATGGCTCTGTAAGGCTTTTCATTGATTATATAGATTTAAATAGTATTAAAATTAAGAATAAGTATATGTTGAATCTTATCAATGAATTGTTTGATAATATCCATAGAAATCAATATTTTTAAATGGTTAAACTAAGGTTTGGATACCATAAACTAAAGGTTAATGGGGATTAAATTATGAAAATATAATTTTAGACTAGATATGGTAATTATTAGTTTATAGTTATTCCCTTTGGGTTGAAAAATTCCCCATCTGTAATTACAGATCTTATGAATAGTGTATTCCATGAATACTTTGATAAGATTGTGGTTTATTTTATTGATGATATTTTGGATAATTAAAAAAGTTATGATGATTATGAAAATAGTCTCTCTATTATTCTACAAAAGATTAAAGAAAAGTAGTTATATATAAAACTCATCAAATTTGATTTTTGGTTAAAGTTGATTTCATTCCATGGACACATCATAAATAAATATAGAAAAAAATTTGATAATGTTAAAAATAAAGTGTTCTATTAATGGAAAATACCAATTATTATTATTAATACTTGTAATTTTATTGTATTAGTAGGCTATTACCATCATTTTTTAAAAAAATTCATGGTTATCAGGCCCAGTTGACTATGTTAACTCAAAATGAAGTTAAATTGATTAGGATAATATAATATGGTAATATTTTCTTGGAAATAAATAAAATATTGGTGAATACTATAGTTTTTTATTTCCCAACAAAAAAATGGTGACTCTTTCATCTATAATAATACTTTATTAAAAGGACTTGGTTGTGTACTAATCTATAATTATTAGGTAATTTCTTATGCTTCATGTCAATTAAAACCTCATGAGAAAATTTATCCTACATATGACCTTGATCTAGCAGCTATAGTGTTTAATTTTAAAAGGTTTAGACATAATTTATATGGATCTAGCTTTGAAATATACATTTATTATAAAATTTGGATATATATATTCCCTTAGAAAATGTTAAACATGAGATATAGAAGATTGTTGGAATTGAAAAGGGATTATGACTCAACAATTCATTATCATCCTGGAAATGAAAAAAATTACCTAATTCATTGATTTGGACTGGTAAATCTATATTAACCATGTTACATTGGGAACATGAACATTTGGGTAATCATTTTATGAATTTTGACCTATAAGTTATGCATACAAGATCATCATCTATTTTCTTGGGTTTCAATACAACCATCTCTGTGATAATAAATTAAGAAATCTCAGAAGGAAGATTGTGACTTATTGGAAAATTTATAATTATTTAAGAATGTAAATTTTTCTAAATTTTACTTTAATAAAGAATTTTTTTTTTGAAATTTTGAATGATTTTTTATCTATCATATAGCTCCTAGTTAAAGAGAAACCTGGAAACACTATGATGTATAGAGATCTCTAGGAGTATTACTAGTTGGATATAATTAAAATAAATATTCCTAAATTTACCATGAAATGTTTTAAATGTCAATAGGATAAATTAGAATGAAAATTACTGATGTTGAATCTTTATCCTTTTCCAATACAAGATTCAAAATGGAAAAATATCGTCGGGAAAAAATTCCTCAAGGATACATTGAAGCATTTTTTGGTTGATTATGTTTGTTGAAAAAACATGTTTGTTTGATGACAAAGAGGGTTTCCATTGTGAGTTGTTGAGTTTCATAGATATTTTTTACAAAATATATTGAAAAATAACCATAAATAAGAAATGATCAATCTAGA
Organism: Viscum album; assembly: GCA_963277665.1. Taxonomy (NCBI): domain Eukaryota; kingdom Viridiplantae; phylum Streptophyta; class Magnoliopsida; order Santalales; family Viscaceae; genus Viscum; species Viscum album. Next base: position 1,321,311,764 of record OY728142.1, read on the forward strand.
GTGGTAAAAAAATAATAGATATAAGTTGGCACCATTTTCAGATGTTTGCCAAATTTTTGAGCCTCAAAATCAGAAAATTGAGAAATGTTTTTTTGGAAAAGAAAGTCACGCACAATATTGAAGGTGGTTTGGAAACATGATCACATGGTATATTTTAGGAACAGAATGTTGAAAAATGTATAAGCTGTGATGTTCATGAGTAATTTGTAAATGTGTTTGAAAGATGAGGTTGTGTGAAAGAAACTTTTGCACCTTATGCAATGTCCAATGAGGTTTTTCACGCTCGAGGAGGATCTTGTGTGACAAGTAAAATCTTCCGCATAGGGATCAGCAACACTTATAAATAATAGGTAACCACTGTCATTTGATGTATCTCAACACTTAGAGAGAATTCAAGCTCTGGATCATATAATATTTTTAAGCAAAAGGTAGTTGTGAGAAAGATTTGGAGTTACGCGCAATCTAAGAAAGTTGTCTGTAAGATTTGAATTGTGTGTAAGATTGAAGTTGTGCACAGGGGGTGTTTCACAAAAAAAGTGTAATTTTTCATAAAATACATTAAAGTTGCACGCAAGGTGTAGTAAGTGTTGCGTGAAAGATTTTAGGTTGCCCAGTTTTACTATAATAAAGTGGTATTCATCAGTGGATGAAAGTGGGATATTAATTGAGCATCTACATATAGTGGAGGATGCATTGATTTGAGATGATGAAGGGACATCCAAGTCTATAAAATATGATTGGATATTTTTAATAATCAGTTAGCACACTTCAATTGAGAGAGTAGTGAGCTTTCAAATTGTGATTAGTTGTAAACTAGGGAAATATTGAGTCCACTCCAAACTTTACAAATAGCAGTGCTCTTTTAGTGGATTTGGTACATTGGCACATTTTAATAGTATACTCCTTGGACATATCCCAGTAAGGTTGAACAAATAAATATTTTTGTGTCTAGTGCATGATTTAATTTGTTTTCATACTTTGATATAAGAAAAAGAAATAAGAGAGTTTTGTTCAACAATGAAACAAGATCAAAATTGACAGTTTTTTTATCTTTCATACCCCGATTCACCCCTCCCCCCTCTAAGATATTTTACCTAGTGGAGCTAACAAATATATTTATGTATTTCATAATAGTATTTCCAATTAATTATCAAAGTAATAATGTGATTTGGGATATTTTTTATCAATTAAAAAAATCTATACATTACCCTATCATTCAATATACTTTATCATTAGATAAAATTTTATGAATATATCATAAAGAGATAGTAAGGTTACATGTTTTTCCTTCCCCAATTGTATCTAAACTTGATCTCATGTTCATTTAAAAAAATTAAATGACTTTATAAGTCATTAGGAAATGAATTAAATTTTAGTACAACCTTTAATCTTGAACATGATTGAAATTTCAAGACCCCAATTAAAAACATAGAAAACATGTTTTGTGCTAATTCAATGGATTAACAAGTATGTTGGGATCATTATGTTTTCTTACTCGAGTTTTCTTATAATAATAGTTTTAATTCCAATATAATGATGTCACCTTTTGATGCATTATATGGAATGAAATGTTGGGATCCAACATTTTATGAGGAATTGGTATAAATGAATTTTATGGGACTAGAATTGGTATAGGATATGGTTGAGAAAGTGAATATGATTTTGAAACATATGATAACATTATAGAGTATTTAGAAAATATTTGTATATAATTGGATGAAATATATTTCTTTTGATCTTGGGGATCAAGTTTTTGTTAATGAATATCCACATAAAAGTATAATTTTTTTAGTATAATGGGGCTGTTAAGCCCAAGGATCATTGGATCATATGAAATACAAGAGAATTATGGATCATTTTCCTACCAATTGGTAGGAATCCCATTTTTATCCTAGGTACACAAATTTTTTTATTTTTTTATTTTAATAAAATATGTTCCAGATTCATCAATGGGTTAATCGCTAAGGTAGTTCATTTGGAAGATAACCCTTCATATGAGGAAAAAACTATTTAGATTCTTTAACATGTGTGGTGGGTATTTTGAATCAAGGTAAATCATCAGGTTAATGTTTTTTGGAAAAATCATATTATTGAAAAGGAAACATGGGAATCTTAAAGTGCTTTGAAAGAAAGATATCTCTACTTGTTTATTAAGTAAATAAAATTATAAGGGAATAATTTCAAAAAAGGGTGGAAGGATTTAACAACAAAGGTAATATTGATCTAAAAATTTCTTATAGTAATTATTTATATTTTATATTTTTATATTCAATATAAAAATATTATAAATCTTTCGGATAAAAGGAAAAAAATTATTTCTAACCAAATTAAGATTTACACACTATGTGGTTGTATTTAAAATCATGATAACCAAGTTATATAATTTTAATTAGGGAATATGAACTTAATTTTTTTAATTCATCATGCCAAAATTATCTTATGATGGATTTTTGAAAATTTTTAGAAGATATTGATATTTCAATGAATAATGAAAAATTCTTATTTTATTGAAAAATGTATTTTATTTTTTATTATTTAAAAAGTAAAATTATATTTTGTATTAGTTTTAAAATTAATTTTTTTATATTTATTTATAAAAACCCAATTATGGTTGTTTAAATGTTTTTTGTTTTTAAATTTGTTACCAAATAGTTTTTTGTACAAAACAGGCATTTTAAAAAAAACAATTTTTCATCACGTTTTTTTAGATTAATTTTCAATTAAATTATTATAATTGTGTGTGATGAATCTTAAAAAAATGGATTCAATATTTATAATCAGGGGTTATAAATATGGTAAATATTTCAATTTTATTTTTTGATAGTGTGAATTATAATCTTAGTAATTTTTATTACCACGGTAAAGGGAAAATCATATAATTAATGTTAAAAATAAAATGATAAGGACTAAAAAATGATAATATCACTTGAGTAAATTTTTTTCTTAGAATATCACATACATAATCATTAAAAATTCTATTAAATGGATTTTTTTAATTTATAAATTATTTTTTTTATAATATTAAAGAGGATATAAAGCCAAAAAATCCATACTCTTGCTTTTAATAACTATAATGTTTTAACATAGGGATAAACATAAGATATGTTTGGTTATAAATAGTAATTTAAAATATAAATGATTTATTTATCATGGTAATTTATTTTTAGTTCTTAGTGAATAAATAATGGCCTTAAAATCTTACGCAATTCGGATAAAATAATTATTCAATTAATATAAAAATAAAATAAATGGTATTGAAACTATTAAAAATAATATTATTTGAATTAATCATTGTGTTCCTTGATTTTTTAGATAAAAATAACATATTATATATGGATTTATTCATTTTATTAATGTTCCTTGGTCTTCTCATAGTTTTATTTTCCAATTTAAATGAATATTTCCAAAATTGATAGTAATGTTTTTTTATAATAAATAATATTTTGTTAAATGATTTTAAATTCATATGAAAAATATATTTCCCATATTTAATTAAATATGGATAATTAAATAAACTATAGTTCAATTATTTTTGGTTATTACTTTTATAGAAACTATATTAACCCTTTAAGTGTAAAAAACATTAATATCACCATAATTTTTAGAAGGGTTAATGAAGGGTTAAAACAAAAAGATACAATTAAAAATGTGATTGAGACACTAATAAATTTTATTTTATAAGAATATTTTTATTTATAATCATATTATATTTTAATATTATCAATTTTGAGTAATTTTTAAACCAAAATTAATTTATATTAATTTAATTTTTTAAGAAATTCAAAGATTGCCCCTCCCCTCTCTTATAAAATAACACCACTTACTGTCATTACTTAAAACAAAAAAGGAATTATGTATTGGAAAATAAATACCAAAATACCATCCTTTAATCCCTCCCTTCATTACATAGTTATTTTTTTAAAATTAATTCCATCCTTAGAGGTCTTAAGGTATTATGAAAAGAAGACTTATCAAAGAAGATGTATAGTTTTTAACCGCATGTTTTAGTTTAATTTCTATACTCTCTCTTACACATCTTATTCAACCATGATAAAATAATAACATGGGTATCCCTAATGTAATTATATTTTATTATTTTAATGTAATAACCTATATCCATCTCCAACCTTCATCAAATGGGAATGGAATTCATTTTTCTAGTGTATACCGGACTACTGCATCACGAATCGATGTAATTAATTTTCTATCACCATCTCCCATAACTGATTATCATGATGGAATTAATGTTTATATATTATACTAATAACATATTTTTCTCTCAAAAAATATAATATATCATTCATGTTATTTATTTTTCATTCATCGAAAAATGATAATGTCATTCATGCGTACCTATGGATTACCACCTCCACGAAACCATCTAATTCATTTTTCATCATCAGATCACATTAATGATATGTTTAATTTTTTTAAAATAAATAATGTGGTATTTATGTTATAATTATAATTAGTTAATGAAAAAATAATGCATACCATCTTTTTATGATGATCATTGAAAAATGGATACTTTACTCATCCGTACCTACGGCCTACTGTCTCCATGATTATAATGTAGTTCATTTTTCATAATCATCCTTCATGATTGGTTTTAAAAGCATAATTTAGGTAAAAAAATATTTTTAATTCATGGTTATTATTATGAATATTATTAAATAAATACCACTTTTACCATATTCAACATACCAAATCCTTCTGGGATATATTAAACTAATGTAATCCAAAACTTCCGACGTGAATTTTATTTATTATTTAATTAAATAAAACTTGGTATGAGATAAAATTAAAGGAAATAATAAACATGAAAAATGTTCTTATTAATGTTAATAATTAACCAATGTTTATTATTTAGGATGATAGATAATGTATGTGAAGATTCAGGCTCAAGGTAAGGGACTTTCATTTAAAACAATAACATTTTAAAGTTTACCTTAAAATTCTTTTTCTTCCTTGTCCATATTTTTAAAATTATTTTATGTATATATTTTTATATAAATAAATGAATTATAAAGTTCATTTTATGTCTCCTTGAATATTTTTTTTAAAATTAATATTTTTAAAGAATATTTGGACTTTCTTTAAAGTAGAAAAATTGAATGTTATATTTTAACATATATAGTGACAATGAATCTTCCCACCCTCATAACTATTATTTGATGTTTGTCATAATTTATTATAATTACTTTTTTATTCAATAAAAAACTCTCCATCCCATTGTTATTGTAATTTTAGTTTTTGAATAATGTTTTTTAAAGTAAAAGGATATATTAATATCTGAAAAAGGTTTCTTATGGGTTAAAATAATTATTTTGTGATGAAATATTTTACATATTCAATTATGATTATTAGAAAAAAATTGAATAGAGGTGGTTCCATTATAAATTTTGGGTGGGTGAGCCCACTATATCACTCCAATACATTGGTTATACTGATGGAGTTAACCATGAGGATTCTCTTAAGAGATTATGTAAATTTACCATGAAGGTTATTCCATGTGTAATTATGATGGTTATTCTATATGTAACAGTGAAGGTTATTATATGTGTAAGCGTGAATGTTATCCCATTTTTAAGAGTGATATGAAAATTATTCCTCAAGTTACCCATATTATTTATCTATTAATCCAATTGTATTTTATATAAATATTATTATTTTTAAAAAGTAAGAAACAATCTCATTATCAATGGAATATATGTGCTTCTTGTTAAGGGTGAAAGGTATACATTTTTGAAAAATATTTTATGTTTTTCTCATGAATGAAAGAAAATTTTAAAAAATTTATTCTTTAAATTTTATTATTAAATGTTTTATGAAATTATTTGAGCATAGAATTTTATTTCAGGGATAATAAAATGTTTATTTTGAACCACCACATTTATTTTTAAAAGAAATATTTTTATAATTATTCTTGTACTAACAATTTATTTTTATTTTTATGTTCCTTACAGAGTGTTCTGTGGTCATCCAACATTTTTAGATGTCATCACTAGGTGTAAGGATTTTTAGGGACAAGGATGTGGTCAAGATCAAATCTCTGAATACATTTCATAGAAATAAAACTTTTTGTATTTTAAAATTTATATTTTATGGGAAAATGGATACAAAGTACAATTGTCAAATTTTTAATATTTGGGTTAGTTATATAAGATTTATGAGTTAACTATCCAAAAATATAAACCAAAAAGGTCTTTGGAAATTTAAGAAAGTGTATTTTTTGTTTAAAGTCACTATAACATGTAATGTATATGGTCAGATCTATACACATAGTCCTCCACATTGTCTTCTATTTTTCATCTATCACCCTTTATCATGTTTTTCAATGGATATTATAATATCACCTCGAAAAAATTTAATTATAAATTTGAAATTCAAAAACAAAGATAACATCAATCATCTCCTACTTCAATTCATCATTTTTCTCTTCATCCTTAACATCTACATCATAAAGTTTCAAAAGGTGGTTAGTTGTTGTTTAAGTAACCAAAAAATAATCATAATACTACAATATATTCAGATCATCCCAAATAAATAAGATAAGATAGATAACTATGTGAAATACCCCTTTATAAAATGATTGTATGGTATTTTCATTATTTTCTATCAATGGAAATATAGTTCATATCTTGAACTTTTATATTACACTATAAAACCTTTAATATTTAATAGATTGATCTAGAATCATACGTCGAACGGTGAAACTACCCCAAATCCTAGGTTAAGATAAATGGGAAGCTCCTTCAATATCACTCATGTGCGTGAGGTAAAAAAGAAACAGGGGAGGGGGATTCTATTGAGGGATTATATTAAAAATTAGGCCATACCTCTTATTTTTAAAAACTAAACATCGATATTAACATGACTTGAAAATTATTTACCTGTCATGTAATGTTTGGGGTCTTTTCTCTATGAAAAAATCCATTACTCATCGTGAATTGAATTTCCCATTCCATTACACATCGTAAATTGAATACACCTCATGTAAACCAAATACACTTAGTGTAATTGGTCTATATCCATCCAATATCCCTCTTACCTCTTCCTTTCCAAAAACAATCCAACCATCCCTCAATCCCAACTCTAGCATCTAATAAAAAAAGAGAACAAAAACAAGACTTTAACTAGAATATAAAATGGATTCGTACCTCAACAAAAAACCTTGGATCTTACAATCACCCCCACCCCATTAAATAAATTCATTCCTGAATTTACCTTCAAAGTTTGGTCAAGAATTGTTATAGAATAACTCTATCCACTAAGAACATACATCATCCTCCCACTCCCATGTCCTGAGTTTTATACAATAGTACTTCCATAACACTCATACTATAGGAATTGACCAACCTTTGAGGACCATCATGCTCCTTCAAACCATAAAAATAAGATTATCCTTGAATCATACATAAACATTCAATTAAACCTTATCAAGAATAATTATATGAGATGGGTATGAATGATAATAGCACATATGAGATACTAGGAAAACATTGTGCATGTCTCAATAACTCTAAGGTAACTAAAACCAATAGACTACCATCCTGACTCTCTATAGAATCTCAATGTCTAGAAATATCATGTTGAAATATTAAAATGTCTCATAATCCATCTATGTACAACCATCATAGAGATACACAAAAAGACCCAATCCCCGACCTCAAACTCTAAAGGCCATCAATGGAGATTGGTGTAGGATTTCTGCCTAAACTATACAGCATCCATCCACTTTCTAATAAACCAGAACTACTCTAAATTCTCTTGAATGAGACAATGTGTGACTAAAGATACCTATCATTCCTCTAACTAGCATAGGGGAGATCTTTATGGCCTATTTTTTAAATCCTCATAAGGATCCATCTGTATAGTTTCCTAATAACTATTGTTGTATGTGAACTCAAATAGGGGTATATACCTCTCCCAAGATACTCCAAGTCATGGATGCATTCTCTAAACATGTCATCTAGAACTTGTATAGTGTTCTCTGATTGGAAATCAGTCTGATTGTGGTATTTCATTCCTAGAAGAACCAATATAACCAATTCCCTCTGCAAACTTTTCCAAAACCTTGATGTAAACCAAGAATCCCTATTCGATAAAATGGTATGAGGAATCCCAAAAAGGTGAACAATATTAGGGATATATATTCTCCTAACCTCGTATACTAATAAGGTCTCCCTTATTAGTTTAAAATGAGTGACCTTTGTGAGCCTCTTCATAACAACACATGAAACATCGATACCTTGAGGAGATCTTGGTAAACCGTCCAAGAAGTCCATCACAACATCTTACACTTATTAGTCAGGAATGGGTAACTACTTTAAAATCCCATATGGTATTTGATGTTTTTCCTTCACCTACTGATAAATATAATACCCCTTGATGAAGCCAGCAACCTCATGATTCCTCCCAGACCACCAATACTAGTGAAACAAATCATGATACATCTTGGTAATGCCAGGAGGTACTTCCCAGTCTGAGGCATGAAACACCCACATTAGCTCCTTGAGTATGTCTGATGAAACCCAAACACAACATGAATATTCATAATTTTATCCTCTCATACAGTTGAACCTGGATGTGGGTATTCACCTTCCAAACTCTCCCATAGGACTAGGCCCTCAACATCAAATAACTGTCTCATCCACACTCTACTAGAAGAGTGGAAGTCACTACTAAGGATGAGAGGGAATTATTAATGTGACCATCCTACACCTCCATGATAATATCTAAAAATAAGTCTATAAGATACCACTCACTATTTTTCTCCCGAACTGTATGTATCTGATTCTACCTGCTTAGTCCATCGACAACTGTATTTCCCATTTTTGGTGTATAGGAAATCTCAAATTCAAACAACTGTAGGTATTAAACCAATATTTGGTTATTCAAATTAAATTAATTCTATGTAAATATGTACTTGACCCTATTTTTTTGTCCATCAACATGAAAAAACTCCCTCCCAATAAGTAATGCCTCTAATAGTGTAAGGAATGTACAAAAATGGCTAACTCGATATTGTGTGTTTGGTATTTCCTCTACTATAGTATCAACTAAAGATACCCATATGCCATGAATTTCTCATCATAAATTATAATATATCTAATCCTAATACCTAATCAATCACAATACACATTATATATTCTTTCCTAACTATGGAAGAATTATGATCGACACTGAATTCATTCTCCCTTTCTTCTCTTGAAAGGTTGTCTCATGGGTATCTGGCTAAAAAAAACTTCACACGCTTTTTATTCAATCCTATTAGAGGTTCTTCTATGTGTGAGAGTCCTATATAAAACACCCATAATATCTGGAAATCCCAAAGAAAATATCTATATGAAATATTTTCTTGGTATGCTCATAAGAAATTGTATCTCTCACCTTCCTCTATGTCAAATGAAACTCCTATCGCTAAGTTAATATTCCCCATGAAGTGAATCATATCCATTCAGAAGTGTAACTTTGTAATTTTATCATATATTTGATGCTCTCTCAATGTGTCTATAATAATCTCAATATTATTAGAATATTCATGTTGGTTGTGATAAAAAACTAATATATATTCCATGAATACCACCAAAAATTAATCCAGATGCAGATGGAAAACATAGTTCATCGATGATATGAAAACACTCGTCACATTCGTGAGAGAGAATTATGTAACCAAATACTCATATAGACTATAACTACTATGAGAACCTGTATGAGTTATGTCTACAGGTCAAACACATACCTCATAAAAACATGATCTCAGATCAATTTTTTATAATACCTAATCTCCTTGGAGTTGTTTGAATATATCATGTATCTACGATAAGGGATACCCGTAATTAACCAAAAACTATTTCAATTTTCAATAATCCACACATAACCTAAGTTTTTTGTATTCTTTTTTCTCAAAAGAGACTGGTAAACCCCATGATGAAGTGTTGGGTCATATAAACCCTTCACTTCCAAATTATTTAGCATTCTCTTGAGCTCCTACAACTCTGTAGTATCCATCATGTGAGGATGAATGGATACCAGTGCATCTCCAAACACTAACATGATAGAAAAATATACCTATCTCTCCTGATGTGGTCTACATTTAATTTAGAAAAACCACCCTATAATGATTAACCACTAGATTTAAGTACACCTGATTCATTCCCTGATCATCCAAATATTAGCTAGAAATTTTAGAAGTCATCATGCCCATCCCATGATGTTCGGATCTAGTATTGATCACTCGCACATCCCATTCACCCTTATTAATAACATCTTCACCCTATGGTAATGTGAAATTAACCCTCCAATGATATAAATCAAAAAAAATCATGATAGGAAATTTTCCATTCCATCCTAAGTATGACACTAAACCCTATCATCTCGAGGAAAAAAACATTCTATATGAAGTGACACCCACCTACCTATAGGGTCGCTACCTAAACTTTTTTACACTGTATGTTCTAATCCCCAACAGAGTATCAAGTTTCATAAATCCATCATAAAACTAAACAAATATCCTAAGGTTATCCACAACAGGTACATATTATAAAGAATGTGATTCGCATGTAATGAAAATAGAAGATATTAAATTACAAGCTATAAAGATAGTACCTCTAACTGTAGATGGCTAGGTGTTCTGCTCCTTAGGGGTAGGATGTACAGAATATATCTAGCCTGAACCATGGCCCTATGAAACAACAAAACTACATAGACTAGGCCAAATTTTTTGTACCAATACGATTGGTTCCAAGCTACCTCGTCCATGAACACCACCTCGACCTGAACGACCAATACTACCCCAACTCCCAGAATGATGTAGAGCTATTAATGGGTATCTATCACACTTATTCCTCATATGTCTCCATCTCTTATATTGATGGAAAAGAAAAAAAACCATCACTAAAATCCTATCTATTATTCCATTCATGAGAAGTCTCAAAATAGCTCTTCATGCCTCCTGAAAAGGAATCACTGGGTCAAGAGGATAAACTACACTTCTCTTTACCCCAATCATCCCTGACATTCTGTTTAGTAATAAATGCATCATTCACTATATCTTTAATGGTAGTCTACCAAAATAAAATTACTTGTGATTGAACAACATCCCTGAGACCTTCCTTGAAGCATCATTCCCTATATGCCTCATCAAAAAGATAGATCGATGAAAATTTTTGAAGTTGTGTAAAGATTTCCAAATTCTCAATAACAGTCACCATGCCCTGCTCTAGTCACATAAACTCACTGGATATTTCAGTTATCAGGGTATCAAGAAATAGGTAATTATAAAAAAATTATAAACCTCTCCAAAACCATAACTTGGAGCATATTAACCTTGTTCAAAACATCCTACTAGGATTTATATTCTCCTTGAATCATATTCAATATGAGCTTCACTCTCCTATAAAGAGGTGTCTTGAGATTCTTTAAAATAAATAATTTATTCTCAAGCTATGTCTCAATAGCATATGTACTACTATCCCTTGAAAATGTGGGAGGATTCTACTATTGGAACACACATGTCAGCTATTCTGTAGTCATTTCAAGCTATAGCCTCCCTAAAGGTCTCCATAAAGTATAGGAAACCCTCATAGAACTGGGTATCAACACCCATATCTAGTATAACTTCCGGTCTCACATCTGGCACTGCAAGAGTTTATAATAATATCTCATGTCCCCCCACACCTGGAGCATGGTCTTCGCTTCCCTCCTGGCATACAACAGAAGGTTTTCATATGACATATATCTAAAATTCCCAAAAAATGCCTAAAACAATAATTTGTTAACAACCAGATCCGAGATGAAATCATAGGACAGATCTAAGTCTTCCTATAATAAACTCACACCCCTCTATATTCTCCTAAATTTAGGAATGGGTAATAGATAAAACCCTAAAATTCACTAAAAACACTACCTACTTTACAATCTAAATCCAGGTTAAGGTCAAGTTCTCTTTTTAACAAATTTATGTAAATTTAAATCCATATTTATTTATAATTCTCTTTAAATGGTTAAAACATGTTGATTACTACTTACAATCTATAAGGGTGATACACCATGTAAACCAAAGTTAGGAATCCACTTAATCCATAACATAACATGTTCCCATCTATACGATCAGTGATCCTTGACTAAACATTCCATAAATGACTACTTAAGGTGTCATCAATAGCCTAGGAAAGAAAATAATATTTAAGTTAAGGTAGTAACTCTATGTACAAATTATTTTTCTCAATTCCATATAATAATCATTCATTAAACAACAGGTATGTCACTCAAGGAACATATAATAATGTCATTAACTCAAGCAATGCATCCAATTTGGCATGGAATGTTCATGGAATATGAATCCTCTAAAGTACCTAAAATGATGAACGAGATGGGTTGTTGTCATATAATTGAGACAAATATAAATAACCAATAATCCTAATAAACATAAAACCATATGTGTGTCACCCAATGGGGGAATCAAATCAATTGTAATAGGAAAAATATAAAACAAAATTTTTTCATTCCATGCAATATGGATTTTTCCTTTAAGTGGGTTAGCTACTCCAAGGAATAGGTTATTACCAAATTATAATTTGTTCCTAATCTCTTATATCTTTTCACAAAATAGTAAATCTAGAAAATAAATCTATGATGCCACTTTTTAACATCTCAACCCATGATCCACTAAATGGTGCCCCAAGTTGGTGGGTCACATGGCCTCAAGCATGCCTCCCCATACACTAGAGGATTCCAACAATTAAAAAGGGGATATAGTGTTCTTGTGGGGTTACTATGCCCAAATTTTAGATTATAACATATTGGTTCAACATATACATCATTAGAGGAAGCATAATATAAATCACTAATAGAAGATAAACATCCAGAGTACTATCATAATGATAAATACAAATGTAGTGTTGTGTACAATATGATGATCATTTCATATCTCTTTAAAAATTTATGGAATTACATTTCATCAAGCATCCAATATAGTACATGTATCAAAAATAAAAAAATACCAAAAAGTAAAACTATATCGAGGTAGCACCATGAGCCTAACTCAGTCCTCTTCTCCTCTAATTATAATAAATGATCAAATCAAGAATCATAAAGTGTGTTCTTTCCCTAGTACCTACTTTTATCTATGAAGACTATCCAGGTACCCAATGGTGGCCCGAACAGGGTGTGAGATAACACTCAGCAGGCTACCACCAATAGTGTCTATAACATGTTCATTCTATATATAAACAATAAATAAGTTTGAAATATAACACAAGTAGAGCAGTAATAAATCTAAAGTGTTTAGAGAAGAAAAAATCATGTCAAACCAAACATGGATCCTTTTGAACAATAATCAAGCTCCCCTAAGAAATGTCTAATTAAAAATCGTAAATAAACAGGTCTAATATGGACCATTATAACAACTGAAATTGGATACCCATACTAGGGATATCAATAATAATAATAAAATATCCTCAATAGTCATGTCATGTAATCAAGTGTATAACATCCATAATAGCCTATGTCATATAATAGAGTGTGTAACATCCACAATGTCCATGCTGTGTAATATAGTGTTATACCACAAAGGGTTTGATCCAAGGTATAAAATATCAAGGCATCCATATTGAATTCTTGGAGCATCTCGATGGAAACCTGGTAAAGACTTGTGTGGAGTCAAAGGATCATGTCCACAGATATTCCAAACAAGCTAGATCCAATGGGTAGTAATGCCCTTGGAATCCTAATCAATCAAGATCCAAGGAATACAAAGGTCCATGGACTCTACTATCATAATCCATATGGATCCATGAATTATAAATTCCCATGAAATCCTATGGAATAAATATCCAAGATATAAATAAAAAATGAATCCACTACCATAATCGATTCATTCATCAATTTACTTCTCATTTAATAATCATAAATAATCCATGAGTTGATCCAACTCATTTCTCCTTTTCCATTTAAACCCATTATCCAATTCATTCCACATTTACTATTCATTTATCTGATAAAAAGTAGGGAAAACCTTATCCTATTCGTTCACTAAATTCTAATTCAATTTATTACGGCTCCCAATAAATCTGTAGAGCTCACATGTTCCCAATAGTGTGGTATCACTTGAAGAAAATACATAAAAAACACCTCAAAGGTAGCACAGGTTGAGGTGAGAAACCTCCAACCATACAATGGTATTTTTAGGCATCCTAAACAAGTTTTAAAAAATTTAAACAAGACATTCATTTAATTTTGGGTGAAACTTTGGAAAGTCTGACATGAAGCACAATATAAACATAGTATATAAAACACTAAACATTAAGGTAAATTTATTGATCACCTACTGTATACCCATGGTAAAATACTCATCCAGTATCATCATATGACTTGGTCTAGATCAGAAGAAAAGAAATAACAATTGAAAACACTAAAAATATTTCCATATAACTTGCACCAAAATATGGCATTCTATATCAAGAAAAATGAAAAAAGGAGCCTAAAGGATGAATATATTACTTGTTCCTGTCCAACATGACAGATGGAACACAAATTAGACATCAGACCTTGAAACAGCCCCAAATACTCTGTCAAGATCAAAGGGGAAGCTCTTTTAGCAGCTCTCCTATGAATGAGGGAAAAATAAATGATGGAGGGGATTCTATAAAAAATGATACAATGCCTCTTATTTTTTAAAATTGACCTCAATAATTTTCATGAAATTTAAATTCTTTACACGTTGTCTAATTCTTGGGGTCCTTTCCCTAGGAAAAACCCTTTACACATCAAGAATTATCCTGACCAGATCATTACATTTTTTGTAACGAATAAAATTCATGTAAAACAAATACACATCATGTAATTATTCTGCACCCAACCTATATCCAACATGCCTCTTCTTTTCCAAAAATAATTAAATCGACCCTCAGGCGTGACTTTAGGGTCTAATCCTTAAAGAGAATTGAAACAAGAGTTTAACGAGAAAATAAAATGATATGTAACTCATTAAAAAACCTACAACCATACATGGAACAAGTACATTATATAAAAATTTATATAAAATGACCATATTGTAACTTGATGGGACACCTAATAGGGACTAGTGGTTATATTATATAATATAATAGTGTATGGACAGTCTACTAAAAATATGGTGCGGTCTTGCTAAAAATGGATTAAAAATTATAATAATGAAGTTTTGTTACTCAAAAATTCAAGTATAATCTCCCTAGTGTTATCAAATTTTCTTATTAATACCATCTCTGTAATATCTTTATTTTTTAAAAGTAAATACTATTTTCAATAGCGTAAAATATATACAATACAGATCTTAAACAAACAACAAAATATTTTTATTATGTTACCATTATTAACTAGACATTAAATTGGTAGGGATGAATAGTATAAAATGTATTATGAAATATAAAATTTTCCTACTAATTAATAAATTTGTTAATTGATTCTTTAAAAATTAAGCACATAATTTTAGTAAAGTCATTTTATTCTTTAAATAAACTTTTTTTAGAATGATTTTTATTGCTATTATGGGTGAAAATATAATTAATTTCTGGAAATTTTATAAATTTTTTCAAATGAAATATTTAAAAAATTTGAAATCATCGTATCAACATTAGAATATAGTTAAATTTTGAGAATTTTCTGAAAAGTTTTATTTTTCAATGAATAGAGAAAAATACTGATTTTTATTGTAAATTGTATTTTCAATCCAAATATTTAAAAATTAAAATTATATTTTAGATTATTTTTATAATTTAATTTTCCCTACATGATTTAAAATAATCCAACTATGGTTTCTAAAATGAATTTTATTATTTAGTTTAGCATAATCACATTTTATGTTTAAAAGGGGGATTTTCCAAAAAAAACTGTTTTTTATTGCGTTTTTTAGATATAATTTTAAATTAAATGCTATAAATTGTGTGTTAAATTTTAAAAAATAAATTCCATATTTTTAATTAGGAGGTCTAAATTTAGTACACAATTCAATTTTATATTTGTAAAATATTAATATTAACCATATGAAATTTTATTACCACAATAAAGGATAAATCTGGAAATTGAGGGCAAAAACAAAATGATAAGGACAATAAAATGACCTTAATAGTTGCTTTAATTTTTTTATGAGCTAATTTTGTCCATAATAATTAAATAATTAGATATGTGACCTCTTTTCCATTATAAAGTAATTATCACCTTCATAATAATTTATTTAAAGAAAAATCAAAGATGGGACATTCACGATTTTAATAACTATAATATTTTTAATATGGTGTAACGAATAAGATATCTTCAACTATAAATAATATTTTTAAAAATAAATTAATTATCTTAATAATGGTGATTTATTTTAAATTTTTGTAGAATAAATAAATTCTTTAAATGCTTTCTCAGTAGTGATATAGTAATTATTTAATTAATTTAAAAATAAAATAAAAGAAATTAAAAATATTAAAATAAAATGAGTGTTTAGATCATTAATGTAATACAAAAAAAATTTAGATTTATTTTTTATATTTTGATCTATAAAAATATTTTTTTAATGTTATCTTGTTTTATTGATATTTTTAAAAGTCAAAGTAATGAACACTATCTAAATTGGCATTAATTATATTTTAAAATAAATAATATTCTATTAAATGATATAATAAATCTTAAAATAATAAATTTTGAAAAAAATATTGGTATAATGTTTAAAATATTAACCATTGTCTATTAATGGGTCTTTTTTTCATTTTTTATTAATTATTTAACCCTTAAAGAGTAAATATTAATGTTTTCCCAGAAAGCGTTGAAGGGGTTAAATAAGTGTTTTAACGAAAATATAAGTATATAAATTTATAAAAAATTATGTAAATTTTATTATATGAGTGTATTTATACCAATAATAATAATATCTTCTAAATAAATCATTTTTTATCCATTTTTAATTTAAAATTAATTTATATTAATTTAATATTTTGGGAAATTCAAAGAGTTCCCCTACACTCTCCTATAAAAAGGTACATATTATTCTAATTTCAACACACTTAAAATCACATTTTTTTATACAATATCATCATAAATACATTCCTATAATACCTCCCATTATTATATAGGCCTTATATTAGTAAAAATACCACCCATAGTGGTATTATGGTGTTAAGAAAATAAGGTTGTTCGAAGAATAGGTATCGCTTAAAACAAGCATTTCTGTTTTGTTTCTTCTTCCACATCCTCTAAATATTCTTCAACCATTATAAAATAAAAACTAAAATATTCTACATGTAAATATATTTTATTATTTTAATTTAATTGCCCATATTCATCTTTTATTCAATTAAATGGGAAAATAATTCATTGTTTTTATATACGGGGGACTACCGCCTCACAAACCAATGCAATTCATTTTCTATCAAGATCTCAAAAGACTAATAATAATGATGAAATTAATTTTTATATATATTAAATTCATGAAATAATTGTAATTATATGAAATTAATATATCATTTATGTTCTTACCATTATATGCATTGAAAAATGATAATGACGTTCATGCGTATGTGTGAACTATCACCTCCACAAAGCGATGTGATTCATTTTTCATCAAAAATCACATGGATAATTAATATAAGTATATTTAAATTAATATTATTATATATATAATATTATTATCATTATATAAAGATTAAAATATACTTACCTTATTTCTATAATTATCATTGAAAAATGAAAATGTTACTCATGTGTATGTATGACATATCATCTCCATGATTATAACGTAGTTAAATTTTCAAAACCAAATTTCTTGAGTGGATTTAAAATTATAATTAATGTATAAATATGATAATTATTTCATGAATATTATTCTAGAGGTGACTTAATTATGACCTCTTTGACCATATTTAAATTACCGAATCCATTTTGGACATAGGTACCGAATATCGTCAAATCATCTTACGTGAACATAAAAAATTAAGTAAACATATATAATAAATAAATTATTGATATAAAAGGAATAATAAAAAGAGTTTCTAAATCAAGTATAAGTTAACCTAATTTTATTATTTAGTAAAATAAATAATATACCTGACAAATCAATCTCAAGTTAAGGGACTTTATTTTAAAAAATCTTTTAAAAGTTCATCTTTAAACTCTTTTTAAAAATGTCAAATTGAATGTATTTTTATATTATTTTTAATGACCATATTTTAACACTTTAATGACATTATATTTATTTCGATAATTATTTAAAATATTACAAGTTTATTTTCAAAAAAATAATTTTTATGTTCGCACCTTTTTTTAAAAAATTTGGTGTTTTCAAAATGAAAAATTTTATTTTTATCAAAAAATGTTTTTAATGATATTTTCTTTGAAGAAAACCCATATTTAATTTATTATATTTATTTTGGTATTATAAAATATTTTTTAATATAAAATGGTTTTTTATTCTATAAAGCATATTACATAAGTGTTTTAAATACTTTGGGAATGGTTTTAGGATGAAAAGTGAAAAAAAAATTGTTTAATTCATGATTTGGTACATAAGAATTATAAATAAAATAGCTCACCCTATCATGGATTATATGAAGTATTGATCCTCATTATACCTCACAGGTGATCCTAATACAACTTATATAAATATTTGATCCCCATTATGTCTCATTAAAAATGTGTGATCCTGATATAGCTTATACGAAGGGTGATCCTCATTATAGCTCTCCAATGCATTGGTAATTATTATGTTCTCCAAAACAATAAATTAGAATTTTATGATATATTTATTCTTATTTTAATTGTTTTGAAATTGTTTTATGAATGTGATGTTCTATGTTTCCAAAATTGATTTTTATTTTCTTGTTATGGGTTTTAAATTTTTAATTGGATAAAAAAGTTTTTTGTGTTTTTATTGTAGAAATTATTCATCTTACATAAGAACATTAAATAAGTTTTTATGTTTCTCATTAAACTAATGGTTTTCTTATTTTATAACTTTTACTGGTCAGTTTTTTCTCATCCCACGTTATTAAAATATTTTTCAAATGATTTTAGGGAAGTGTAGGGACAAGTTTGAGGTCAATATCAATTTTTTTCAGATATGTCATGAAAAGAAAACATGTTTTATTTTAAGAGGTCTCCTTTGGTGTAAAAAATGAATACTAATAATAAGTGTCCACTTGTAATGTATGGGTTTACTATGTATGGTTTTAGGCTAATTCTATAAAACTATAAACAAAAAATATCTTTGGGAAAATAAAGAGAATTATAGTTTTAAAATAACTGGAATATGTATTGTTTAAGGTTAGGTCCTTACCATACGTATCATAGCAGGGTTTAGACAACTTTGGAGATTTGGATGTTTTCTAGTGATGTAATATTTAGAGTTAGGGATACCATAATTGGTTTATATTTATAAGGTTGATCATAAGAAAAAAATTATCAAGAATTCCTTTTTAGTCTTTAAGTTAATAAATTTTAAGTTGACTAATGATATTTTTAGAGACATTCATTATTCGATAATTCTGGGTTTTTTACATTTTGTGATAAAAAATTACAGGTATGAGATAAAATTTGAGGTTAAAATATTTCTTTAATTTTGAGTAAATCATGGTTATTTTTTAATATTTATATCAAATTTCTTTAAATGTTATAATTATTATCATTTTAGAAAAAAAATATGACAAATTGCAGGTTAAGAGACAACTCATTGCATCTGAAAAGACCGCGAGGTTTGAACCCACAACCAAAGGGTGACAAGGGTTTATCACTTACCACTGGTCTATATGAAGTCTTGGTTATTAAGAATTTTTCTTTTAGTTAAATGATTTTATTAATGAAGATTATGTTGAATTTTGGAACATGTTTATTATTATAAAGAATACCATGGGATTAAAAATTTATTTGGTGATTAATATTATTTTAGAAGAATATCACTATAATTTTGGGAAGAATTATAGGAATAAGGTAAAAAGAATACTAAGAGATCATAATTGAGGGAAAATGGTTGAATTTTCTTTTTTTAGATTTATATTGTATGGAAATTATTAGAATATCTTGGAGATTATATGATTTCGGTATATAAATTTCTATAAGAGTAATTGATGTTATTTTAAGATAAATATTAAATTTATCTTTGAATACTATGTGATCAAGTCCTTCTAGTTTTTTCATTTTAATCTTAGTCTGGATTGTTTTGATTAATTTTAAATATAGTTATTTATCGAATGATAAATGTTGACCTTTGGTATAACTATTTAATTTCTTGGATTAAACTATTTTTTCATCATATAATGATTTATCATTTTGGGGATATTATATTATCTTATCAAAATCACTTTGGTTTTTTTAATTCATAAATATATTAGGAATATGTTGTTATCATTTTTTAGATTTAGTGATTTTTATAAGATGATTATAATGCTGCAGATAAGAGAAATTCATCTTAAATATAAATCATTTGGATCAAAAGATGAGATTGTGGTGAAAATTGACTAAAGGATGATACTATACTTTTCAGGTAAGTATGTTTACTCATGTTATTAGGGAGGGAAGTAAAGTAATTCTTAAAATCTATGAAAATTATCCTGAAACAAAAATAGTATTCATTTAATTTTATTATATAGAAATTAATACTTTTTAATCAATCATATTTTTTTGGTTTTATAATGGTTAACTTTCTCATTAAAATATTCTTTATCACTCTCTATCAGTATATGGGGGTTATCTTTTCTTTCATGTTTATGTTTTTCTACATAGAATCCTAGTATGTGTTATTCCAAATGTCCTTTTAACTTCCATTTTCTTTCTTTTTATGTTGAGGTTTTATTAACCCTTTTTCCAATCTGGGATTTCAATAAAGATATTTTAAAATTTAAAACCTTTGGTTTTCAAGCCTATATTTAAAATTGTGAGGAATAAATTTTCAAATATGGGGTATAATGTCACTATAGAACCCATGATTTCATTTAAATAACCATTTCATTATATATGTTATGTATATAATGTATTTGGGTGATGTTTGGGAGGGTTTGGATAAATTTTGGAATGCTTATGGGGATTTTTTAGAGGATTATAGTTTGAGAATGTGTAGTCCAAACCATGAAAATCCTACAGAAACTGTGAAAAGTGGTGCATTGGGATCTTGGTAGGTGAACGGTTGGGCACATGGTTTGGAAAAACCATAATTCCTTATAGGAGAAAAAATTATTTTTGATACATAGGAATCTTCATAGTTTGGGAATCGTTTTCCTAATTTTGGGACCTAACCTTGCACGATTAAAAATTATATACAAAAAATGTGAGTCTCACTCAAAACTAAACCTAAACCACGTTTTTTTCCCTTTTTTGACTCTAAATTGGTTTTCTCTCTTCCTAAAGGCTTTGGAGACTCATCCCTTTTATCTAGAAGTAATCTATTTGAAAATCTTGTTTTTTTAAAGATTGAATTTCTTGGAAAGTATCTGTTTTTAGTGGTTTTCCTTAGATATATTTTTATTTCCTATATTATATTAATATATATATTTAATTAGGGATATTTTAATGATATTTAATCCATTCATGATGAGATATGGTTTTGTTTATTTTAGGGAACAAGATCTAAGGTGGGTTTCGTAGATCAAACCAGGTTTTTTTGAAGAATTCATTCCTTTCTTTGTTTATGTCGTAGTTTATGAGGTAGGTGGATTTAATCTTGAATCCTATTATTAGAACATAAAGGTTTAGTTTAAAATTGTTTTAATTACTTGAAATTTATTGTTGAGTTTTTGTGAAAATCTTGGTAGGATCCTTCTTTAATGATGTTTTGTGAAATTTTGGAATTGTTATGCAAAGTGAATTTTTTGAATGTTTTTAAAAATGATGGTTTTAAAAATGGTTGTTTAGTTTGATTCATGGAAAAAAATTATATGGAAATGTTTTCAATAAAAATATTATAATATTGAAATGGTTTGGCACAATTGGTTTGGAATGGTTTTTTCATAATTGATTGGTGTGTGTTCATAAGCATTGATATAACCCTGTAGAAGGGGTGTATGCCATTGGTACATTGGTATATGGTTACCTAATGAAAACTTGGTTCACCTATGAGAGATTAATCCTGAGTATGGAACTTCCACATTGGAATTCATGTGTGTATGTGTGGATTGTAATGTGTTATTCCAAATGGATTTGTGAAATGGTTTGAAGGTCTTGTTTAGTTGTTTCCATGAAAACTGTTTTTTTAGAAAAGGATCAGATTTGATATAAACTACTAAAATGTTTTAAATGGTTGTATATGAATTGTTTTATATAAATTTTTGAACTTATTATATACTAGTGGCATGAGTAGGGAATTATTTTGGAGACAACCTACTGAGTTTTATTACTCAATCAATTCTTGGTAACTATGATGCATTTGCAGATACTATTTATCTATAAATTGGTAAAGGCAAGGTATCTCATTTCTTTAGTGATTTTAATGATACCTTGGGCATGGATTGTGGATTTGGATCTTAGAAGATGTTGGGATCTATGGATTTGGTGTGATGTAAGTCATTGAACTTTGTTGGTTTTGTCTTCCATTGTGTACTATGATACTAGTTATGGTGTAGTTTTGCATTGTTATCTTTTGGTATTACATTGAGTTGTATCACATTGTTATCATGCATCATATAGTGTTTGTGAGTTATTGTTATCTTGGTTATGGTTTTTTTATTTCAAATTTAAAATCATTCCCCAAATTTATTGAATACCTTAGAATTTATTTCCAACCTTTGGTGTCTTGGGAAAGTCACCTAAGTATATATAACAATTTTTTATAACACATGCTTGTGTGTATTGGTGGGGTGTTACATGTGGAATCAGTTTTCTCGATCCTTGGTTATCAGTTGTGTCAGTATTGATCTTGAGAATCATTCTAGATTATTCCTTGAGTTGGTATGGAAAAAATGAGTTTTATTATCAGAACATGAAATATAGAGCACAAAAAGGTGTATCTAACCTATTTATGATGAACCTCAAGTTATCTAGGAGTTGGGTACATAAGTTTTTTGAGACACTTATAGGAGTTTTTACATCATTTTCATAGGTTGATCCAATGAGAAGAGAATAAAATTAATTATACAAAAGACTTCCCACTAGGAGTGAATATTTCATTTTGAGTAAGTATTTATAATTTTCTATAAAACTGATGATTTTTGAAAAATTATGAAATTTTTTTCGAATGTGAGATTTAGAAAAAACATTATTTTGGTATTTTGAAAATGGTTTCATTTAAAAAAAGGTATATTTTAAAAAAATGAAGAGGTAAAGTGTTGAATTTTGAAAAACATTTTTGTGATAAGTATGATATAGACTTGAAATTTATAAAACTTTTGTTTCTAGATAGTGATACTTATGGTGTTTTTTTATATAAATGAAACCTGGTAGGTGTAGAAGAAACTAACTAGATTAATCTATTAAGAATGTTGTTTCACCAGAGCCACAGGTGAACCAACATCTGGTATAGATAATTTTCCAAGATTTTCAAGATGTGGATAGAAGGAATGAGAGGGACGAACCAAGGAAAGTCGATCATTCCATCTAGTTCCAAAAGAAGAATCCACCCATATTTTGGCATGATTCAGAACTAAAGAAATCATTAGTGGGGATGAATAGTATGAATTAAATCTTAAATTTCCTAGGTACACCATCAGAGTTAAAATTAAAGTTGTAAATTTATATTTTGGAGGATATTGTATACTAGTGGTGGGATTTATCAGTTCAGGATGAATTAGAACAAGGAATTACCTGGGATGATTTTAAATAATTTTTCAAAGAATAATTTTGTCCTCACATGTTCATAATTTCTAGAATGATATAATTTTTCATCTTGAAGGAGTATAATATCTATGTTAGAGGATATACTAAAAAATTTATGAATTTAGTCTATTTTGAACTTGATTTTTACATTACTTTTTCTTTTTAGGCATGCAATTTTGAATTGAGGTTGAGGTAAGAAATTATCTCAAATATTGTCGTGCTCTATATAACATATTATACAGATATGGTCAATAGAGAAATGATGAAATAAAGG
This sequence comes from Viscum album, assembly GCA_963277665.1. Lineage (NCBI taxonomy): Eukaryota > Viridiplantae > Streptophyta > Magnoliopsida > Santalales > Viscaceae > Viscum > Viscum album. The sequence continues at coordinate 1,321,335,801 of OY728142.1, forward strand.
TAAATCTCAAAAGTTTTTGGTATAGATAGAATGTTAATACCTACAGTAAATGGTGGTAACTCTAATGTTGGGAAAAGTGGAAGAGGGACACCTATTTCCAAGGTAGTGTGATGACTCAAAACTAGATGGATAGATTAGTGAATCTTCGTCCAAAATATAAGAGTGAAGTTGGATACTTCTACGGTGTTCTACTAGACCACATAAAGAGAGATTGTATAACACCACCTAGAGCATGCCACAATAGAAACTAGATGGGGGCATCTTCAGTGCTATTATAACAGTGATCCAAGGTCGGTTGCTTGGGATACATCTCATGTTTCAAAGACATTGTATTCTTTGATGGGTTGTGGTAAAAATAATACCTCTCATTAGAAGAACCAAGCTAGCCATGGTGGTTCTAAGAATACCATGACTCCTCAATAAGTATAACCTCAATAGGGAAATAAAGAACAAAGTGTAATGAGTAAATAGTTGTATGGATTTGAACAAGTGATTGTGGATGATCAATATGGACCATAGATGGTGATATTTATGATTATTTTTAATTATACCCTTATTCAATTATTGTGTGATATGGGTGCATCCCATTTATTTATTGCTTCTCATGATGTTGATTTTTTGTTTTTCCATGTTTATATGATGATTTCTGTTATGAAACTTCAAAACTTCTCTTCTCCAAAGAGAATGTCATGCCTTTTGAGAAAATCATGATCTATAAATTTTGATGGAAATGAGATGATATGGTATTTCTCTATGCTTGAGATGTGTTTATGTGGCATAATCCTAGGTATGGATTGGTTGAATATTCTAAAATCTCACATTGATCATTATACCCAAAGGTTTAGTTTTACAACTGATGATGTTATATATAATCTCTTTATAGGATACAAGAATATAAAGGTATGTGAAATAAGATTTTTGGCACAACCATTTTAAACTATCTCATACTATTTGGAAAATTTGACTTTTGTAATGGTGTATGAGATCAAAATTATGGGTTTTCTAGTAATTATAGATTAGTTTCAATATGCTTTTTCTAAAAATTTCTTAGGGATTCTACCCACAAGAGAAGTGTAGTTTATGATTGATTGTCTCTCAGGGAATAGTCTTATTTCCCTTCCATATTATTTTATGGAACCAATTAAATTAAGAGAATTTATAGTTTAGTTAGAAGAGTTGTAAATAAAATGGTCCATTCATCCTATTACGTCTTCATGGGAAGAATCGGTCTTGTTTGTAAAAATGGTAGATGAAACTCTTTGGTTGTGTGAGGATCATAATAAGTTAAACCAAGTTACAATAAGGAATTTTTATCCACTTGAATGAATTAATAATTATTTCAATCAATTTTTTGGATCCCAATGGCTCTCTAAAATTGACTTAAGATCAAGATATCACCAATTGTGAGTTAGAAATAATTATATTCCAAAAATATCTTTCAGAATTTGATATAGACATTATGAGTACATGGTTATGCCTTTCGATATTACAAATGAACCAATTGTCTTTATGGAATTGATAAATTAGATATTTTAAAGGTATTTGGATTCTCTTTTGGTGGGGTTTGTGTATGGCATACTGGTGTATTAAAGGATAAGGTTTGAGCATTTGGAACACATGCCAATAGTGTTGGTAATTTCATTAGATCATTGGTTTTATGAGAAATATTCAAAGTGAGTTTTTTGGATTAAATATGTATGTTTCCATGGAAATTTAATCTCTCAAAGAGGATTTTATATGGATCCAAAAATGAAGATGTTGTTATCTCTTGAAAACTACCAAAGAATGTCTTAAAGATACGCAATTTACATGGATTGTTTGGTTATTATCGATGCTTTGTTTTTGAATTTTCAATACTAGAGTCACCTATAAAATCATTGATAATGGAAAGGGTTACATTATAATAGAACAAGGAATTTCAGAATACTTTTTAGGAGAATATTTTTTTTCCTTACAACATCACTAATCTTGATATTACAAGAATTGGGAAAAGGGTACACGATGAATTTTGATTCTTTAGGATATGGGTTGGGATGTGTTCTAATGGAGGGAGATAATAATGTTGCTTATATATAATAGAATTTATTGTTTCATTAGAAGAACTTTCCCAAAATGCTATTTGAATTTAGCTACCGTAGTCAATTCTTTGAAGATCTGGCTTTATTACCACTTTGGTGAGAAATTTATAGTGTTTATAGATCATAAGAGCATGAAACACATTTTCTCACAAAGGGATTTAAACCTGAGATAAAGAAGATGGATGGAATATCTCCAAATGTTTGAATTTGACTTGATTTATACACCGGGTAATAGTAAATTAGTGGAAGATGCATTAAGTATAAATTCATATGGTCTATTGGAAAAAGGATCTTTAGATCAGTTATAGATAATGTTGATAATAGCTGACATGCACTTAGATTATGAAGACTAAGGTAGTGTTTTGGTTTTCTTCATCGTTTATTTTGTTCTAAATTTGTTGAATATAGTAAAATATGAACATATTTACACTTAAAAATGTGTATAATTAAGGTTAAAACTCAATGGTGGGGAGGCCATTGAGGGATGGAAGCTGGATGGGAGTTTAGTTTCATGGTTTCAAAATCAAATGATCGTACCTATGGCTTATCAGGCACAACTTCTTCATGATTTCCATTATTCGATATGGTTTTTTCATCCTAGAATATATTAAATGTATAAGATGTTGAAATTGTATTTTTTTGGATTTTCATGAAAATAAATGTGGATGATTTGGTTTTATGGTGCCACACCTATCATCAAGTTAAGTCAGAGAACTAGTTTCCAAGTCTTTACCTATTATTATTTGGAAATGGGAGAAGATAGCTATGGATTTTGTGATAGGTCACCCAATGATGGTTCAAAAACATGATTCCATATGGGTGATAATGCATTAGGTCAAAAATTCATATCATTTCATTCCTATTCTTGAATCTCATGCAGTGGATGACTTATCTCATATGGTGTACTAACTTTAATTGTGACATACTGAGATCTGAGGTTTACATCTCATTTCATGAAATCCTTGAAGAAATCACTTAGTAAATAGTTTATTATGATTATGGTGTATCATAATCAGACATATGGACAATCCAAAAGAATGATAAAAACTTTGGAAGACTTACTTCAGGATTTTGTAATGTATTTTGGTGGCTCATGGGAAGAGTATATATATTTAGTAGAGTTCTCCTATAACAACATTTATCAGGCCTCGATACATATGGAACCATTTAAAGCATTATATGGGAATCCTTTTCATTATACACTTTGTTGGGTGGAAAAATGTGACACTTCACTAGTTGGGTCGAGCCCTTTCCAAGAGATAATATAGAAGATTCTATTGATCAATAAAAGGATAGGGATGAGTCATAGATGTTAGAAATCATATGTGGATCATTTTCGATGACCATTTCTTTTTGAGGTGAGTGATCAAGTGTTCTTGAGATTCTCTCCAAGGCTTGGACATCTTCATTTTGAGAAGAACGTAAAGTTATCTCCTCGATATATATGCCCTTTTAAGATACTAGAATAGGTTGGTGTGGTGGCATAACAACTGGCATTACCACCATAGATTAGTTCAGTTCATAATTTGTGTTATGTATCTCAGTTAAAAAAGTATCAATATTATCCTAACCATGGGGTCCGATAGAATCACGTTGACCTAGAGTAAGATGCTTTGATGGTTCATATGATAGTACAGATTGTGGATATGAAATAGAATGTATTGTGTAGTAAGATAATCATTCTAGTGCATGTACTATGGAAACATGGTCAAATTTAGGAAGAATCTTTTGAACAGAAGAAGTAAATGATCAACCAATTTGAAAAACTCTTTCTAACCAATGGTGGTTTTTTACTTTCTTGGGATGGAAAGTCCAATGGTGGTGAAAAGTTAGCACCCCCAAATTTCTAGTAAAACACTCATTTTTCCCTTGTGAAAATTTAAATTATTTTTCTATCATCCCAAATTCTATGGAGACTCTTCACTTTGATTTGGGAGAGATCCATTGGTAGATATTGATGTTTTGAAGGCCAGATTTCTTTGTAAGTCTCCATTTTTTTGGTTTTAAATATATATATTTCTTTCCCTATATTAGATTCATAGATATAGTCTGTTGTGGATAGATATATGATATTTTAAGCCAACTATGTGGATATATTGCTATTTTTCTGTTAGGGAACAAAATATATGGTGGGTGTTATGAGATTCAACCTAGTTTTTTTAAATAATTTGTGTCATTATTCATTTCTACCATATGTTTTTAGGTATGTGTCTTAAATCTTGACTCATATTATTATAAATTGAAGTCTTAGTTTCAAATTTTTTGAATATCATGAAATTTATTATGAATTTTTTGTGAAAATTTTGGTATAAATTATCTTTAGTGATAGTTTTTGAAATTATGGAATTATTGTGAAAAGTACATGATTGAATGAATTTTAAAATTATGATTTTAAAAATCATTTTTTGGTTTGATTCATAGAAAAAGGTTTTTTGAAAAGGTTTTCAATAAAAATATTTTTTTATTGAAAACTTTTTGCAGAATTGGTTTTGCATTGTTTTGGAATAATTAGTTGGTGTGTGTTCATTTTTCTTGATGTGACCCTGTGGAAGGGGTGTGTTCCATTGGGGCATGTGTATATGGTTACCTTGTTATGACTTGGTATATCGACAGGAGAGTTTTCATGAGTATGGAATCACATGGGTATGAAAGTGTGGATGTGTGCATTAGAATGGGTTGTGCTAAATGGATTTGTGAAATGGTTTGAAGGACTTATTTGGTTGTATCCATGAATTTTTTTATAAATTTCTTGGATTTGATATAAATTGTTAAAATATTTTAAATGGTTTAATATTAAAAAAATATAGATATTCTAACTTGTTCTATCCAATTGGTGTGATTAAGGAATTTATTTGAGGAAAACAAAATGAGTTTAATTACTCACCCCCTACTTAGGCACATTGGTGAATTTGAAAATACTATTAATTGAGACATAGTTAAATGAAAGGTATCTCAATTCTTCAGTGATGATTCATGATACCTTGGTAATTGATTTTGGATTTAGAGCATGTATCATGTTGTGAGCTGTGGAGTTGGTGTCTTAGAAGTCATTGAACTTTGTAGGTTTTTTCTTTTGCTTTGTACTCTGATATTGGTTATGGTATAGTTTTGTATTATTGTCATTTAGTATTATATTGAGTTGTATCACATTATTATCATGAATCACATAGTATTTGTGATTTATGGTTAACTTTTTTTGGGTTGTTTTATTTCAAAGGAAAAATCTTCCCGCAAATGTAATAAAGCTCTTAGCATTTATTTCTAGCCCTCGGTGTCTTGGGGATATCACCTAAGGCCAAGTAGAAATTTTTCCTCAACTCAAGATAATGATGGGGTGGGGTGTTACAATAACATCATGAGTCTTTAATAGCAATTACTTTGTTCAATAGCGTACACGATTTGCAGCACCGAGCTTAAATGAACAATTAAATATTTTTATTATGTGACCATTATAACATAACCATTAAATTAGAGGAAGTGAGTAGTATTAACTGAATTATAAAAATATAAAATGGTTCTAATAATTAATAAATTTATTAATTAATTATTATAAAATTAATCACTTCATTTTAGTAATGTCATTTAATTCTTCAGATACACTTTCTTCAAGAATGATTCTTATTGCTTTTGTGAGAGAACAATATAATTAATTTGTATAACTTTTATAACTTTTATATAATTAATTTAATTTCATTTTTTAAATAAAAATATAAAAATAATTTTATAGTGAAATTCTTTTAATTTTCTGAAAAGTTTGATTTTTCTATGAATAGTGAAAAATAGCAATTTTAATTGAAAATTATATTTTCTTTAATAGTATTTACAAATTAAAATTATATTTTAGATTAGTTAAAAAAATATAATTTGTTCATTATTATTGAAATAATAAAATTACTATTTTTGAAATGGATTTTATACTTTAATTTTGTATAATAAGTTTAAAAGTGTATTTTCTAAAAAAACTAATTTTCATTGTGTTTTGCCAATTTAATTTTAAATTAAATTAAAAAGAATTATGTGTTTTGAATTTTAAAAAATGGATTCCTTATTTTTAATCATGAGGGCCAAATTTATCAAATAATTCACTTTTATTTTTTAGAAATATGATTAGTAACCTTAATATTTTTTTACTATAGTAAATGGTAAATCAGGTAATTATGGGTAAAAGTAAAATGATAAGGATAGGAAAATGAACCAAACACCTACCCAAATTTTTTTAGATGAGCTAGTTTAATCCTTAAGAATTTAGGGGTTAGATATGTGACCATTTTTTCTATTAGGGAGTGATTATGACCCCTAAAATATTTTATTTAATGAAAAATCAGAGATGTCACATTCATGATTTTAATATATATAAAATTTTTAATATAGTTTTATAAAAAAGATATATTCAACTATAAATATTATTTATAAATATAAAATAATTATATTCATCTCATAAATTTATTTGTAAATTTTTGTAAATATATTATTACCATTAATTCTTGAATAACACCGATGTAGTAATTATTTAATTAATGGAAAATCAAATAAATAATAATAAAAATAAATAAATATAATATAATATGAGAAAATTAATTTAATAAATTAATTTTATATATTATCATGACATATTAGGGATGTATTAAAAAAAATTCTAAGTTATCTTATTGTATTTGTATTTTTAAAATTCAATTTAATGAATATTTCTCAAATTGACATTAATGATATTTTAAAATATATAATAATTTATTAAATGATATAAAATTCCTAAAAATATTAATTTAAAAAAAATTTAATAAGGTTTATCATGTCATACATGTTCTATTTATGGGTTTTATGATATTTTATAGTAAATATATGAACCCTCAAAGAGTAAAAATCCATATTGTCACGGTAAGAGTTAGAGGGGTTAAATAAGGGTTAAAACCAAAAGATAAGGGTAGAAATTTAGTAAATACATATCTAAATTTTATTGGATGATGGTATTTATATCTATACTCATATTTTATTTTAAATAAATTGCATTTGATACATTTTTAATTGAAAATAATTTCATATTAATTTAATATATTGGGAAATTCCAAGAGTGCCCCTCCCATCTCCTAAAAAATAGAACCTCTTATTCTTATTTAAACACACTTAAAACCCCATTTTGATAAAAAATAATATATACCCAACTTCTATAATATAATACCTTCCCTATTTATATAGGCATTATTTTAGTCAAAACACCAACCTTATTGGTCTTAAGGTGTTTAGAAATGGAGGTTGTCTTAATATGAGGTATCATTTTAATCAAGCATTTATGTTTTGTTTCTTATTTCATCTCCTAAAAATACTCTTAAACCATGATAAAATAATAACTAAATTATTTTACATATATATATATATATATATTTTTGTGTTATTATTTAAGTTTAATAACCCTTATATATAAACTCTTACATCAAATGAGAAAATAATTCATCGTTAGTGCGTATGGTGAACTACTGCCTCATGATCCCGTGAAATTAATTTTCCATCACCATATCTTGATAATTTTTATAATTATGGAATTAATTTTTATATATTATATTCATAAAATATTTATAATTATTAAAATTCAATCAATCATCTACATTCATTCAATTCCAAGCATAGAAAAATGATTACGTTATTCGTGTGTATGTGTGAACTATCTCATCCACAAAATGATGTGAGTTATTTTTCATCACCACATCACATGGATGATATATATAAGTATATATAAATAAATGATATGATATATGTGATATTATTATCCTTATTTAAATATAATATTATACTTACCTTATTTCCATTCTGATCATTGAAAAATGAAAACGTAACTCATGTGCATGTACGACCTACTATCCACATGATTGTAACGTAGATCATTTTTCATATCAATGTTTCATTATTGGATTTAAAATTATAACTAATGTATAAAATTTATAATTCTGTCATTTATATTATATTTTATATTATGTAATAATGACCACTTTTACCATAGTCGATTTACTAAATCCATTTTGGACTTGGTACTGAATATTATCAAAACACCCGATGTGAAGTTAAATTATTAAGTAATTGTATATAACACATAAATGATTGATATAAAATAATTAATAAAAAATAAAATGGTTCTCATGAATTTATAATTTAACCTATGTTTAGTATTTATGAAGATAAATAACATAAGTGACAAATAAATCTCAATGTAAGGGACTTTCTATAAAAATAATATTTTAAATGTTCCTCTTTCAAATATTTTTCAAAAAAGTGAAAAGGAATGTTTTTTAAACTTATATAAAGATATTTTATTTACAAATATTAATTAAAAATAATTTTTTTAATGTTTCTTTACAATATTATATGTTTATATTCGAAGAAAATGTTTTCATTTATAAGTGTGAAGTTTTTTTAAAAAAAATAAGTGTTTTCAAAATAAAAATTTCATTTTCCTCAAAAATGTATTTAATGATATTTTCATCAAAGAAAACTAGTCTTTCATTTATTCGGGTTATTTTGGTATTGAAAATTTTCTTTTAAAATATAAAGGTATTTTGGCACCAGATAGTGTTTTATATATGGGTTTTAAAGAATCTGGAAAATGTTTTATGATGAAAAATAAAGGGAAAAAATATTTTCTTCTTGATTTTGTAATTTAGCATTATATATAAAATGGTTGAGCCTAATAAAACTAATAAGATGGTTTTATCCCCATTATAGATCACATGTGATCCTGATACAGATTATATGAAGGTTTGATCTCATTATATATCATGAAAATATTATAAAATCTTGTTCCCAAGACACAACTTTAACAGTACTAATAGATAACCATTTCATGTATACAGTGAGATGTTAATTATTCCCACTTAACATTATAGTTTAGAAATTTATGATTCCTATATTTAATGGTAATTTCTATAGATTAACTATCATATCAAAATGTTATAGCAAATCCCATGTTATAATGAGAACCTTGAGATATTATGACATTAATCATAAATATATGTCATATAATCTAGATACATAATAATTAATAGACACAATAGATGTCATAATATTAGTTAATGGGGGGTTATAATCATTGGGACTTATTCTCGTGAAGTTTTGACTTGGTTATCTCTGGTAGGTGAAATCATTATGATAGACCCACTAATGGGAACACCGTGTGTTTTGGGTGTCATTAGATATTCCTATCTATGAGAATGTGTACCTCCTAACTTGATATCATTGTCAATGTGTGTCATTTGATTGTGTACTATGATACAAGTCAAAACCCATGATAATGAAATCATGGTGATGTATAATATTTTGGATGTGTCATTGGTTGTATAGCATAGGTTGAATGGTCAAGATAGAATTTGTCGCTTCCATATTGAGGAAGTAATATATCTCGAGCCCAGTTGATTTGGATGGTAGTACATTCATAAATCCATGGCCAAGGTAGTTAAAGATAAGTTCTTCTAGTTATACCATCAATCTATAAATAAATAACAGAAGATGAAGCAAGTGTCTATCCTGCTTTATCATATATTTGAAGAGAAAGAGATTTCATTTCACAATGCATGTTCGTAGGTTGGTTATCATTTTTATGACTATTCCATATCTCTTTAGTGGCCTTGATGGGTTGCTATACTACACTCTTGGTCTATGAATACAATTCACTGCTATAAAGATAAGGTCCTATAGGGTCACCCCAAATAGCATATTCAAGAATCTTCCATGTTCTGATGAATAGGTAAATAGGACATGGTGGGCCCCACAACATTGTCTGAGGGTTGTCCAAGAATTATTTATCAACAATATATAAATTAATTAATTAATATTTAAGTAAATAATAATTGTTTTTAATTTATTTATCAATGGTAATCATAAGGTATTATACAATAAGAATATTATATGAACAGATATTATTATAATATTCATTACTTGTTTAATATTAGCAGGGATTTTGATTCAAGTTAATGACTTGGTTTTACCACATAATATATTTAATATATTTATATATTACAATTATGTGATAAAATATAAATAATAATTATGATGAAGATTATTTCAATGGAGAACCATACCTCCCTCGTTGGTGGTAATCTATAGAAGTCATATAGAAACATGTTGGGAAGATTTATGATGACTAGAAGAAGATCACTACTAAAATATTCTTTCTCTTGGTCAATGGAAAACACCGATATCACCTTTCACAAATACATAATAGATGGATCGGCTCTACTTGACCTCGTGTAGAATTCTCCCTAGAGAACATGGAATGCCTCTTCATGGAGAGTAAAATATCCCTATATAAGATAAAATTAAATATAGAATTTATAATAAATCCCCTAATCCATTATGAGAATGATATCTAAAGGTTACATGTTGAGAAATAGAAAATACCATGTGATCTCAATCATTGATAATGAAATAGAGGAAGAGGGGTGTTATATATTCTTATCTATTCTAGTTTTGAGTGATATAGAAATATACACTATATAAGACAAGGTCTCTATAGGAAGGATTAGAATGTTCACAATATGAGTCAAAATAAAGGATTAAAATGAACCAGTATCAAAAAAATATATTCTTAAAGATGAAGCTATAGTAATGGTACCTCACACTACTGTGTGGTGCACATAAACTTCCTCTAAAGACTTTTACACTATGTGAATAATCTTCATTAGAAATTCCAAAGGTTATAACTCCATCGTACATGAAGTATCTAATTGAAATAAATTTCCTTTTGGTTATGATTAGAATGTATCACTACATAGGGTAGAAAATATATCACATAACTTCTTCTGGTGGACTGAGTGATATCATGAACCAAAACTTTTGGTGCCTCATTACAAACCCATTTAGAATGTTGGATTGTTCCAAAATAGAATCAATCTTATGGGCCTCCACCAACCACCATAGATGGTTAATATTATAACTATTATTGAGATCTATAAAAAGACTCATCACATTTATTCTATTCTTTAATGGAAAAAATATAACATCCATTAGGGGTATGAGGCACCCCTTTCAAACCAGAATTATCATTCAGGTCAAGTTATAATAATAATTATCTATCCTTACCATCCACATTATAAGTGAGTTTGAAAATTAAATCTCAATATCATATATCAAATCAAATTCCCATATCGAATATATGGTACTTTATATTATCATTTTTCACTACCTCAGGAGACAACAGAATGAGTTCAGTATAGTCATTTTCATTCTGAGTCATGATCTTGTCTCCCTATTTAAGGTTAAAAAACCCCATAGATTATTTCATAACCAAAAATTCTAGATAGAAAAGTTTTGTAAAAAGATAAATAATGTTTTTCCAATCCAAACCTTCATGATTATTCACCCTAACCATCGAATCCCACCATCACATTATTAGACCTTCAAGATTTAAGGTAGCACACTACGCCTTTATTGTATACAGTGTATATATGAACATAAAAAGAAGCTTGATATTTTTTAACCAATATTTAGTCCCTTTGGGATCATACAATCCTTTAAAAACTGGTGGTTTTTTGAAAAGAGACACTTTTTAAAGATCTCTAGTTTCAAACTTTTTAGGTTCCACTATAGAATCATAAATTAGAATTGATTCCTTTCCCAATACTTGGACATCACATACCACTATCTCAATGAGGTTATATCTATCCTGATGTTCATTAAAACATATTCTTATGGGCATGGTGCTTCATTAAACCAATAAGAAATGTGAAAAAATCAATAAGTATGCTCATATAATCAAATAAATCAAGAGAAATAATAATATCAGTTCCATAAAATAGTATTCAAAAACATATATAGTTTCAAAATACTCAGATTAAACTAGAAAAAGACTATAATAGAATCAAATTATTCCTCAATGATATTTTTCCCAAACATCAATTGTGACTTAAGGTTCTCTATATTGAGAGTTGTCCAGGAAGTCGGTCACAGCTACCCTTTAAGTACTCATAATCATACCTTATATCTACTAGTAAATCCCTGACTATATACCAACATCATGGAAATATGGTAAAAATGCTGTTATGATACCATTTTTTCTTAAACCATCCCAAATATTATGGTACACTGATACATAATCTGGAACTGAAGAGACCTTAAGGGCATTCTGGATCCCCATGGGATGGGGACTAGTGACTAAGAATTATTAAAAGGTCAGAGGTAATTATTTCACCCCAATATCAAAAATTAATATATTGTAGTGGAAGATAAATCAATGTGTATTTTTTATTCACAAGCAATCTCCAAGGAGAAAAATATCATAAGAAGATGGATAGAAATCCCAAACATTGCATTATCTGAAATAGAATGTCACAGCATCCATCAATACAAAGTCTCAAAAAAGAATCATGAAACAAGTGATGCATAGCTTCATCATTCACCCCTATCACCCATGTCTCGTGATCACACACACCTACAACCATTAAGTGAAACGATCACTTTTCATGAACCTAGTATAAGATAATCTAAAAATAATCTAATTCAATGGTAGGATGTGAGAAAAATAGTATAGTATTATTACACTAAATGTTTCATAAGTAATTCCAATGAAAAAAACACTTCAATTTAGATAATGATAATTTAGTGAAATGAGTTTCATAATTTCAATAAAAACATGAATTCAAATCAAGTTGATGGAAGATATATCAAAATTATGATTTAATAAACAATCTCATAAATCAAGGGTATAAATAAAATAGTTCTATAATCACTGGTATTTAATAATCAAATCATATCAAAGAAACATGCTAATAATCCTTGAGGTTAGTTATTTTTTAGTTATATGATCCTCACACTACTTATTAAATAATTATGGCTCAAGATGTTTGAAAATATCATTAAGTCTTAGGCTATTGGGATAGAATCAATAAACACCCCATTAGGGAAAATCATATTGAATTTATTTTAGTTAGAGTTCTCATCCTCAAATTCAATTCTAGGGATTCAGATTTTAGGTTTTCTTTTCCCAATCACCCACTAACTTCTCACACTAACATGTGCTTCAATTATTTAATTAATCAATCATGGTAAATAATTAATTTCAAATAAATTCATTATTCATGGTTTAAATGAATAATTTCAAGCCTAAACAAACCATTTCAATTTTAAAACTAAACCATGGGTTTCATCAAATTCATTCCTTTCAAAATAATCTTTAATTTAAATAAATTTTATCAAGAATTAATGTCTAATAATTTCATCCTATAATTTCACAATTCAAGACATCTTTTAAAAAATCCTTCAAAATCATCTAATCCTTTGATAAAATTTTTTATTTCACAACTCCATGCATTTCTAAAACAACCAAATCATGTTTTATAAATCAATTGAAAATTTATTTCAAATCATGAAATAAATAAATGTTTACAATGTATGGAAAAGCCATATGGAACCACCTAAATTTAATCAAATGATCAATAAAACATCTGAAATAAGAACGCCAACAGAGAGTTGATAGAGAGGTAGATAAAGAAGAAGTCCTAAAAGAAGAATAATCACATCCACCAGTACTTCGATCAATAAAAAGGACAGGGTGGAGGAGAAAAATTTCATCTTGAGAGCATATGAGAGACAAAGGTTGTGACCAGATTCTAATAGGATAAGTCTGTAATATAAAATGAAGATAAAGATTTTAAACACTAGAAAACCACATACTAAATTACATCACAAAAACCATTGTGTAGAAGTGATGAACAGGTCTAGATCATAGTGTGGTCTAAGAGACCGTGCCATAATGAGGATATCTAGAATCATGCTAAAAAAACACAGTAAGATCCTCATCATAGATCCAAAAAACTAGGGAAGTGACTACAATGTAGGATGAAATGATACACCATAGACACACATCCATGATGTATCTACCACCTAAAAAAGAAGAAAAATAAAAAAAATGGCACCCTAGGACTCCTCCCTATATCCCTACACTCTAAAAAATTGGACCAATCTTCCAGGAAGGAAGCCACACCATAGCCCTAATCTATGATACTATTAACCCATGAAATAAAAGTTCCATAAAAACTCACCCCTAGAGATATATAGTGAAACTAGAATTTCCACCGCATATCTATCAACAATGTATCTTATCTCATCCATGGTGAAGTCCCCTAAAAATATAGAAAAGTTAAAAAAATATACCTGGAACAAAACTCGAACTAAAGGTGGCCAGAGACATAGGTTATAATTACCTATAATATTTTAAATTGATATTGAAATTTTTATGAAATTGATTGATTTATTATTAAAAAATTATAGTGATTTGGAATTTAAATAAATTCAATACCAAATTCCTCCAAAAAACAAGTTTTATAGACATACCAAATATATATTTTATTTAAATAAATATTACTCAAGTTTTAAAACATTAAACTTTTTCCTTCTAAATTCAACATTTCACTCTTATAAATGATTAATTTTACTAAAATATATTTTTCTCCTTAAAATATGTTTTATATGTTTTATTTTTATACATAGATTACAGTCCTTTCAAAAAAACCAAAAGCATTTTTTAAAATGGTATTTTTTAATATTCAACAAATAATAATTTCTTTCAAAAAGATCACAAAAATTCATTGTAAGATAATATTTACCATTAAAATTCAAAAATAAAGATCTAGTTAATTAAATTAGTAATAATATTATTATTAATTCAGTTTTTAAATGAAAATAAAAAATATAAAGAAAAAAACATTTTTATTGAAAATTGACATTTATGTATTCTTAATATTATTTCATGTGAATTTATAATTTATATTATTTAAATATATTATTACCTATATAATAAAATTTTAATGGTGGTTAATTTAATTTATTAGAATAAATATATAATACATTAAAAAAATACATGGGAAAGGAAAGTCCTTTTAAAATTTAAATAATATTAATTATTTATCCACTACATGTACGTCCTTTTTGTTGACTAATATATTTTTATTTATGAGGGGGTTATTATTCTTATAATTTTCCTTATAATAATCATATAATATATCACATATCATTTTAGTTCAATGTTACATATGGATCATGTTATCAAACACATTACAATTCCATAAAAGAAAAATATATAGTAAAGTCATGGGGTGTTACAGTATAAACCTCACTCAATGTTTATAAAAGGTTATATATGTGTGTATGAAATTAAATATTTTAGGTGAAATTAAATTTAATTAAATATTTTTAGAAAAAAAATCAACAAATATTTAAATTTTTAATATGCTAAACTAAATGAAAAGTTTAAAGAAAATGATAGGTTGAAATATTCATGGAAAATGACTATTGAGTAATGAAATGTGTTCAGAGTATCAAAAAATTTGGCTCAAAAATAATACAAAATGTCAAAGGCCAAAATTGTGAAGAATATTATGTGACATAATATGGACAAATAGTTTCTTATGGAAGATAGTTTTAATTTTATGGATTTTGTTTTAATCTTACTAGCTTAAAACATATATCAAGAAGTATCTATTTTAATAAAGGGTATTTAAATGCACTCAAATATAAAATGTTCATATGAAGACTAAATTGGTGAAGTATAAAAGAAAAATAAAATTTATGATATTATACGAATGTTGAGGAAGGTGTCAAGAAACCTCACATGAAGATAAAAAATTTATTACCCCATTTCATGATCAATTTTAAACTAATTACCATGCATAATTTTTTCATAATAAAACGGATAAATGAATGGGTACCTCAATTGTGGTATAATTTCAATTAAATTCTTCACAAAAGGAATATTCATGGATTTTTTCTAACATGTGTCTATCAGTCATAATAGTATATATGAAGCTTACCATATGTATTTAAATATATAAAAATGTTTAGTTTCATTTTTATATGATGATTCAATTGAAATGTATGGGTTTTCCTCAATGTAGATTAGATATAATATGTTGATGTTTAATAATAAATATTATATAAATCTTTTAAAGAAAAATATCATTTGTGTTTCTTATCTTTTTTATAATGGAAATGATTTTTTTTAAATGATGTATTCATAGTGATGTGGTAAAAATATAGACCTTTTTTGAGTAATGAAGGTGATAAATTATAACATGTTTCATGTGAGAGATATTGAAGTGATTGATTTCTCACATTGATGGCTAGGTTATCTAGGGTATAATAATAAGAAAATTATTATGATAGGCAATAATGTTTGAGTTATTCATATGATAAATAAATAATGATGTTGAATTTATCCATATTCAAAAAGGATTATTATAACTAAATCACACGTGATTTAGAATATTTAAACTCCCTATCAACTAAAACTTATTTTATCATGTGATTGTATTTCTATAAGGAATAAATCAAATAATTAAGGTACTAGATTTATATATTGTATTCATGAATACACTATTATTACATGTTTTAGGATTATAAATCATAAATTATAAGACTTAATTATATTTCTACGTATTAGAAGAAGTGAATAAGGGTATTTACATTTCTATTTAAATACATATAGAACAAATGATGGATCTAAGAACTCATGGGGTTATGAAAGGATATCTTGAGAATCATGGTTTCTGGTGTGAGATTATTTCACCATAAAACCCATAAAAATTTTGTGTTTAAATAGATGAATAGATGTTTGGAATAAAAAAATCAAAAAATAATGGTAGATCATTATGCAACATGACTCTTTAAGATTCAAGTGATTTGTACAATGATTCATATTAAAATCCATTCCTTATACCATCAAAATCTAACTATTCCTTTATTTGAAATGTTATAAAAGATGAAATCTATCATGATATACATAAGGGCGTTTTATAATAATTATTTTGTTAATGTTCAAGGATAGAACAAGGGGATGTTTTAAAAATAGGATTTATTGAAATTTTTATTGGTTATCCTCATAATGAAAGAGTATGACCATTATAATAAGGAAATATGGTACATTATAAATAGAAATTATGTAAATGTTCTAGAACAATATTAAAATGAGTGAGTGAGAAGAATAAAATTTCCAAAATTTGATAGATATGAATAAATATTTATTTTAAAACACACTAAAAAATATGACAATACTGAAATTTTAGGTGATGTTCATATAGAAGATAGCGATTCATCTTTATCTGGTGATGATGAACATAAAAATTTCATTTTTATGAGGTTGTTAAATTATGTGGAATATTAAAATATAATTGGAGATAATGTTTATGAATATCAAATAGTGATAACATTATAGAAACAAAAGTACATTGATGTTTTAAAAAGTCATACAAATAAGTGTAGGAGAAGCATTAAAGAATAAAGAATTGATAGATTATATGAACAAATAATTTTATCAAATTAATAAAAAAACACCTATTAGTTTATACCTAAACTAAAAAATAATAATATTTTTGTAATAATTTGGGTGATTCATAAGTTGAATAATGAAAAGTGTAAATTGAGGCGGAATTAATAAATAAATAGTCATTTATAAATGTTTTTTTGTAAAATAGATTGAATTTTAAAAATACTTTTGTCTAATGGTAAGAATTTTGACTATAAATTTTTTATTTCTATAAACACATAGAAATGATACATGATCATCCAAATAGATTTCACAAAATTATTCTAAAATAGTGAATATGAATAGGAACTGTATGATACCCTAATTAGAATCATTACTTCCTACGAGTTATCAAGAATGTAAATTTATAAATATTTAACAAAATTAGATAAACTACTAAGGTGTAGTATATTAAATCAGAGTATCTATTTCAAATCCACATATATAAGGTACCTTATTAATTGAAACTCTAACTAAAATGTTTTTTTAAATAAACAATGATGATTGAAAAGTACCTCTATGATGAGTGAAATATAGATAATGATGGTAGAAGGATGTAGAAAAGTTATGATCATGAAATAATAAAGAACAAAAGGTATTATAAACTAGTGAGTATCTATTTGAGTCGGATATAATTATATCTGAGGAATTGGTCATTACTCTCCAATAACTAAGATCCCCTTTTCTTATCATCAAGTGCTTCAGCATACATAGAAATCATGTTATATAAAAATAATACTTAAAAATAGTATAAAACAGACCTAATGGTAATAAATAAGGATTAACCATAATTAATTCAAGAAAAATTAACTCCCACACTAAAATAGCCACTAATCATTCTCTATAAATGAAGAATATGGTTGGAGAGATAGATTAATAAATAAAATCTAACTATAAAACCCATTAAAAACATAAATAACATTAAAATTCATAACCCATTAATTAAAAAATCATGGAAAAAATACCACCAGTTAATTTTAGTTATGATAAGGTGGAAATAAAATAATAAAATAACAATTGTTAGATTTTAAACCTCTAACTGATCCCCTACAATGAACCTCCCAAATAATTGTTGCCCTATAATAAATAACATTAAACTCATCTTATAAGAAAAAACAACTACATATCATAATTTATCTCTACATTGTATGCACACTATTTATCCCTCTTCATATCCAACTATAACTCAACATATATATTTATTAAAAATTAAGGAACACAAAACTAGGGAATATTCATGATTATAGCGCTCAAGTGAATTTAAAAATTCTTCAAAATATGAAATTTCTTTAGATCCTTATAAAAAAATCATGGAACATTCAATTATAGTGAAAACCCACACTAGTTCATGCACATATTTTTATACAACATGATATAAAATATTTCATCAAAAAAATATCAAAAACATTGATCTTTATATCATTTCACAACCCTAGAATTGATATAAATACTAAATCCTTTTAAACTAGTAGTGTACCACTAATGATTTGGTATTATACACTATAAATGCATCACTTCTCCTCATTACTTTAACCATGATAAAAATATTTCAATCCAAAGACATAAAAAATACTGGGACACTATGTACTAATCAAAATGGCATCTGAATATCACTATATAAATTTTACTAAGCATTTCTTGAAGCTTCTCGCTTCATTGTGAATTTTAAAATAGCCATTCCTATTTATATAATGAAATAATTTGCATTCTATGTATAAATATTACATTTAAGCCACACACAACCACTCCAAAAGTATAATAGTCTTCATTTTTAACTTATAGTAAAATTTATATCATAGGAAAGTGAAAAAACCAATGTATGAGAAAACATATGCATGCATGTGTCCCCTCCTTGAAAAAAAAGATATGTATCATCCACTTTTAGGTACCTTATTTCGATATTATTCTTCATTGATTCATCACTAAAATCTTGTTTACTATACAGACATAATTTTTCAGTTAGAATTTAGTTAAGTATTTCATTTTTAGCTCACGGTTTCACTCTATCACTTCATGTATTTCTCAGGTTTATCTAACCATGTCTGAACTCCAATAAGATTCATGAGCTATGCTGCTCACTCTCACCATGAAATTTATATGTTTCCTCTATTTTTATATTCACAATTTCAATCTATACATTTTATTTATAATTTTTATACAATAATATAGAGCTTCCCTCTTTCCATTAATGAATTTTATAGTGTATTTTTGGTGTATGGAATTCTAATATAGGCATGGGAACCTACAACAACATGAATTACTATATATTTATCTATCTTAATCATTAAAACCAAACAATTAAATGTAATTTTTGTGACATGATTTTTATTTTCAAAAAATAAGGCATAGATTTGGTGACCCCCATGGCCTCCTTACCCGTTTCATTGGGTATTTCTAGTTTTTCAGGTGTTTTAGGTTACTGTTATGGAAATTTTAAGCATCTGTAAATATTATTTATGGATTTAATTCTGTGTTATAGGTGGAATTTCACAATAAATTATACTATATAAACCCTATATTATTTCTCTACATTATTGTGGGTATAATCATATTATTTTTGGAATCCCTTCATCTCTTGACCATGAAATCCTCTATGACCATTCCACCAAGAAATCTCAGTGACTAATACCTCGTTAAGGAACATTAAATCCCTAATAGTTAGGATAAAATGTGTGGAATGACACCATTTTCAGTCATCTCAATGGTTATTATTACATATATAGTGGTTTCTTTATATCATTCAAAATCGTAGTTCTATTTATGAGGTTTATTTTTTATATTTCTAAGAACTCCAAGGACTGGTTGTTAAACTCTCATGGTTTCACATTTCACTATGTCCACTCCACTCACTATATATTTTAAACACATTTCATACATATTTTTTATTTAATAATCCATCAAACACACAAGTGTATGCTCTTAACTTCAGTCACGCTGGCATCATCATTGACTTTTTTATACTCTTGTTACACATTATTTGGCGGTGGGGCCTTGGGATTCCAATTGTAATAATTCCCTCTAAAACAAGTATCCTATCTATCAAGGTATTAATTATTTATTGAATTTATGTCCACAAAATTCTTAAGTTCAAGTCCCTATGTAGGTTACTATGCAATATTTGGTATATCGAAGCCATGAATTCCTCTTCAATAATCTATTTCACAAAAATACAAAAAATGAACATGTATGTATTTTCTAGCATTTAAAAATTAAAAATTTATTAATTTAAAAATAATTACCAGTAAATAATAATAAAAATTCAAAATGTGTACAAGAATTAGGGCTATTCATTCTTCCCACACTAAAACAATTAATTCTCCTAAATCATAAAATATAAATATCATCATAAAAAACTCATCATATGATGTTTTAATAATCATAGTCAACAAAATCAAGAAATTATTAACAAGGAAAAAATTTACAACATCAAAAAATTGTTTTTTTAATCCTATTTTTCATGAAAAAATATTTAATATATATTTTACAATTCCTATTATAATGATAAAACTATTATTATCTACCATTCACATTTTTCAATGTATTATTATCATGTATTACCTTGTAATATACCTCTCATGAAAATTTTCTCTGATCACTCAGGGTTATTTTTACTATAGTTATAGTGACCCATGAATTTAATACATAGATATTACCTATTAATAGATGTATATACATTATATAATATTACAACCCACATAACAATCTTAATTTTTTTTATTTGGACATTAAATACAGGATATTCTTATTTTATGAAAGATATTTAACATCTCCCATAAATATTTTTCCCAAATATACCTATTATTATACATACACTATATAAATCCATTCTTTATAAACTGGGGAAAGGAAATATAAGAAAGGGGGAGATCATATGCTCAGTTAAGGAGAACAAGGGATATATCAATGATCACGTGATCATAACATGAACTTAATGGTATAAGAACGTGATATTAACATTTTATAATGATACCCAACATATAAAAAATTATAATATATTTTCATGGAATAATTGTAGTTTATAATACAAGAATATAAAGGAACTATAGAACATGATTCATGAGAACATGACATTGGAATAAGATTATTTCATAAACAAGTGTAATAAGTGTGATATTATCATAATATTAAAAATATTATATCCATACTACAAATAAATATATTCCCATCATGCTAGTATTAGGATAACCACCCATGTACCTTCTTCAGGATTGGAAAAACCTCATGTGTACCCTCTTCCAGGCTTGGTGAAACATCCTTTGTACCCTCTTTTTTCCGGTTTGGGATAACCCCATGTGTACCGTCATGTTTCAGGCTTAGGATAACCTCACATGTACACTTTTAGATCATTAAATAGTATTATTTGTCCAGTTCATTTCATTTCTAAATAATTTTTTCCCACCCATCACATAATTATAAATCCATTCATATGTTTATAAAAAGATCATAACAACATTAAACATTTCATCATAACTTATCCTATGGAAAAGAAAAATGTCTTATATCGATATTTCACCACTATAACCACAAACCATATTATAAATAATAAATATGGTATCATTCGATAATATCCCTAGAAACTATTAAGTAACATTAAAGTATGTTATGATAAATTAAATGTTTCTTGAAAGTATAACTGGAATATTTCTTGAGAAAAATACTCTTTTCATTTTTAAATAACATATTGAATTCTAAAAATTTCCAAACTATTAAGGAAAAAATTATCTATAGAAGGGACTATATATACTTGTAAAGGATTATTCAATGCATTAAGTAATAATGTTAGTGGGAAATTTTGTTCATGTTAATTATATTAAAAAATGATTCCAATCACTTTTTTGGTAAAAAAAAGTACAAAGTACCTCATTCAGAAAACGAAATAATGTTATTTTTAAAAAAATAAAACAATAAATCATGGAAAATAGTGACTTTAAATAATCATATATGTATATAAAAAAATTGAAAACATTTTCAAAAAATATGGGTTTGGAAGAAAATGGATTTTTAACTAAATAGAGAAATAAAATTTTTGTTCTTTAACAATATTTTTTTGATCTATTTAGTGCATAAAGTGAGTAAAATTTATTAAAAATATATATTATAAATAAATAACTATATGAGAATAAAATTAAAGGTGTTTATCTTTAAAGGATTATATAATTTCAATTAATGTAATTTCAAGCATAAACAATCTCAATTGAAATGGGAGTAAAAATAAATCCCTTACCACATTAGTAATCTATGAATCAAAACATCATGAAAAGAAGAACCTTAAATGGATTTTAAAATTAAAATAATCACACTTAATGTAATCATAAAATAAATTAATTATCTCTATTTTCACCACTCAATGGAGACATGTTGTGAATGTGGGATGTGTCTCATAGGAAACAAAATGTGAAACAAAAAACTCTTTATCATTTTGGTAACTTTTGGATCGTAAACCCCATGAGATAAAAACATAAAATAAAACAAAAATTATCATGAAAATAAATATATTAATTATATAACATGTAACATGTTCATTATATACATATCATAAGATAATATGATTGTATAACATGACATATTTCATAAAGAATACAATCTGAGATTATAATCCTTTACCTTAAGTTTTCCTTGCTTTGAAAGCACTCTAACCTCCAAGATAATAAATTTTAATTTTATATATACCTATCAAATAATAATTTAAATACTTATATTATAAAATATTTTTAAATTGAAACATTTTAAAACCCATTTATAAATAATTCCTTATTAAAAAAATTTGGGTGTAAACTATTTCATTTTTTATAAGAATTTCAGTTCAGTTGTTATGGTCCTTTTACTTTTATCATGGTTAAATCATCTCAAAAATGTTAATAATTGTTTAAATATAATATAAATTAACTATATATATATTTATATTTATCTATTAATGATGTAGATATAAAAATTAATTACATCATTCATGGTGACGGTAGGTCATACGTACGAAAAAACAATGCTTTCACTTTTTAATGGATGAAACTAAATAGAGGTATAAAATATTCCAACATTAAAGAATAATTATAAAATAATATATATCATATATATTCATTTAATATATCCTTATTAATATCGTAGAAAAATATAAATTAAAAACAAATCACATCACTTCGTGGAGGTGGTATTCCCCACGTATGCACGAGCAATGTTTTCATTTACCAATGGGTTGGAAGGTAATAAGGTAGATATGATATTTTAATTAAAGAATAATAATTAAATCATAAATATCATATATAATCATTAAAAACATAATAATATCCATCCATTAAATATCTTTATTAAATAATAATTACACTACAGCGTGTAGATGGTAAGTCGTACAGACGCACAAGTGGTATTTTCATTTTCCATAGGATGGAAAAGTCATAGAAAATCATTAAAAAATAAAAATAATATATAGATATATTTATGGTACTTAATATATTATTTTAGTATGGTTATAATAGATTTAAATTAACTATAATAATAATGAAATTGAAAGAGTCTGTAAAGATGATTACCTCTTCTTCAGTAAACTACTATTAGATATCCTCTTAAGGGGCCTAGGGTTGGTATTTTTTGGAATAAGATAACTTATATATCATGTATAAGGATATTTAAAATAAAAATGGGTAGATTTTGGTTGATCTAGATGTATTCATGTGGTGAAAAGAAAATTGAGAAGGGGTGTCTTTTATAAGGGAGAGAAAGGATACATATGGAATTACTAAAAACATTAAAACATAACTAATACATTCCCAAGATAAATATTTTCATATAGACATAGATAATAATAAAAAGAGTATAAGGTTTAAATATCACTATCCAATGAAATTTATAAAGGTTTATATGTAATTTTAAACCTTATCTTTTGGTTTAACTTCATGGTTAGCTAATTTTAATCATAACCATGGTAATGAATTTTTCAATATTAAATTGTTTTAAATTTACTTATAGCATAATAAATAGATCATAAATTTTCAATGGATGAAATTATTGATCATTTAAAATTCTAATAATCCTATATAAATATTTCTATGAATTTTAAATAATTTAATAAGATATTTTTAGCATAAATAATCAATAGTGTCATTTTTTACTCTATTAATTTAATTTGAAATTAACGACAACATGATAAAAATTGAATTTAAATTTAAACCATTGAAAAATATTTATTCTGTTATACTAATATATAAAATTCAAGGAAAAAAATTATTCACACAAATTTTATTACATTTAATATTTTTGAATTCATTTATTATATTTTTATTTTTATTGATTAAAAATAGTGACATTGTTGCATAGTGTTTAACGTAATTATTAAATAACTAAAAACTGAAAATAAATTTCTGTGGTAAAAAAATAATTTATATTTTAAATATAAATTTATTAATAAATTTATCCTCTTGTTATCTTATATAAAATATTTATACATATTAAAGTCAATATAGAGACATTTTGTATTTATTATTTTATTAAATTAATAAAATGGTCATAATAAAGGAAAAATGTCACCATGTTTCTATATATTCAAGTATAGAAAATAAATTTCTAAACTCCACTCATCCAACATGAAAAAATTAAATGTTATATAAATTTTAAATCCTTATCCCAAAGTTTTAACCCTTTTTTACCTGTTTTACCCGTACCGAGGTGATAACTATTTATAAAGGTTAATAAAAATATTAACAAAAAATAGTAATAATTAAAAAAAATTATCAACATAATTCTCAATATAGAATCCATTTAACATGATTCAATTTATACAAGTTGAATAACTTAATTTATGTTAAAAATATAAAACACAAAGAAAATCATTTTTTTGAATATTACCTTTTTAGGTATAAAAATGTTTTTATACCAGATTCTATAAAAACTGAATTCAATATACATAATTGGATTATTTTTAAAAATAGAGAAATAATTTTTATTATAAACCAATAAAAAATTAACTTTTCAAATTCATGAAATAAAAATAAAGTTTTCATTAAAAATCAGTATTTTTCACTATTCACTTAGAAAAATAATATTTTTAAAAAATACCCAAAAATCACCTTAATATAATTTTTATATGATGATTCAAAAAATTAATTTCATTTTATAAAATAAATTTTATAAATGTTACATAAATTTGTAATAATATTTTCTCACAAAAAGAAATAAAAATTATTTTTGAAGAAAATATATTTTTTAAGAATAAATTGACTTTACTAAATATTGTCTACTTGTTTACTAAGTATTAACCAATACATTATTTTAGTATGAAATTTATATATATTTCATAATGTGATTAATATTATTCAAATGTGCTAATATAATGGCTATTTTATAAATATAAAATTTAAATAATAATACTTTATGGTTCATTTAAGCTCGGTTTTGTGTGTTGGATACACTGTCAAACATTATGTTATATTAAAATATTTGGGTGTTATTGGAATTATTATTTTAATTTTAGTACTTAAATACTAATTATAGTATTATAAATAATCTCAAATATTCACCTCATAAATAAAAAAACGCATTAATAATGAGGGTTTCCATTAATGGGTAAATTTACTCTTAGGTAGAGATATTGAATGTAATTAATGTGACAAATAATAAGGTTCAAAAATATTGTTGAACACTAAATTACCCCACAAGATAAAAAATAGAAATATAAATAAAAAATACACAAATAAACATGATATCACCCAACACTCCTCTTCCTCATCTCATTAGCACAAAAATAATGACATTAAAAACAATGAAATCTTCATCCTCTTTTTAATATAAATTATTACTTTATGTAATTTTTCCATTTTTTATGATCTTTTATCAATAATGAATTTTTAGATTCAATTAATTTTTTTAGATGGTATAAATTAAATAAAACTGAAATTTAATTTATAAACCCTTCCACTACATCCAAATGATAACACCTCATATCCTTCACTATTTCAATACAAGTCATCGCATACACAATATGGAATAACATTTTCCCTCACTCATTTTTTTATTATAGAATAAGAAAAATATATAAAGTTTGGTAAAAAGAAATTAATTATATTGTAATATAGTTTCCATATCATTATTATTCATAGATTAAGTGGTATTAAAAGATAACTAAAACGTTAATGTTGATATAAATGGTATAAAGGGATCAAATCCAGAATTCTAAAATCATCTTTTTGTAACTTTGGAAATTTATATCTTCAATTATAAGTCAATTAATGGTATAGTAGTCAACACTCACCAAGTATTTTACAATAAATAATGTATCAACAATATTAATATAAAATAGACTATAACCCTTGCATAAATGGGATAAAAATTCGATAACAGCTCATGGAATGAATAATAAGGACAAATCAATCAACATAAACTTCAAAAAATAAATAGATAAAAATATTAGTATAAATTAATAATCATAAATTATATAATCTCTCAAAGTCATGATTCACTAAAATAATTCATCCATTCTTATCTTTATCCATATATCCCCATATTACTCATTTAATTTTATCAAAAATGGAAACTGAAATGGGACATAATGATTTTACAAAGATACATTATTATCATAGATAAAAACTATATAAATAATTTTAATTATGGCATGAAAAATGAATTTCCTAAAAAATATGTGAATGGAAACTATGGATAGTATAATAAAAATTGAAATTAAGTCCATAATTTTCCCTCTAATGAATATCTTTCCCTTTTATTCTTATTACTTCACATTTTCCTTATTCCTCAAATTATCATGATTGACCTACAACATAAAAACAACCACATTAATGTAAAAGGTCCATTTAAATTAAATCCCAAATAACTAGTTTCATTGATTATATATTGCAAAAAAAAATTTATAAAATAATTCATAAAATAATTCATAAATTTCAATTTGATAAGATCTAAAAATGAATTAAAAATTTATTATTTCCTTTGACAAGTCACTTTTTTTAATGTTTTTAAGCTCGATATTAACACATTATAGTTAAGTAAGAGATTATTATAAATAATATATTGAACCATTTTTGTTTTATAATTTATTTTTTGTCAATATGAATGGAGGAAATATTTATAATGGAAACATGTGAAGAAGTAAAATAACATAGACTTATATTAGAGTGCATTACTGTTACGAACCGAATCTAGTCACCACCAAAACTGGCACCAAACCTAGCCCTTGAAAAGTCCCGAAGGGCGTTCCTGATCCCCACGGGTTGGCACAAGTGCTCGGGTATCAAAAAATGAAAATTGGGAACGATTTACCCAAGTTTTTATACTTAAAACAACAAAAGAATCCAATAAAACGAATCTGGATTTTTCAAACCAAATAATCTTTTTCAAAAATTCAGAACTAAGTTACATATTTTAAATAAACTCAATATGACTATAATGAAGTTACAAAACCAAAATGAAACAGCCCAAGAACCCTCTTGGCAAGGGTCACCTCCCTCATGCCATCTCGACAAGACTTCGCCACCAAGGACCTGCTAGAAACCCGAACCACTGGAACTAAAAACTGTACCCAACCTGCGACATCAAAGATAAAAAAGTCTACTTATACCCAATGGTGTAAGTAGGGTGTGATCCAATTCCCAGTAGGATACCACCACTAAGATATTCCATGTGATAAACATTTCATGGAAAAAAGCATTGCATGTTTTGTAAATAAGAAATGTTTGTTACAATTTTCTAAAGTATGAAATAATAAATGAAAACAGTTTTTATGTGGGATAATTTTAAAGGATCAACAATTTTAAAATAAATAAAAAATATAATGAATTTTCCATCCAATAATACCGTATACCAATGGTAAGTACAAAGGATCTAATTAGCACAAGTAATAGGAAATAACCCCTAGGAACTAGCTAGCTGTGGGTCCCAGGTACCTCGTATCTCGGTGAGAGTAACCACAAAAAAAATATTTGTTCTCATGCATGAGCCACTAGTAGGGATCATACCCATAACCTAGTGGTCCCCAATCATCATGATCATAGTTTAGTTAGAGTTGTAAGCGTCAATCCTTCAAAGTGAAACTGAGGCCAAACCCCATGGATTCACTAGCATACTAGTACACGTCCACCCACCTAGATACCTGGGTTCTCCCTTTGTGCTCAAACAAGTTCAACAATCCAAGAAATATAGTTTTTACATGGAAATATCACTTCTACATCACACATTAACCAAACATCCCCATGTACATCACACAAGTCACAAATTCCACTTTTTATTCAAATGCATTTTGAAATCAAACTTACACCAAAATTGCCTACAACACTTTTCACATTTCTTTAACATTTCCAAAAATCCTTTAAACAATTTTATAAAACCATTACAAGATATTCAACTCACATAAAATCCCAAACACATGTCACATAATACCCTTCTCACCTTCACAATTTATTTTATCAGTAAACTCACACGAAACATCCCACACCCATGTTTCGCACACAAAACACAATTTAGTAAAACATTTCGGCAATTTATAAAACATTCCAAAACAATTGGCATCTCAAATCACCAATTTACCATTCAAAAACCCACATTAGGTGAATACACTCACCCAAACAGTACATATACACCCTTCCCAACTTTGTTTAACCAAATAAAACATTTTCAATTTTTATAAAACAAACCCAAGAGGTATAACCATGGTTTTCACACTAAACCCATTTCAAAACCCACATTCAAAACCAAAATCATACCAATAACAATCCAAAACAGAATTTTAATCCCTAAAACAATTATTAAACCACCCCCAAGTGTTATGAAAATACATCAAATAATACCACAAATATACACATGAAAAACACACGTTTTCATAAATCACCTTTAAGAAGTACAACACGGTTTTACACCTTAAACTCATTCAAAAACATCTTTTCAAGGCCCACATGACAATAAGAAAATAACAAACCAGAATTGGTATCCCATTTCAAGACTAATAAATCACTTTCATATGTTATAAACTAAACTCAAACATTACCCCAAGAGTCACACATGAAAAGTACCCAATTTCAAGCTAAAATGCAACTACAAAATTAAATGTTTAACCAAATCCATCCAAAAAAGTTTTCACAGCACACAAAATACATTATAGACATGATAAATTAATAAACCAATCAAGCTAACTCATCATAAAATGTCTACACATGGAATCACCTACCTTTTGAGTCGAAACCCTCAAAACTTGGTGGGAAACCATAAGCGCACCACCGCCGCACCACAAGGAATATAAAACCAGACCTAGACCACCAAAAATTGACCCAAAAGATACCAAATCAGACCTTAGTATCTAACCCAAACTTCTGTACATGAGTAACTTCAAGAAAGAGGAAATAAAACTAAAAGAGGATGGAAGGAACCAAGAAGGAATTCCCTTACTTGAAATATCTTGAAGAAATCGGCCCCAATACACCAAAATATGAATCTCCAAGTACCCAAAACTAGTATGGAGGTTCAAATGAGTCATATTAGGTCATGTGGGGACTAAAATGGGGGGAAAAGGGATGAAAATTGAAGGAGTTATGAAAGATTCATTTTACCTCATCAAATCTGGTCGATTTGAGAAAGATTTCGAAATATCTCCCTAATCTGCGTGGTATAAGAGCTCCAAAGAGGAAAAATCGAAAATGGGGGTGATCCTGAGGTGTTTGGATTAGAGTGGGAGGTCAAATCACCGAAAAAAAGTTAAAAATGAATGAGATATTGAAATTTTAAAAAAAAAAATAAAGCAGGAAATGGTCCTACGGGCAGGCCCATTACCTTAATCAAAAACCCAAATCCATCATGATTTTGGATTTCTATGCGGTCCAAAGGGATATGGTGATTTTAATATATTATGGTATGCCAATTTGGAAGTGTAATGGATATAAAATGGTGAAAATTGAAGTAGTTATAGAAGAAACTAAATTTGTTTTTAAATGTGGAATTGGGGTCACGGTTTGGCCCAAATTTTCAAAACCCACAATTATCAACAAAATGAGTGGTAAACCCCCAACAAAATCAGGAATGTAAATTAAATGAATAATTAATTAAAAAAAGGCCATGGGTGTGACACATACTGCATTTATGAGAAGATAGAATAATTTATAGAGAAAGATGGTATATTATAATATGTTTAGCTTAAATTTATTTCTACACATATTAATGAATGAGTATTTAATCCCTTGTGTTTGGTTATGTTATGGGGAGTTTTTTCATTAGAGGAATTGATTTTACAAGGATTTTCTCAATTATAATACTATGAAGAAGATTCTATTATTTGAAGGATGAAAATTATAATTCAAGTTAGTTGATATCAATATTGCTTATGTCATAACTTAATGGAATAAAAATGGTTTCATGTCATCACTGGTATAAAAAAGTTATATGAAAACTTTATTTATTACATGATATATATTCAGGTAGCTAAGAATAATCTATTTGGATATTTAAATATACTATTCTAGGGAAGATATTGTTTGGAAATTTATGAACAGCTCCAATTAAATTTGTTTTAGAATATTTGAGAAAATTTTTTAAGATTTTTTTACATGGGGTTTCAATAATATAAAATAATGTATATTATTATATCTCTATGAATATTTTTTTAACTATATATGTGGGGATCCATCCATACATTTATAAATAATAAAAATTGAATTTTTTGAAATTAGGGAAATAGAATTGAGGTAGTATAATATTCATTGAAATAAAATTTAGGTTATATATATATATATATATATTATTCCTTGGAATATAACCTAGTAATTATTAGATCTATTTTGAAGAAATTTTATCAGAATCTAAATTGCTTTAATTGAGTGAGAAATGTAATGAAGAGTCTAGAAACTCTTAATTTTTGGTTGAATCATGTAAAAAATATTTATCATACTCTAAAAATTTTGAAAATCCATAGAAGTTCATAAAGGTATGTAACATAGGATATGTAACACTTCTATAAGAATATTGAAAATAGAAATAGAATAAATTCACTGATATGCATAGCATATTTAATATGTTACATCTAATATTCTTCTCCAGGGATAACTAAAAGTGGAAAAGGGATGAGATGAAAATGATATTTAGATAATGTGTAATTTTTTTATTTTAATACATAATATATTCAACATGTTACATAATATACTCTACTCAATGAGAAATAAGGAAATGGAATGGTCATGGATAAATAAATCATATATTTTATGTTATGTAAGATATTCAAATCTCAAATAAAAAAATGGAAAAGAGAAGATTCATGTGTATATATTTCATACATTTAATATAATAAATATGATATTTATAATTCATCTAAGGGAAAATATGGTAAAGGTATGAGTTATAGTGTTTAATAAAAGATATTACATATCTTATATATGGTTTATCAATTTGAAAAATTTTATAAGGATAATACATGAAAATGATTTTAAATCATATGATTAATGTTATAATATTATGTGTTTCAAATATCATGAAAAGTATTTTATTGCGATTTAAGAAATAGGATTCTTATTAATGAAAATTATTAATTATTTATGTGTTAAAATGAGTAAATCCATATCAAAAAGATGATTGTGGAGAAAAATAAGTTTAATTATATTCTATAAATTCATTTGTAATGGCGTCATAAATAAAGTGAAATAACATTGTACATGATGAATAGAGTTATTTTGTGAGATATTTGTTCCACTATAGATACTTCCATGATGTGGAAATTAAAAAAATGCATTCTATATTTACAATGTGTAATTTTCATGTGGCATTTATAGAGAAGTGGATGAGAGAAAATTCCATGTTAAATTTTTATTATTTTGAAAATTTATGGGATGATTAGAGCATAAAAAATAAATTTGATCAGTATTAAATTATTCATAAAGAAAAAACTTATTGGAAGTTTAAATAATGATATTCAAAAAAAATAAAGTTATTTGAATTATAAAGATAATATTAACATGAATTTTAGAGTTTAAAGGTAACAAAAATAAAACAAAATGTTTCATGATCTAATAATATTAATTTCTTTATTATTTTGTGATGTTAGAAAATAATAGATATTTAATAGTCACTAAATAAATAAATAAAATGAAAGAGAAGGTGTGATATTATTATAACTAAATATCATTCAGGAAGAACATGAATAAATTTGATGAATTCACTCTATAATATTCCTATATCATAATTATTGGGGTCATAAATATCTTCATATCAAATGGTTTGAGATAGCCTGCTAATTTTTTGATATTGAATCCCTTGTGATTGTATCATTTTGAGTAATGATACAAGATTTATTAAATCTTACTTGACAAACTCAATCAATATTTTATAAAAATGTACAATAAGGGAAGGATGAATACTATGTTATTAATGGAAGTCTTCATTAATTCCATATAATTATATCAATAATCTGGTTCTTCAATTGTGACTTATTGGTTTGAGGGTTATGGGTCATGATACATACCCGTAACCAAGTTACTTTTTATAATAAAAGATTAATTGTGGCATTTCGATGTAATAAAAATAACACACTGAGGATGTAGTCACTCATTAAGGAATATAACCTTGTTTACAATTCGTAGTGTTCAATTTTGTAAATTACTATTATACTTCATACCTGTAATAGAAGGTATATAAATGAAATATAAATACATTAACCCAATAGGTTCATAGGTAAAAGGATGTAAGTGATTTAAGTGAAAGTAATTCACCTACACTAGTACAACAACAATCTTTTTATAGATCATATCTAAAGAGATGATAAAAATTTGTGTCATATCTTGGTTTGACATTTGATTGGATTTTAGATAATAAAAAATTTTAAATCATTGTGTTTATTTTTTAAAATTCATGAAGACGTGAAAACATGTATAGAATATAACTATTAATTATTAAAATATTATCTCCATAGTTTATCAAAATAATTAATTAATAAAAGAGATAAAAACCCCAAAGAAACCATCCCTCTTTTGTAAATAGGATGAAGTATCAGTTTAAATATGAGATAATCAAGATGAAATAAGATTTATCATGGATTAATATGAACTATTCATTAAAACAACCATTAAGTATAAGAAAAACTTTTAAACATATATTTATTCAAATATTCCATGTGGTGAAGAGGTAGCGTAAACAATATACAATGATTATCTTGTAAAAGAACCAAGAACAAGTGGGGAAGATCATTCCTCGGAAAATTGGAATAATGAAGTGTGTGTTATTTTAAGGAAGATCTAATAAGAATATACTAGTGAAATTTTAATATATGTGTATATATCATTCAATTACAAACAAAATAAGATCACTAATATAAAATAATATTTAGTGAAAAGGGATAATGAACTAGAAAAAAAATTATGATGAGTGTTATTCTCATAGTGAAATATAAGGCCACAAGTTATATAATTATAGAGATATAAACATGGTTTTATAATGTTAGAAATGATTTAATTGATGAAATATTAAATTAATATGACTTTATAGAAAGTAATTTTTTAAAATCACATAGATTAGATGAAAAAAATATTCTTTCATTGACAACCATTTTTTAGAGTTGAATGTCATGGAAGAAATGATAAATGCACTTGACAATATATTATTAGTGAAGATAAAAATGCATGAAGATATGTGTTTTAGGTAAATAAAATAAAAAAATGATTATAAAGAGAAATTAAAATTATTTTATGGTGAGAAAAACATCAAAAATTTTAAAAAACATCATTTATAGGTCAAATTGGAAAATCATGAAAAAAATATATGATGATACATTCCATACTATTATTTGAAATGTTTACACCATTTATTTTTCAAAATAAGATATTCGTGATAAGAAATCACTAAAATAGGGAATGTAGATCCTGAATTATTTATATAATGAATACTCAATAATCTTGAATAAAAAGGTATTATCCACTATAGAAAATTATATTTTCACCAATACATCTATTGTGTATATTTTAGGTTCAAAACCAAAATATATATAATGATTGATAAAGAAAAATGATTAGGGTACCTCTAATACATCTATGGTAGTTTTCAAAAAGATTCTATCAAGGTATTATCCAATGATATCCAAATATTATAATATTATATCGTAAAAATAGTAAATATTCCATTATATAAATATAACAACTCAAGAGTGGATATAAGGGTTTGTTGGTTATTGCTAGTTTCTTTTAAATTTTGAGGACATGGATTTTTTTAGAATATTATGTAAACCTATAGAAGAAAAATTAGGATATCATTGACTGGGGAAATGATAGGTTTCTAAAATATTCATAGAAGAGGAATGGAATTTTTTTATCTCAAATAGTTCTGAAAAAATTTAGAATTTCTATAAAAGATGTTATGGAGGTGGTCATAGTGAGGATAAACTCCTATAAAATACAACCAAATGGGATATGAACACAATTAATTAGAAAATAAGTTAGTATAAAAAATCATCAATCAAGATTAGTGAAAATTAATTGGTTTATCTACATGGAAAAAAATAAAGAAAACATATCATAAAAGACAAAAACAATTCTACACCAAAGTGAATGAAGTAACTCTATTTTAGAAGAATAAAAAACAGTAAATACTTTTTCAATTAATCCCTAAGTAATAGGTT
This sequence comes from Viscum album, assembly GCA_963277665.1. Taxonomy (NCBI): domain Eukaryota; kingdom Viridiplantae; phylum Streptophyta; class Magnoliopsida; order Santalales; family Viscaceae; genus Viscum; species Viscum album. The sequence continues at coordinate 1,321,370,731 of OY728142.1, forward strand.
TAAATAAAAAGGTTTTATTCACATAAAGTAAGTAATAAAAAATGAAATTATAGGATTCTATTGGTAGGGGAAATTTTTTAGAAGTAAGTTTATGTTCCAAGAATGTTAGACACAATCCTTAACAGTGTATCGTCATTGGGTCGGCCCAATCATAAGTAACAAGAATGGATGAAAAAGAAAAATTGAATCTATGTTCTTGGGGGAAGAAATTAATTCTATATTAATAAGTATAATTTCATGAAGGGATTTCCATAAACTATTCCAAATGAATTTATGATGAGCTATATATAAGGTGAAATCAAGATTGACATGATTTAAAGGATTCCTTAATAAAATTACCATATCATGAAGAAATGATAATAAATATATATCTATAACAAAAAAGAGTCATATTACTTAATGGATAATGAGGATAGTAATATTATACACAAATATTTTTTTAATAAAGGAATAAATTTTATGCATCCCAAAAGGAACACTACTTGTAAAATTAGAAAACCAAGCTTGAAAGGTACACTCATTTATAGATATAAAAATACTGAAGTAGCATGGTTGGTAATAAATTATTTACTTTAATACTCTCATTATAGATAAATAAACATACACATTATTCATATATATTACTTCTTCTCTTTAAATTATTTTAATTTAATTTCATACATATGTTCACATGGAGAACTAATGAATTGTATAAGTTTTAATAACCATTCTAATCATGGTAAGTGATCAGACATTTGATATCATAAACTAAATATTAATAAAGTGATCAACCATGATTAAGGGAATATAGAGTTTATATCTTTAAGGGGGATAACATTGTGAAGCTTCTATATTTTATAATCTCAACATGATCTAGATTTCAAGAATTGTGGTTGAAATTAATCAATGAAAATGTATGTTTTGTTTTTATTTGACCTATAAATTGATGATTAAATTTTCTTATTATTTTGGAGATATTTATTTTACCCATGATATTAAAATGTGAATAATTTCCATGTATAATTTTTGGTGTTAAATCCTAATAGTAATGTTTCAATGTTTTTTATCTTCTTGTTAAGATGATTTCATGAATTTATAGACAAATTTTATAAATAATATTTTTATCAATTGTTATAGAATATTTTAACTTGAAAATTTAGAAGAGTAATTTATAATGGTATCAATTTTATTCATATTAGTTAGTATCATATTCTAATTTTATAATAGAATTTTTTTTCTAGTTTATACCATCTTGTTTCTCAACACTGAGCATGGATCACATTGACATGGTGTAGAATAATTAATGGAAAATTACTTTAAATGAATTGATACTACCTCTTTGATGATATTTTAATTTTTTATCAATAATTATGAGAGATAAGGAAATTATAAGAAAATATTAAATATATATTATCTTGTTTTAGTATTAAAAAAATAATAAGGTGAAGATTATTGAACCGACATTTAGTTATGTTGTTTCTATTTTCAACAAGTATGAATTAAATATGCATGATTTAAATATGTTTGTAAGTATAAAAACTTGCATACAAATCATAGGGCCTAAAAATATTGATTATAATATTTAATAATGTCAACAGAATGATGTTATGTGATCTTTTTCTGAGTTATATAGGATTAATGAGCATCCTAAGGAAATAAGATAAAATCCAAAATGATTGGTTACAATCTTTACAGATGGTAAATAATAGGGAAAGTTGATGTAATGATATTTCCAATTATCTTACCATGAGGAAGGTTCATCTTTTTGAATGATAGATAAGTTAATAGAAATAATTTTTATACACCACTATTCATTTGGAAGATTAATGATTGAATTGGGTTTCTTATCATTACACATATAACAAAATAAGATTCTTCCATTAATTATTTTTTAAAATCTATTAAAATGTTAAATAAGAATATATTTTAAGTTTTAAATATTATAATTTATGGAAAATACTGTATATAAATTTATATATAGAACATGTCCAATCTAATTGAGGTGATTTTAGAATTTTTTTGTAGGATTATGTTCAATCCATTTAGAAAAATCAAGATAAATTTTATTTATTATATCTATGAGAATATGTTTTTAAAAATTACCATGGGATTATATCCACCTTTTCTTACAATGAATCAAAATACATTTGGATATATTTTTAAGAATAGGGTTGATGGAGTAGAAGAATCACCAAATTACTATATGGATTATTTATATACTATATATCCTATGAAATATATTCTTGTAATGATCAGAGTTGATTTGGTGATATTATAATGTAATTTGAAGTGTTTGAGTAGAGTTGAGGAATATATGTATGAGTATATCAATTAAAATTTGTTGTTTGTGAATTTTATAATATATTTTTGGAATCTAGAAATTGGTAATAGCCTTTGGATGTTCATATAGGTACAAAACATATTAGATATGATACATCAAATATTAATTAGGGGATTAAAAAATGTAAAAGAAATCAAATAATTATATTTACAACACATTTATTTTAAATCATATGATTTTATACTCTAATAAGTTGTAAAATTTGAAAATTCATGAGGAGTTTAGGATATTTAGACAGTTCATAAATTGTTTTGGTAATATTTAATATATTCTCCATGTTACAAAATATATTATTCTATAACTAATATATTGAAAATGCATTAGATCATAGATATATTTAATAAATTAGATGTTATATAAGACAATCGTATATCAAAATAATTGAAATATATAAAATTTAATATTAAACATGAGATAAATAATATATTTTTTATATTTTTTATTATATTTTTCTTTTAGAGATATGGAAATGGGTAAATTGGAATAATTACAAAGTAATGAAAAAGATATTGTATATCTTATGTATGATTTCTCAATTATAAAAATTTTATTATGAGAAAACCGAATAAGGATTTAAATTAAGAACATTCCCATTATAAACATTAGTGACTCAAATATCATGATTAAGGTTGTTATCATGATTCAAGCTTTATTTTTTAGTGTTAATGAATTAAAATGAATTTCTTATACTCCAACAATAAGTAAGAAACACCACTAGGCTAACTATGGAGATAAATAATCTGAATTTTATTTTTCACATTCATAGATATCTATACTATAAGAAATTAATGTAAGGTCCCATGTTTCTTTGGATGTGAATTCTGAGCAAAAATTTGATTTTTTTACTTTCAGATTCTTGTAAGGGGTAAAATGGTTATTTCCCCTAGAATATGATCTCGTATAATTTTTATGTTCACTCCTTTAGTCCTAGAATAGGTTTTTTACCCTAGGATAATAGTTTCATGGAATCCCAAATCATTTGAATTTTGGAAGAATATTTAATATTTAATATTTAATAAATTAAATACTAATTTTTTCATATAGGTTCATTTGGAAATATCATATTAACATGTCATCATATTAATATTATATCTCCTCCACTGATCCCGTAATGGGTAGTTTTCCTAAGATTGGTGTTAACTCAACTTGGGCACTAAGGTCGAGTTGATAACCCTTTTCTTTTCTTTTCTTTTCCCTTCTTTTTCCTTCTTTTCTTTTCCTCTTTCCTTTCTTCCTTCTCCTCTGGCTTCTCGCGTACGTCCCTTGTGAATCCCCATTCATGCGATTGATAGAGAAAACTATATAGGGATAGATATGGGGAGAGGGGGATGAAGAGGGGTACTATTTTGGATCTCATGATGTGATGAGTTGTTGGGTAGTAACTGTGGTCATGGAAATGAGTGAATATTTGGTGTATTTCACCCAAAGGTAGGCCATTTTTATGTTTTCTATAAATCCCAATATATTTGTTTTTTTTTTCTTATTTTATTCCCCTATTATTATTTATTGGGTCCCCTGGTGGGGTGATCAATAGATTTTTCTAATAAAATGTTGGTTTTGAGGCGATTTGGGGGTTTCTTTTTGGGAAAACTCATGTACACGGTGTATGCTTCTGGGAACACATATTGTGTGTTATTCCTATTCGAGGAAGATGTCATTTTTTAAGTACATGTCATGTATAGTCTATATGATATGTGTACTGGGGCACATCATGGTAGTCGAGTACCCTTCCAAAAATCTTAGGTCAAGGAACATAGACATGTAAAGTACACAGCTAGACCTTGTGTGGGTTGCACGCCATGTAGATTTAACAAAATATGAAATATAAAAGGCTTGGCCATGTGAGGTACACAGGAATGTACCCTGTGTGAGGTACACACCGTGTACAGGACAAACATTATTTGTAATTGGGATTTAACACTTCATGTCTAGCTAGAGTACATGCACAGGTGGGGGATTGAGGTAACACATCGTGTACTTGGGTACACATGCCATGTACTCCTCCCTTGCTACTCATTGATGGTTTTTTGTATATTCTTTCCCAAAAGTCATAATTGTCCCCAAGATAGGTTCATTCTAAGTATCATTTTAAGTAGATCATGATGGTGAAACCCTTGTGGTGTTTGAGGACTCATACATTTCATTTCATGATTTTCTCTTAATGGAGAGGTTCTTCTACCAGTAATAGAATTTTATCATCTCTTAAGGGAGAGACTTGAAATGATAATGATAGTTTGGTTGTTCAAACTAACCTAGTTTGAGAAATTTTATCTGAAATGATCTGTGATCTATCTCTATTGACTAATACCTTTGTATCTCTACCTTTTTGGTCATATCATTTACGATATATTCCCTTCTGGCCTAGGAGGTTATGATAATAGTTTTTCCAAGGATCCCCTGTAGTGTTCCTATACATATGTCTCATCCTAGAGGATCCATTATATGATGCCTATATCTTCTTCCTTTTACTAGGGTTCCACTATGAGATTTATTACTTACATGATAACCTTGGGAATCCCTAGTAGGAATCCTTTACCTTTGTACCATTCCAAGGATCACTTGTAGGATTCCTCAGTTGACTTTTCATTTGAGGATCCTATTTTGGATTTCTCCTTTACCTTCTTATATGAGAATATCGAGTAGGATGAATTTTCTTATCTGTATACCTCAGGGATTCCAAGTAGGGTGCCTCTTCATTTTTTGACTTGAGGGACCTAGTGGGTTCCATGATGTTTGACTGAACCTGAGCTAGTACATTGTGTTTGGGTAGAGATGGTAGCGGATGTCACCATAGAACCTATACCGAACTTATAATCCTAAGAGGTTGGGTCATTAATGATGGGTTTACCAATCATCCACCCTCACCCTTTTATTTATTATAATTTACCATTTTACTATTGATGCAGCGATGATTACCCAAAGTGACTCCTATTTGGTGGCTGATGATACTGAAACGAGGTGTCTTCCTTTAACTTTAGGATGCTAGGATGTTCTTCATAAGATATATCTTACTCATTTATTGGGATGCACAGACATGATTTCCTAGGATCCATCTTCTGAGCCATGTTATTTTTTTAATTTTTATACACAAAGGTATTACCTTGGATCTGGATATTGAGAATATATATTTTATTATTATATTATTGGGATCACCATAGTTTCTTCATGGTATTTGTCTATTGATCCTATGATTATGATGTATGAGAATGGTGTCACTGGTAATTATACTTGTAGATGATTATTCTCTCTCGGGTGATAGGGATGATTCGACTCTCCTTTGATTGATATATGATGAGTATTGTAATGTTCTACCCAATCTGACTATATTCATGAATGATTACACTCTCCTAAGTCATAGGGTTGATTATGATCTCTCTGATTATATACCTTTAGGAGTTGGAATGGCGCCTCACCGGTGATATCTCCTTACAGATCACATAAGTGTTAGACCCTTTGGGTTCATCTGAGTCTCAATATTGTGACCTTATATGGACCAAGACCTAGGGATTAGGCATTGGATTTTATTTACATGGAATGATCTTGAAGGAATCTATCTCTAGGTGATTTATAGGATGTCCAAATATACTTCTATAGAATCCCTCTTTATAGTGATTAGAGGTGAGCATAGGTGAACCCAGGGTTGGACGAGTATCCCAATATTGTGACATAGATTTCTCATAGACATTTCTAGTATTGTTAGAAGAAAATATTTTTTTGGGATTATGGAACCATAGATCGACTTAATGATACACATCATGAGCATCACAATATCCAACTCAATTCTCTTGCACAGGATGTCTAGGCCATTGGGATTACGAACCCATGGTATGATTGTTGATGACTTTATGTTAATTAATCACCTTACTCATGTATATTCATATTTATGTATATATATAGGTATGGGACTATACATATATATGTATATAAATATAAATATACATGATAGTGAATTTCCCAATTGACTGGGATCACGGAACTGTGGTTCGACTGTGGTTTCATTTTATTTTTTATTTATTTGAAATGTTTAGTTGTGTCTCCGCTAGGATGGAATATTGCATGATCATGCACTTATGAAAGCAGATTTATGGGTTCATTTTTGGGGTGGCCTACTGATATTATTTATTACCCTTGTACATACACCTTGGTGTACATAAAATCCTTAAGTCTGCTTTTTTTTGTTGATCATAGATGCATGGTGGATTGGGATGAGGCCCAGTGTTGCTTGATCGATTGGAACCTCTCGTGTGGATTTTCATGATCGGGTTGGTGTAGTTTGATAATTCCTGGAGACTGAGTATGTGTTTTGGAACAAAGATATTAGTATATCCCCATACTTTTATTTCATTTTATTTTTTATTCTTGTATTTTTGTACAATCATCCCAGTGGGAGACCAGTGTTGTATGTATGGCATAGTTGTTTAGTAATTTATATCCTTTTCATTTATTATTACAGCATGTTCTATTTTAGTTTATTTAATGCTTCTACACTCTTTTTATTTACTTATATGTGTGATACTAATCTATTTATGTTGTTTTATTAATATGATATGAGGTCATAGTCTCCCCATTGTTACACCCTAGGCCATTGATACTAGTTGGAAACCTATGGAATATAAGGAGGAACTCTTGAGGCATCATGGTGAACTGGGCTGGAGCATCAGATTAATGTCATCCGGGTTAGGATGTTACAAAGTGGTATCAGATCTATTCTTTTCCTGGTCTTTAATATTTAGGGTATGGTAGACAGGGGTATTAGGAATGTGTTGGAAAATATTATGGATATCAAACTCATGTTTCAAGAACACTTGTTCTATTAAGAAGTCCTAGTTTCTAGGGGTATGGGATTAATTTTCTAATCCACGATGCTCCAGTTGTGTATTATTTTCACCTTGATCCACACACATGTTGTGTATATGTTATGATTTATTATGGATTTATGGCTCTTGGCCACTGTAAAGAGGAAACATATTGATTTTTTCTCTTAGATGGCAATGGAAAGAGGCATCTAATGCATCATATTTGGCATGTAGGATTCACATGTTATAAGCATGCTAGTATGTGATTTTACTAATGAAATAGGTCAATTGTTTAAAGTGTAAAAAAACCTAAATGGTTCTTTCCCATATCTTTTTTTGGTGTAATTCTACTTAATTGAACCTACTTGAATATATATATATCCTTCTGATGGTAAGTAAAGTGTATCTACATTAAGGCATTTTTTTAAGGATGATGACATAGTCCTTATTCATGGAAAGTGTAGTGACCCTAGTAGGTCGATATGTTACATGATTCCCATGTGTTATATCCATATTAGGGTTTTTTCTCTTGTTCAGTTCTTTAATGTGTTAATACTATTCTATATAGTGTTTTCCTACATAGATTTAAATAACATTTTATATAACTGAACTCATTCTGGTTATCTAGTAATATCATAGAGTATAATGATGATAGGTACTAGTACATTTCTCATGAACTATACCTCAAGGAGTTATTATCATATACGGATTCCCAATGAGGTTTAGTTATATTTCTCTTCTATGTTGGTATTGTGACCTCCAGGGAGCAGTTCCTTATGAGGATTCTTAGTGAGGATTAGTCCCATGTATCCAGTTTTAACCCTCGTAGGTCTTTTTGATATTTAACTTCAATAGAGAGGTTAAATATTTCGAGATAGATGGTTAGAACTTGAGACTTAGATGTGAGACTTGATCTATGGGGCTAGGTGTGATACCTAGAGGCACTTATTTTTTACTTAGACCCTTGTAGATTGGCATTCATTTAGTCTGAAATAATCCTATGAGTGGGGTTGGATAGGGTTTTTAGATGAATTTTTAGGAAATAATCTAGGTTATAAACCCATTTTGAGATCAAGGCATGGTAGGGTATTGGGTTTTTATGATATAGGAATGTTAATGTATTCATATTTTGGAAAGATCCTTGGGATCTTTGGTATCAAGATTTTATTTGACCAAAAAGATTGTTCGGGTGTCTGACCTAGTGGAATAGTGTTTTCAGTGTTGCAAATGTAGTCTGATCATGTGTTGATGCTTGTGACTGGAATGTCGTATGGTGACAAGTGGTCATGAAATATATCATGGTGTAGGTGAGGTACCCTATTTTGAATAGTATTTACAAGGGATATTCTAGTTTAATGAAACTGATATGTCACATAGGATGGTCAGCATAGCCATGTGTTTTATGACTCAGTAGAGTATGAGTCGGGTGATAAGCGTACACAAAATTTAAGCATGGTATCATTTAATCTTGATCATTGAGTAGGTATATGCGAGTTGAGGACTAAATTTTTCAAGACATTTCATAGGCAGGTTTTCTTGGGAGTTGTGGATAAATGATAAATTACTCTTGTGGAAGAGGAGACATCTAAAATGGATTGGGTTTCATAAAAATATTGACCAGGGGATATACCTAAACATGAATTGTTTGGAGATGCAATTTCAAGTGTTGATAAAACATAAATATAGCCTATATTGGTGTGAGCATGAATCATAGGGATCTCTACACACCATTAGATATAATCTTAGGGTACAACTTATTAGATATGATCATTCTCTATCTTGAAATCTTCTTGAGTACACTAATATAGGGTTGGATTTACACTGAGATTATTTTCTTTTAAATGTCTATCCTGGTTTGTTAGAGGAACCTATTGAGGTTTCACTTGAGGAGTGGTATAAGGTAATCAATATTGTGGGGAGTGAACTATTGGTTGTTTTAGGGTGGTGACCCTAATTTTTAGTTTATATTTAGAATATCTATGGGTTGTTAGGATCATAGTTTTCATGTGATATGATGATAAGGGTATTCCTATGGTGGGGGTACCAGAATGGTCATAGTGGAATGTCTTTTGTGTAGAAGATAGTTATGGATGCTATGAGATTGTTCATTGAATTTTCAAGATAGCTTATTTGTGTAGATAATCAGGATGAGAGAATTATTCCTTGTCTTACCAAAAGTATTCTCAGGGATGAGAAAGTGTATGGTGGGGAGATTTTAAGGTCTTATTTTTTTAGATGTGAATTTTGAGTAGAAATTTGAATTTTTTATTTTTGATTCTTGTAAGGGGTAAAATGTTGATTTTCATCTAGTAGATGACCTCGAATAATTTTTATAACCAGTATGTTTTTTCCTAAATAAAATGTTTACCCAAGGACGTGAGTTTGATGGAATTCTAACTTGCTTAAATTTTAGTGGAATAATTAATATTTAATATTTAATAAAATAAATATTAATTTATTTATACAGGTTCGTTTAGAAATATATTTTGAATGGAACATCATTCTGAGATCTCATCACCACCATTGATTATATAATAGGGAGGTTTTTTTGGTAGGGCGTTAACTCTAGTTGGGCACTGGAGATGGGTCAGACCCTCTTTTCTTTTCTTTTCTTTTTCATTCATTTTTATTCTTTTTTGTTTCTCTTTTCTTTCTTCAATATCCTCTATCATATCACGCACACCCTCTATGGATCCCCCTTCATTTGAACGGTATATAAAATAGTTTATGGAGAGACATAAGTAAAGGGAGAGGAAGAAGGGTTCTACCAAGGATCTCGGGACACACCAGATCATCATGCGGTGGCCATGGGGCATAAAAACGGGTGAAGCTTTGGCATATTCCACCCAAAGGCATGATGTTTTTAAGTTTCACTATAAATCACCATATATTTTTTGTTTTCAAGTTTTAATCCTATATTATTCTTGTTTGGGAACCATAGTGGGCCATTCTAAATATTTTTATAAGAAAAAAGTGGTTTCAGGGAGATTTGGGGGTTTCTTATTTGGGAAAACTAGTGTACATAGTGTTTTTTTTAGAGAAAACATGCCGAGTATTATTACTATTTGGGGAAGATTTACTTTTCTATATACATGTAATGTATGGGCTATAAACTCTGTATATCAGGACTCAGCCATGTGTCTGAGTACCCATCCCAATAACCTGAGTAGGGGCACATGGTCGTGTAGAGTACACTACCAGACCACACATGGGTTGCATGTCATGTAGGGTTACACATTTAGGACATATACATGGTCAGGCCATATGTGGTACACAAGAACATACCCTATATAGGGTACATGATGTGTATAAGACCAACACACCATGTACTTGGTATTTTACATGACATTTATGTTAGAAGTGCGCACCTAGGTTGGGACTTGAGGGTACACGTCATGTACTGGGGTACACATGTTGTGTACTCCTCCCTTTATACCCATTTATTTTTGTTCATATCTTCATGCCAAGGAGCCTAAATTGGATCCATGGGTAGTATATTCTGAGTAAAATTTCATGTATATCATGATGGTGAAACCCTTATGGTTTTTATGGACTCCTGGGTGGAATTTCATGATTTTCCATAAATATAGAGGTTCTTCCTACTTTAATCAAATTCCATCATCACCTGAGGGAGAGACATAAAATGAGAATAATATTTTGGGTTTTTGGAATAACATAGTTTGATACCTTTGATCTGAGATGAGAAAAGAGATTTTTCTCTCAACAGATGCCTTCATATCTCTCCTTTTAGGCCATCTCCTTTGCGAGATGTGTCTTTCTAGCCAAGGAGACTGTGAGACTACTTTTTTTAAAGGATCCCCTATAGGATTCCTCTTCTTATGTTTCAACCAAGAGGAACCCATATAGGATTACTAATTCTTCTTCCTATTAACAAGGGTCCCTTGTGGTATTCCTTTTCTTACATAATGAAATGGGGAGTCCCTAGTATTATTCCTTTACATTTGTACCATTTCAAGGATCCCTTTTAAGATGTATCTATTAACATGCCATTCAAGGATCCCATGTAGGATTCCATATTTACTTTATTAGATGAGGATCCCAAGTAGTATTCCTTCTCTTATGAATAGAGCTCAAGGATCCTAAGTATGGTTCCTCTTTATGGTTTGACTTGACGGACCTATTGGATTCCCCAATGTTTGATTGACCCTAAGATAGTACATCAAGTTTGGGTAGAGATGGTAGTGGGTTTCAACTTTGAACTTGTTTTGTATGTGAATGCTTAATAAGCTAGGTCAGTGGTGGTGGGTTCAGAATTTTTCCACGCACACCCTTTTATTTTTCATACATTGACTTCTTACTACAGATACAGTGATGATTACCAGAGGTTCTACCTAGTTGGTAGCTGATTAGATTTATGTGATGTATCTTTATTTCCATTATGGATTCTTGTATGTTTTCTATGGGACATATCTTATCTATTTATTGGGATTCCCAGACATGCTTTCCTAGGATCTAGCTTTTGGGCCATGTTATTTTTTTATTATTTGTATGCCAATTTTTATTACCTTGGATTTGGCTATTGAACTTGTATATTTGATTATTATATTATTGGGATTTTCATAGGTTCTTTTTATGATCTAGTTGTTGATCCTATGACTATGGTATATGATAATTCCATCCCTAGTAATTATACTCATGGATGATTATGCTCTCATGAGTTATGAGGATGATTCCACTTTCCTCTGATTGAAATATGATAAGGATGATTACTCTATCCTCTATCTGATTATACTTGTGGATGAATATGCTCTCCTAAGTGATAGGTATAATTACACTCTCCTTGATTAGAGACCTCTATGGGTGTGAATTGAATCTTACTAGTGAGTTCTACTTACAAATCACCTAAGGGTCAAACCCTTAGGGTTCATCTGAGTCTCAATGTCATGAAAGCCTACAGATCGGGACCTAGAACTCGTATATTGGATATTATTTACATGGAAATAGTAGCATGGCATCTAACTCTAGGCCATTTATAGGATTCCCGGATGTAATTCCCAGGAATCCTTCTTTAAAATGATTGGTGGTTATAACGGGTGAATCCAGGCTTAGGTTGATTATCCCACTATGGTGACATAGCTTTCTCAGAGACATTTATAGTGTTGGAAAAAAAAGGTGTTTGTCAATAGGGATTATGGACCTAGAGATCAATTTAATGATACATGGATTGAGTGGCATGATGTCCTTATCAATTTCCTTGCACAGTATTTCCAGACGATCTTGATTACAGACCTAAGGATCGACTATGGATGATTTGATGTTATTTATTCACCTTAATCAAGTATATTCATATATGTGTGTGTGTGTGTGTAGGTATGGTACTATACATATATACACATATAAATATAAATATACATGATAGAAAATTTTCTTGTTAACTGGGATCACTGACCTGGGGTTCAAATTTAGTTTCAAGTTATTTTTGATTTATTTACTCTTTTTATCGATAACCCAGCTAGGCTAATCATATTGCACAATCATGCACTTTTTATAGTATATTTACAGGATAATCATTGGTGCGGATTATTAAGATTATTTCTCACCCATGTACATACACCTTGGTGTGCGTCTAAACCTTATGTATTCTGTTTAGGTTGATCATAGATGCATAGTGGATAAGGATGAGGATAAGTTTGGCATGATTAATCAGAGCCACTCATTTGAATTCTAATGATTAGGATAGTGCAGTTTAATAATTTCTAGAGACCCGGTATGTGGTCTATCTTGGAGTTAGTAGTAGATCCCTGTAATTTTATTTTAGTTTCTTTTGTACTACTCAATGTATGGATGGTCAGCCCAGTGGGTTATTATGTTATATGTATGACATAGTTGTTCAGGATTTTGTATATGTTTTATTTATTATTATTTAATGTTCTATTTCAGTTTTTTTAATACTTTCATACTCTTTTTATTTACTATTATATATGATAATTAGTTATTTACACTATTTTCTTACTCTGAAATGAGGGTGTAGTCTCTCCATTATCACACCCTAGGACCTCGCTGCTAGTCTGCAGCCTCTAGTGTATGGAGTGGTGTGTTTGAGGCCTTATGTAAAATCAGCTCAGAACACCGAATTTGTGTTATCCAGGTTAGGACATTACAATAAACCAAACTAAATTAGTTAATGAATATAATGATTGTGGGAGACCTTCCAAACACAACATATTATAACATGAATTTAAAATAAAATTACATTTCCTTATGTGTTTTGAACTATAATGATCATGAAATATTTTTGGAGAATTTAATGAGATATAAGGCCATGATAATTTCTTATTATAATGTAGATTTAAGGGTTGATACATTAAGAGAATAAATGTATAGTGAATATGATCAAAATTAAATTATATTTATATAACAATGTTGGTGGTTGTTTAAAGTAAAATATATCAGGGGAATTGATGTGGTGTGATTTTTAGAGATAATATTTACACAGTTTTGTGAAAAAAATAATGATACAAAAAGAAAATTATTGGTAATGTGATGTTGTTCTTTTTTGAAATATTCTATGATGTAAAAGATAAATATAGAGTAACCTAACACTATATCCACCTTTTATATTCTATTTTTCTAAGAAATAGTGATATTCAACACTTTTTTGAAAAATGTTGTTTTATGTGTGTTTATGTGTATAAAAATTAATAATAAGATATGTCATTTTTGTTATTTTATATTATTCAGGTCAAAGAAGAAGAATATTAAATAAATTGGTCTATAATATTCAAATATCAAAATGATTAGGCCTTATGATATCTTTATATAGTATATTTAGATACATCTCGCAGATTATTTCCTGAGGCATCCATTATCATTTATGCATATTAAGGAAGGTTAATTTATTTGTTAAAGTCTTTTGAATAGACTCGAGCCTTAATTTAGATCACATATCATGAGTGTTAAGTTAAATTCATATTTAGTAATGAAATTCCTAGTTAGTATAAAAGAATAATGTCTACAAATTTTACCATTCATTATGTCGAGTTGATTCTAGGATTATGTACCTATATAAATAGCCCTTGTTGACCTATTTCTTTATAATAAGCCAATAGATATAGGTATGTGGGATTATAATAAAAACACACCATTTATGTAGACATCCATCAAGGATGATAACTTCGATAAAAAATAAAGGTGTTTTATATTGTCATTTACTAATTATATTACATTCATTTTAATTTAATGTATGTAAAAGAGTTAGTGATCAGTTAAATGACTGGGTACATAAGTAAGATATGGGGAAAGATTTAAAGGGATAAAAATTCACCCAAAACAATTTACATTTCATCTCTTACAATGTATAGGACACATTAATAGATCCTAAAAATTATAATTAGGGCCATGATTTATGGAATATTGGATTCTAGAATATCAAATATTTTTTAATATTTAATTATTCTCTATATAAACTCATAATTGAGTAAAAAAATAAAAAAGAAATATATATTTATAATAAAAACACTAACTCTACCCTGACTCTTAAGAATAAAAAAATAATAAGGTGACTAAATTATAGAAATAAATTCACTTGTGTAAAGATGAAGAAGTTTCAATTTCAATATTCTATAATCATTAAAAAATAATATCTATAGTGGAATAATATAAACATGAGGTTAAGAAACCATTAATGATATGGAAAATATTTTAACCTGTGAATATTTAATGAATAGAGGAAATAAATAAGTGATAGAAACTTCATTTCATGATTATCCTATAGAAGAACACAAAAAGTGTTTGGAAGTATATTCCTCTAAAAGTTTTATTAATGATTTATGTCCCATTTTGAGGAATTCCGTTCAAAATATTTATAATGAAAATTTTATTTATATATATGGATCATTCAAAGAATTATAGGATATGATCAACCATCATGAAGGAAAATATTTTAAGAGAGAGTAATAACATGTAAAAAAGATGATTATGAACATTTATATCATAAATTAGGATGATAAACAATTGAAGGAGAATATTAAAATTCATTAAGATCATGATAATTATACTAAGAAGGTCGAATAAGAGTTTGAAGTCAATATAAATTCACTGTATCATTATAAAAACATCCTATATTTTAAATTTATTGAATTTTAAGTTATATTTGTAAATCAATAAAATATTTAGGCTGAGTCTTCACAAATTTTAATGAGAAATTCTGCCACCATATTCATTTGAAATATGGATCTTTATGCTAAGAGATCATTTTCTTGTGGAAATAAGAACCTATGGAAATTATCTGATAAACCCTTAGCATGATCAAATAAAAAACTATTATCCATATCATAAAATTAAATTTGTACAAATCCTCCATTTTTATTCAATTCATGTTAAAAATAAAATTAGTACAAATCAAGAAAATAAAAATTGATCAAGAATACACCACATCATCTATAGTGGATTTTAAAATGTGGGGACAATAAATATCCCCAAAAAAATCCCTACTAGATAATAAGAAATATGAAATATAGAAATAATTTATTTTTTTCAAATTACCACAAAAGATAAGAAATAAATATATCTTTTCTGGGATTTATTTTGTGAAAATTTAAGAAAAATAACTATTATTTATTCTTATAATATGTAAACCTATGGTAGATAAACAAGGAAAACATAAAGGGAAATAATTAAAATACGGAAAAAGATTTATATAATTATATTCAAAGTCCCTCTATCTCTATTATATTTTAATATAATAATTCATATTTTAGAATATGAATGGGAGGTGTTAATAGTGAATTTTCATTATTATCAAAAACACCCAAGAATGGAATAAAATAAATTCAATATAAAAGATAATTATAAAATAATTCAGTAATAAAAATTGGTGAGACTTTTAGGGAATATATATGAAATAAAACTGATAAATAAATCATACCAATAAAGACTAGGAATGATGCAACACCAAAGTGAAAAAAGTTCATCTTTTATCAAAGAATATTACACACTATGTGTTTTTTCAAGAAATGCATAAGCATTGGTGTTTGTGGAAGAAATTTGATACGTAACTAGGAATTAATCAAAAATAGAATAATAAGATCGGTTTTGTGAATGAAATTCATGATATCCCATATAATATTTCCATAAAAGTTGACTATAATCCAAATGTGTTTATAATCATTTGGCTAACCCAATTGAAAAAAGAAAAATTAATAAAGTAATAAAAGTTATGTAAATATCTTAATGGAATGAGTTAATTACATGATATTAAGTGGAATTTAATGATTGGTTTTCAGGATATAATAACCTATTAATTTCATATTACCTATATTGATAGAGAAAAAAATCTAGACATGATTCAAAATAATACTCAATCATATTACCAACTCAAGAATAAATTCAAAGGAAGATATATCTATCAAAAAAATAATTAAATTATATGATGTATAATATAGATAAAAACATTCATATATGGATTTTTTAAATAATGGAATGAAGTCTAGGCTCCCAAAAAAAACCCAGCTTATAAAATTAGTAAAGAAATCATAAAGTGATCTCTCATTTATGATGATGTAATAAATGAAGTGTCTTAGTTTAGAGGTAATTCTCATCATTAGTGTTATCATGAATAACCAATTAAGATACATTTTATTCTCATATATCACATTTTCTCTTTATACACCTATAATTAAAGATGATTCATGTGTTCAAGGGTATTACTGGATAATTGAGCAAGCTGGGATAACTATTCTAGACCTGAAAAAAAGTTATAGTCTTTGATGTGATAAAAAAATTTATGTCTTAAAGTACATCAAGAGAATGTAATCAATAATTATAATGATGTGATATAGTTTATATATCAATTGGGAGAACTCTTATATTCTAATATATTATATAATCTCATGAAAATTAGGATTTCAAGAATTGTGATATAAACCTATCATTCAAAATGTGTGTATGGATATTCTCTCATTATTGAAAGTTTAAATTTTGGTGATAGGTAGGATTTATTTATTTTAAAAATTAAATTAAAAACTAGAATAAGTACCAAGGTTGATTTATAAATTGAAATATTTCCAGTCTTGATTGAATGTTTTTAATCTATTATTTGAGATGTGTATAGAAATTTCATGTTGTAATTATAAAATAAAACATTTATCTATTGGAATCAATTGTTTTTTTCCTTAAAATATTTTAATTAACATGTAAAGAAATATTTTATTCATATTAGTTGGTATTATATTATAATTTTATAATTGATATCACTATTTTCCTAACTAAACCCTCTTTTATTATACATAGAGCAATGCTCATATAGAAACAGTGAAGAATAATTAATAAGGTATTAATTCAAGTTAATTGACACCATTATCTCCTATGTTCATTCTATTTATTCACAATATGGTGGAGGAGGAAGAAAATGTGAAGAACATAGTGATATAAATTTTCTTATATTATTATTGATAGTAAAAGGGGGATTTTTTAACCAAATTTGTGTTGTATTTTATTATTTATCAATAAATATGAAGTTAATATCTATTATATCAATATTTAATGAAACAAATATCCTAGAAGTAGATTATAGTTCACATTCATGTTAATGAGAATGTGAAATGAATTATAAATCAATATTTTATGTTATCATGGGTTATGTTTGATAATATTGATTAACATCATAAGTAATGATAATAAAATCCCTTATTTTTTGTTATGTTATATATATTTTTTTAACAAGAAATAATTATGATGTAATAAAGTCACTAATTATCTATCTATGAATATGTTTATATTTGTTCAAGAATTAGAAACATAGTTGACTATTGTTTATTCCCCTAGTGATTTTGTAAAAGTAGAACAGAGTAACAAAACTTTGATATCATTAATCATATAAAAAAGATAGATATTACTAGTGGTTCTTATTAAGGATCCCATAATGTAACAAATAATCTACTGGTTGTTGATTTCATGATATAGGTCAGATAATGTTTTTGTTTGGAAGTTTTTAATAAAAAATAATTAATATGTTTGAGAAGATTTGAGAAATTTTTTGATTATTGATTTATATGGAATATAAAAAAACTATCATTATATCTCATTGAATATTTTTTTAATAGTAGTTTTGAGGTTCTATATTTGTGCTTATAAATATTTAAAATACATTTGGATGGTGTTAGTAAAATGGAATTGATGTCGTAGATGATTTATTGAAATAATCTTGGGGGAATATATATGATATATTCCCATTGGAATATATTTATTATATGATTTTATTTTATTTTAAATTATTTAAAAGAAACATGAATTGTTTGAGTTATTTTGAGGAATTTAAGTACAAGTCTAGAAATTCATAGTCATAGGTCAAGTCATTTGTAATATATTTCTTAAACTCTTGAAATTTGGAATACTCCTTGTATGTTTATACAAATATGTAAAATAAATTTGAAGATGTTTAATATTTATAATAATAGATTGAAAAATGTAAAATTAATGGAGTAATTGAGATGTATTTCATCTTTAGAATATTAGAAACGATATTATGCTTCAGAATGAAGAAATAGAGGAAAAGGTCCTAGGTGAGTAGGAAAATTAGAGAATGTATAAGTTTTTATGGTAATATGTTATATATTCATCATGTTATATAATATATTATTCTACAAATGAAATATAGAAAAGGAATTAAAACTAATAAATAAGTAATACATTTAATTTTATAAAAGATATTCATCACTTATAGAGATTTAAATATAGAAAAGTGATGTGTCATATTGAGATAATTAATATATATAAAATATTATTTATCATATTTATCTCTAGAAAATATAATATGTAGTTTTGTGAATAATTAAACCATAATAAATAAGATACTATATAGATAATTTATGATATATTAGTTATAAAATTACTAGAAAGATAATATAAAATAAGAAATTTAAATCATAAAATTCATGTTATTATATTTACTATTTCAAATATCATGGTGAATATTATTATCATGATTCAAGTTGTTGGTAATGTTTTTAAATAATGAATATAAATATGATAGCTTATATTAAGAGTAAATACATTCTACTGATATGGTTTTGGATTGAAATAAACTAATGTTGATTCTATTAATTTAGATACAGTCATGTCACAAAGAATGTTTCATGACACAATACATAATGAAGAGAGTGATTTCAAGAGATATTCATGTCACAAAAGATAATTCCATAACCCAACTATAAAATTGTGTGTCTTCATTTAGTTATGATGTTTAATTTTTTTGTGTAATTATTGGATATTTTTATAAAAGATAAGGCCATGATAAATTTGTATTATCATGAGGAGATAAGGGGTAAGTCTTTAGGAGAATAAATATGATCATTTCTTAATGAGACTTTAATATTGAAGTTATTTAATATTTTAGGGAATATATTATATGAAAATTAATGTGCTAAGAATTATGTGTATGATATTTACTTGGTTGTTTGAATATATAGGAAAAAATTGAATATAAAATTATATTCATCTAAAATAGTTATTTCCAGAAATATTTTGTGTATTTAAATAAAAATTGTGACTAAATTCATAATTTATACACCATAAATAATATCTGTGTCAAATAATAGGAGAGGTCAAATGCTTCTCAAAAAATACTATTCTTAAGCATTGAAGAAGAAGAAAAACAACAATTTGGTTCAACCTTCTCAATGTTTATTATCATTTATGCTAGAAAATATGATGATTAGTGAATTAAATTTCTAATATTACAAAAACATAAATATAATGTCCTAGGATATATTTATATATTGATGATAGATATAACCAAATAACTAGAATGTGAGTAAACCTTTGTTATTGTTTCATTTTTGGTAAAGCGTTCATATTTATTGAATTATACTAAAGAGAATAAAGTCACACCATCAATAGAAAATTAGGATAGGTTGGTCAAATTTATTTCTTTTAGTGGAAGTTCTGGCTTATAGTAGATTAAGATATCAAAAAGTTGGTTATTCCAATGTACATTTTTGATACCATGATTAAGGGTTTAAGATATACCATTTCTCATGTTATTTCTTAATAGTAATATAATAATGGTGTGTATGTTTCATAACAACCATAATACATTGGGGATATATCTATACTTCAAGGATATAAATCTTGTTAAATTAGCATGGTGTTACTTGTACTTCTTTAGAACTTATTTTGTAAGAAGGATCGCTTAAGGTAAGTGAAATTGGGAAATATTTATTCAATAAATAAGTGTAAAGGTAAGAGAGTTAAAATATTTTCATTATCAATATGTTACCCACAAATATTCACTAACACCACCACAAACACTAATTTTTTACAACATTATGAGTGATCATAACATATTTTAGCTGATCTAGATCAATTAATGGTCAATTTTGATATTCCTCCACATAAATGGGTCTTCTTCCCATTTCTAAAATTAGTATCATGATTCCATGAGGTAGTTCATTTCCCACATCCATAGGACTAATACACAAGTTTTTAGTTGATATTGAATAATAAAATTTCATACTTATAAATAACCCAACATTATGGCCTTGTTTGAGTAATCATTCATCGATGCTTCTCTAGTGTCCTTAATTCTCCCAATAATCCCACTATTGATCTTTTCCATTAATTTCTCGTTTTTATACCATCTAATTATAATATAATTGTTTCTACCAATTGATGGGAATTATAAACTTTATTTAATCCAATATCCTGGTCTTGACAATTGAGTATGGCAGGATATTTACACTTTCTCCTAGATCACAAAATGATTTTCCAAACCAATAAGATGTAGTATTCCTAATAAATTAAAAAAACTCTTGTCTTGTTATATCATTAGTATAATCCACAAAATCATGGTTGTGTATTCTCCTATGGGTGTTATTTTTCTTATCTCTTCACCTTTCTTATTTTTTAAATCCAACTATCTCATAAGCATAGAATATGTGGTAAAATGAACTAAAACTTCATTGAATGGGATTTGAATATTATGCTTTTTAAAATTTCAAGAAACATTTCCATTTTTCCTTCATGTCTCATACTTTATTATTTATAAGAATGGTAGTGGTGTTTTATAAGGTGATGGTGCATCTTCTTTGGATGATTTCTCAGTAACCTTTTTCTTATACATCCCTTTTTCTTCCTCTCACTTATATTTTTATATTTTATTCTAAAGGTATTTTTTCCTTCCATTAGAACTATCCTCCCCATTTTTGTGTCTCATTAAGGTGAAATCAATCAATTCCCTATAAGTATCATAACTCTAGGCCTCTCCTTGAGTTGGTCTATAATCCATCCAACTTGGAAATCAACATTCCTCCTGGTGGCCTTTTTATCATTTTAATATTCTTTTAATTCATTGATTTTTATCCAAGTAGTTTTCATTAATTTGAAAAATGTCACCTATAATGAATAAATTTTACATTGAATAGATAGTTATTTTTTCTTTTTGAACCCCTATTCTCTTTGGTTCTACCCTTGATTATGTTTTTTGGACTTAAAATATGATAATTATTTTGAAAGTTATAGTCAGAATAATTATAATATTATATATATATACCTTCAGCTATGTATATGTCCATCATTATGTACATGTTTATTTACAATCCCTCTAATTATGAATCAATCCATCTGTTATTTTATACCATGTAAACTCTTCTACTTATCACTCGTTATGTTTATATTAGAATGTATTACTTGAGATTTAGTTTAATAATTCATAGATCTTTCTTGATAGATTCCTCATCAGTGATCCTCTAGAAATAGAATCCATGTAGACCTATTTCCCTAAGATATACATGTGTATATTATTTTGAAAATAATACACATATCTATACTAGGATAAGTAAATTTCTATAAAAAAAACTTGGAATGACTCCCATAAATTGTAATTCGATTCATTATAAAATTGATAAAATTTTAAATATAGATGTGAATATTCATTTATTAAGATTTAAGCAACAAAATTATTAGGAATATTCTTTCCATTTCATCCCATGTAGTTAATGAAAGTGTTGTCTATATTTGGGTCTACTCTGGAGCTTTTTAATTCAATGAAAATATTATAAGACTTATTTATATAAACCCAAGCTAAAGATATGTTTCATTTTCATAATTTCCCTAATTAAAACATAATATTACACAAAATAATATCACAATCCAATGAATGGAAGGTTTAGTGTCTTTTAGGGCTAGTTATATAAGAAATTTATTTTACCATACTTATGAATATTTCATTATAATTGAGCCGCACTATAGTCCTTAAATACTTCTCATATGTTATATTCATATTCATAACATAGGGAAATGGAAACATTTGAAAAGGGGTGAGATAATACACTCAATAATATATGAATAAACATTTCATCATGGTTGAGTTCATAAGCATAAAAAATATTCATAACAGAAATATCATATCACCATGAGGGATAATCAAAAAACATTAGTGAGCTTCTATGTACATGGAAAAATAACTTCAATCAATAATTGATAAATAAAGAAACATAGAAGTTATAAATTTTCTTTAAACATTTAAAATAAAATTTCAATAATCGGATCTTAATATTAGAATATATAACATCATTCAACTTTTGGAAAAAAATTCTCATAGGGAAACATTAATTTAATTATTTACACATTTTCACCCATTATTAAGAGAAAACATAATTATAAATGTGTATACATCACCTTGGTGAGACACACAACTACATTCATGCTTGAAAATAACAAAATTATGCCCATTTATATATATATCATGAGATTTAAAATTTTTAACCAATGTATTGGAGGTTTATATAGGACCATTATCATCCATACTTATGAGTGAAACATGAAAATCATTCAATAATGACATCATAAAGATCCCATGGAAATAAAGTAGGTTTCATAATCCATTTAATCAAAAATAATTAACTTTTTATAAAAACCCCATAGAAATTAAAATGGGATTCATAAAACATAAAAATGAAATTCATTCACCTTTCCTAGCTTAAAAACCCTATGTAAATAAATTATTTTATATATAATTTCCAAATAGTATAACAACATGAATTAAATCAATTTATATAAAAAATTGTTCATCCAAAAATAATCATATAATATAAGATAAATTGAGGGTGAAACATAAAAAATGACACCACTAGAGATTGATATTTGTTAAGATAAATAGTAAAATCAAAACCAAATCACATAATATATTCTTTAAAAAACATTTTGTAATCACCAATGTGAAAGTCATAGTGATGAATCTCTTTTCAAAAAAATAATCCTTTGGATGCATAAAAAAGTGAAAATAAAACACTTCACGGAAATTGATTTGAATTAAAACTATTTTTACCAATTTATATAAGAGATAACAACATGTAAATAGTAAAATAATTTAATATTGTGAACATTTAAGAAATAATTTAATGAAGAATTCGTATATCTCAAAGAAAGATGATTTTGTAACAAAATCCCATAACATTACTCTAGAATTCAAAATATGTTATTTAACATCCATTATAATAAAAAAAAACTATCTATCACACCTATTTATGAATAATATTAATTTTAATACCATTTTATAAACTTAATTTATAATTATTCATACATTTATATCAGTGAGTTCTTATCCATTTCAAATCACGGGTGTGAGTAATGTTGATTGATTTGAACTAGTTTTGTAATCATGGTTTTTTATTCTTTCTTATCAAAAAATTCATCATTCCTAGATAATAATAGGCACTAAATTTGATTCATTATAATTAATTATAATGTTATGATTTAATTCTGGGGAATTTTTGGTTACAATCATTAGTGATGAAATCGTTGATGAGCATGTTTCACTTATTTTTAATGAATATGCATTGTTATCTTAATTAATTAGTTTAATAATAACATTAAAATTATAGAAAAAAACATTATATTATTATTTATATCATTTATTATCATTAATTGACTTCTCATATTCATCAATGATATTATTTTATATCATTGTTCAAGTGGGTGGTTAAACAGACCTAGTAATAACATAAAATAATGACATAGATAACATGGTTATGGTATAATTTGGATATAATATAATTATTAAAGAATAATAATGATATTATATAGTTTTTATTAAATTTTTTGATATTATTTTAAATTATATTGATGTAGAATAAAAATACTAGAGGAAAAACAAAAAATGTTACTTCATAGGGGTTGTAGTCCTCTAGTATACATGGTTAACATTATCATTTCTAAGAAAATGAGAGGGGATAAAGTTAGATAATAAAATTACAACTTTCAGTCATAATTAAATTATATGTATCATATTTTCTTACTTCCCATAATTAAATATATACATGAGGGATGGTGCTGAAAAATGTAAGATGTCACTTCTTGAAGGTGGAAATCTATACAATGCGTGATTGACGTTATTTTGTTCTTATTAGTGGATGGGAAGTAATAAATTATGGTTGATCCATTATTATAATAACATCATGGAATATTAATTATACATATTTATTAATATTAACATGGATATAAAATTTTTGATGAGGCTGATTAAGAAGGAGGTAACACCTACATTGGGAGTTTGAGTTTTCTCTTAGAAATGTCTTTGGAAATGGAGGCCAAAAGTTTTCTAATGGTTACTGAATAGATAAGTATGTGGGAGAGGGTTCTAGGATAAAAAATATTATATATTATCAAGAATAAATTATATAGGAGTAGAGTAGGTTGAAGTGTTGGGAGTGATCCCATTTAATAATTGATGAGGAGGGTAATTTTGGAATCACCATTTAAATTTTCAATAATGTAATGCTAATATTCAAGGTTCTAAGCCATAAATGTTATAAAATTATAGGGGGTTAGTATTGATAATTTCACACTTAAAACACCCATTTTAAAACATGTTTTGGGTTATTTATTCTTAGTAAATCAATTTTTATCATTTTTTACTTTTATTGGGGAAATAAATTTTCAACCACCATAATAAATTTTGATTATAAAAAATAAAATTGTTCTTTTACTAAATTTAAAACTTCAGCTATAAAATCTGAAAATAAATTTATCAAAGTGATATTTTTTAGCGTGTGAAATGTTAATTTTAAAATAAAAACAAATAATATATAAAAAAAATTTGAAATGTGTGTTGTCGAGATTAAAACATATGTGTATTTCATAGTTATCAAAATTATAAAATTTAATTGAATAAATTGGTATATAATAAAAAAAATTATATGTAGCTTTTATACCATGCCAAATCTGAACTTTTCAAATAAAATACATAATTAACAAAAAAGATCAAAAACTATTTCTAATGTAAAATATTATATAATCCATTAAAATTTTAATCATAGGTCAACTAAATTAATTATGGTATTTTTAAAATTTATAGATTTACTTCATACATAAATATTTTATAAATTTAAATTATTATAAATTACTATGTCTCTATTATATATTTATAATGTTAATGTTTTTATAAAAACTATATTTTCAGTATTAACATAAAATCAATTTCATTTTAAAAAAAATCCAAAAATTATCCTAATATTAGATTTTTATTCAAATTCCAAAAATTATTTTCATTTTTTAGAATTTAATATCAAAAATTTATAAATTAATCTTTTAATATAAAATATAAAATCTAATTAAAATATAATTTTATTAAAAAAAATTATTTAACATTAAGTGTTTTTAATAATAATTTATATCAATTTCCAATTTAAATATAAGTTCATAAATAATAATATTTTGAAAGTGATTAATTATATTTTTTTGGGATAAAATATAAAAACCATAATAAAATAGTTCTTTATAAAAGTTTTACTTTTCAAATAAATATGACTTAATAAAATAACATTAAAATTAAATATTTATATTCAAAATTTTAATTTTTCTAATCTATTGATATTAAAATATTTATTTTATTTTCATACATGTATCATAACATATTTCAATAATATTAATATTATTATTAATATGTAATACATATATATACACATTTTTAATATTTTAATATTATTTATTTATTTCATTATGAGTTATCATATTATAAATTTACTTATAACAATACACAATATTAGTATAATTATTGGATACATGTATAACTAACAACCATATTCTCAATGGAAATATTTTCAATGATCATATTCATAACAACCATATTTTATTCCTATATATTTTGATTCTAAACTCATGCATTCCATTCTCAATTCTTAAGTCACGCTTCTAATTTTCATAGTATTAATTTTAGATATCAAAACATACTTTCTACATTCATGATATTCTTCAGAATTATAAGATTTTATTATATATAGGTGATCCTCAATGGTAAATATGATCATGGTGATCACCTGGTGTAGGAGAATTTATTCTTATCTGTTTATTTTTCACATAAATTTATGATCTTTTAGAGGATATAATAATTCATGGTAAGTAATACAAAGTGTAATGTGATTTTGTTGTGATTTTTTACTATGAATGTATAAAATGGGGTTAGTTTAGTTCATATCTTATGTGACTTATCACCTAATCTATTTCAATTCATTTGAATAAATAGAAAAAACTGAGTTATAAAAATATAGTTTATGAAAATAATATACTTTCTAAAAAAGGTTGTTGCATCTCACTCCCCAAAATAAAATTAATCTGCTTAGTTTTTTTATCACTTACTAAAAATCACACTAAATGATATCTATAGATAATCATTAGTCAAGATATAGAATCTAAGATAAGGAAACTATTACATTTTAGAGAATACATGGTCACGTGTCTTTTCCCTCGTAATATGAATGAATTAAGATTCTAAATCATTTATTATAAATATTCCTATATACTAAACCATAAGTGGTTCTAGAGACATACCTTTCACTGATTCATTTTCTAGATCTATTTTCCAATAAAATATTAATATCAAATAGATAGTGATAATATCTATTATAATCAAAGTAAAAGATCATATGAATATTAAAGATAAATCATATGATGTCTTCTCTAATGAAACCATTATTTCAACCTATGATACTTTTATTTGAACTATTTTACACATGTTTCATCCCATGAACTCACTTCGTTCAATCTAGTTTACTTTAAGTCAGTTCTCTCATATTCCTTAATCAAATTCCAAAATCAATCATAATGTCTTCTAATGAAAATGTGACTATCCAAAGAATATACCCACGATAGTTTTTATCTAGGTGTGCGGTATTAGGCCCACTCATAATCTACCAGAGTAAGGATTGAATTGATACTCAACTAAATTTTTTCAAGGTTATTACCCCTAGGTGCATATGTTTCATATCCATGTTTACTTTAAAATATAAATATAGGGATGTAATTTTTAGGAAAACCACATAATCTCTATATTAATAAAATGTTGAGATGTTATATAGTAAATAAACTTATCCCTTAGATTTATCCCTAGGGTTTCACTAATTTTCTCTAGTCAAATATAAAAAATATCTAAACTAATTCTCGAATATAAAAAAACATGATCTAACACAAACTATAGAGACCCAAGATAGAGATATATTTATTTCACATCCTTTCCATAATTTAAACATTACACCTCAAAAAATAATCATATGATCCCAAGAATTGAAGGTTTAGTGTCTCTGAGGACTAGCTATATAAGAAATTTATTTTATAATACTTGTGACCATTTCTCCATAATTGAGCCACACTAGACTCTTTCTAAAGTAATCAAAAATTTTACTCAACATCATCACTTGGGGAAATGGAAATAAAAGAAATGGGGTGATCTAAATCACATAGTAAGGTATAAATAAACATTTCTTCAAGTATGAGTTCATAAACATAAAAACATAATCAATAGTGAAATATCATATCATCATGAGCGATAATTATATAACATAAATGGGCTTCAAAGGACCCAGCATAATAAATTATAGCCATAGAAGAAAAATAAGGAAACATAGTTGTGATAATATGACATAAATAAATTTAACATAAATATTGAATCATGAGAATATAATATAATAATTCATAACACCATTAAATTGTGGAAAAAATATTAGCATAGGGTAACTTTACTTGCCTGAGTTACACACCTGCACCCAAACTTGCGAAAAACTAAATTGTGAATGGGTATACATATCTTATGATATTTTAACTTTTAACCAATGAATTGTAGGAATATATAATACCCACATGTCATCATCCATATATATGAGTGAAATTAGAAAATCATTCAATTATCACATCATAAGGATCCCATGGAAATAAAATGTGTTTCATAAAATGGTAACATGAAAATAATTAACTTTTCCTAAATAAACTAGGAAAATAAAAAAGGGATTAATAAAAATTTTAAATGATAATAATAGACCTTTTATAGAATAATGAACATGTGGAAATAAAATGGGTTTCATAACATTTCAAAAATTGTTTAACAATATGAATCAGATCAATTGTTTTTAAAAACATGATCACCAAATAATGAAATATAGCTCAATTAAAGGTTGATATTTTTAAATATAAATATGAAAATTAATCTAAAACACAAATGGGTTTTTAGGGAAATATTTTTTAATCATTTTTGTAAATATCATAGTCATGGGTCTCTTTTAAGTAAGTATCCATTTTTTCTAAAAACCAATTCATAAAAAAACTTTATGGAATTAGATCTAAATTAAAAACCAATTTCCACAATATATATAAGATATAATATCTCTAAAAGAGTAAATTTAATAATTCTTGTTTAAATATGGGAAATAATTTCATGAAGAATTCATATAACTAAATGTAAAATGATTAAATTCAAAAAACACATACCTTTACTTGTGATTTACAAAAAAGTGATTTAACATCTTGTATAGAAAAAATAACTATCTCAATCACCTAATTTATAACCATTTAAAAATTCACACCTTTTGATAAACATAGTATATAATTATTCTCTATATGAATATTAGTTAGTTATAATCCATTTTTAATTTTTTGTGTGAGTAATATTGATTATTTTGAATTAATTTAATAATTATGGTGTTAATGTTAGTTCTTATCCAAAATTTATTCTTTCTAGATAATAATAGGTACTATAATTGATACTTTTTAATTATTTATGTTGTTATAATTTCATTATATAGATTCCTTGGTTTTGATCATTATAGATGAAATCATTGATGATCTAGTTATGGTTATTTTTAATGAACAAGTTTTGGTAACTTAGTTAGTGACTTTAACACAAAATTTACCATTCTAAAACCAAAATAAAATATTTATTTTATTATTTATATCATATATTATTAGTAATTAAATTATTATATTCATACATTATATTATTTTATAGAATTGATCAAGTACGAGGTTAAATCTAACCAATAAGAACATACCATAATTTAATGGATAAGTATGATTATGACATAATTTGGTTTTTGTATCATTATTAAAGTATTATAATTATATTATTGATATTTTTTTCATGAGTTGGATCATATTTTAAAATATTTTTATTATAAATAAAAATATTATATGAAAAATCCAAATCGTTACATTGTGGAAGCGGTGCTCAACACATCAACACAGTTGACTTTATCATTTCTTGAAAAATGAGAGGGGATAAATGAAGATAATAAATTCAAATAATATGACTATAATTAAATTATATATATCCAATTATTTCATCAATACCACCATTAAATACTACCTTGATAAACTATTTTTAAAAACATAAGATGTCGAATCTAGGAAGCGATGGTCCGTATAATGCATGGTCGACACACTTTTTTTCTAAGTTTATGTGATAGAATAAGAAAGGGATATTACATTAATATATTAAAATTATGGTAAATTAATTATAATTATATTTTTATATTAATGTTTTTATAAAAGGTTTGGATGAGTAATATTTATTAAAATGATTAAGAAGCTTGTGATACTTACGTCTAGATCATGAGTTTTCTCATTTAAATATCCTTATAAATGGAGGCCTTAAGATAACTAACTATAACAAGAGAATTAATGAATTGTGAGAAGGTGAAATTATAAATAAAATGGTATATTTTAGGAATAAATAAAAATTTGAATGTGTAACTTGTAGTGGTGGGAGTGAACCCTTGTTATAAGTGACAATAATGGAATTTTTGGAAGCACAATTTACATTTTTAGTATTGTAATACTACTATTAAAGGTTAAAATTAGAAAAAAATGGGGAAATGGGTAGAGGTGGTGAGTTTTCATTGATCATAAACAAATCCATACATTTGGAAACATTATTATAGCATGTTTTGGGTCATTTTTTCAAGGTAAATCAATTTTTATCATTTTTACTTTTATTAAGTAATTAATTTTCAACCGTAGTAATTATTCATAATGGCCAAAATTGAACATGGATTTTTTGTGTAATTTTAACATTATGATTTGAAATATAAAAATAATTTTATCAATTAATAATTCTAATGGTTTGAGACATTAATTTTAAATTAAATTCACTTAACACGTAAAAGTTATTTTTAGGAAAAGTTTTCTTTCAATATTAATACTAATGCTTAAGACATAGTTTCCAACATTATAAATTATAAATAAATAAGTTTTATTATTTAAAAAATAGCTTTCAAATAATTTTATAAAGCTAATCTAAATCCTAAAATATTTAGTGAAATAAAAATTTCACAAACAGATTTTATTCTAAATTATTAATTAGGTTCATTAATGTTAATCATAGGCTTTCTAAATTAAACATAGTATTTTTTAAATGTATAGTTTTAATTATTAAATGTGTATTTTATAAATTAAATTTTTTATTATATTCTATTTAATTATTATATAATTATAAATTTTTGGTTTTAGTAAAAGTTGTATTTTAACTATTCACTTAAAAATTGACTATTTTAGAAAAATCCCAAAAAAATATCCTAAGAAAATATTATTATTATATGTCTAAAAATGATTACCATTTTGTTAAATTTTAATTTTTTAATTTTAATATGTATCTTATAGATTAAGATATAAAATATAGTGAAAGACTACTTTTACTAAAAAATGATGTTTTTAAATATTTAGTGTTTTTAATATTATTTCATAGAAATTTGAAATTAATATATTTATTTATATATATTATTATTTTAAATTTTGTTAAATTTAATTTATTGATATAAAATACAAAAAAATTAATAAAATAGTACTATGAAAAATAATAGTAATTTTATAATAAAGTTGTATTAACAAAATTCCATTAAAATTAATTATTTATATTATAAATTTTAAATTTTAGAATAAATTGATATCAAAAACATTAATTGATTTTTATAAATACCACTTATAATATTGTAATAATGGTATTATTATTTTTAATATATATCCCTTATATATATAGTATTTTCATTATGAGTTATCTTATTCTAAACATATAATTAACAATAAACTACTTTAATATATATATTTGGTATATGTGTGTACAATGAATATATTTTCAATTACCATATTTCCAATATTCACATTTATAATGGTCAGATTTTATCCTGATATATAGATATTCTAGAATCGTTTATTCCATTATTACTTAGAATGTCACACTTCTCATTCCAATAGTATCCACTTTTTATCTAGCAACATGAATCTTGTTTAATGATTTTCTTCCTCATTATCATTTTTATTTAGTAAATGGTGATCCTCAAGTGTGAATATTATATAGGATATCTCCTAGTGTTGATTATTTTTTTCTTCTCTATTTATTTTTCAGTTTTAATTTACGAACTTCTATATAATTAAATAATCTCAACTGAGTAAAATTTAGTTTCATGTGTTGTTTTTGTAATGTTTTACTATGAATGGATAAAGTGTCAATAGTTTATTTCATATCATGTATGACTTATTACCTAATTTATTTCAATTCCATTAAAAAAATTATCAAAAAGTTCACAATTATAAATATATTTTTTATGGAATGAATATGATTCCTACAAATTAGGGGTATTATATTTGGATTACACATTACTAAATGGTTAGTGAATTGGAGTGTGTCATAATACTCAATGAATGTTTCAAGAAGTTTATTTTTGTCATGACCCCCTCCCCACAAAGTGTACCCCTCCTGGGCCAGCAATGTGAGAAGAGAGATAATGACCCCCAAGTCCCGCCTCCAGTAGGCCCCGGGGTGGCGACTAGCACCGAGGGTATAATAAACACACAAATGGGAGGCATTACCCTCTAATAGAACACATGAAAAAGAGAGAGATAGAATAGACTCCAATCAACTCCAACTCAGAACTGAAATATAAAAGAAATCCAAGTACATATATGAAATGTCATGAAAAAGTACTACAACTGAAAGGGGAAACTAAAAGTACCCAAAAGAAAGTAAAACGACAGCGACCACAAGCCCGAACAGCTCCTCCTCCAACCACAAGCTAGTAGTAACCAGCTTGATCTCCAACCTGCTCCAAGTGACCTGAAAAACAATTTATATGTACATAGGGTGAGTATAATAGTATACTCAGTAGGATCCTCCCCAAGCCTCTCGTGCAAAAGTAAAGAAAGCATGCTAAAGCCCGGTGAACAACAAGTGAAACTAACTCATCACCTAAACAGGTATACTAAGTTCCCAACCTCACCATGGCTACTCTCACCAAGTAACGCATACAAGAATATAGCATATAAAAAAGAATATCAAGGGTACCCCACTACTAATTCCCCACTGGTTTTCTGCTTTGCCCCAACGACATACGTCATGTGCATCTCTCTCCAATGCTTGCTCGCAGACACCTGGGCTAAGCTCCACAATCTGCACCTCGTGCACCACAAAGGCTTACCCGCAGACACCTGGGCGAAGCACCACACCATCCTCCAAACCAAAAGTAACCAGGTAAGTTCTGGGATCCACCACATCCCGCATAACGTGTATCATACATCGTGTATTATACCTCAAGCCATTATAGCCTATACGCCGAGTATGGATCCTCAATCCATCACATCCTATACACGTTACACCTATAGTAGTCCATAGGATACTATATCCGGTATATTTGTGTGTGAAATAACCACAATCCATTACAGCCCTCTACACACCTATGTGGGGAAACTAACTGGTGTTCCTGTTGGCACATGTATCTACCAAGAGAAGAGAGTGGGGCCAAAGGGGGTAGCCATCCATTCGACCTCCCATCAAAATGTTGGGGAAAACACCCCCCCCCCCCCCCCACCAGGGCTTAGAATCCCTGGGGTGTCAGTTTCCCTTACCGACAGGGTGGAGTAGCGTATAGAAACACAAAAAGCACAAAATATATGTATAACTCACATCCACACTATGGGAATTACCTAGTCTTAGATACAACTGCAGCTAAGGTCTCTCAGACCCCAGGCTGCTACTTCTAAGACTAGGTATCCTATAAGCACACAAACATTTGAAGAGCTTTATTAGATTACTCTATTCTCATTTTATCAGTTCCACTATATGTTAATTAATTCTTTAAACATTAATTAACCATGACCAATTCTACATTAAACTGAATTGGCATCACATTCAAAATCAACTACTCCTTTTAAGATTCACATCACCTTTGAATTCCAGTATCACTATCCCTGTGGATTATCACCATTTAATCAAACTTTCATTTCAGAATTACTTTCCCATATTTCCAGGAATTCTAGAAAGGCATCATATGCTACTAAACCCAAAGGGGGCTCAACACGGTGAGTAGATATACTACCCGTCGAGTATTGCCGCCTATAGCAAGAGCATAGACCCATTCTCCCTTAAGAGGCTAAACACAGAAATCACGTGGCATACCCTGCGTGTCTTTGCCTCCATCGAAAGGAGGTTAAGCAAGACAAGCTGTCTGAGAAGTGGGGAAAAGTAAAATAGATAAACAACCAAACAAAACCACCTACATCCAGCCATTCCATCACCCCTGGTGTCCTCCCTGACACCCACATACATAAACTGATGCATCTCGCCACTCTAGGCGTCATCTGCTGCCACAACCACAAGGCATTCATGCCTCCACATATCACAACACCCCTACAGGGTCACATCACAGCACAAGTAGCAGGAAAACAACAATCACATCAATGGTCTCTTGGCCCTTTAACAATCAAGAGGGTAACTCAGAACCCTTTAATAAATTCTCACACAATCTGTTCTTTAATCCATATTTAATTAGAAGATTTTTTATTTGCAGGTTCCAATTACGGAACATCTAATCAGTAATCTATCACAATTAAATAACCATTCTTACTTCCCTAATTTTATTAACCTCAAATTAGAACAACTACGACAATAGAAACGACCAGATTCATTTACATTCCTCTTTATCTTTATCCAATTAATGAACAATCAATTCCGGATTTACGTTCATTATCAATTTCCATCAAGAACGAATAAATAATCAAAGAAAACATAGATATCACTATATCTAGAAAAACATGAGGCAAACCGTTATCACGGTACAAAGCAACAACATGCGATCAACCAATTCTTTTAATTTGGTTCAAGTATTTAATTAGGTCAATTTCATTGTGATACAAAGGGATAAATCATGATAATTCTACGATTGCACATATAAAATTAGAGAATCCATGAATCCCCTACCTGGAAGAGTTCTTGATGTCCTTTATCCACACAACGGGTCAAAATCCTCCTCTCACGACAACTGCATCCACCAGAGGATGCCACGGTACGACAGTACCAACCAACCCCAATAAAAACCCATAATAATCTTGGAAATTACATGGTATAATATGGAAGGGAGAAACAAGAGAAGATGATCCCCAAAATAATGACAATAAAACATACCTTATTGGGAAGATTGACCGACACAGCTCGGTTGCATCCAAAACAGAGCAGAACCAATCCTAAAAGTAAAGATTGATTGTGCAACTCCTACGGGAATGATTGAAAGGTTATAGTGTCTCTTAGCTGAGAACAAAGATAAAGAACAAGGGAGAATGATATCTTGTCCCTTTTTTAAGATTTAATGGGGCGACGGTTTAAGATCCGGTTAATTATCCATTAAAAACGGATCACATTAACCCACGCGGTTTGACCAAGTAAATACATTCCAAGCCTTATGAATAATTAATATAGGATTTATGGCCTTTGAAACGGCCTTAAGAGCCCTTAAAACAAGTATTTAAATGTATTTTACATCACAGGAAATGTCAAAAGGGGCAAAACTGTAGGAATCTGGAAACACTGTTCACCCACCGTTACTGTACATGAAACCGATCTGTCAGACTGATCTGTGAAACCGATCTGTCAGACCGATCTGTGAGACCGATCTGTCAGACCGATTTGTCAGATCGATCTATGACACCGATCTGTCAGACCGATCTGTGAAACCGATCTGTCAGACCGATCTGTGAAACCGATCTGTCAGACTGATTTGTGAAACCGATCTGTCAGACCGATCTGTGAAACAGATCTGTCAGACCGATCTGTGAGACCGATCTGTCAGACTGATCTGTGAAACCGATCTATCAGACCGATCTATAAAACCGATTTGTCAGACCGATCTGTGAGACCGATCTGTCTGACCGATCTGTGAGATCGATCTGTTACTGTTCATAAAACTGGAAACACTATTCACAGAACTGGAAATTGGCAAAGTGTTGGGGATAAGTCCCCTTGACCTCCCAGAACACCTCCAACACCAAAATTCACAAAGTAATGGACTGGAGAGGTCCGGGCCATTACATCAAATACCTCTCAAAACATTCCCGTCCTTGAGAATTTAAAACCAACCTGAGGAAAAGAGGGGTCCGAACAACCACCCCATAAGATACCTCTCAGGGTAAAACCACCCTGAGTTGTTCGAAAGCTGGAACAAAACTACGACATCCGAGAGTATGGGAACAAACAATACATATCCAAAAAATTAAATCATAACATCACATCAAAGGTATATAAATAAAACATGAAAGGTCTAACAACAAAGGAAACATCATTACATGAAAGGAGTTAAACATTAAACAACTCTGGGTACTGAGCACGTATCTGTGACTCACGCTCCCAGGTACTCTCCTCCATGCCACCGTGTCACCACAAGACACGAACTAAGGGGATAGAATGCCCACGCAACACCTTCTCCTTGTGGTCTTGGATCTCCACAGGTCGCTCCTCGAAGGTTGCATCATCATCAATATCGATCTCTCCCCAATCGATAACATGAGATTCATCATGAAGATAATGACGGAGTTGTGATACATGGAAAACATCATGTATCTGACTCATCTGAGGGGGGAGTTCTACTCGATACGCCACATCTCCAACATGAGCTAACACCTCGAAATTCCCAACAAACCAGGGAGAAAGCTTACTTCCACGACCAAACCTTCGCTGCCCATGACGGGGAGTCACCTTCCGAAACACATGATCCCCAAAATTAAACTCTAAGGGTCTCTTTATTTGATCAGCATATGATTTTTGACGATCTTGCGCTGTCTTCATCCTCTCACGAATCACCTGAACCATCTCTGTTGTATTCTGCACTAGTTCTGGTCCGAGAATTGCTGACTCTCCGACCCCATACCAGCACAACGGAGAACGGCATGGCCGGCCATACAAGGCTTCAAACGTCGCCATACCGATGGAAGAGTGAAAACTATTATTGTAAGCGAAATCTACCAAGGGTAAGTACTTCATCCATGAACCTCCAAAATCAATAACACAAGAGCGCAACATGTCTTCAAGAGTCTGGATGGTTCGCTCTGTCTGACCATCCGTTTGAGGATGAAAAGCAGTGCTAAGGCACAATTAAGAGCCAAAAGCATGCTAGAGACTTCTCCACACCCTGGAGGTAAAACAAGGATCTCGATCATAAATTATCGTCCTAGGTACTCCATGAAGTCTCACTACCTCCTCTAGATACTGCCTCGACAAAACTTCCACTAAGCTCGACTCCTTGATCGCTATGAAGTGGGCCGATTTTGTTAAATGATCCACTACCAGCCATATAGCATCATGTCCTCCCGGAGCTCGAGGTAAACCTGTAACAAAGTCTATTGAGATGTCCTCCCACTTCCACTGAGGAATCTCTAATTGCTGGAGAAGACCACAAGGAACACGATGTTCAGGCTTCACCTTCTGGCAGACTAAACATCGAGACACACACTCTGCAACCGCAGGCTTCAGCCTCGGCCACCAAAACTGACTCCTCAAGGATCGGTACATCTTTGTCACACCAGGATGTACTGCCAAGGGAGAACTATGGAACTCTCAGAGAACCATATCACGCATCTCCAAGGTAACAAAAAGCCTGCCATGATACAACACTCGGTGTTGTTCATCCTCCGACCAACCATCAGGGGCCTCACCACAAACAACTCTATCTCTCCAAACTTCCACCTCTATATCACCCAACTGAGACTCTTCCACCTTCTGCATCAGGGATGACTACACCGTCATCTTTAAAAGACAACCTCTACCCCCAACTTCTCCCATATCAAGATGAAAAGTCGATAGCTCTTCCATCACTCTCCAGGAATCACCAGATTCACGGACAACATCATTACGTGACTTTCGGCTCAGTGCATCAGCTACAACATTCCCTTTTCCAGGTGTATACGATATTTCAAAGTCGTATTCCTGCAAGAACTCCATCCACCGAAGCTGCCTCAAGTTCAAGTCACGTTGGGAGAAAACATACATCAAACTCTTATGATCGGTGAAAACCACAAAGTTCTCACCAATGAGGTAATGTATCCATAACTTTAGAGAAAACACCATGGATGCCAACTCAAGATCATGGGTGGCATAGTTGCGTTCATGGGGACGCAACTTCCGAGACCCATAAGAAACAACTGACCTCTACTGCATGAGAACACAGTCTAGCCTCATATGTTAAGCATCACAGAAAACATCAAACTGGACTTCCTCTGCTAGAAGACAAAGGACTGGAGCACTTACCAACTTCTCTTTTAGATACTCGAAAGATCTCTGACACTGATCAGTCCATATGAACGTTTGATCCTTCCTAGTCAAAGCTGTCAGAGGAGTCGCAACTCGGGAGAAATTGGCTACAAACCTCCTATAATAGCCTGCGAGACCAAGGAAACTTCGCACCTCTGACACGGTATTGGGAGCTTCTCAAGACACCACTGCTTCTATCTTCAATGGATCCACAGCTACTCACTGTTGGGACACAACATGCCCCAAGAAACGAACTTCTCGAGCCTAAAACTCACACTTCGACAACTTCCCAAACAACTGATGTTGGCGAAGAACTCCCAAAATGGCTCGTAGATGCTCTACATAATCCTCCTCAGATGGGGAGTATACAAGGATGTCGTCGATGAAAACCACAACAAACTTGTCCAGGAATTCACGAAACACAGAATTCATCAACCCCATGAAAAGAGCTGGAGCATTCGTTACGCCGAATGGCATTACAACAAACTCATAATGCCCATGATGACAACGGAAAGCAGTCTTCGGGATATCCTCATCCTTTACATGCATCTGATGATATCCTGACCACAAGTTGATCTTTGAGAACCAACTTGCACCCTTCAGTTGATCGAATAAGTCATAAATCCGCGGGAGAGGATAGCGGTTCTTTATTGTCACTTTGTTTAATCGACGATAATCGATTCACAACCACAAACTGCCATCAGCCTTTTTCACAAACAAAACTGGTGCACCCCACAGTGACACACTTGCCCGAACAAAACCGCACTGCAACAGACCATCAAGTTGTATACATAGCTCTCGTAACTCAGAAGGGTCCATCCTATACAGAGACATAGAGATAGGAGACGCTCCTGGATGTAGCTCAATCCCAAACTCGATCTCTCGTCGAGGGGGTAACGCTACAACCTCTTCTGGAAAGACATCAGGGTACTCCTCTACGACCCTAGGAAGTGCCAACTGCTAAACCTCTGAAGAACTCAGCATCATCTCAGCCATCATGGATGATAAGGATTGTACTCATCTATGACTCATCTGAGGATCTCACTCACCCACAAACACCACTTTCTCTCCATCTGCATCAAAGAAAATGACCTTCTTCCTGTAGCAATTCACAATATCCTGCACCGAATACAACCAATCCATGCTGAGGATGACATCATATGGTTGATTCGTAAACATAGGAAATCTCCCCAAGAGCGGTGTTGCCCCAACACTAGATCACAGTCTCTACATACTTCAAACAAGTCGGCTCGACCTCCAACTGGCGTAGTCAATGCCAAGGGCACTGGAAGCCTCTCTACCTCAAGTCCCAAAGCATGGACAAGGGTAGGTGATATGAAGGAGTGTGTTTCTCCTGAATCAAACAAGGCATACACCAAGGTAGAAAACAAGCAAAGGGTACCTCGAACAACATCTGGCTTGCCTGGGGCTGGCAACGCTAGAGCATGAAGCTGACCACGACCTCCTCCATGGCCTCTCTGACCCTGATGACGACCACCACCACGGTCGCGCTCTGCTCTCTGAGGACGGGGAGCATCATGGGGCTGTCCTCTGCCTGCTCCATCTACCCTATGGTGATCTAAATCTGGTGCAACTTGCTGATGCTGTCTCGGCTGGAACTGCCTCAACGGAGGAACCTGGAGCGGAGCGCCCATTGCACGATGACTGCTCTAAAAAGTCGAGCACTCCCCCTGCTGATGACCATGACCACCACAAGAAAAACAAGCGCCTGATCCCTTGGCATAGGCCTGAAAGTTGCTGCCTCCGTAGAAACGAGATGGAAAGGGCTGGGACCTACCCCCAGGTGAACAGAAACTCTTCTTCCCTGAAAACCGGGAACCCCGGACCACAACTCTTCTTCGTGAGTAATCATGACGATTCCTCTCTCATGACGATCTGGTCCTGGCCAAAGTCCTCTCAACAACCTCTGCCCTCGCCAGCACCTCGAGATATGTCTTTAGCATAAATGGGGTGACCTGGCACTGGATCTATGGACACAAATCCTCCTCGAAATGCCTCGCTCTGGCCTCCTCATCTAGTAATAGGTCTGAAGCATACCGTAGAAGGTTCCTAAAATGGATTCCAAACTCCCGAACACTGGAGGTCCCCTATCAAAGGGTAAGAAGCTCCTGGCGACTGGATGCCTTCAAAGTTGATGAAAGAAACTCAACTCTAAACCTGTCTCGAAACTCCTCCCATGAGATCGTTAACTCCTCACGATCCCCGAGGAACAAGAACCACCACTGCCTTGCTACTTCACACAGCATCGTCACAACCAAGGACACCCAGGGTTCCTTCCGAGCATGAATCGAACTGAAGCTTATCTCAACCTCCTCCAACCAGTCTTCTGTGACTATATCTGAAACGGAGCCTTCGTACTTCTATAGACTCTGGCGCTGAAACTCTCGGAGTGTCTTCCTCCATGTGTCATCGTCGTCAACCCCTACCCAGCGACGATCCACTGGAACAGCCTGCTGGACATCTTCTGCGAAAACCTGACGAGGACGTCGACCTAGATCCATACCTGTAAAATAACAACTATTAGAGCTCCTAAGCCTGGAATATGGAAGACTCAACATTAATGAATTAATTTTTTTCTTTTATTAATTTAAGGTTAACCTATACCAAGGTCTACCCATTCAAACACAGGTGTAAATAAGAATGATGCATGATCCTTTCCTAGGTCTCTACCCTGCAACCAGTATCACTTTGTTTAGTAGTCATCATAAACTTAAAGGTACGTGCAACAGATCATAGGGGGCCCTAAACGCCTATGTCTCTGCCGGTCTCCAGTGTTTACCCCACTTGCTAAACACGAATGACATTGTTTCCCTACCATCCCATGCATCCTCACCTGTGCCTAACTCCAAAATCCATCCTATCCCTCAACCAGACCTCTGATACCACTCTGTCACGACCCCCTCCCCACAAAGTGTACCCCTCCTGGTCCAACAATTTTAGAAGAGAGATAATGACCCCCCGAGTCCCGCCTCCAGTAGGCCCCGGATTGGCGACTATCACCGAGGGTATAATAAACACACAAATGGGAGGCATTACCCTCTAAGAGAACACATGTAGAAGAGAGAGATAGAATAGACTCCAATCAACTCAAACTCAGAACTGAAATATAAAATAAATCCAAGTACATATATGAAATGTCATGAAAAAGTACTACAACTGAAAGGGGAAACTAAAAGTACCCAAAAGAAAGTAAAACGACAGCGACCACAAGCCCGAACAGCTCCTCCTCCAACCACAAGCTAGTAGTAACCAGCTTGATCTCCAACCTGCTCCAAGTGACCTGAAAAACAGTTTATATGTACATAGGGTGAGTATAACAGTATACTCAGTAGGATCATCCCCAAGCCACTCGTGCAAAAGTAAAGAAAGCATGCTAAAGCCCAGTGAACAACAAGTGAAACTAACTCGTCACCTAAACAGGTATACTAAGTTCCCAACCTCACCATGGCTACTCTCACCAAGTAACGCATACAAGAATATAGAATATAATAAAGAATATCAAGGGTAGCCCACTACTACTTCCCCAATAGTTTTCCGCTTTTCCCCAAAGACATACGTCCTGTGTATCTCTCTCCAATGCTTGCCCGCAGACACCAGGGCTAAGCTCCACAATCTGCACCCCGTGCACCACAAAGTCTTACCCACAGACACCTGGGAGAAGCACCACACCATTGTCCAAACCAAAAGTAACCAGGTAAGTTCCGGGAGCCACCACATCCCACATAACGTGTACCATACATCGGTTATTATACCTCAATCCATTATATCCCATACGCCGAGTATGGATCCTCAATCCATCACAGCCTATACACGTTACACCTATAGTAGTCCATAGGATACTATATCCAGAATATATGTGTGTGAAATAACCACAAGCCATTACAACCCTCTACACACATATATGGGGAAACTAACTGGTGTTCCTATTGGCACATGTATCTACCAAGAGAAGAGGGTGGGGCCAAAGGGGGTAGTCAGCCATTCGACCTCCCATCAGAATGTTGGGGAAAACACCCCCCCCCCCCCAAGGCTCAGAA
The DNA here is from genome assembly GCA_963277665.1 of Viscum album. Taxonomy (NCBI): domain Eukaryota; kingdom Viridiplantae; phylum Streptophyta; class Magnoliopsida; order Santalales; family Viscaceae; genus Viscum; species Viscum album. The sequence continues at coordinate 1,321,412,692 of OY728142.1, forward strand.
TCCCCGGGGTGTCAGTTTCCATTACCGATAGGGTGGATTAGCGTATAGAAATACAATAAGTACAGAATATATATATAACTCACATCCACACTATGGGCATTACCTAGTCTTAGATACAACTGCAGTTAACGTCTCTCAGACCCCAGGCTGCTACTTATAAGACTAGGTATCTTATAAGCACACAAACATTTGAAGAGCTTTATTAGATTACTCCATTCTCATTTTATCAGTTCCACTGTACGTTAATTAATTCTTTAAACATTAATTAACCATGAAAAATTACACATTAAACTGAATTGGCATCACATTCAAAATCAAATGCCCCTTTTAAGATTCACATCACCTTTAAATTCCAGTATCTCTATCCCTGTGGATTATCACCATTTAATCAAACATTCATTTCAGAATTACTTTCCCATATTTCCAGGCATTCTTGAAAGGCATCATATGCTACTAAACCCAAAGGGGGATCAACACAGTGAGTAGATATACTACCCGTTGAGTATTTCCGCCTATAGCAAGAGCATAGACCCATTATCCCTCGAGAGGCTAAACACAGAAAGCACGTGGCATACCCCGCGTGTCTTCACCTCCATCGGAAGGAGGGTAAGCAAGACCACCTGCCTGAGCAATGGGGAAAAGTAAAACAGATAAACAACCAAACAAAACCACCAACATCCAGCCATTCCATCACCCCTGGTGTCCTCCCCGACACCCACATGCATAAACTGATGCATCTCGCCACTCTAGGCGTCATCTGCTGCCACAACCACAAGGCCTCCATGCCTCCACATATCACAACACCCCTCTAGGGTCACATCACAGCACAAGCATCAAGAAAACAACAATCACATCAATGGGCTCTTGGCCCTTTAACAATCAATAGGGTAACTCATAACCCCTTAAGAAATTCTCACACAATCTGTTCTTTAATCCATATTGAATTAGCAGATTTGTTATTTGTAGGTTCCAATTACGGAACATCTAATCAGTAATCTATCACAATTAAATAACCATTCTTACTTCCCTAATTTTATTAACCTCAAATTAGAACAACTACAACAACGGCAACGACCATATTCATTTGAATGCCTCTTTATCTTTATCCAATTAATTAACAATTAATTCTAGCTTTACGTTCATTATCAATTTCCATCAAGAACGAACAACTAATCAAAGAAAACATAGATATCACTACATCTAGAAAAACATGAGGCAAACCATTATCACGGTACAAAGAAACAACATGCGATCAACCAATTCTTTTAATCCGGATCAAGTATTTAATTAGGTCAATTTCATTGTGATCCAAAGGGATAAATCATGCTAATTCTATGATTGAACATATACAATTAGATAAGCCATTAATCCTTTACCTGGAAGAGTTCTTGACATCCTTTATCCACACAACGGGTCAAAATCCTCCTCTCACGACAACTGCATCTACTAGAGGATGCCACGGTACGATAGTACCAACCAACCCCAAGAAAAACCCATAAGAATCTTGGAAATTACATGGTATAATATGGAATGGAGAAACAAGAGAATATGATCCCCAAAAGAACGATGATAAAACATACCTTATTGGGAAGATTGACCAACACAGCTCGGTTCCATCCAAAACAGAGCAGAACCAATCCTAGGAGTAAAGATTGATTGTGCAACTCCTACAGGAATGATTGAATGGTTATAGAGTCTCTTAGCTGAGAAAAAAGGGAAAGAACAAGGGAGAATGATATCTTGTCCCTTTTTGAAGATTTAATGGGGCGACGGTTTAAGATCTGGTTAATTATCCACTAAAAATGGATCGCATTAACCCACGCGGTTTAACCAAGTAAATACATTCCAAGACTTAGGAATAATTAATATAGGATTTATGGCCTTTGAAACGGCCTTAAGAGCCCTTAAAACAAGGCTTTAAATGTATTTTACGTCAAAGGAAACGTCAAAAGGGAAAAAACTATAGGAATCTGGAAACACTGTTCACCCACTGTTACTATACATGAAACCGATCTGTCAGACTGATCTGTGAAACTGATCTGTCAGACCGATCTGTGAAACCGATCTGTCAGACTGATCTGTGAGACCGATCTGTCAGACCGATCTGTGACACCGATCTGTCAAACCGATCTGTGAAACCGATCTGTCAGACCGATCTGTGAAACCGATCTGTCAGACCGATCTGTGAAACCGATCTGTCAGACCGATCTGTGAAACCGATCTGTCAGACCGATCTGTGAGACCGATCTGTCAGACCAATCTGTGAAACTGATCTGTCAGACCGATCTGTGAAACCGATCTATCAGACCGATGTGTGAGACCAATCTGTCAGACCGATCTATGAGACCGATCTGTTACTGTTATTAAAACTGGAAACACTGTTCACAGAACTGGAAATTGGAAAAGTGTTGGGGATAAGTCCCCTTGACCTCTTGAAACACCTCCAACACCAAAATTCACAAAGTAATGGACCGGAGAGGTCCGGGCCATTACAATTTTGATCTTCATGTTGTATAATAATGTATGTAATTTAATTTTAGATCATTTAATGGTTGATGGATTTATTTAATAGTGGTTTAAAACTATTAGATTAATAGGTATACCAGGTCATACCCCAATGCTTAAAAGTTAACAGTACACCATCAATGTCATTTTCATTGACTCTCCTCCTATCACACCTTATTATATTCATTGTTATCTTTTCCCTCTAATGGTTATATATAATTACACCTTTGGAATCATTAGTCTCTTTTCCAAATCATGATCATGGTTAATAACATTTTTCACTTTCCCCAAATATGATTACATTTACATTCAAATCTCTAACATGGAAATCCCAGCATGGTAAAACCAAGTATAGTAAAGAAATCAATGTGAAAAGAAAACAAAAATTCCCTAAATTGTATTTTTACTTTATAAAATTCATCAATATTGGAACTACATAAATTAATGTCATATAGGGAATCATTAAATCCTATGACTTATAAATTTCATAAATTTATAACCATGAAAAAAAATAAACTATTAAATCATTATATATGATATGTATGTTACAAGGTTGATCTCATAGAAAAAATATACTATAGTAAAGGAAACCTTAACATTGATGTAAGAACCAATGACCAAATAATAGATAAAAATATTAGTATTTTGAACGGACTATTGATGATGATCGTAGGGGATATTGTAAATCAAGTGTCATGAAATATTAAAGGATAAAAGGTATGATGTAAATCCAATTATTTTTCAAAATCAGATCTTATTTATTCCTTATACATGGTCCTCACTCTCCAATCACTATGATGTTTTTTTCAATTCTAAAATACATTATTTTACATAGAAATATATTAGTTTAAAACCATATTTAAATATATAATATAACCTACTCAATGTTCATGAAAATGGATTCACCCAAGTAAATGCATAAAAAGGGTACTCCCTTAGTCAAATAAATTATTTTCATACTTCATGAATGAATAAGATATTTTCAGAAATAGGGTAATGGTAAAACCAATTAAAAACAAACATGAATTAACATTATAAATTAGAATTTATTTCAAAAATCTATCCCCTTACATTACAAAATAATGTAACAAAAACTGACCCTTGTGTTTTCCATGAGATCGAAATTAAAATCCTAAACTATTAGTATCCTTTGAGATGGTGATATCCATGTAGCAACACCAGCATTAATTTTTTGGCACAAAACCCACTTAATATATTCATATATATCAACCTTATATCTATAGTATCTATCCCTATTTGTCACCCACACTAAATCCATTTAGATAGGTTGAAAAAACTAAGATACACACCACTATGAAATATAGAAAATGATAATTCACAGGTGAACTTCATAATTATTGAATATATAAAAAATGGATTGATCAATATCGCTACATCATGGAACACCACATTTTAGTGAAATTATTCACTAGGTTATGCCCATGTTACAGTATTACATAGTGTACAATATTTTATCTCAAATTTTACCAAACCCTCAAGCCTCGTATCTTTTCATTACCTTAGCATGGATAAAAATACTTCAGTTTTTTAATTAATAGGTTACCTCTACAGAATTTTACTGGCCACCAAGACAACAAAAAATCTAGAAAATTTTCTAGATTTGTCCTCGGCCTCATCCTCTCCTCTGGTTCTCGCCATTGTGGGATTTCTCCACAATTTTTTCTCTTCTGACAAAGGTATGTGTTGTTGATGCCCTCTGCAATCGTACCCTGATTTAGCTGCAAGTTTCTCTATCCCTCTCCTTGTCAGATTTTGGTGGTGTTAACATAGAGGCTTTGGGATTTGTGGTGTGGTGGACATAGGGTTTCTGACACTATCGTAGTTGGTCCTTTTCTTCGTTCTGTTTCACTCCCAGCCACCCAAACTAGCTCTGACCTAGGGTTCCACCTCTCCTCTCCAGGTCGGAGTTGGAGCGATGGTTTCTCAAGGGTTTTGGTCCATACGGTTAGGAAATCATGAATATTTATTTTAGGGTTGATCCCCAACAATATTCAGGGTTTCATCCCTATTTCTATATTTCCTTATTTGGTTCTCTTTATTGTTAGCAGTGTTTGTTCTCATCGGCAGTTACACTGTCTGGTTTGGTCATCCAATTGTGTCACATCTATTTTTTTGTTATTCTAGTTCGATGATGCTGTTATCTGTGGGATTTATGGCACTGGCTTCATCGTGGCTCACTGTGAAGATCTTGTCTGCTCTCACGCTACTCTGGCTTCCATGTTCTTTGATCCTTTCCAGGTCAGATGGGTGGGATGGATTTCATGGTGTCTTTGGGATGTGTTTGTGCGAGTGGATGGGGATTTCAAGAGGCATGAATGTGGTTGTCTTATCCCTTTTCTGGGTTCATTCGATGTTGTATGTGGGAACTTCTTCTGATGTCTAGGTACAGCAAGGGTGATGTTGATTCTGTCCTGGAGGTACTGATTCTGGCCCATGACCTGTAGCTGTGTTGAGGTAGTGACGATAGGGGTACTTCTATTTCTTTCATAGTTCAAGGTTCCTGCTGCTCGCAAGGTTTGAGGTTCTACTTACCATGGCAGTGCGATGTTCTCTATTTGAAAGTTTTAATTTGAATTTTGAATATTCAAAGGTGGTTTATGGTTGTTCTCCTTTATTATCATATGTTTGAACTGTGAATTCTATTTTTGGGATGGTTTGCAATGTTTTAATTTGAATGTGAGGTTCCCACTTATCCTAAAAGTAGTTTATTTAGAAAATTAAAAAAAGGGATTTGGATTGATGGGGTGGATAATGTTTTTTTATGACATTTTTTCTCCTACTTAGATAGTGACTTCATGAGATGTGTTCTGAAGAAGGAACATTATCATAGAGTCTTATTTTTAAAATTTATGAACAAGGGTATTTCTCATAAATCACTTTCTTCAAAAAATATCTCAAGTATACTTTTTTTTTAAATCACCTTATTGAGAGTATTTCTCAAGAAGATTCTTTTTTTGAAAGCACCCACCATTTTATAGATTAATTTTTTAAATCAAAATGTTTTCATAAACTATCATTATATTTTTAAATATTATTATATATCTCATTGTGATATATCTAAACATGTATTAGTATAAATTTATTAATAATTTCCATATATATAAATATATTGTTAGTATTATAACATATAAATTATTATAATATATCCTAATATATATTTATAAAAAAATATTTTCTATAAAAATGAAACGTCTTAATAATATTTTATAATTTTTTTTAGAATACAATATTTTATCATATTAATCCATCTTTAAAGTCTTCGTAGACCATGTTAAAATGGTTTTTTTGTGTTAGGTTGAACCTTGGTTGCACTGGTAGGGAGAAATAGGAAGGTTTTTCTAAATTTATTAACTATAGAGGATTCGATGTCATGGAGCTTAGGGTTTCATAATAAGGTAGGTGGCAGTAGTGTGGATCTCCCAATTGTGGCATAGGATCCCAATAAGTGGAAAATAAAAGTGACTATTAATTACATCATAGTATCAGCATGGATTTTGGTTTCTATGTAGGCCCTACCTTGGAGGATGACTATTGTGGCATGGATATAGTGGCTGCATCATTAAGTCCTTAGAGAGGAAATTTTCCGGTTCTACCAAATTTTTTACCCCTACATCATAGAGGATAGCTATGGAATTATTATATCTCTGGTATTTAGGGTGATGTCATGTTGTGTATTCACCTACACCATAGTATATCCCTAGGTTTATAGGATCTAATACATAGTAAATATTGTGGATCATAGTTGATCTTTAACTAAGCAATGTAGTGGCATGGTTCCTTGGGTTGTGTCATAGGGTACCCTAGGTCAATAGATTTTATGAGGTAGTCTATGAGGCTGCAATATGGTTTTATTTTTAATAATCTTCCTATAAATATCCCCTAAGTCACTCTTAACCCATTTTTATCCAATGTTTTCCACTCAACCCCTAGGATCCTTATAGAAGTTCTTGAATAAATTTGGACCACTTTTTCATTAGATTCAACCCCCACCGTTTAGGGATCAAACTATGGTTCATTGAACCTTTCAATAATGGTGTTCCTAACCTAGATTTTAAAGTGAATCCTTCTAGTTCCTCTTCATCTACTCGTTAATTTTTTCCCATTACAGAATCCATCTTGACATATATCCTTATCATAAATGAAGGGAAGGGATATGGAACTAAATTCTATATTGGACATCAAGAGTTTTTCTGCATCTTCTTGGTCTTGAGGAGTATGGTCTTAAACTTATCTCGAATTGTCTATTTGAATTATCCTAGTATGTAAAATATGTGTTATCACTCCAGGATTACATTCACATGTATAAATAATTGGATTAACCTCTATTTTATGGGATACATGTGTATAGAACTCCCACGAGATCATGTTAGGTACTTTGTTGTTGAGACTGAGACATCCAACTACTTGATAGGTGTTCCAGAACTTGATTTGGATTGAGAATTTGTTATACTAAACATTTTTCCCCTTGATGTTTTGGTTTCTAGTTGATTTTTGTCTTAATTCTATGAACTAGAATAACTAGTGAAATTGTTGTAATTACTTGGTATGGTATCACACAGGAAAAAATTGATTGATTGGAATGCTAACTACCTTAGGATTTTGCAAAATGAATGGAATTGGATTTGAAGTAATTATGATAATAAATTGGATCCCAACCTTTAATAGTGAAACTAGATATATAAATGGTAATTTTATTAATTGATCATAATGGATTGTGATGGAATGTGTTGTTATTTTTTCTTGGTTATGTTATAATGCACATAGGACTTGGCCCAATTATGTTGTAATGCTAATAGGGATTAGCCCAGTTATGTTGTAATGATTATAGGTCACGGTATGGTTATATTTTAATACTTATAGGTCTTTGGTTGGTTATATTGTAATACTTAAAGGAATTTTTCCCATTACACTGTAACGCTTATAGGGTTTCTCTCGGTTATTCTATAATTCTTATAGGTCTCTTCCCTATTTTCCTATGCTTTATTATATTGGATATACCCTGGGAGGGTTATGGAAATGGTTAAAATTATTCCATGACATGATTAATGGTATTTGGGTTGGTATCCAAGTAGGTTATAGAAAACCCTAGGTGTCAACCCATAGCTTAAGGTTTAGTGGTTTTACTTCACATGCAGTATTAATTGATTAAACTAATACCCTATTTATCCTCTTATTACATACACTATATATCTCAAATAGAACATGTTTAGACAAGTTGGTTTCTTCCTACTTAGTTTTACTCACACTATGGATGGGCCTCTATTTGGTACCTAGACTGATTTCATAGATGCAGGTTTGGACAATAAAAATTGACCCTGTTATTGATTTTATCATGCTTGATCGGTCATAGCTTGGAGATGGGACCAAAATGGGGTTCAAAACTAGGATTCATGGAGACTTTATTTTATTCTTCATAGTATTCTATTTTTATGGAATTGAGCATGTCATTTAGATACATTGAAACTTTTAAACATGATCTTATTATTATTGAGTTGTTGGTGTAGTTCTTTATTCTATTATGGATGTTTGTTCTTGATTAATTTGTTTACTCATTTCCTTTACTCTTTTGTTAGTTTACACTATATTGAAACTCTATTACATATGGTGCAATCTCCCCAATATGTTCCTTACACCCTTGTTACTAGTCGGCATCCTCTAGCATATGGGGAGGCATGCCAAAGGTCACATATCCCACCCGACTCGGTCATGTGAGGGAGTTTGGGCCAAGGATGTAACATGTTGATATTAGAATTATACAATATGTTAATTTTAGTGTTATAATATATGTTAATATTAGTATTAATGTATGTGTGTGTGTGTGTGTGAATATTAGTAGAATATATATATATATATTATGTATTTTATTATAATATATGTAAATATATATTAGTATAAATATGTTAATATACTATGTTAATATTATTATATATATATATATTATTATTATATTATTTTAATATTATTATATATATATTATTAATATATATCAATATCAATGTATATATATTATATTAAAAAAAATTAATATATATATATATATATATTAGTAGTTAAATATACTAAAACATGCGTTTAATAGTGAAAAGTTTTAAAAATGACCTATGATTGATGTAAAATCATAACACAGATTTCTTAGAATTCTTTTTTACATATACATGTAAAGTAAAAGTCAGTATAACAAGTGGTGTGCTTGAAAATACTAAATAAGTATCTCTTAACAAATGATGGTCTCAAATATAATTTATCACAATGTCAAAACTGAGAAAATGAGCTCAGATTACTATGAAATCATAGGAAAAAAGACTGTTTATTACTTTTTTAAATATAGGAACTGACTACATGTTAATCTAAGATGTTTCTTTCTTAAGATGGTTGAAAATAAAGTTTTTTTATTTTAAAACACTAAAATGTTAATTTAACAGTAAAAACCATAAAAATGATCTCAAATCAATGAAAATTCATATTACGGTTTTCTTGGAATTATCTTAGACATTTTAGAGTAGACGGTGCGTCAATCCAACATGCAGTATACTCAAACTAAATGAATAAGAAGTTCATAAAATATAAAAGTATTTAAGAAAATGAACTATAAAGTAAAAACTAACCAAATGATATTTGATTGATTTTAAATCAAAATGCAACAATCGTAAATCAATTTTTCAAATACAGGAACTAAAAGTGCATCAATTTAAGCTATCATTTTCTCAAGAAGACCAAAAATGAATTTTTTATTTTAAAATACTAAAATGAGATATTAATGGCCATATATAGTAAAAAAATTATGATTTACATGAGATAAAATAAAAAATATCTTAGAATTATTTATTTTTGTACATTTAGATGATGAGTCAATTCGACACGTGGTGTTCTTAGAATACTGAATAATAATCTCTTAAAAATGATAGTCTTGAGAATCATGCACAATTGAGTCAAAACCAAGAAAATGAGCTCTATTTTATAGAAAAATTCAATACAAAAACTTCATATTATTTTTTAAAATATAGTAACTAAAAGCATGTTAATCTAAGATGACATTTTTCGAAGATGACTGAAAAATAATTTTTTAAATTTCAAACACTAAAAATTAATTTAACAAAGATAACACTAAAAATGATCTAAAAATTGATGTTAAATCATCATATAATTTTTTTTAGAATTTTCTTTTGATGTGTATGATCAAATGACACATAAATCTAACATGAGGTGTTCTCAAATTGACTGAATAAGAATTTCATAAATAATTGTAGTCTTTAAAAACATGAACCAGTGAGTCAAAACTGACCAAATGAACTCTGATTGCTGTAAAATCCAAGGAAACAACCATAGATATATTTTTAAAATATAAGAACTAATGGTGTTTCTATCAGAACTTTCATTTTCTTGATATGAATGAAAACTTATTTTTAAAAATTTAAAACACTAAAACATGAGTTTAATAGTCAAAAACTATATAAAAATATCTACAATTGACATGAATTCATATGAAAATTTTCTTAGAATTATTTTTAACATGTATGAGTAGATTATGTGTCAATCCAACAAGTTTTATGCTCAAACTGACAGAATAATTATTTTTTAAAGAATGATAGTCTTTAAAAACATGTGCCACAGAGTCATAAAAGAAAAAATATGCTTTGATTTCTATGAAATAATAAGGAAATTTTCATGAACCCCTCCCAAAAAATGAAAATATGATTGGAGAGAGATAATTACCCCCTGAGTCCCACCTCTATTAGGCCCCTTATTGGAGACTACCAATGAGGGTAAAAAAATCTAAAAAATGGGAGGTATTACCCTCTATAATATAAAAAAAAATTAGGAGATATGATAAATAACTACTAATAAACTCCTATATAAAAAATAATTGTAAACAAAAAAGCATCAAAAAATGCATGAATAAGGTAAACTGATACATATAAAAAATTTAAAAGTACCAAATACATGTCTTATAATAGTGACTCAATAACAACTCTAACCCAAGCTTGTAATGTCCATCTCAGCCCACAAAGTGCTCCTAGAAACCTAAAAATAGGATATATACATAGGGTGAGCATAAAAGTATACTCAGTATGTACATAACCATGGTCTCAAGTGAAAATATATAAACAACATGCTAATGCACTAGTGAACAAACATAATAACCAAGAATCACCTAAATATGTTAACTAACTATCCCAGCCTCACTATAAATCTCTCCCAAAATCAAGAATCCAATATAATTATTTATCATTGAGATCGTAACTAAGAATGGAGCCCTAATACCAATTTCCCACTAAATTTCTTCTCTCATGCCCCAACATTGAACATCATGTGCTCACATCCCTTCAATAAGCATCAAATCACATCTCACCTGAGGACACCTAGGCTATCTCTAATGTTCATCATGATGTATCCCTACCTACCCCACCCTTGAATCTTCTAGAATATAGTTATAGAATTAGGTTTTATCACAGATGCCTCTTCCATAGAAACATGTTCCCATGCATCTCATCTCATAGCTAGAGCAGTAGGGAATCATGAACATGATGGAAATCAACCTCCTACCATCTTCCTACCATGCATGACCATCACCACATATCACATCACATCACTACCTCGTCACATTATACCTCAACTAAAAATACATAGACCATTATTTCATGGTAATCTCTAACACCAACATGTATCATAACTATAGCTAAAGGAGAAGTGGGGAAGAGGGGTAACCAACCATTTGTGTCATGAACATCCATGATGTTGGGGAAAACACCTGAAACCCAGAACCTATAAGTGTTGGTAATGTTATCCAACTCAGGTGGGGCACATATAGAAATAAAATAAACATAGATTATATATATATATTTCACAGAACACCCAACTTATAGGTTTCATCAATTTCACTACCTCACACCACATCACCACCACCATACTAAGCATCAAGTATTACTACCACTTAAACCATTATATGAAACACATCACACCACCACACGTCACAAAATTTATAGATTCAATTATTGGTTCCACCAATTTTATTCATTTATCCATTTCATTTCACATTAAAAAACACATTATTTTATTAAATTCATTTAATCTATTTACTAAACATAAATTTCCATCCTATATTACTTATTTAAAATCTTATTTTGTTTCATTTTATCTTAAAATTTTATTCTATGGATAATAGTGAAACTAACATAGCCATACCACAAAAAAACAGGTAAAAATAACATAACCACCACCTCAACACCATAAATCCACCATCATTACCATACCACACCACCCAAGTCATCTCACCACAACAACTACACACCGCACATCCCAACCACATCTCACAACACAACTTCTACACATAATGACTAGACATCACCCCCTCATGTCATTAGAAAAAATCATCACCATAGCTCACCACAAAACATCATCACCATTTTTCACCACAACACATCATCACCACCGTGTACCACAATGACTATTCACCAAATCCCATAACTTCCCATGTCGTATCAATGCTAGAAAACTACTGCATCACAGCCCCACACATCATACAACCCATCTGGTCACCTCTATCACCACACAAAATCCCAAACCACATTATGAAACAAAACATTCACAAAAACACACAACAAAAATACACACCAACTTATATAATTATTCAAGGGATTTCATCAAATTACATCATTATTTAGCTTGGGTATTATCTCCCAAACCAGGTTTACATAGGAAACCAATTTATTATCCAAATATGCATTATTTATTCTTTTATACAGGGTATGATCATGAAACAATGTAGAAACGGTTTCAACTCATATCATCTACTATGGAAACAAGGATCCCAACAAAATTTATTTTTTTCAAGTCGACAATATGGAATAATAAAATCAGAAATAATATCAATGTAGTAAAAACAAGATATATCCCCCCTTTCCCATCAATTTTATGATTTCTTATTAATTATATTTATTATGATGATCCTTACTATCCATCCAAAGGGAAAAATCATGAAATCCCCACAAATATCATGTAAACATATGATAATGAGGATCCTCTACCTTGAAGAGGATTTCCAATATCACTTTACTCTACATGGTGAAGAAGAAATAGACCACAAACCACAACCATACAAGGAAACCCTAGATCAACTTTAACTACACCATTGGGTATTCAAAAAAAGGACAAAAATATCTCAAAGAAACTGACAACACTATAGTGAATCCCTAGGAGAAGAATGAGGTAAGACAAGTGAATATGGGAGGATAACTCTCTACCAATCGCTAATGACCAACCATAGGAATCTATGGATTAAATTTGGAGGAAAATGGTTGGACAATATCTAAAAACTATCTAGGGTTAACCCAAAATGATAAAGATACCAACAGACAAATAATACAAGAATAAGAATAACATGGGATATAAATAGTCCATATGTTACTTAATTTATGGTTTAAACCCTAAATTTATAATGAAAAATCCATGGCTCTGAAAGCATGCACCATAAAACCAACCTTTACAATGTAAACCCATTCAAACCTCGACTTCCACTAAAAAACAAGGTGTCTAGGTCTTAATTAACATATTGAATAAGTTATACTTTTATAGAATAATCCCATCTCATGTGTCATCCCCTGGACAAACACAGGTCATAATATGTTATCTTGACAAACCATAAAACATAGATATACACTATAAACATCTCTTTTATGGTGTAAAAGGATTGTAATAGTTCTTTTGAATCTCCAACTCTGTTGAACCTCCTCTAGCCTCCTCTAATAACCCTTTAAACAAAAAACCATTAATGTAACATCGTGGGAAGGCATAGAACATTACATTAGATACCTCTCAAATGATTCACAGCCTTGATAATCAAAACCAAACCTAGAAAGGAAAGGGTTTTGAACAACCACCCCATGATATAACTATCAATGTTCTCATTAGACCTCAAACACTACTTGTAATGACCGGGTCCTGGTGACTGCACAGACACCCCACCTTAACATGGTCGTCGGTTCCTGGCCCACCAGGTACCACCAGTTGCTCCGCAGACATGTGGGGCCCACCCCAGGGTCCACCCACATGCCTGAACGGGTCATCTGACTAATGATAGTCCCCACAGGCCAACACTTGTCCTTTCTAGTGTACTTTATCCTCACTCGCACACATCCTGGGAAACTTCCCAGAAGTTCACCCATCCTGATCACTACTCCAGGCCAAGCACGTTTAACTGTGAAGTTCTAATCAGACAGGCTCTCGAAAAGGAAAGTACACCTTATTGACATGAGTCATATCATTTAGTCATTTAACTATGTGGAATTCTAATCAGACAGGCTCTTGAAAAGGAAGGTACACCTTGTTGACATGGGTCATATCATTTAGTCATTTAAACCTTTATCATTTGGGGATGTTACAATCACCCCCCCCCCCCCCCACATGCCTGAACGGGTCATCTGACTAATGATAGTCCCCACAGGCCAACACTTTTCCTTTTTAGTGTACTTTTTCCTCACTCGCACACATCCTGGGAAACTTCCCAGAAGGTCACCCATCCTAATCACTACTCCAGACCAAGCACGCTTAACTGTGAAGTTCTAATCAGACAGGCTCTCGAAAATGAAAGTACACCTTGTTGACATGAGTCATATCATTTAGTCATTTAACCCTGTGGAGTTCTAATCAGACAGGCTCTTGAAAAGGAAGGTACACCTTGTTGACATGAGTCATATCATTTAGTCATTTAAACCTTTATCATTTGGGAATGTTACAATCCCCCCCCTTTAGAGCACAACGTCCTCGTTGTGAGCAATACATCTCAACCCAGGCAGTGCACTGCACTTAAGGCTGGGTACCACCTCTGATACCAAATGTAACAACCGGGTCCTGGTGACTGCATAGACACCCCGCCTTAACATGGTCGTCGGGTCCTGGCCCACCAGGTACCACCAGTTGCCCCGCAGAAACATGGGGCCCACCCCAGGGTCCACCCACATGCCTGAACGGATCATCTGACTAATGACAGTCCCCACAGGCCAACACTTGTCCTTTCCAATGTACTTTGTCCTCACTCGCACACATCCTGGGAAACTTCCCTTAACATGGTCGTCGGGTCCTGGCCCACCAGGTACCACCAGTTGCCCCGCAGAAACATGGGTCCCACCCCAGGGTCCACCCACATGCCTGAACGGATCATCTAACTAATGACAGTCCCCACAGGCCAACACTTGTCCTTTCCAGTGTACTTTGTCCTCACTCGCACACATCCTGGGAAACTTCCCATAAGGTCACCCATCCTGATCACTACTCCAGGCCAAGCACGCTTAACTGTGGAGTTCTAATCAGACAGGCTCCTGAAAAGAAAGGTGCACCTTGTTGACATAAGTCATATCATTTAGTCATTTAACCCTTTATCATTTGGGGATGTTACACTACTACTATCCAAACACACCAAATTGAAACACCCACAAAACACCTCACATTACTACATCACCACACAAACACATCACCACCACTCATTGGGATTAACAACACATTTTCCAGAACCAGCAAAAAATTACACTTTTCCCCACAACCATATCATCCTCTAGACATCACAATCCAACTATTATCAGAACCTACAAACATCACGACCCCAAGAACATGAATCTATAAATTTCATCTTCCATGTTATGATACCTTCTACTTTAGGCTTCACTAAATCACCCACATAGTTTTTAATCATTCCAATGTATAACATTTCTTTATTAGGAATCAGTTATTACATTTTTCATATACTAGGAACTTTATCACACAACAAAAATCATGTATCATACTTTAACAAGAAATAATACATCTCGTGAAACAATGAGATCAAATATCACATCAAAAAGAAAAATATTTCAAATCAAAACTCAAAACATCTCTAGGTACTTGGCATGCACATTCTTCTCTATCTCCCATTTAATCTCCTCCATACCACCACACCTACACAACACACAAACCAAGAGAATGGTTCATCCATGCAACACCTTATTTTTATGATCATGGATTTCTACTAGTCTCTCCATGAACATCATGTTATCCTCGATATCTAACTCTCCCCGTTCAATTACATGTGATTAATTTTGTAAATAATGATGAATATGGGACACGCTGAAGATGAAATGGATCCTCTCCAACTATATTGGAAACACCAACCAATAATCCACCTCACCAACACATCACAACACCTCAAAGGGACCAACAAACTATAGAGAATTTTTACTCCCTTCGATAAACATTCATTGACTTTGTCGATGCGAGACTCTCAATAACACATGGTCTACAACCTCAAACTCATGTGTTATCTTCCTAAAATTATAATAGGCCTTATGGTGGTTTGGTGATGTCCTCATCCTCTCTTGATATAAAAATATATTTTCATTCATGATCTAAACTAGATCAGGACCAAGAACTGCTGACTCCCCAACCTCCATCCAATGCAATGGAGTAAAACACAACCTCCCATACAATACCTCAAATAGAGCCATGCCAATAGATGAGAGATATATATTATTGTATGAAAACTCAACCAAGGGAGGAATTATTAACCATGATCCACCAAAGTCCAAGACGCAATCTCGCAACATATCCTCCAATGTATGGATAGTCTGCACTACATTCCCATCTATTTGCAGTTGGAAAGTAATGATAAGGCATAAATGGGAGCCAAAGGAATACTTAAATCCCTTCAATACCTATAAGGTAAAATAAATATCCAGATTATAAATTATGTTCCATGGTGCCTTGTGAATCCTAACCACATCATCCACATATTGTCTCACTAAGGACTCAATAGTACTCAACTCACAGTCCTCTAGAAAACAAACTGAATTTTCCATTCAGTCTACTATCGCCCAAACCACATCACAACCTCCATGGACTTGGAGTGACCTTCTGAAAAAATCCATCGAAATGTCTTACCATTTCCACTCAGGGGTATCTAAGGATTGAAATAAACCTCTAGGAATACAGTTTTCTTCTTTTACTTACTAATAAACCAGAAACATCACAAAAAACTCTGCCACTATCAATTTCATCTTTATCCCCCAAATATGTCTCCTCAATACACAATATAACTTTTCACAATGGGATGTATCACTAATATTGAGCGATGAAAATCACATAGAAATCCATCATGCATTGCCTTTGGAACTAATAACCTTTGAAAAAATAACACCCAGTTCTAGAAATCCTCTGACAATCCCTTTGAAGCATCATTATAGAAAACAGGATCATGTATCACCTTTATGTCTAATTCTCACCACTATTACTCCTCTACCTTCTATATAAAATAAGACTCAAAAATTATCTATTTTATGAAACCCTAACCACTTTTCTCTCCAATTTCAAGATACATCACTAAATGATCTTTCATCCATTTCCAAACATCCATAGAAACTAGAGCCAAATCTCCTTGGGAATTCTAAATCAACACATTTATAACTACATTCCACTTTCCTAGGATGTAATAGATTTTAAAATAATAATGCATAAGAAACTCCATCCACCACTACTAGAATAGATTCATATCTCTTAGTAGGGAAACATACATCAACATTTTGTGGTCCATGAAAACCACAAAGCACCTGTCAATGCGTTAATTTTTCTAGAACATTAAAACAAACACAAACACAGCCAAATCCAGATTATGGGTGGTGTAGTTAATATCAATGGGATATAATCTCTTAGTCCTATAAGAGATCACTACTCTCTACTACATAAACATTCATCCCAAAGCCAGATAGAACATGTCAAAAAAATCCTCAAACAACACACCCTCTTCAGGAAACTAATGCACTGGAGCACTAAATAGCTTCTTCTTAAAGTATAAAAATGCTTCCTCACACTGACCACTCCATGAAAAAACCTAATGATTTTTTTTTCAACAACTTTATCAGGGCTGAAACTAGAAATAAATCAAGTCAAAAACTCTAATAATATCCTTTGATATTAAGGAAACTATGAACCTATGTGACACTCTTGGGTGATTACCAATAATTAACTACCTCAATCTTTGATGAGTCTATCACCAGACCTTATTAAGACACAGCATATCTAATGAAATTAACCTCTCATGTCTAGAACTCACACTTGGACATCCTTCAATAGACCCGGTGGTGTCTAAGGACCTAAAAATAGCTCTGATATGCTTGGTATTCCCCCTCTAAAGAATACAATGATGAACTAGTAAAAGACTCATAGAATACATAGTTCATAATCCTCTTCAACACAATGAGTGAATTCAATAAACCAAACGACATGACTATATACTCTAAGTTCTCATACCTTTACATAAAGGTATTCATTAGAATATCATCATCATTAAACCTTAACTAGTGATATAGAGACAACATATTTATTATCAAAACACAACTAGATCCTATTAGGTGGTCAAAAATATCATCTATCCTCTAAATATGGTAATAGTTCTTAACTGTTACCTAATTCAACCTTTAATAGTCTATACACAACATCAGACCACCATACACCTTCATTCCAAACAGCACTAAAGAACCCCACAGTGTCACACTATATCAGATTAGATCCCTATAAATCAGATCATCCATCTATAACCTCAACTAACCTAGCTCTATAGGCATCATTTGATAGGGATCCTTAAAAGTCAGATACATACCTAAATGTAACTCTACCCCAAACTCAATGTTGCATCGAGGGGGTAGGGTCATAACCTCATCATGGAAAGTATATAGTAAATCCTATACAACCATGGGAATATCCCTAACCTATTATTTAACTAATATATTTTCCAAAATTGACAAAATAAGATCCACTTTCCTACCATATATCTAATAACCTCTCTCTCTAATGAAGACCAGTTGATTTCCCTCCAACTCATAAAATTAAAATATCCTCTAAAAATAGTAAATGAATCCATAAATGGAATACAATCAATCTATACCAAGGATGACATCATATAGTTGTATATATAGAAAGAATAAGTCTCCCAAAAACTAGTGATGAACCATAAAAAGTCTACATCCCTAACACACATCATATAAAGAAGAATGACCTCTAACCGGTGTAGATAACACTAAAGGAACTAGAAGCCTCCCCATGTATATTCCCAGAACATATAAAAAATCTTTATATATAACAAATTGCAAGGTTCCTGAATCTAATAATTAACACACAAGGGTGTAAGATAAACTAATCATACCTTGAACAACTCCCGGCTATGTTGGCGCTACAACCTCTAACGCATGTATCTAACCATGACCAGATCCTCTAATTTTATTTTGGTTTCCTCTATGACCATGATCTGGCCTAGTTATCTATGAACTAGGACCACCATGCAACTTACCAAGGCTAAATTTACCTTCTCTCAACTGTTTAACAAGCACTGATGGTCCTTGCTGCTAAGACTACCTCAAAGGTAACTACTACTACTGTAAAAAAGGGGCTTGAACACCCATGTAATACCATCCTCCTTGGGATATCATCCACTTATCTAGAAACTTAATATTTATTCCACTAACATAACCTAAAAACAAGATTCCTCTAGCTAGTTCTCAGGATACACCCACCCCAGATGAACTGAATAGGAAATGCTGATATCAGTTCCCCACTGACTAGAACCCTGACTGCATGAACACCCACATCCCAATACCTAAATTCTAACACCTCGAGACAAATTATTTGATACTCTCTCTAGGATAAAATAACAAATAAATAATCTTCTCTATAATATTTTCCTTTTTATACACACCTAATCACTAGGTGAAAAGCCTCCTCCAGACATCGCACTCTAGACTCCATATCTGGGAAAACATCTAGAGAAAATTCCATGAGGTACTTGAACCAAAGTCCCAACTGTCACATGCTCAAGATTCCCTATTTAAGGGAGATAATATCCTGCCTCTTAGATCCCCTCGCTATTGATGAAAGGAATTCCAAATAGCGATCCTTTGAAAGTATAGTCACAACACATCTGATTCCTTTCAGTCACCTAGAAATAGTATCCATCACTAAAGCATTTATCCCCTCATATGAATTACTTTCAATGGAACACATAAATAAAATAATTCTTAGATAAAATCAAAATATATATTAATATCTTTCAATTTTCTCTCTATCTCCAAATCTGATATGATCCCCTCATAATTTCCCAAGCTCTAATGCTGAAAGGCACACAAAACATGCTTCTAAACCTCTTCCAACTCTATATATTTAACCCTACAATGATCAATAGGATTATCCTTATGGTTCTCAATGTATTATTCTACTCACATATCATTAATAGGATCCCTTCCAAAAAGTAAATGATATCATACTAAGCATGGTAGAAAATTATTTTAAATAAAATTATCTATTTAAATATATTTTTTTAAATAACACAATTAAGGAATGAAAAAAGTCAATAAAGATTCATGTACCACTCCTAGGACTCTAACATACAAATAGATCTACATCATATGATCATTCAATAAGATCAAAGTTTTTGTACTGGATCATGGGAGGGGGGATAAATTCCCTTCTCTTAGCCGATCTTCCTAGCTTATGTCGCACACCATGATCAACTGGAACCGATTCCCTACAAACTCATGAAATCCTATCCGTGCCTAATTCAAAACTCCATCCTATCCATCAATAATAAACTCTAATATAAATCTTTTAGGACCTACACACACCAAATATTCCAAAATTAAGGGAGAGAGATGATGGCCCCCAAGTCCCACCTCCAATAGGCCCCGTGTTGATGATTAACATCAAGGGTATAAAAAATCTCACAAATGGAAGGCAAACTCTATATAATATAAAACATGATTGGGGGATAGGATAAAAAACTAGTAAAACCAAGATGATATAATAAAGGTAAACCAAATGCCATCTCATAATGCATGAATAAAGTGAATTGATATATATAAAAGTCTCCAGAGTTAATTACAAAAGGCGTGTCCTATAAAAGTGACCTAATAGTAGCTCATGACCAAACTAGTAATCCCCATATCAATCCCCAAAGTCCTACTAGAATCATAAAAAAATTATATATATAAGGTGAGTATAAAATTATACAAATTAGGGACATAACTGAGGTCTTAAATGCACATGTGAAAACAACATGCTATTACACCGATGAAAAAATAGTAGAACCAACAAGAACCTAATTAGGTCAATAAAGCATGATAGCCTCACCATGGATTTCTCAAAAAATCATGCATCCAATATTATAATATATCATTTATATCATAATAATGGAAGTCACCCCGCTTCCACTTCCCCATTGATTTTCCACTCTCATTCCCCCACATCGAATGTCATATGCTCCCATCCCTTCAATACACATCATGTCATAGCCACATCATATCACATCTCACCCAAAAAAATGGGCCATCTGTGATGTGGGTTAGGAAAAATCCCTACCTACCCACCCTTGTAAGTTCTAGCATCTAGTTATGGTATAAGAAACCATTGCATCATGTGTCTCCAGAATGAAACATTGTCCCACACATATCATCTCATAGCTAGAGAAGTATAGAATCATAAACCTAAAGTAAATCGACCTCATTAACTCCCCCTACTATGCTTAACCCCCACCACATATCACATCACATCACTACCTCATCACATCACACCTCCCCTAAAAACTCCCAAACCAACACTGTTAGGTGATCTCCAAAAACAACTGGTATCATTAATACTACTGAAAAAAGGTGTGAAGAGGGGGTAGCCCTCGATTCATATAAAAAACATCCTATATATTGGAGAAAACACCAAAAAACCATAACATCTGAGAGTTGGTAAGATTAACCAAATTGGTTGGGGTGCATATAGAAATAACATAAACATACATTATATTTAGATATAACACGACACCTAAACCATGGGACACATCAATTGTAATAGTGCATACCACATCACCACCATTGTATGATACATCAATCATCACTACAGCTACCACCAATATATACAACACATCACACCACAACATGTAACTACACAAAATTTACACTTTCAGTTATAGTATCCACCACATTTATTCATTTAACCATTATATTTCACATTACACAAACCATTATTTCATTCAATTCATTTAATACATTTAAAAAGAAATCATTTTCAGCTCATATTTCTTATTTACCAGCCTTTTTTTATCATCATTATTTATTCTATGGATAACTGAGAAACTAAAAAAACCATTCTACACCACAGTTGTCCTAGCTCAAACAACCACTTCCTCAACACCATACATCCTCCATCATCATCATGCCACATCAGCCAAGCCATATCACTACAACAACCATACATCTCACATCCCAACCACATATTAAAACACAACTTCCACAAACAAAAACTAAACATCACCACCTCATGTAACTATTACACATCATCACCACTACACACCACAACACATCAATTCCATTTCACACCAAAAAACATCATCCCCACTATAGACCACAACAATTTAAAACCATGTCACACAACAATTCATGTCGCATCCATTCCAACTAGTAACTAAATCAAAGTTAAACACAACATATATCCATATGGATTACCTCCATCACAACACAATAGTATAAAACAAAAAAAAAGAAACAAAACATGAACAAACTCACACCACAACACACATCATCTTCCACAATTATTCAATGGATTTCATCACATTAATTATTTTTTTAGCATGGATATTATCACTCAAAACATGTTTCCATGGGAAACCAATTTATTATCCAAAAAAACGTTCTTTATTATTTTATCTAGTGTGCGATCATGAAACAACATAGAAAGGGTATCAACTCATATCATTTACTATAAAAATAAATATCACAATATACATTATTTTCATCAAAGAAATGACATGGACTAATATAATTAGAAACAATACCAAACTAGTCGAAATATGTGATATATCCCCATACTCATAAATTTAATGTTATCCAATTAATTACCATTCTTATGTTGACCCTTCATATACACATAAATGGAACCAAAACCATGTTATCCACACACATAGCACATAAAAAAGTAAAAATAGGGATAACCTACCTTAAATAATATTTTTTATCTATCTTCACACCACATATCAAAGAAAAAGTAGCATAAAATACACAACTGTACAAGAAAATCCTAGATCAACCTAAAATGTAACAAAGAGTTGTAACAAATGCACCCAAACATATCTCAAACAAAACCAACAACACTTCATCTAATCTTTGAGAAAATAATGAGGGAAAACATGGGGATAAGGGATGTTACCACACTATTTATTTACAAAAAAAATCATCAAAACCCATGGATTGAAGAAGTAGAAAATGGGATGTAAGATCTCTGAAATTTCTTTAGGGTTCATCCAAAATAGTAGAAAGAGTGATGACTGGATAATAAAATAATATTTCAATCATGGAGTATAAACAGGCTATAAGTCTCCAAATTTATGGTTCAAAACCAACATTTATGATGTAAAATTCAGGGATCTGGAAGCCTATGCCATTAAACCAACCATTATGACATAAAACATTAGAAACCTCAACTTCCACAGAAAAACATGGCATCTAGGGATTAATTAACTTACACAATAAGATCAAAATTTACATTTTAAACCCACCTCACATGGTATCCCCTCATTTAAAACAATTCAAAAGTAACTAGTCTCACATTCTATAAAACATAGACATACACCATAAACTCCTCTTTTATAGAATAAAAGGTCTATTGTAATTATGATGTTGCTCCAACTCCACCGAACCTCCTCTAGCCTCCTTTGAGAACCCTCCAACCACAAAACCATAAAATAAAAAGTACAATAAGGTATGGAAAATTTTAAAATTAACCATAAATTGAGTTTTTAAATATAAGAACTGACAACATGTCAATCTGATCAGTTTTACTCCTATGATTTCTGAAAACACATTTTTTATAATTTAAAATACTAAAAAGTTTTTTTAATGTTTAAAACCAAAGAAAAAAATAAATTATTGATGGAAAATCTTATGGAACCATTATTAGAATTTTTTTATGTGTATGATAATATGGTGCATCAATTTGATATGTGATTGCTCATTCATACTGAATAATCATCTCTTAAAAATGACTATTTCAAAAAGAATGTGTCATGGAATCAAAAATGAGAAAATAAGATGTAATTGATATCAAATAATAGGAAAAGAAATTTACATTGATTTGTAAAATATAAGAAATGATGGTGTGTTAATTTAGAGTTTCCATTTTCTCGAGATGATCGAAAACACATTTTTAGTAATTTAAAATGCTAAAACATAAGTTAAATGGTAAAAAAAATGGTCTCTAATTGACATAAAATTATAATAAATTTTTCTTGGAATTATATATTATTAGTATGAGTAGATATCATGTTAATACAACATGTGGTGTCCTTGAGCTAATTGAACAACATGTTATTAAAGAAATATATTCTTTAAAAATGTGTTCCATGGAGTCAATATAGACCAAATGAGCTCTGATTATTGTAAAATCACATTACAAAAACAATAGACTTATTTTTAAAATATTAGAAATATTGGAACATCAATATAAGCTATTATTTTCTTGAGATTACTGATGATGAATTTTTTTTAATTTAAAACCATAAAACTTTCATTTAATAGTCAAAGCCATATAAAATAAACTGTCATTGATTTTAAATAATTTGAAAACTATCTTAGAATTATTTTTATTTGTACATATAGATAACACATCAATCCAACATGTGGTGTACTCATAATTATAGAATAAACAACTCTTCAAAAATGTAAATCACAAAAAGCACACATCATTGTGTCAAAATAAAGAAAATAAAATCTAATTATTATGAATTAATGTGAAAAAAACTGTAGATTAATTTTTGAAATATAGGAATTGAAGATGTGAAAATCTAAGTTTTCTTTTTCCAAATATGGTCGAAAATTCACTTTTAGTAATTTAAAACACTAAAATGTGTGTTCAATAGTACAAACTATATAAAAATATATCCAATTCATGTGAAATCAAATGAAAGTTGTCATGGAATTATTTTTGACATGTATGAGAAGACAGTGAATCAATCTGTCATGTAGTGTGCATAGAAGAACTGAATAAGCAGTTCTTAAGGAATGAAATTCTTTAAAAACATGCATTTAACATTGAAGTATGTGGAAAATAATCACTAATTGTCATGAAATCATATTAAAATTATCTTGGAATAATAAATAAAACTAATTAATATTAAATTATATATGTTATTATATATAACTAAGATCTTTACATCATTGAAATCTAAAATAAATATATCATCATTGTCTATGTGTATGTAATCATCCACCATTCCCATACCTTTTCTCCCTAATAGTATTCCCATATTGGCTAGTATATTCAATAGGTTTTTAATTGATCTTAGCTACAGGTCTTACTACAATATCCTCAGATACAATCCCCTGTGTGATGTCCTTAATAGTGGGTCTAGAATCATAACTAGAATCAATCACCCATTAACTCAATCTCTATATAGTATAATGGATGATAGCTAGATCATGCAAAGGAAAATCACTATGTAGAACCCCCAACTAGTTCCCTAATACAAGGAATGTGTCACTACATGGATACATATGGAACATGGTATGCAATTTCATACTCAGTTCCCTTATCGGTACCGAAATTTTTGTAGTAACCGGTGCCCAACTCCAAAAAAGGGGGCTTGAGGAATGTATCAGATGGAAACATGTTTGATGTTGAAATTTCATTAAGTGTCTAAGTATTTGGTTTTTAGATAATTTTGTGAAGTGGAATGAAGTAGAAGAAATTAACATGAAGGTTGGTCCTCATCAGTATCCAACGGATACAATGTAGTGTGATGTAGAATGTATTGATAAAAACCAGCAAGGTCTGACTATAGATTGATTATATCAACATTGTGCAATTCACCTGTCATCGACTAAAAAACTAAACCCAACTCATCAAAATTTAATGATTATTATTTCTTGGGTGATATCGTATCACAAACTCAATCAATTACATAAACCTGAAGAAAAAATAAAATAATTGAATTAAAAAATAATAATAATAAATCAATGAGTGAGAAAAATTAAATTACATAGTATGACCCTCCAACTCAAGTGATAAATTGTTTGGTCACTTGCATATACCAAAGCATGTAATTAGTGTGGGGTCCATGATGATGATATCCTTAAAAATATCTAGTGATACAATATTTCTCTAGTTAATCATGCATGGATATGTATGTCTCATGCATAATTTTTAAATAATGATCATGTTTTCATGTAAGTAAAATATCATGCACCTTTGTAACCTACCTCGGTGGTTCTAGAATAGGTTGTCGATATCTTAACTATCTCATAACCCTATCAGATAGGTGTCGGATGACAATATGAAATTAGATCTGTGTCACAACAATTGTAGAATGATTCAGCCTCATCGTATGGTAATTTGGATGATATACCATATGTTCACCTACATATGGAATCCAATAAATCCATATATAGATAAATTAATTTGATCTTTAAATAAACATAGAACACACAATTAGGTCAATATTGATTTTTTCATACCTCATAAATTTAAATATGATCAAATAATAAATGATAATATTAAATGGAATACACAGGTCTACATATGTGTGTCTTTGATTAGCTCCACCTATGAATTTCAAGTAATAAAATTTCATACATTAAATGATTAGAAAATGATATTAGAATAAAATATTGTATTAAAATTTTAATATACTATGAGAACAAGGACATGAATGTAATGTGGTGATAAGTAAATGAGAGGCAAACCAAGGTGAAAGTGAATTGAATCATGTACATTACCACAACTATAATAACAAACAAAAACCAACTATCTCCTTTAATACCATGTATAGATTCCTAAACTTCTCATAAAAAGATATTACATATTTTTAGATGAATAATCATTACATTACAAAAAAAATTCCTAAGGATCGTAAAGGTATAGTTTCATTGCAAACATGGAATCATAAAAATATGGTTCATAAGAGTTCTACATGATCTCCCTCTTAGTTCCTCATAAATATCACCCTTACTATACATATCACACATAATACCTATCATCACAATCTAGGGAAAAGAAACATAAAAAAGAGTGAGATTAGATTATCAGTAAGGTTAAGCAAGGGAGATACATAATCATAACATGAATATGGTGTATGATAACTTGATTATAACATTGGAAAACCATAACCTTCATATCATAGATCAAAAAAATTGATTCATGGAATAATTCTTTATAGTTCATAAGAAAATAATAATAAATGAATCATGAACATTTTCCATGAGATAATATCATTGGAATAAAATCTAGTGTTTTGGCATACATATAAGTATAGAAAACCTTATGTAAAGGCTACCCACCAAGAAATTAATAAAATGTTCATCTTGGGCTAACCACCCATGTACATTTGTTGGGATTGGGATAACCTCTCATGTACCCTCATTCAGGATTGGGATAACCTCCCATGAACCCTCCTTTAGGATTGGGATAACCTTCCATGTACCATATGATCTCATAGAACAATAGTCATTACCCAGTGTATTTGAGGAATTTATAGGTCTATCGTGTATCATAATGAAAATCATACATACATGTTCTAAAAGATCTTAAAAAATTCATCATGTCATAAATTATCATGACTCATCCCAATGGGGCCCATGCTGCGACTCCCCAAACATGTCACCAATAGGCCAGAGGTTGGAGACTAGCACTGAGAAGGCATATCAATAGCATGGGAGTTCTTAGACTATGTACATGTACACATACATTCATCTCAAATACCATATAATGATGAAATTTTAAAACAATTGAACATCCATGAATGCATACATCTAATCCCACCACCAAATTACAACAGGGGGTAAAGGAAAGTAAAAAGGGGAAAATAAAATAACACCAAAATGAGTTTGAAAATAATTCCAACCTAAAAGTAAATGTTGGGATTGTTTTCAAGATACTACAGGAACACACCTTGGTTTTTCTGGTCTCACTAAGCACTAATTTGGGACCATGTCGGCTAGATATTTTTTTGGAAGATCATTAAAGTTTGTGCTGATTATTTTAATTTTTATTGTCTTTTATTGTTATGAAAAAGAATAAACCTCATATTATAATATTTTTTGATCAGATGATAGGTATGAAAGTGGAAATTATAATCATAATATCAGACCAAGTTTTGATAAGATATTCTTGTAGTTTCATTTCTCTGCTCTGAAGGCATTTTTTTTAAATATTGTTTTTCAGACTCACCTTATGTCTGGAAAGAAAGTTTAAATCATAATAAGGAGTAATATATGAGTCTGAATAGATCCAATGTAAATATGATGATGTTTTTCTATTTTTAAATTCTCAAATATCATAAGTCACTAGAGAAACTTGTGATGTAAGCCTAATGAAGGAATTGGAGAAAAGGTGTCCGAGTCTTAGAAATTACACTGATGTTTGGAAGGAAAGTAATAGAAACTTTAAAATATAAGTCAAATGATATTAAACCAATCCTAAAGTTCTAAAATTCATAAATAATTTGTGTTACAAGAAGGAATTTGTGTAATAAGATAGTTTTAAGATAAATTCTTCTGGTTTCAGGTCATCGGTGTAAGATCACTGGACACAAAATTGTTTAAAGGATCGAAAGTATTGTTCAAAACATAATAATATGAAGATGTTAGTTTTTAGTATTACCAATAATACATAATAAACATATCTTCAGATAAATAATTTATTGAATGTTGTAAGTTTATTTGTACCATATTCAAAAAAGGAAAGAAGTTGTTACTGATATCGGTCCATCGGATGTGTTACGCCACTGATCCATTGGAGGTAGAAATGTTTACTGATGCAGATTTATATGTGTAGTTTTTTTAGAATGATAATAAAGAAGAGGTTTTTTGAACCAATTCATAATAAGGTAATTGGGATCTTTTGGTACCAATCAATCAAATGAATATCAACAATGTAGTCAACCATTTTCATCAGGGTGAATCTTCTTTTAAATGGTTCAAGAATGAAAGACGAACTATGAAATGTTATTACAATTGGTTCATGAGTCATCATACATGAAGTGGTACTGACTCTTAGGACTAGCGTTGACATCGATCCATTATGGTGAAGCAGAGACTGATCCATCAAACGCAGTTTGATATTGATAATTTTATCAGATAAAAGATCATTTTTCTGAGTAAATGAAGAACATAATAATTGTTTGTAGATTTTTATTGAATTTTTTGTCAAATGGGACTTTGAATATATTCTTAAGTGCTTAAAATAAGTTCTAATATCTTTATAAGTTGCGACTATGTTTATGGAATAATGGTTTCAATAGTTTATGACTGGATTTTGGTATGAAGCTTTAGAATGAGAAGTTTTTTTAGTTGGTATTAAGAAAAGTAATATAAATTCATTTTCCTTTCATATAATCAATTGGTATGGAGCAACATAGTATACTATAATACATATGTCTGCATTGTAATGATGAAATCAAAATGAAAATTTGAATCGGAATAAATAATGGTTAGAAATTTTGAATCCAATTGAATTTGGGAGAAGATTAGAGAAATTTTGAGAAGAATCAAGAAGATTTTAGAATCACTGAATAATTTAAAGATAAATTCAAAATGAAAAATGAAATTTGAGTTTAAGAAAACTTCATTGGGTATGAAAATTAAAGTAAGTTCCCTCCCAAACCATTTTTGTCGCACCTAAAAAAATAATGAATTGAATTGTACTTTCTAATGGATTAGAACAATGTTCACATACAAACAAAGAGGGGGTTCTAAAGTTCTAGATAGAAAATTTTTCTAGATAGATTTAACCTGATGAAGTTTTCTAGATAGAAGAAGAATAAGGAAGATCATATTCAATGGTTTCTAGATTAGTCTGAGCAATTGGATACAGTTTACTGAATAGATTTTAAATTTTGATCAAAAAAATTCTGAGGTATTCTTGGAGACTTATATTATTCCACATTGAGCAATCAGGTTGGGGAATTAGATATAGTATCATTAAGAAGTCTATATAAGTTATTAATTATTTTTGTGTAAGAAATTAAAGTTTTTTTTGACAATTATAAAAATTGAAAGTTGATAAGGCAGCATAGTATCATGTTTGGAAGCAATTGGTGAAAGTTTCTTAACTTGTTGCACAAACTTGTATTACATAATGTGTGCTAAGAGAAGAACATGCACTATTGTATTGATCATTGCTCCACACAAAAGGATTTTTTTCTAGTGAATTGTGTGGTATTATATTGTTTCCAAACCATGATAAGGACGTGGATAATTTTTTTTAGTAGTGAACCTTGTAATACTTGTATTCCTATGGATGTGTGGTTGTTTTAATTTTCATATAAGTGATAAATCTTTAACATGGGGTCAATTTTATTTTAAAATAAAGTAAAATTAAAAGAAAAATATATTACTAATTCACCCCCTCCCCCTCTTAATGATATATTGATTCAAGTTTGGCAATATGAATTGGTATCATAGTGAAGATTCCCATCATTTACTCTTTAATGAAGTTTTTTAAGAAAATTTGTGATGAAAAATCTGAATTTTGTGAACAATAAGTGAATTATAGTCTTATATAGGAAGAACTATCATATTTAGATGGATATAATGTTTCCTTATCTTATGTTTCTTGGGTATGATGTTATGGAAGAAGATATGGATAGATTTCCACCTATTAATGAAAAATTTCCTCTCACATTTGTGGATAAGAAGAATCTTGAGAATGAAAGAATAGATAAGAATGCATTAAAATCATCACTTTTTTAGAGTTATTTTCTAATAGTGAAGGGTGTTTCCACTAATAAAGTTATCTAGTATAAGAAAAAAAACATTTATGAAGGCAATAAAAAATTAAATAAGGAAAAGTTACACATATAGATATTTAAGTATGAATATATCAAGATTCGTGATTATGAATTAGTTGGTGACATCTTTACCAAGGTGAATGACATTATTATCACTATTAGATGTATTAGTGAAATTTGGAAGATTCTATTATTGTTTAAAAGATATTGAGAATTCTTCCTAAAAATTTGGTGCCAAAGTTTCTTTATTGGAAGATAGAGATCCTAAAATATTTTCTATGAATTATTTTCATAGTAATTTTATTACTAATAAAATGATATGGGAGAAAATTATGAAATGGAAAACAAAATTTGATAGTGAAACATCTTTCAAGGATTCCAAGAAAGAAAAGTATAAGAAGATTCTTGAAGAAGATTAATCTAGATATTATGATTCCTAAAATTAGGTATGAAAAATTATTGATTAATTTTTATCCTTGTTTTATAAAATTTGAAAAGAGGTACCAGTAAATATAAACATAAAATTCCCTTTAAATGTTTTGAATGTGTAATTATTGGAAAATTTTCATCTAATTTTCCTCAAAGAAAGAAATAAGTTTACAATAATGAAACTAAAAGAATTATGAGAAGATTATTGAAGAAATAGGTGATAAGGATAAATATTATTCTAAATGGATAGATAATAAATTCTTCAAAATCTAAAAGGAGATGTTTTTGTCTAAAGATGATGAAGAAGAAGATAGTGAATATGAATATGAAAAGTCTATTGAGAAAGATGGAGAGGATACTTTCATTTCAATAGTTAGCAATGAGGAGTTTGAAATCATCAGTTATGAATACAAAGAAACTCAATTAGAATTTCATTTGAAAGAATAATTTAAATAATTTCTGAGAAATATTGGAAAGATTGAGATAGAAACCAGAAAATTGAAAAATTAAAGTTCCTAAATAAAAAATCTATAATGTTTTCCTGATAAGAAAGTTATTTTGTTGAAATATATTAATGAATTGAAGAAATATATTGAGAAATAAAATAATTGGAATGAACATAATGGATTTAAGTTCAAGTAAAAGGAAGAATATTTGGAACTAATCCAAAAAAGACTTTCTAAAGATGAGTAGAGAGTTAAAAGATTTAAGAACTCTATTTCTAAATTTGGTGAATATTATAGAAAGGGTGTACCTAAGAAGGATCAAAATTTACCTTCAATGGTTAAAAATAAAGTTGAAATTGGTTTTGAGAAGAAGAAAGTTGGGAAAGTCATGTATGTGGCCAAAACCAACAAATTAGAGAAGTCGTAAGATTTTAAAAATTCATGACCTAAAAAGTTTTATACCATTTCTGATTCTGATAAGGATGGAATGAAATATGAGTATAAAAGGAATATTCTAGGTTATAAAAGAAATGATGGTGGTCAAAAATGTTTTGATACAAAATATAATAATGTTTATGAGAAACATGTTCATAATTATGGATAGTATGAAAATTATAGAGGAAAGTATTATTTCTATGGATACTTCTAGTATTATGGTGGATTTGGGCATATGGAAAAAATGTTTTGGTTTAATCAAAAACATTACTACTATACCATGAGTTACATAAGGCAAAGTTTTAGGGGGATTCAATTTCATTAAAGGAAGAATTTAGAGATAGATGCATTAAAGAAAACTATGAAGGATGTTTGGAAAGTTGAAAATTGATTCAAACATTTGGAATCTATTTATGAAAGTTATAAACAGCTTGTACATCTTGAAAAAAGATTTATTTTATTGTTACTATCAAAAAAAAGTTTTAAAACATTTCTTAGAATCTAGAAGTGAATAAAGGAAAAGGGATATAAAAATATCTTATTATAGAAACCACTCTCAAATATACCAAAGGATAATGACCATAGATCTTGGATAGTGGATTTTCATTTCATATTATAGAAGAATTAAAGTTTTTTAAGGATTTTAAAAACTTTAAAGAAGGAAACGTGATGTTTGTAAATGATTAATCCCTCATAATCAAAGGATTCAGATTCGCTGTTATTGAGTAAGAAAAGTGGAAATATATGAAAGAATTATTTTTTGATGGGTTAAAACTCAATTTTTTAAGTGATTCATTGCATTTTGATAATGGTGATAAAGTTATTTTCAGAAAAAAAAATATTTTTTTATTAAAAAAGAAGAATATGGAAAAGTTGTTAAAATGGGCTAACACACAAAAGGAAACTTATTTCAAGTTGGTGAAGCAAAAAACTCTTGTTAAATAAGAATGATATAATAAAATAATTTATTACTTAAAAGTTTGGTAAACATGTGTCAGAGAAACATTATCGAGTTCTAAAAGTGATATAGTGTCCTTGGTATTTCTGATATATCAAGAAGAAGAGATTCATGCTAAAAAAAATTTCATAAAAGGAAGATTACAAACTATATGCATAAGAAAGTTGATATTAGTTCAACATAACCCCTATAACTTATTTATTATGATATTTTTAGTCCAATGATAAAACAATAAACTCATGGTAATAATTCATTCATTACATTTATTGATGATTTTACTCACACTACTTGTGTTATGTATTTAAAACATAAGTCAAATGCTCTAAAGATGTTTAAAGGTTTCAGGGGAAAAGCTGAGATGGAATGTGGGTATTCTGTAAAGAAGATGTGAACGGAAAATGGTGGTAAATATAAGAATAAAGAGTTTAAAAGTTATTTGAAAAACATAGAATTCAGAATGAGTTCAGTACACCATAAACACCACAACAAAAAGGTGTTACTGAAAGGAAGAATAGAAGTTTGGTTGAAATGGGAAGAACTATGTTACTTGAATATGGTGTTTCTCTTTACTTTTGGAGGCAAGAAATGAGTATAGTTATTTATATCCCAAATTAGTGTTTCTATAGTCCATGTTTCAAAATGAATCCCTATAAAATGTTTTGTGACAAAACTATAAGTTTGAAACACTTAAGAGTTTTTTGAGTCCTTGCATCATAAATAATAAAGGAAAAAAACCATGGAATGTTTGATCAAAGAGGTGAAGATAGAATCTTTCTTAGTGATTCTCTAGATGGAACGGGATATATATCTTTAAAAATGATAAAGTTATATTAGTTGACTATGTTTATGTGAAATTTATTGAAATTTATAAGGAATAATTTAAACAAATTGGTGAAGAAAGGGAGGTTGATAAGGATAAAAAAATTGTTAAGACTTCTGATAAGGATGAAAACAATTTTAATCCTACACAAGAAAATTAATCAGACTTTATTTTTTACTATGATTAGGAATAATCTCAAACATATAATCCTAGGCTGAAGAGGCAAGTGGAAGCTCAAATAATAATTGGTGATCAATATAAAAAGGTTTAAACTAGAATATCATCAAAAGTTATTACACATAATTCCTTGTATTTAGAGGTGGATCCATAAGATTTAGTAGAAGCATTTGAGAATCCAAAATGGGTTTTGGGTATGAATAAAGAATTAGATCATTTTTATAGGAATGAAAATTGGGAACTCATACCTAAACCAAAGTATAGAAATGTTATTTGTAAAAAATAGGTGTTCTATAACAAGTTAAATACATAAAATAAAGTGATAAAAAAAATAAATATTAGTTTGAGTAGGAAATTGATAGATTAAAGGCATTGATTTTGATGAGAATTTTTCTCTTAGGTAAAGGTAAGAAAAATTAGAATCTTTCTTAATATTTCTTCACAATGATGTTGAAAAATATTTTATATGGATTTAAAGTAATCATTTTTGAATGGAGAACATGTCTAATAAGTTTATATTGAAAAACCCCGTGGATTTTTTGTTGGGAAGGATAAATGTTAGTGTGAAAGATGAAGAAATACTTTTATGGGATAAATAAATCTTTGAGGGCATGGTATTCCAAACTAGATACTTGTCTAAAAAAGTTTAATTTTAAGAATGGAAGGGTTGATAGTAATCTGTATATCAAAAAAATTAAGAGACTTCCCTCATTGTAATCGTATGCTTTGATGATATATTCTTTGCTGGGAAAAATGAAAGAACATGTGAATAGTTTTTTGAAGAGATGAAAAAGTTATTTGTGGTGTCCATGTTAGGTGAAATTAAATTATTTCTATGATTAAAAATCTCTCAAAAGAATAATAAAATCATTGTTTCTCAAGAAAAGTATTAAATAGAACTTCTTAAGATGTTTGGAATGGAAAATAAGAAACTAGTTTTCATGCTAATTTCAGTGGGATCCAAGTTGAATAAAGATAAAGAAGGTAAGAAAGATCACCCTAAAGAGTTTTAGAAGCTGATTGTAAGTTTTTTATATTTGATTTCCTCAATACCAAACATTGTTTATTCTTTTACCTTATATGTAATATTCCAAAGTGTTTCAAAATAATAACATCTATTGCCTGGAAAAATAATTATCATATATATCAAAGGCACAACATATTTGGGAATTGGGTATGAAATCTCAGAATGTATTTACTTTTTTGGGTATTTAGATATTGATTGGGTTGGAAGTATTAATGATATAAGATTGGCATCTAGTGAATTTTTCTTTCTGGTGAAAATTTTTATTAGTTGGCATACTAAGAAATAAAATTAAGTAAATCTAAGCATAGCTAATGATGATTATATTTCTGCCACTCAAGATTCTACCCAACTTATATATATAAACACTTTGTTAGAAGACTTACTTGTTGAAGTAAAGTTACCCTTGTTCTTGGGTTGTGATAATCAAAGTTCCATCAACCTTACAAGAAACTCATTAAAACATTATTGTTCAAAACACATTGATATAAAATATCATTTCATCAAATAGAATTTGGAGAAGAATGAATTGATGCTAGAGTATGTTCCTACATCAGAACATGTTGGTGACATATTAACAAAACCTTTACTGAAGGAAGCATTTTTCAATATGAGGTTGAACATGGGAGTCCCATGTAACACCCCAAGATTTCATAGTGTGTTATTTCTTCAAAATAATTCAATAACTTGCACTACACGCAACACCGAGTTCAAGCGCACCATGACTTACCAAACAAGCCGTTAAAAAGAGGTTATGAATAGTATTAACTAAATTTTAAACTTTATATAATCCTTATAATTTTAGAATCCATATTATGAGTTTCTTAGACATAATGTAAGAACAAATTCATTTTTAGTACTCCACTTTTACCAACTTTTAATAGTGAACCATTTTTAAATCCAATATTTTAAACTTTTTTACTAAATGGTGAAATCAAAAAATTTACAATGAAACATCCCAATCTTCCATGGTACGCTTTCCTTTGAATAATACAGAAGCGTGTATTGTATGCAACTTCGAGTTCTAACACACACCACAACCAATCAAACTAGCCGTTATGAATAGTAATACCTACTTTTTGAAATTTTATAAATTTTATCTCTCAAAATGGACATCATTTTTGGATTCGGAATATCGAATTTAGCCTAGGGTAAAATTTTGGTACTTTTTGGATAACTTTTATATTTTGATGAATAGTGAAAATTACTAAATTTTAATTAAAAACAAATTTTTTAATCAAAATAATTAGTAGTGATAAATTATGAATTTGAGTGGTTTTAAAGTATATTAAGAATATATTTTTACCATTTTATCCAATGGTGTTCATTAGAATTAATTTCACTTTGAAATTGGACATAAACAATTGTCAATCTTTTGATATATATTGTTTCTTAAAAACACGCTATTTGTTGTGACAGCGGGAATTAATTATAAAATTAATTAATGCAACTTATATGTTTGGAATTTTTTAAAATAGAAATTATTTTTGAATTCGGAATATCAATTATAGCTTAGGGTGAAATTTTGGCATTGTTCTGAAAAACTTCAATTTTTGATGAATAGTGAAACCACTAAGTGGTAGTTAAAAAACTGAATTTTTCATAAAACTTAATTTTACCACTTCTGTGAGTGGAATTTCAAAAATCTGAGAGACACGGTTAATATCAAGTAGTAAAATGTGGTTCAATGAGATGAAAATAATTTTTGGTGAATAGTAACTTTTTACTTTTATTTACCACAGTTAAAAGTAAATAGGGTAATTAAATGTACAAATGATATTAATATTACCCTAACACATGTCCTAATTCTATTGGACAAGTGTATCTCGACCAAAAACAACCTTAGGACTAAAATATTATCATTTAGGTCCACTTGGATTAGATTAGGACATTTATTATTATTTAATTCAAAGAAGAGTTAAAATCAAATTTTATTTACTAAAACATTTTTAATATAGGGTTATACATAAGATAAATTATATTGTAAATACTAATTAGAAATCTAAAAATATTTCCTACATAATGATATTTTATTTATAATTTTTATACATTAAATAATTTAATTTATTTATGACACAATGATGATGCAGTATTTACCATAATAGTGAAAAATTAAAATAATTGATATTATAAATACCCAAATAAATATAATTTGAGACTTTTTATGAATTACACTAATTTTATAGGTTAATATGACATGTTAGAATTGACTTAATTAACTTTTTTTGAATTAATCATTCTGTTATTATTTTCACAAAAATCAATTATTGAATAGTGTCAAAATTGACATAAAAGAGTTTTTAAAACAAATATTATATTATTAATTGATATTAAATTCATAAAAATATAAGGTTCATCCAAGAGACTTATATCATGATATTTGTATTATTAATTGACCACTTGGGGGTCTCTTGTATGTATATAGTAAGTTTATTAAATATATAATATAAAAATACAAAGTGACATGGTAAGTGTCAAACTAATTAACTAAGAGTTAAAACTTAAAGATAAGGTTAATATAATGACCCAAACCTGTATAAATTCTATTGGTTGAATGGTTTTCGACCTATACCCACCTTAACCTTTAAATAATCTACTTTGGAGCCATTAGAAACCGAATATGAATTTATTATAAAATAATATTTTTAGCTTTTCCAAAGGTTCCCCTCACCCCTCTTATAAAAGGGAACTCCTCCTTCTCATTAATTCACACCTTCAAAGCCTTTTGGTTCGTCCAAACCCTGCCCAGATACTCTCTAAAATTCCCTCACTACAACCCAGTGGCCTTAGTTTGATCATAAAGCCAACCTAAGGAGCCCTTTTGATCAAATCAAAAGGAAGAACCCGAAGAAGAGGTAATGATTTCACCACCCTTTTTCAAGTTCCTTTCTTCTTCCACTTCTTCTTCCTTTGTTGTTGCCATTATAAAATAATAACTCCAGTATCATATATATACTATGATGTTATTATAAATATGGTACAACCATATTCACTATTCTATCCATCCTTTGAATAACATGTCACCATACGTGCGTACGTACGGCTTACCATCTCCACGTCGTGGTGTGATTGTTATTCAATAAATTATTATTTGGATGGGTATAATAATGATGTTTAACTCATTTAAATAATAAATATAAAATTATAATGATTCTGTATATATTATATACCATCCAATTTTATATTATTTTAATATCAAAAGAATGATATTGTCGCTCGTGCGTACGTACGGACTACCGTCTCCACAAACGCGATGAGATTCATTCTCCATCATATCCATTCAAGTATAATTATCATTTTATGATTTAAAAATAATGTTTAAGGAATTGATATAATTCTGAATATGAATAATATACAACCTATCCATGACAAACATGTCTTACCTAACAAAACATATAAAAGAAAATGAGTAAGTTAACACCCAAAACAATGATAATTCTAAGATATTATTAACAAAGCAATGTTAAAAGATCATATATGATATCATATGAATGTATATAATTCTTGTATAATTTAATAACAATTATTTCACCATTATACAGGAGGTTAACCTACCCTCAACCAAGGAAAAGTACAAGGTAAGGGGTTTTCATCTCACTCCTTATTCCCGTGAGATTCATACCATATTGCCACCATTACCTTTTGTGTGGTGTATGTACTGCCCATAATTATATTCTTTGTGTAATACACTTTAATTTATGTGTATTTAAATATTCATTGTATGATACCTCTTTCATGGGTTGTATGTTTTGTAAGTTACCAAATTGGTAAGGGTTATTTCACAATCTCTTCATTATCCGAGGTTAGTTATACGTAATTATCTACTGGGACCTCTTTATCATCCACATCCATGTTTCTTAAAAGTGTATTTCAAAACATTCTTACTATTTTACATAATATGGGTTAAAGTCATTTATACCCTTGTTTGACATTTTATAAGAAGTTTATAAAGGAATCTATCTGTTGTTTTCCAAACAATGTCCTTTTTAACCTTTTCTACAGAATTAAGGTAAGAATGTTTTTTTAACTTATACGGCGGGTGCGGCTATTTTCTGCCCTTAAAAAATTTTCGAAGCTTCACTTACAATCTTACAAGGATATTTTCAAAGTAAATGTTTTATTTTATAATTATGTGACTTTTAAATTATTTCAAAATGAATGTTTTAAGAATTTCGGAAAGGTACTCTTTATCAAAATTAGAATTTTAAATGTTTTAAAGATTTATCTTTCTAATTCTTTTTAATTAATATCCATGTCTTCAAAATGGTTTTTAAGGATTTATTTATATGGACATGAATGTTTTTAAAATGTTAATTCCTTTCAAAAGTTTCAAAGTGGTATGGGACACTTTGATTCAAAAATCTCTTTTTAATTACTTCCTTTATAAATGTGTGACTTTTAAATGATTTCAAAAAAATGAGATATTTCTCTCAAATAGTTTTGATTTCATCTATGTAAACATCATTTGATTGATTTTATGATTATTCGAAGTTGATTTATTATGATACAAAACTTCCATATTGTATTAAAGGTTTTGTGATATGTTTGACTGTGGATGTGTTATTTTTATACCATTCATGGTTTATGGAGAAAGTATTGACATTTCGTATGTTAGTTTTAATATGAATGTTTATGTTATGTTTAAACCTTTTCATATGGGAATTCATTGGACTTAATATGTGACGGGTGGAGCCTGCTATAGCTCCTCGATGCATCGGTAGGTCTCATGAGACAAACTAGTGTCTTGGCACAAGGCCTTGACAAAATCTTATTTGTAGTCTTGGCACGAGGCCTTGGCTATGTGGTTATGACAGTCTGGCATTATGCATTCCATCATTATGAAAGTGGTTATTGATATTGAATTTTATTATTCGATTAGTAGAATATCCGTGTGAATAAGTAAATGGAATTATTTCATTTTATTTTTTCCATACTATGTTGAAGTTCAAGTTTAAAAGGCTTTTGTTTTAGTTATACATTGCCTCAAATGTTTATTCTTATTTATGAAAGTTTCCTCTATATTGTTATCCTTACTGGGCATTTGAGCTCACCCATTTTCTATGTTTTATTTTTCCCAGGATGTGAAGAAGTAAATTATGAATGGCCTGCAGGGATAGTATGAGGGGATAAGAGTGTGGACTATGGAGACTATGTTGTTGTAGTTTTCATTTTATGATGTAATGTAAACCTTATGAATATATCTAATGTTTCCAAGGCTACTAAAATAATCGGTCTTTTGAGATTTGATCTTTCTCGTGATCATGCCAATGATATGTAATAATGCACCGAATCTGGGTAACTGGGGTTGGGGTGTTACAGTTGGTATCAGAGGAAGTTTAGTACAAACCTTGGAATCTAGATTTAGATAAACTCTGATTAGAGCACATAGATTTAAGATGGACTTTGAGGATTAGTATAGAAGAACTTCTTAGAATTTTGGTATTGTAGAGATTTTGTGAGTTTTTTGAGCAATAAATCCCTGTCTGGATACGAGCAGGTAGAGTCAGCTCTGGAAAAGATGTACCTAGGGGTAAAACCTGAAAACACCGCTTTGAGCTGGACTCGAACGGGAACTGGTGCACAACAGGGCCTTGCTGCACTCTTGGTTACGACACTCCTGGGGGATATGCTTAGGATAATTCTCATTTTCTTTAAAAACCATTATGAAGGGTTTATGAGTATATACTTCCTCAAAGGAGACATTTTTATGATTATGGATTATATCCATAAACTATTTAATTTATGTTATGTGTTTTACAAGTTTGGGATTAGGTATTGTTATTCATAAACTAATCTAGTGTATGCCATTATTTAGAAATGGTGCCCAGTAGAAGGAATGAGAACTCCAGAAATGCACATGATCCAAAGAGAAAGAAGGATCATATCTTTCATGGTCTTAAGCCAGAATTTATAAGAGAAATAGTCTCCCATGTATTATCATCATATGAAGAAATAATATCATGTGTTGATAAGATAAGTAAAGAGTTTACTGAGTCCTATAGCTTTGAAGGGAAGCAAGAGAAGAAAAGGATGGAAGAGAGAAAGATGGATAAAGGGAAGAGGGAAAAGAAGAATTTTCCCATATGTGATAACTGTGGGAAGAAACACCCTAGAACTTGCCTGAAAGGAATGGGAGTTTGTTATAAGTGTGGAGAAAAATGGCACAAAGTACGTGACTAAAAGGGTAAGAAAATGGTTTCAAATGTACAATGCTTCATTTGCAAGGAGGTTGGACACTACGCAAACCTATGTCCCAGTCGTCAGACTATGCCGCAAATGATGTTATTGGATAATAATCAAGTTATGATACTACCACAGATGAAGAGGAATGATTAGAGTTCTTATGTTGATTATGCCATTTGAGTGTTGTATCAACAATGTACTTCTTATAATAATTATGGAGTATATAGGGATTATACTGCAGTACTATTTTATTAAGGACTTGAGATTGTGTGGAACAAAGAAAAGTGACTCAATAGCAGGTTAAATTTTTGGAAAATATATGTTTGAAAGAGAGATAACCCATAATATGGTTCTGATACTGAGGTAGTGATTTTAGAATAATACATGATTGATTTGGATAAATTATATTGGATATTCTTGACTACCTTGAAACTGATTAATGATTTGTATATTCCATCATTGTTGGGGTTTAAAACATTTTTGGATTGAAGGAGTATATCTATTATTCTTTAAGGAATAAGGGATCATGAATGTAATCAATAAGGTTTTATGGTAATTCATGATGTTGTAGTGTTTTAAAAGAATACATGATGAAGGTGTTCACATGTTATTACGTGGAAAAAAGTATCTTCATTATGTTTACCTTACTTATAAATTTTGGACTAAAGTATTTTGGATAGTTCTAGTTTGGATTATTTTGGATTGTCATAAAAGGACAACTCGGAGGTCGGGCGGCAACTCGTCACGTCCGGTAAGGCCGTGATACTTGAACCCAAAACCAAAGGGAGACAAGGGTGTATCACCTACCACTGACCCACATGATATCCTGGATTGAATAATGTCATTTTTTTAATGGTTCTGCTAGATGAATTATAAATTCATTTTTTTAACCCTATACGAATAGGATAAATAGAATATTATTTTTAAGTTCTATTATCTTTTAGAGTGAAAGATGAGTTTGTGGTAGAACTTAGTTAAAGGATGAGACTCTACTTGTCAAGTATATATTTTTCTTTTTCTCTTATTCAATGAAGAAATTAATTCTTATACTTTAGTGAAGGGATATTAAAACAAAAAAATGTGTTATCCTAATACCATATGTTTTGCTAAACCAATGGTATTTTAAATCATCATATATTGATGAATTTAAGGCCCTCAATTTTACACTTGTTTGTGATTGATGACCTCAATCACTACCTATAAATATTTTATGTTTTTCCTCCAATTATATGTCTCTAATTGCCACCAATGTTCTCCGAATAGAGATCATAATTTGGTGGTGACCCTTTCATTTCTCTTTTCCTCTTATTAAGACTAAATTTTATTAACCCAATTTTCGATGTGGGTTTTCCCACAAAAATATTTTCTATATTCAACCTTTTATTTTTGAAGAACAATTTCAAATTGTGAGGACGTAATTTATTGAAGTAGGGGAGAATGTAACACCCCAAGATTTCATAGTGTGTTATTTCTTTAAAATAATTCAATAACTTACACTACACGCAACACTGAGTTCAAGCGTGCCATGACTTACCAAACAAGCCGTTCAAAAGAGGTTATTAATAGTATTAACTAAATTTTAAACTTTATATAATCCTTATAATTTTAGAATCCATATTATGAGTTTCTTAGATATAATGTAAGAACAAATTCATTTTCAGTATTGCACTTTTACCAACTTTTAATAGTGAACCCTTTTAAATCCAATATTTTAAACTTTTTGACTAAATGGGGAAATCAAAAAATTTACAATGAAACATCTCAAGCTTCCACGGTACGCTTTCCTTTGAATAATACAGTAGCGTGTGTTGTACGCAACTTCGAGTTCTAACACACACCACAACCAATC
Source organism: Viscum album (assembly GCA_963277665.1). Taxonomy (NCBI): domain Eukaryota; kingdom Viridiplantae; phylum Streptophyta; class Magnoliopsida; order Santalales; family Viscaceae; genus Viscum; species Viscum album. The sequence goes on from OY728142.1 coordinate 1,321,455,311, forward strand.
AAACTAACTGTTATGAATAGTAATACCTACTTTTTGAAATTTTATAAATTTTATCTCTCAAAATGGACATCATTTTTGGATTCAGAATATCGAATTTATCCTAGGGTAAAATTTTGGTACTTTTCGGATAACTTTTATATTTTGATGAATAGTGAAAATTACTAAATTTTAATTAAAAATAAATTTTTTAATCAAAATAATTAGTAGTGATAAATTATTAATTTGAGTGGTTTTAAAGTATATTTAGAATATATTTTTACCATTTTATCCAATGGTGTTCATTAGAATTAATTTCACTTTGAAATTGGACATAAACAATTGTCAATCTTTTGATATATATTGTTTCTTAAAAACACGCTATTTGTTGTGACAGCGGGAATTAATTATAAAATTAATTAATTCAACTTATATGTTTTGAATTTTTTAAAATAGATATCATTTTTGAATTCGGAATATCAATTATAGCTTAGGGTGAAATTTTGGCATTGTTCTGAAAAACTTCAATTTTTGATGAATAGTGAAACCACTAAGTGGTAGTTAAAAAACTGAATTTTTCATAAAACTTAATTTTACCACTTCTGTGAGTGGAATTTCAAAAATCCGAGAGACACGGTTAATATCAAGTAGTAAAATGTGGTTCAATGAGATGAAAATAATTTTTGGTGAATAGTAACTTTTACTTTTATTTACCACGGTTAAAAGTAAATAGGGTAATTAAGGGTAAAAATGATATTAATATTACCCTAACACATGTCCTAATTCTATTGGACAAGTGTATCTCGACCAAAAACAACCTTAAGAATAAAATATTATCATTTAGGTCCACTTGGATTAGATTAGGACATTTATTATTATTTAATTCAAAGAAGAGTTAAAAGAGTTAAAATCAAAGTTTATTTACTAAAACATTTTTAATATAGTGTTATACATAAGACAAATTCGATTTTAAATATTAATTAGAAATATAAAAAGATTTCCTACATAATTATATTTTATTTATAATTTTTAGACATTAAATAATTTAATTTATTTATGACACAATGATGATACAGTATTTACCATAATAGTGAAAAATTAAAATAATTGATATTATAAATACCCAAATAAATATAATTTGAGGATTTTTATGAATTAAACTAATTTTCTAGGTTAATATGACATGTTAGGATTGACTTAATTAACTTTTTTCTAAGTAATCATTCTATTATGATTTTCACAAAAATCAATTATTGAATAGTGTCAAAATTGACATAAAAGAGTTTTTAAAAAAGATATTATATTATTAATTGATATTAAATTTCTAAAAATCTAAGGTTCGTCCAAGAGACTTATATCATGATATTTTTATCATTAATGGACCACTTGGGGGTCTCTTGGATGTATATAGTAAGTTTATTAATTATATAATATAAAAATACAAAGTGACATGGTAAGTGTCAAACTAATTAACTAAGAGTTAAAACTTAAAGATAAGGTTAATATAATGACCCAAACTTGTCTAAATTCTATTGGTCGAATGTTTTTCAACCTATCCCCGCCTTAACCTTTAAATAATCCACTTTGGAGCCATTAGAAACCGAATATGAATTTATTATAAAATAATATTTCTAGCTTTTCCAAAGGTACCCCTCACCCCTCTTATAAAAGGGCACTCCTCCTTCTCATTAATTCACACCTTAAAAGCCTTTTGGTTCGGCCAACCCCTGCCCAAATACTCTCTCAAATTCTCTCACTACAACCTAGAGTCCTTAGTTTGATCATAAAGCCAACCTAAGGAGCCCTTTTGATCAAATCAAAAGGAAGAACCCGAAGAAGAGGTAATGATTTCACCACCCTTTTTCAAGTTCCTTTCTTCTTCCACTTCTTCTTCCTTTGTTGTTACCATTCTAAAATAATAACTCCAGTATCATATATATACTGTGATGTTATTATAAATATGGTACAACCATATTCACTATTATATCTGTCCTTTGAATAACATGTCACCATATGTGTGTACGTACAGCTTACCGTCTCCACGTCATGGTGTGATTGTTATTCAATAAATTATTATTTGGATGGGTATAATAATGATGTGTAACTCATGTAAATAATAAATATAACATGATAATGATTCTGTATATATGATATACCATCCAATTATATATTATTTTAATATCAAAAGAATGATATTGTCGCCCGTGCGTACGTACGGACTACCGTCTCCACGAACGTGATGAGATTCATTCTTCATCATATCCATTCAAGTATAATTATCATTTGATAATTTAAAAATAATGTTTAAGGACTTGATATCATTCTGAATATGAATAAGATACAACCTATCCATGACAAACATGGCTTACGTAACAAAACAAATAAAAGAAAATGAGTAAGTTAACACCCGAAACAACGATAATTCAAAGATATTATTAACAAAGCAATGTTAAAATATCATATATGATATCATATGAATGTATATAATTATTGTATAATTTAATAACAATTATTTTACCATTATACAGGAGGTTAACCTACCCCCAACCAAGGAAAAGTACAAGGTAAGGGGTTTTCATCTCACTCCTTATTCCCGTGAGATTCATACCATATTGCCACCATTACCTTTTGTGTGGTGTATGTACTACCCATAATTATATTCTTTGTGTAATACACTTTAATTTATGTGTATTTACATATTCATTGTATGATACCTCTTTCATGGGTTGTATGTTTCGTAAGTTACCAAATTGGTAAGGGTTATTTCACAATCTCTTCATTATCCGAGGTTGTTTATACGTAATTATCTACTGGGGCCTCTTTATCATCCACATCCATGTTTCTTAAAAGTGTATTTCAAAACATTCTTACTATTTTACATAATATGGGTTAAAGTAATGTATACCCTTGTTTGACTTTTTATAAGAAGTTTATAAAGGAATATTTCTGTTGTTTTCAAAACAAGGTCATTTTTAACCTTTTCGACAGAATTAAGGTAAGAATGTTTTTTTTAACTTATACGGCGGGTGTGGCTATTTTATGCCGTTATATAATTTTTGAAGCTTCCCTTACAAGCTTACAAAGATATTCTCAAATTAAATGTTTTATTTTATAATTATGTGACTTTTAAATGATTTAAAAATGAATATTTTAAGAATTTCAGAAAGTTACTCTTTATCAAAATCAGAATTTTAAATGTTTTAAAGATTTATCTTTCTAAATCTTTTTAATTAATGTCCATGTCTTCAAAATGGTTTTTAAGGATTTATTTATATGGACATGAATGTTTTTAAAATTTTAATTCCTTTCAAAAGTTTCAAAGTGGTATGGGACACTTTGATTCAAAAATCTCTTTTTAATTACTTCCTTTATAAATGTGTGACTTTTAAATGATTTCAAAAAAAAGAGATATTTCTCTCAAATAATTTTGATTTCATCTATGTCAACATCCTTTGATTGATTTTATGATTATTTGAAGTTGATTTATTATGATACAAAACTTCCATATTTTATTGAAGGTTTTGTGATATGTTTGACTGTGGATGTGTTATTTTTATACCATTCATGGTTTATGGAGAAAGTATTGACATTTCATATTCTAGTTTTAATATGAATGTTTATGTTATGTTTAAACCTTTTCATATGGGAATGCATTGGACTTAATATGTGATGGGTGGAGCCCCCTATAGCTCCTCGATGCATCGGTAGGTCTCTTGAGACAAACTAGTATCTTGGCACAAGGCCTTGACAAAATCTTGTTTGTAGTCTTGGCACGAGGTCTTGGCTATGTGGTTATGATAGTCTGGCATTATGCATTCCATCATTATGAAAGAGGTTATTGATATTTCATTTGATTATTCGATTAGTAGAATATCCATGTGAATAAGTAAATGGAATTATTTCATTTTATTTTTGTCGTACTATGTTGAAGTTCAAGTTTAATAGGCTTTTGTTTTAGTTATACATTGCCTTAAATGTTTATTCTTATTTATGTAAGTTTCCTCTATATTGTTATCCTTACTGGGCATTTGAGCTCACCCCTTTTCTATGTTTTATTTTTCCCAGGATGTGAAGAAGTAAATTATGAATGACCTGCAGGGATAATATGAGGGGATAGGAGTGTGGACTATGGAGACTATGTTGTTGTAGTTTTCATTTTAGGATGTAATGTAAACCTTATGAATATATCTAGTGTTTCCAAGGCTACTAAACTAATCAGTCTTTCGAGATTTTATCTTTCTCGTGATCATGCCAATGATATGTAATAATGCACCGACTCTGGGTAACTGGGGTCGGGGCGTTACATCCCACCTCTTTCTCTCCAAGATTTAGGTATGTGTTTTTATACCATATCTCATATTGTATTTCAATACTATTGTTAAGGGGGATAATTTTTCATAAATATATCCATATATATGTGCCAAACCATTTAAGAAAGCATATATGTAGGGGGTTTTGGGTAAGAATTGAACTCTGAATGTAAATGTGTGAACTATTCTAACAGATTTTTGGATTGGTTATTGGAAAAAAGTGTTTACAGGTATGTAAAATTAGTAGATAAAGAATAAAAAGAATGATATGAAGACAATTTGGAAAGCTAAATAAGTTTCATGAGTCACTACTTTTGGATAGCATAGTTTTTCTATAAATAATTCTTGTTTCTAATAATGAGTTAGTTCACATAAGCTCAGAATTGTTGATAAGTAATCCATTTCATGGGGTTATGAAAATCAATGATTTATGAACCTTGGTTGAAAAAAAATATAGGTTATATTGTTGGGACCATGTTGGATGGAAGAGTTTTTGGAAGCTGAAATAATTTTTTTCTGATTGTTTTACATTGTGTTGTCTATTTTTTTAAGAAAAATAAATCACCACACTTTATAAGAATTGGTGATTGGATGATAGGGGTGAAAGTTCACATCGTAATCAGAATATCAGACACTATTTTGATAATAAATTCTCACAGTTTCATTTCTATATTATGAAAAAGTTTTTTTTATTTATCTTTTGGACTCACAAAATGTCCGAAAAGAAAGTTTTAATCGTAATGAGGAGTTGTATCTGATTCGTAATTGATCCAATGTAAATCTAGTGATTATTTTCTATTTTTTAATTATCAATTATCATAAGTCACCTGAGAAAGTTGTGATGCATTCCTTATTAAGGAATGGGAGAAAATTTGTCTGAGTTTTGGAAATCAAGCTGAGATTTGGAAGGAACGTAATATTAATATCTCAATATAAGTCAGATGATTCTATATTGATCCTAAATTTCTCAAATCCATGAATAATTCATGATATAAGTAGTAGTTTTAGGATGAATATAGTTTAAAGAAAAATTATTTTTTTCTCATTTCATCAGTGTAAGATATTTTGGTGCATAATTTATTAAAGGTAGGGAAGTTTTGTTTGAAATGTAATAAAAAGATGATGATGGTTTTTAGTCGTACCAATAAGACACAACAAACAAATATTCATAGAAATAAGTTAGTGAATAATTGAAATTTTTTGTACCATATTAAGAAAAAAAATAAGTTTCTGCTTATACTAGTCCATTTGATGTGGTATCCACTGATCCATCTGAGTTATAAAATGAAAAGTTTTTTTGAACCTATAAGAAAGTGGTGGTTGTTGGGACCAATGCATAAGAAAAGAATTGGGATCTGTTATGACCAATCAATCGAATGAATATCAACAATATAGTCAACTATTTTCTTTAGGATGAATATTTTTCAATTGGATCAATAATGAAAGAATAACTCTAATATGTTTTTACAATTGGGTCAAGATTCATCTAACATGAAGTTTTACCAACTCATCATACTAGTGCGAACAGCGATACATATGGGTGAAGTAGAGACTAGTCCATCAGATACAGGTTAATATTGATAACTTCATTAGTCATAGGATCATCGGTATGAGGAAAATAAGAAAAGAAGAATTATTTGAATAGTTTTATTGAAGTGTTTTCCAAAGGTATATTTGAAGCTATTTTTGAAGTGCTTCTATAAATTATTGATATCTATATAAGTTTTGACTATGTTTATAGAAGAATAGATTCAATGTTTTATGAATAATAGTTGGTATAGAGCTTTGAAATGAGTAGTTTGTTTTCAATTGGCACTAATAATCGTAATGAGAATTCATTTTCATTTCATATGATCATTTGTTATGGAGTAACGTAATCTACTATCATACATATGTCTTCATTGTAATGAAGAAATTAGAATGAAAATTAGAATCAGATGAAGAATTATTAGAAATTTTTAATCTATCTAAAGTTGTGAGAAGATTAAATAATCTTTGAGAAGAATAAAGAAGAGTTGGTAAGTGTTAAAGAAGTCATAGATGAAGTCAAAATTGAAATGAAATTTTATGTTAATGAAATTTATTTGAGCGGGAAAATGAAATTAAGTTCTTGCCTAAACCATTTTTGGCGCACCTATAAAAGGAATAAAGTACATTGTACTTTTTTGTTTATTATAGAACTATTAATATACAAATAAAGAGGGAAAAATTTTGAAGTTATATAGAGATGAATTTTCCTGGCGGAGTTTACCAGAAGAAGTTTTATGGATAGAAGAATAACAAGTAAGATTGTTGTCAATGGTTTCTAGATTGGACCAAGCAATTAGAAGCAGCTTTCTAGACAGAGATTGAAGTTGGTTCAAAAAAATATGAGGTTTTATTATAGAATTATATTTTTGTACTAAGAAATAATACTAGGGAATTAGATAGATCCATTAGACTGATTATCATTATGAAGTCTAGATAAGTTCTTACATGCTTTTGGGTAGGAATGTGAATAATTGTTTTGAGATTTATCTAATGTTAAAATTGATAAGGAAGCACAGCAACATGTTTATAATAAACTGGTGAAAGTTTCTTAAATTGTTGCAAAAACTTATATTTCATCATTTTTTCTAAGAAAATCACATTCAATATTGTATTGATCATATTTCTACACAAGTGTAAGGGTAAATTATGCTATTTTTATCCACAAAAAGGATTGTTTTCTAGTGGATTGTGTGGTATTGGATTATTTCTAAACCATGACATGGATGTAGCTACTCTTTTTAAGTGTTAAACCTTATAAATACTTTTGTTCCTGTGGATTTTTTATTATTTTACTTTCTATAAAAGTGATAAATCATTAATAGGAGGTAAAGGTTGTTTCAAAAGAAAGGAAACTTAAGATAAAATGATATCATTGATTCAATCCCTCCCCCTCTCAGTGATACATTGATCCTAGTTGGGTAATATCACACCATGTGGTATTTGTCTCTTAGGGACCATGTCAAAAGGGAGATCATCTCCATAATACATGTCTTATGCAGGCATAGACCATGCAGTGGTCAGTATAACAATATATAGTAGGACACCACGAAACCACAAATCATATAACAAAAGTATAAGAGTAAACTCTACAGAGATATATGTCTACATAACTTATAATAATGACATCTATATATAATCAAAAAATATACACAATCTCAAGCTAAAGTCACAACCATAATGCTATCCAAGGATTCTAAATCGAAGGTTTCACATAGTAGTCATCTAGGAGAACACTATAACACCCCGAGTTTTTATGGACCTTTTTTCGAATAAATTAAATTTTAATTTATTTATTTCAATGAACTAATTAAAATATTCCTTTCACATAGAATATACTTGGCTTAAATTACACGGAACATCAACTTGGAATATGTTACACAGAACAGTGACTTGGCATATGTTACACGCAACACTGATGTTTCTACGAAACATCATTTGATTGTTATAATTATTTAAACAAGATAATTATAACCTATCTATTAAAATTAGTTATATTAATAGTAATAAATACTTTTCAAATATTATTTATAATTTTTTTATATAAATAAAAAATATTTATAATAAAAGATATAATTTTTTGTAAAGTCCTTATATGTTTAAAAATATTATTTTCTCAAATAACTACTTTTCATGTCCTTCTATGAAAAACAAAAAAAATTGAGAAAAAATTAGAAATTTAATTTGAAAAAATAAAATTAATTTTTTAATTTATAATTTTTAAATTATCTTAGGGTAAATTTATGGGATTTTTCTCAGAAACTTCATTTTTTGATGAATAGTGAAAATACTAGATTTTAATAAACAATTTATTTTTAATATAATTTATTTATAAGGTAAATTTATATTTTTATTTGGTTTAAAAGTTTAATTATATTATATTTTTATAAATTAATCCAATTTAGGTGATTTTATCCCATTTAATATTGAAATTGGATGTAAAAAGATATCAAATTTTTATCATTTTTACTTTAAAAAGTCGCATTATCGACCTGACTGTGGGATTAATTTTAAATTAATTTCTACCACTTATGTTATTATAATTTGGAAAATTTTATTACATATTTTGAAGAATCATAATTTATAATTTATAATAATTTAAACTTAGTTTTTGACCAAAAATATTGGTGAAATTAATTAAAATTAATTAAAAAGATTAAGGTAAAATTAAGCTTAACTAAGGACTAAGCCTTAAATTTAAGACCCAAAATGACATAAACACTTGTCCAACACCAATTTTCTAGACATTATTCGTATATTAACCTTCCATTATTTAGTTTGGTTGGTTTTTTATGACTTCTTTTAGGTAAAAACGTGGGTACACCTAGCTTGTTTTCAAAAATACAAAGTGAGTCTTTTCCCTTCCCTATAAAAGGCCAGCACCTATCCCTCTTATTCACACCTCTAAAACCACTTATGTTCAGACAATATCTACACAATAAACTTACCTAAATCCCTAAATTAATCCTTTAAGCCTCCCTTTGGACATAAATTCTTCCAAGGAATCCTTTTGGCACAAACCAAAAGGAGTTACCCAATTAAGAGGTAACACCTTCTCTTAAGTTCCTTTCTTTTATTTTCCTTCTCCACCCCCTCAAATATCTTTATTATATTATTTTATAAAAACATAAGTATATTAAATATACTAGGTTTTTTTTCTAATATTTTTACCTACACTTACACACACATCCATCTAATTGGTAACGAACACACTATTTACATGTACAGCGAACTACCGCCTCTCTAAATGATGCTTATTCATTTTTCCTTTACAGGCTATCATGGTGGAAATTATGATGGAAACTCTATTTATATATGTTATATATTATATTTATTATATATTTAATCTTTTTTATTCCTTTTACAACACATATATTTTTACTTTCCATTTGGTGTAAATATTATAATTTCGTTTGAGGAAGTGTGGACTACCGCACCCTCAAAGCGATGTGATTCGTTCACACACTACATTGAATGTATTAAGGATGGGTATAGTGAAATTATATGATATATATAACAATATAATTATATTGTAATTATATTATACACATATATACATATAGTTCATTTTCTTTCTTTCTTTTAATACGGCAATAAAATCCAAAATAACATTCATGTCTACGTACAGCTTACTGTCTCCATGAATGGAATATTCCATTTCATAATTATATATTATATAGATTATTATAATACACATATACTTAATATAAATTATATTTATATAACTTTTTACATTCTGGAATCATGATATAAGTATAAGGACCAAAGAAATATCAAATTAAAACACATGCGAAGAACAAATCAAATAATATCTGAAGTGAAACCTGGACATAGTATTGTGTTTTGAATGAGTGCAACAAGAGTCAAGATACAAGGTAAGGGGATTTTATCTCACCTTTTTATTTGAATGAGATACATGCCTTATTCACCACTCACTTATTTTTTGTGGTGTATGTACTACCCATGAATGTATTATATGTCTATTATAATTAAATTTATGGGTATTTACATATCCATTTTATGATCTTTATTTCATGGGGTTTATGTTTCAAAATTTACCAAATCGGTAAGATTGTTTTGACTAAATTTACCTTCTTTGAGACTCATGTTTTATTATGCACCTAAATTATTTTTTCGTTGTGTATATACTTCTATTTTACATGTTATATCGTGAATATAATTATTTTAATGATATTTTAAGCTTTATGTAATTCCATTTTCTTACATGGAGAGTATGATCCCAAGTTAACAAGTAGTAAGAGTTTATTGAAATAATATCATCGATTTTCAAGATTGTTTATGTTTATGATTACTATGATGAAATCTTATAATCCATATCTTAATAACATTAATAAATTTTCCTATACTATATTTATTCAAGTTATATACATATATTAGTACCATTTTTACACTCTTTGGTACTTAATATGATTAATAAAATGTTTTTAATAAAAATATTATTATATTTATCTCTTTGGTTGGAAATATATTTTATTCAAAAACCATGTTTTCAAAAATGTTTTAAAAAATGTTTTCAAATGATCCTTGAATATAATTTTCAATAAATAAATATTTTTAAAAAATTGGTTTTCAAAGCTTCCTTTATAATTTTTCAAATCTATTTTTAAAGAAAAAGGTTTTCAAAAATGTTTTATGTTTTAAAAAACATTTTTCAATGCATACAGGATATTTTCTTCAAGAAATATTTTCAAAGGATATTTCAAAATTATTTACCATCTAATATAACATCCATTGGTTTTAATAATTCTCTTATTGGGAAATTATTTAATTTTTTCATTCATATTATTTCTCTGAATGGATTGTGTTTTAATGGCATGATGTTTATGAAACTCATTTCTCTTTCATGGGTTATATTCTTTTGAAACATAATTATTTTCACGGGTTATGTTTATGATGAAATGATTATGAAACCTATATTTTTTCATAGGTTATGATATGATTACATGTTTATAATACCCATTTCATTTCATGGGTTATTATATAATTACCTGTGATATTGTTCCACATGTATGTATGATTTCATTATGAGATGGATGGGACCTATATCTCCCTCCAATGCATTGGGTAAAGATTTATATCTCATGAGATAGATTAATATGGTCTTTAGAATGAACCTTGACTACTAGCATGATCATGGGAGTGAACGATGACTACCAAGATGGTATGAGGAGTGAACTCATGTTACTAATATAGCCATGGGAGTGAACCATGATTATAAAGATGGTATAGGGAGTAAACTCATACTACTAATATGGTATTGTCATTGATTCCCTAGATATTATGGAAATCATATTATATTCTTATGTACCTGCCACAATTCCATGTTTTATTCCTATGTTATGCTTTCATGGATTATGTTATTTATTTTTTTATGATTCATGTCTTATTAACTACCAATAATTATGCCATGATTCATGTATATTATCATTGATATGCAGGGTGTGATATTCTATTTTCATGATCATGTTCTCATACCCATATGGTCATGATTATGCTTACATATATCCCTTGTTTACCCTTACTGGTCATTTGAGCTCACGCCTTTTTATGTTCCCTTCCCCATGTTATGAATATATGTATTATGTTTGATTTGTCTAAGAAGGGTTCTAGTCAATAAAAACATATTAGGAGATAATTTATCTCACTTATCTATCAATGTTTATGTTTCCATGTTTCCAAAGGCACTAGAAAAGTACGGTCTTTGGACATTTGTTTGTATAATGTTTTATGTATTGCGCAAATGTTATATAATGTTAATGTATGAAAAGTGAGGGTCATTATAGTTGGTATCAAAGAAAAGTTTTAGTTAACATTTGGAAGTTGCGATAGGAAAACCTTAGTGATAACCCTAAGGATATGTCTATGGATAATTCTAAGGATAAGGAAAAGTATAGGAAAATATCTTGGAATTTTGGTAAAGGATAGATTGAGTGGTTTCATAGAAATACATCTCGGTATAGATACTATAAGTGGATGTGTCTCTATAATAAATTTACATTGGGGTAAGAACTCTTAAAATATGTTTCATGTCTAACTCGAGGTAATCTGTTACATGACAACAGGCCTTTCTACACACCTAGTTTGACACTCCCAGGGGATATGATTTGGAAATTCACAAACTCTTCATGAACCATCATCAAGGATTTAAATAGAAGTTGTCTATTAATAACCTAGGATAAACCTAAGTTTTCATAGATTAAGGAAGGTGTCCTAATTTATACATATTTTAAGTGACTTTTCATGATTATGTGGTTCCTCATTATGATAATTGTTTCTTACTTTATGCTTTTGGTTTTAGTAAATGGATAGAACCAAAATGAACTACATTAATTGTGATTGTGATGGAAAATGAAATGATTGTCCTACTAAGAAACTAGATGTTTTGGGAGCTGTAATAAAAAACCATGTTTTTATGTTCACATGGATTTCTCAAGATATGAATCATAGTGGACTTAAAAATCTTCAAAGGAGGTAACAAAATTCTTTTGAGCCTTTAATGAGGAAAATTCCACCTTATTTTAGAGGGTATTCTAATCCACTTTTTATTGAAAAATGGATCAGTACTACTGAGAAGATATTCTCCATCCTCTAGTGTTTGGAGCATGAGAAATTCATTATGTATGTCTATTTATTAGAAGGCGAAGCAAACCAGCAGTGGACTCTAATCAAGAATATGAGGAAGCAAGATAAGATTAAATCCATGGATTAGGATGAGTTCAATAATTTATTTTTCAATAAGTACTTTCCTCAGATTCTCCATACTAATATAGAGAAAGAGTTCCTTGAGTTGAAGCAAAGGGATGATGAATCTTTTGGTACCTACGAGGATAATTTCACAAGACCTATGAGGTATTATTTAGGAATTATCATCCAACCTAAAATTAAAGTTGATAGGTTCTTCAATGGATTAAAGACAGGTCTTGTAAGGGAATTGTCCACAAGATACTTTAGTAGCTATGAAGATATTGTGTGTCGTGAAATCAAGGTTAAAAAGAGGTTAGATTCATGTATCAATCTCATGGTTTTGACAAAAAGAGGAAGATGGAGTTTAAAAGAAAATATAAAAACCATGAAGAGAAGAATATTATCTTCCCTTTATGCTCTAAGTGTGGGAAGAAGCATAGAGGAAATTTCATTAAGGGGTATAATAACTTTTTTATGTTTGGAATGGAAGGAAATCGGTCATTTCATTATCAAAGTGATGGGAATAAGTTAGCTAACATTGAAAATGGGGAAAAATTGGCACATAATGCAACTCCCACGATTTATTGCTACAATTGTAAGGAGAATGGGAATTATTCTAACCACTACCTAGACCCAAATTTTAGTGATGATGATCGATGTCAACAACCTATTAAGCTGAGGGAAAAGGGTAAATTTCATGCAATCTCTATTTCTGATGAGGGGTGCGATAATGACATGATGAAAGGTACACTTACCATCCACTCTAAAACTTCTAATGTCATATTTGATTCTATATCTACCCACTCATTCATATCTAAATAATTTTTTATTAGTGTTAATATTACACCAAAACAATTAGATGTGGAATTATAAGTGCAAACCCCTAATGGTGTGATGATTTCATCTCAAGCCTATAATTCCTCTTCTATTGAAGTTTGTGGGAATATTATTCCTTAAAATCTTTTCATTCTTCATTTTGTTGAATTTGATGTCATATTAGGAATGGATTGGTTTTATCTATATAAATCCCACATTAATTATCGAGGAAGGGAAGTTACTTTTGATATTTAAAACCCTCTTATGATCATCCATCTATGTGATGATAAGTATTAACTTCCTGTGGATATTACATACAGTGTATGAGCCTTAATTCCAATTCAAAAGAGTTATTTATCTCAAATTTTTTGGGTGAAAATTGACATCAATGATACGCCAATTGTTTGGAATTTTATAGATAACTTTCCAAAAGAGTTTCTTGTCCTTCCACAAAAAATGTGAAGTTGAGTTCTCAATAGAACTCATACCTAGTTACACACCAATATCAAAGTATATTTATATAATGGATCCAATTGAGTTGTAAGAATTGAAGAAGCAACTCCAAGAAAACCTTGATAAGGGATTCATTCATCCAAGTGTGTCACCTTAGGGTGGACTGGTTCTTTTTGTAAAAAAATAAAGATGGATCAATGCAACTCTTCATTGATTATTGGGAGTTGAACAAGATAATGATCAAGAATAAGTATCATCTCCCCCTTATTGATGACTTTTTTGATCAACTGCATGGATCTCAATACTTTTACAAGATTGACCTTTATTCTGGATATCTTCAATTGAGGGTCAAGAAAGAGGATATACCCAAGACGGCATTCTATAGAAGGTATGGACACTATGAATACAGAGTTATGCCTTTTGTTCTTACTAATTTCCTTACTATCTTCATGGATCTAATTAATAGATTCTTTAGATATTACCTCAATTATTTTTTGGTAGTCTTTATAGATAATATTCTTATCTATTCAAAGAGCAAGGAATAGCATTAAGATCACTTGAGATTTGTACTAAAGACCCTAATGAAGGATAAGATATATAAAAATTTTACAATGTGTGAAATTTTGGCTACAAAAGGTTTCATTTTTGGGTCACATAATCTCAAGAGATGTTATAGCAGTAGATCCATCAAAGACAGGGGCTATTGAAAGTTGGACAGCAACCATGATGACTAATATCTATAGATTTTTTGGTTTAGCTAGATATTATTGACGGTTTGTGGAGAATTTCTCACAACTATCTAATACTTTAACCAAGTTAACTCATAAGGGTTTTAAGATCCTATGGATAGATTAATGTGAGGAAAATTTCAAGGAACCGAAGAGAAGGTTAGTCATTACACCTATGCTTACATTACCCTATAGTGGATAAGGGTTTTTAATCTCTAATGATGCATCTAAGAAGGGATTGGGATGTGTTCTTATGTATAATAACATGGTTATCTTTTATGCATCATGAAAGTTGAATATTCATGATAAAAAATACCCAACTTGTAATTTGGAGTTAGCAGTGGTAATTTTTTCATTAAAGATATGGAGGCATTATCTTTATGGAGAAAAGTGTGATATGTATACTAATCATAAAAGTCTGAAATATATATTCATGCTTAAGGATTTGAACATGCGCGATAGAATATAGTTAGATTTGATAAAGGATTATGATTAATAAATACATTTCCACCCTCAGAAATTGAACAATGTATCTGATGCTTTGAGTCGGAAGGATCATGCTAGCTTATCCATGATGAGTATCACAAAAGATCCAGTATTTTTAGATTTGAAAAGGTTGGATCTAGAAGTCATGAAGGAAGGTGAAAATATTATCTTTCTCAAATTAATGTTCAACCCTCTATCCAAGTAAAGATTAAGGAGGTTTATAATGAAGATGAATATCTTCAAAAGAAATTCAGAAATGTTCCTGAGTTTAACCTTGATCAGGATGGAATAATAAGGTTTAGGAACCATGTATGTGTTCCTTCTATACCATATTTGAAGAAGGATATGTTAGAGGAAGCTCATAGTTATTCATTCTCTATTCATCCTGTATGTATGAAGATGTATATGGACTTGAAAGAATAATTCTAGTGGGATGGCATGAAGAGATATAATGCAGAGTTTGTGTCTTGGTGCTTGGTATGCCAACACATTAAGGCTAAAAGACAAAAGTCAAAGGGGTTGTTGCATCCATTACCCATACTAGAAAGGAAATGGGAGAACATCACTATATATTTTCATATTGGACTTCCCAAAACCTCTAAAGGGTTTAATACTATATGGGTGGTATTTTATTTCCTTACTAATTCAACACACTTCATTTCTATTAAATAATACTTCTCTCTAGATCATATTTCTAGGATATACATTAAGAAAGTGGTAAGGTTGCATGGAGTACCACATTATTTTGTATCTGGTTAGGATATGAGGTTTACCTCAAATTTATGGTGAAGTATTCAGTAAGCACTTGATACAGAATTGAGTTTCAAAACTTCTTATCATCCTCAGATAGATGGTCAGTCTGAAAGAGTAATTCAAACCATAGAGGATATATTGAGATCTTGTTCTCTATATTTCAAAGGTTGTTGGGATCAACACCTTTCTCTAGTTGATGTTTCTTACAATAATATCTTTCATTCAACCATTAAAATGGAACATTTTGAATCCCTTTATGGGGATAAATTTTGATCTCTAATGTTTTGGGATGAAGTTGGAGAAAGAAAGCTATTGGGACCTGAGATTTCTGGAAAAAATGTTCGAGAAGGTTAGAACCATTTAGCAGCATATCAAGATATCTCAAAGTTGGTAGAAAAGTTATGCTAATAACTATAGGTGTGATTTGGAATTTTATGTTAGTAAAAATGTGTTTATATTAATCTCACTGTGGAAGTAGGTTATGATATTTGGAAATAAATGGAAACTAATCCTTAGGTATATCGGTCCCTTTGAGATTACTGATCATATTAGGATGGTATCCTATCGCTTGGAAATTCTTCCAAATATCCCTCAAGTATATTATGTGTTCCATGTATATCTATTAATGAAGTACATACCTAAACATTCACATGTACTTAACTTATAGGTCATACCATTAGAGCAATATATGTCTTATGAAGAACAACTAGTTGAAATTCTGGGCCGATCAAAGAAAGTTCTATGAAACAAGACCACTCACCTGGTCAAAGTTTTTTGGAGAAATAACTAGTTAGAGGAAGCTACATGGGAACTTGAGGATATGATGAAGCAAAATTATCCTCATTTTCTTTACTCGAGTGACGAATTTTGAGTGCAAAAATCATTTTAAGGGGGTAGAATGTAACACCATGAGTTTTTATGAACCTTTTTTTCAAATAAATTAAATTTTCATTTATTTATTACAATGAAATAATTAAAATATTCCTTTCAAATGGAATATACTTGACTTACATTACACGTAATATCTACTTGGTGTATGTTACACGGAATAGTATCTTGGCATACGTTATACAAAACATTGATGTTTCTACAAAATATCATTTTATTGTTATAATTATTTAAATGATATAATTATAACCTAGCCGTTAAAATTAGTTATATGAATAGTAATAACTAATTTTTAAATATTTTTTATAATTTTTTTATATAAATAAAAAATATTGATAACAAAATATATAATTTTTGGTAAACTCCTTATATGTTTAGAAATATTATTTTCTCAAATAAACTACTTTTCATGTCCTTCTATGAAAATTAATAATATTAATTTTATACACATTTAGAAATATAATTTGATAAAACTAAATTAATTTTTTAATTTTTAATGTCTAAATTATTTTAGGGTGAATTAATGGGATTTTTCTGGGAAACTTCATTTTTGGATGAATAGAGAAAAATATCAGATTTTAATTCAAAAATAATTTTTCATCTAATTTATTTATAAGGTAAAATTATATTTTAATTTGGTTTAAAAGTTTAATGACATTAAATTTTTATCAATTAATTCAATTTAGGTAATTGTAACCAATTTTACATTGAAATTGGATATAAAAACTTAGCAAATGTTTGATCATTTTTACTTTAAAAACCCACATTGTCGACTCAACTATATGATTAATTTTAAATTAATTTCTTCCACTTATGTGATTAGAATTTGGTAAAATGGATTACATATTTGGAATCATAATAATTTATAATTTATAATAATTTCAACTTATTTTTGACCAAAAATATTTGTGAATGTAATTAAAATTAATTACATTAATTAAGATAAAATTAAGAATAACTAAGGACTAAACCTTAAATTTAAGACCCAAAATGACTTGTAAACTTTTAAAACACCCATTATCTTGAAATTAATCATTCATTATCCTTAAATTATTGATTTTTTATGGTTTTTATGACTTTTGTTCGGTAAAAATGTGGTTACGCCTAACTTGTTTTCAAAAATACCAAGTGAGTCTTTTCCCTTCCCTATAAAAGGCCGCCGCATATCCCTCTTCTTAAAACCTCTAAAAACACTTATATTAGTAAAATATATTCTTAATAAAATTCCCAACATCCCTTACTTCCTTCTTTAATTCTCTCTTTTGACATAAAAACTTCTAAGGAAGCCTTCTGTCGCAAACCAAAAGGAGTTATCTGATTAAGAGGTAACACCTTCTCTCAAGCTCCTTTCTTTTATTTTCCTTATCCACCCCATCCACTCTCTTTATTACATGATTTTATAACAAAAAAAGTATATTAAATATACTATGATTTTTTTATGATAATATTTTGACCTACACTTATAAACACCTCCATCTAATGGGTAACGAACATACTGTTTATGTGTACGGTGAACTACCGCCTCACTAAATAATGATTGTTCATTTTTCTTTTACCACCTCTCATGGTGGAAATTATGATGGAAAATATATTTATATATGTTATATATCATATTTATTATTTATTTAATCTTATTTATTCATTTTAAAACACATATATTTTTACTTTCCATTCAATTTAAATTTAATAATTTCATTTGAGGAAGTGTGGACTACCATCCCCTCAAAGCGATGTGATTCATTCACACACTACATGGAATATATTATGGATGGGTTTAGTGAAATTATATGATATATATATCATTATAATTATAATTTAATTATATTATGTACATATATACATATAGTTCATTTTCTTTATTTCTTTCAATATGATAATAAAAACGGAAACAACGTTCATGCGTATGTACAGCTTACCATCTCCATGAACGATGTATTGTATTTTTTAATTATATATTATATAGATTATTATAATAAAAATATAATCAATATAAATTATATTTATATCATTTTTTACATTCTTTAATCATAATATAAGTATAATTACCAAAGATATAAAAAATTAAGACACGTGCAAAGAATAAAGCGAATATTATCTGAAATGAAACCTTAACATAGGATGGTTAACAAGAGGGTAATATAAGGTCATGATAAAACCATATATGGTATTAGATTTAAGAATATGGTTTTATAAAATATGAATAATAAATTTAAATTTATTATACAGGTGGTTTGAAAAAGTACGATGACAGTCAAGACACAACGTAAGGGGATTTCATCTTACCTTTTTATTTCTAACAGATACATGCCTTATTCACCACTCACTTATTTTGTGTGGTGTATATACTTACCATGAATGTATTATATGTATATTATACTTAAATTTATTGGTATTTACATATCCATTTTATGATCTTTCTTTCATGGGGTTTATGTTTCAAGAGTTACTAAAACGGTAAGATAGTTTTGAATCAATTTGCCTTCTTTGAGACTCATGTTTTGTCATGCACCTAAATTCTTTTTTCAAGGTGTACAAACTTAAATTTTACTATTATATCATGAATATCATTATTTTATTTATATTTTAAGCTTTATATAATTGTATTTTATTACATATAGATTATTATCCCAATTTACCAAGTAGTAAGAGTTTATTGAAACAATCTCATCACTTTTTGAGATTGTTTATGTTTATTATTACTTTGAAAAAATATTATGATCCATATCTTTACAACATTAATGAATTTTATTCTCCTATATTTATTCAAGTTATATCCATGTATTAGTAACATTTTTCTACTCTTTGGTACTTAAGATAATTAAGAAAATGTTTTTAATAAAAATCTGACCGTATTTTTCTCTTCGATCAGAAATCTATTTTATTCAAAAACCATGTTTTCAAAAATGTTTTAAAAATGTTTTCAAATGATCATTGAAGATAATTTTCAAGAAAAAAATGATTTTAAATTTTTTTTACAGTTTTCAAATCTTCCTTTATAAGTTTTCAAATATTTTTTCCAAGAAAAAGGTTTTCGAAAATGTTTTACGTTTTATAAATAATTTTTCAATGCAGAAAGGATATTTTCCTCAATAAATATTTTTAAAAGATATTTCAAAATTATTTTCATTATAATATAACATCCATTGGTTTTAATCATTCCTTTCTATTAAATTATTCAATGTTTCTATTCATATTATTTCTATTAATGGATTATTTTTTGATGGCATGATGTTTATGAAACCTGTTTCTCTTTCACGAGTTATATACTTTTGAAACCCTATTATTTTCATGGGTTATGTTTATGATGAAATGATTATGAAACCTATATTTTTTCACAGGTTATGATATGATTACATGTTTATAATACCCATTTAATTTCATGGGTTATGATATGATTACTTATGATCTTGTGTCATATGTATGTATGATTTCATTATGAGATGGGTTGGACCTATATCTCCCTCCAATGCATTGGGTAAATATTTTCTCATGAGACAAAATAAGATGGTATTTGGAATGAACCTTGACTACTAATATGTCCATGGGAGTGAACCATGACTACCAAGATTGTATGAGGAGTGAACGCATGCTACGAAGATTGTTATGGGAGTGAACCATGACTACCAAGATGGTATGGGGAGTGAACCCATACTACCAATATGGTATTGGAAATGATGCATTGGATACTATGGAAATCATATTATATGCTTATGTTTCTGCCAAAATTCCATGTTTTATTCCTATGTTATGATTTTATGGTTTATATTATTTATTTCCTTATGATTCATGATTTATGAACTGCCAAGATTTATGTTATGATTCATGTATATGATATTTTATATGAAGGGTATGATCTTCTATTTTCATGATCATGTTCTCATACCCTTATACTCGTAATTATTCTTACATATCACCCTTGTTTACCCTTATTGAGCATTTGGTCTCACCCCTTTTTATGTTTCCTTACCCAGGTTATGAATATATGTATTATGTATCATGTGTCTATGAAGGGTGATAGTCAAGAATAACCTAGTGGGAGATAATTTAGATCAAATATGTATCAGTTTTTATGTTTCCATGTTTCCAAAGGAACTAGACTAGTATGGTCTTTAGGAATCTGTTTGTATAATGTTTTAAGTATTCTAAAAATGTTATGAAATATTAATGTATGAAAATAAAGGTTCTTTATAAACACACTCCATGAGTTAGATATCACTGATGATATTCGTCTGAGAGATAGTGCTCGTTGGGTATCAGCATTAAATGTATATGTTGGAAGTCTAAAGAGACACAATACACGGATAAGGAGTAGTCCCAAGGCTATATTGGATACCAAAAACTCAATTTGGATTAGCCTTCTAAGTATAGTATTAGCACCCACATAGTTTTGGTCACGATGATACAAAGAACTCCACCTAGGGGAAGATAATGCTATAGTATGTCACTCTAGTCCTCATAGAAGGATTTCAATAACTATATACAATAAGTCCTACTGAATAGATCTTAGTTCTATATGTTAGATTTGATTCCATAATAATCCCTAGTGAATGGATATAGGTAATTCACCCTTAATGAAATAAGTCCAATATACATAGGATGGGGGATCTAATAAAACTATTAAGGAGTACACATCGTATACTTTGAGAACACATCATGTCCCCTTGGACATGGGTTTTTCCCATGTAAGATGGACCATACCCATGTCTGTGTAGAATTACATGAAATGATGTTTCCCATGTATTTCTTCTTATGTCCCAATTCACAGATATTCCCATGTATCCCTAGTCTGGCCATGTCCGTGTGTGAGTACACAGCATACCCCTTGCTGCATACTCTCAGGTCGTGCTTGTATTCCTTTTGAGGTACATGTCAAGCCATATGAGAGGGGTCACACGACATATGAAAGGGTCACATTTCCTCTGATCCTTAAATCCAACCTGAATCTCTATATTCCACTAGGAGGGACCCACATGTTGTGCATCTCTATAGTACATGATGTGTTGATCATGATTTTCCAGAATCCAAGGTCTTCCTCCAGTAAATTCTCATGGATCCTCTTTCTTGGATTTTAGCCTCAATATTTCTAGGAAATGTGGATCTACTCCAACCAAGCATTTTTTTTGTCTGCTCATTGGAATATGGCCTTCTAAGTATTCATAAATCTCCAACCATGGTTCCTTATCACCGTTCACACACCCTGCTCAAATCATGGGTGTCCAATCTTATCTGATCCTCACAATACTATAATTTTCTCATGATCCCCATGCCATACTGGGTCCAAATCTATTAAATCAGATTTTTATGCCAATAAATAGGTGTGCAATGATTGATTCCATGGTATTTGGGCTAAACCACTGACCAATGGAGAATTCCTATGATGAATGAATAATTAGGGGAGAAAATATCATGGAGTAATCATGAGTAATAGACCTCATTCAATGTTCATGTCAACCTTGATTCATTCCTATTAGAACAAAGAATTAGGATACAATCAAAATAATCACAAATCATTTCCCCTAAAAATATCCCCATAAATAACCCATCCCACAAAATTATTGATCCACAAATTAATTGATTGGTCGATTGATTCACATTAATCATCATAGAACTAGAAAACATAGAAATAATCTAATAAAAACATAATCCAACTCTAATATGGATCAATCGATGATGTGGAATGATCTTGTGTCATTGTCGTTGATGAGATCTCCAAATCATATGGATCAATGATCACCGATCTTCGATTCGGTTGATGATCTCCTGAGAGATATCCTATGATGCTCTCTCCAAGGGTTCTCCAACAGAACTAGTTTTATGAAGCTAACCATGGAATTCCATCATAGCCACATTATTATAGAATAATTTTTTTCACTGGGTAAAAGGATAAATATAATAATTTCATTTAATTATTTTAATTATTTTACACTTGTGAAGACTTTTCCACAAATGCCCTATACCGACAAAGATTATTTCATGCCTAGAGTAAAATGAAATTTCTAATCAAAGAGGTCATCAATTCTTGGTATTGGATACTTGTTCTTCATGGTCACTTCGTTCAACCATTGGTAGTCCACGCATAACATCAAACTCTTGTCTTCCATCTTGGCAAACAAAACTAGGGCTGCTCAAACACTGGTTCTAAAAAATCCCTTCCTCAACAAGTCCTCCAACTACACCCTTAGCTCATGAAGCTTTATAGGATCCATCTGATATGATGGAATAGATATTGTTTTTTATGTAGATCAAGGATGAATTATATCTCCCTATGGGGAGGTAATCATGGAACATCCTTTAGAATGACACCCTCATACACTACCACCACTATAGGAAACTAAAAACACATAACATCCACTACACCAAGGGCCATGCCAGACAACTGATGATTAATTGGTTTCACCCTCCTATTCATGATTCCATCCTATTCTTCTTGGGTTTCCTTTTCACCCAAAAAGGAAAACCTATTTCCATGACTGTGGACACATCACATACTCCTCCTAAAATAAACAATTTGGGCATGAATTATAGATAACTATTCAATACTTAAGAGGATTTCGTAAGGCATCATCATTGATAAAAATAGATCCCAACAAAAATCTCACCTCCAAGATCAGGTCACACTATCATAATAAGTGTGTGATCACTAATTCATCTCTGGTAGGAGTCACCAAGTGAAAGGGTCAAGGCAAGGACTCAATTGGATTATCTATGTCTTGAACCAAATAGGTGGAAATAAAGGAATGGCTAGAGACTATGTTTATCATTACTAAAGATAAGGTATAAAATACATAGATCATGCCTCCAATCATTCCAAGAGCCTTTGGGTCATAATCCTTGACTGCTTGTAGCTTTCCCCACCCCTATCCACCTTCTCCCTAAGCCTGGTGTAGACCTCCTAGTGGTGGTGGTGGTGGTAACATGTCAAAGTGTCTAACAACTCCAATTACTATCCTAGATACTCTATCATGTCTTCCACTCTTATTATCTTTCTATCTTATCACTACCACTTCCTCGATATCCCATCTACGGTATCCCTGTCAGTCGTACGGCGGGTCGGACAATCGTGTGTGATATGTCCCCTTCTGTCACATGAGTAGCATCGCCACTCCCTAGGATAAAGGAACCCATCGTATAATCCATGAACTACAAAACCTTTGTACTATAACCTCCTTCAGAAATTACTCACATGTATAGTCTTTGAGATTGATTTCAGCTCCATCCTATCTAAGTATCTTCTCCTACTTACCCACTATCAGCAACCACCATCTGTGTCTTCTCATCCAGGAAACTGTCAACCACCAAATATCTCTTTAGTACCCCAGCATAGGTAAGAATTCATAAAGGTATAATTATAGATCAAATTTCTCTACACAGACCTCTCTCCAAGGTTCGAGCCTAAAAAAACTGATTATGAACTATATACATCAAGTACCTGGATAATTTGGTAAACCTTGATGAATACTTAGCTATGGTTGTTTTGTCCTGCTCAATCTATATAACATCCTAGATATGTACTACCCTCAGTATTTCTAGAGATAATTAATCTCTGAAAAATTTACTCAAACTCTGACCATGCTAGAATCACCCTATCATAAGACTCAGTCACAATATCATTTACTCAAGTCATTCTCATATAATGTTTCACATCAAAAAATTATTTACCACATTCAATTTTTTCCCAGTTCTTTCTGGTTCCCAATATTGACTAAAACCAAAATTCATAGTGTGATAAAAAAATTCATAGTGAAAAACAAAATAATTAGGAAAAATCACTTATCGGTTGTATAAATAATGAATCTTTATTTTCAATCTATCACACCTTCAGTTTATCCTAGGATATCCATGGTCATTATTCAAATACTTCATGATGGTTCATTAATAGATTTTGAATTTCCAAGGAATATCCCCCTGGAATGTCAAATTAGGTTTATAGCAAGGCCCGTTGTCATGTGACAGGTGATGGTTGAGTCCATATCCATTCTCCCTTTTCTAAGATATTACCCTTAGGTACCTCAATGATAGATCCACATATACTTATATATCCAAAGTGGGATTTAATTACATGGAAATAACTTGATCTATCCTTTATCAAAATTCTAGGACATTTTCAAATGCATTGACTCATCCTTAGACTTATCCTTGGATATAACCCTAGACATATCATTATAAATATCCCTAGGGATCTCAATAATGTTTTCTCCCCTTAGATTCTAATGGTTAAATAATTGAATCATCTGATACCAATTGTAGTGGCCAAAACTTCTCATACATAGATATTACATATTTCTATATGAATATTCATGACATTACACAAACACATGCATATAGATCATAATTTTGTAGATCCATTTCAAACACTGAGTCATAAACAACTGGTTCATAAGTGTTTTACATCATAACCCAATTAGTTACTTATAACTAGAACCCTTCTTAGTCATATCACATGTAATACCTATCATCACACCCTAGGGAAAATATACCTAAGAAATGGTTATCGTATATGCTCAATAAGGGTAAACATGGGATATAAATAACCATAAAATGAGCATAAGAGTATGATAACATAAGAATAACGTTTTTAAACCATACCTTTTATATCAAAGATAATAAACATGATTAATGGACTAAATCTTAGCAGTTCATAAGACATTAATAATAAAGGAATCAAAGAACATAGGCTATGAGATCATAACATCTACATAAGACATAGAGTCATAGAATACACATAATCATAGAAAAAATTATGTAAAAGCTAACCAAAAAGACATTCATAACATGTTAGGCTTGGGTTAACCCTCATGTACCTCATCAGGCTTGGGATAACCTCCCTTGTACCCTCCTATGGGCTTGGGATAACCTCTTTCGTACCATTATTCAAGCTAGGGATAACCTCTCATGTAACAGTTTATATCATAGAATATTAATCATCACCCATTTAATTTTAGGGAGATATATTTCACATTCATAACATAATTAAAATCACACATACAAGTACCAAAAGATCATAAAAAATTCATTATATCATGAACCATGAAAATAAATGTGTATCATAAATATTTCATCATATCATAATAACATATCTTCTTGAAAAAAAATGGGTTTCATCAAAAATCATCATAAATATAATCCATCTAGAGAATGAATAATGATTATATCATTGGATCATATCCCCAATAATGATTAATTAATATTAAAGTATGTCATATTAGCGGAAAAATATTTTTAAAGAAAAATCACGTGGAACATTTTGTGAGGAAAAAACATTTCTTTGAAAATCACATTTTTAAAAATAGAAATTCATAAAATATTATGAAATCCATTTCCTTTAAAAATAATCATAAAAATTTTAATTAAAAATTTTAAAATAAATTAAAACATTTCTTGATAAAAATATCATTTTTACTTAGAAAAACACTATTTAAAAAAATAAAATATTTTAAAATTCCTTTTCTTTGAAAATATACTTTGAAACTTATAGGGAATATTTAAAATTATTTAAAACATTTCCTAATGAAAATACCATTTCCACTTTGAAGAAAAAAAATTTCAAAAATAAAGAAATTTTAAATTCTTTTTCAATGAATATAACAATTTAAAATTATATTGTAATATTTAAAAATAATTTAAAACATTTTTGAGGAAAATATTCTTTCTATTTTAAAAATAATTTTTCTAAAACATAAAAAACTTTCAAAATCCATTTCATTGAAAATAATTTTTGAAAATTATAATAGAATATTTGAAAATCTTTTTAAAAAAATTCTTAAAGAAAATATCATTTCCAATTTTAAAAACACTTTTTAAAACATAGAACATTTTCAAAATCATTTTCTTTTAAAATAACCTTTAAAACATAAAAAGGAAGCTTTAAAGATCATTTAAAACACTTCTTGGTCAAAAAAGTCATTCCAAATTGAAAAACACTTTTTCAAAATAAAAAAAAAACAAAATAATTTTCATTAAAAATAACCTTTCAAACATATAATGGAGCCTTTAAATGATTGATCGGTCATGATAGCGAGAAATTTCATACAAGTTAAAATGGGTACTGCTTTCACCTTTCTAGAAAAATCCAAATAGGACTTATTTTGAAGAAAATGATGAATCCTTTTAATTTTATTAAAAAATTAAATCAAGGATAAAAATGGCCATAAAAATATCTGATTAATATTAAAACTTTTTTGAAAACTTTTTTAGAAAACATTGATATGGAAGAAAAAAGTGTTTTCGACCAAAGCAAGAAATAAAGTCGATTTTATTTAAAAAAATATTTTGGAATACTGAGTATATAGAGAGAATAAGATGTATGGAAACATTTATTATTAATAAATAACCAAAGGATAATAAAATAAATTATTTTCTTGATATATAGTTCATTATATTTCATTATTAGAAGCATAAACATAAATAATCCTGATAAATGATGAGATTGTAACATAAACCCTTTACCACTTTGGTAACTTTGAATCATAAGACCCATGAAAGAATAACATTACATGAAACATAAAATATCATGTGAATGGAAAAATTCATTATTTTACATTTTAATGGTTTTGTATATACATCTCTTAAAATAATATAGGTGCATAACATGACGTATGTCCCAGAGAAAACAAATTGAGACAAAAATATATTAGCTTAATTATTGACTTCCTTAATAAATTTTTTAAACTTCAGTATAATAAATATAATATTATTATAAATATATTTTAGAAACATACATATATATATAATACTATATATGATTTACTTATGACCTTTTATTAACCATTTATTAACAATTCCTTATTCAAATCGCGTTTTGGGTAGCAACTACTTTGTTTTTTGTCTATGTTTTGATTTGTTATTTTAGGTCACCTTCCTCTGATAATTGTTCCATAATCTCCATAATTTTTACCATTATATAAATATCATATATATTCAGTGTATATTTATTTATTTATTTAATCCCTAAAAGTTAGAGGTAGAGAAGGAAATACACCATTCATGGGGATGTTAAGTTGTACATATGCATGAACACTATTTCAATTTTCTCATTGGTTGAATTAAAAAAATAGTATTTTGCATATATAAAATCATTTTAATTTAATATAAATCACATATATTAATTAAATTTACCCTAATTACTTTCATCTTAAGCATTTGTGAAAAATTAATCACATCGCTTCATGAGCTGGTAGTACGTTGTACACACGAACGATAATATCATATCCCACATAGAATGGAATGAAATAATATATATATGATATAATAATTAAATAAATATAAATACATTATAAATATCATATATAATAATTTAATCAATAATTATTACCATCCAAGTAGAACATAAATGAAAATAATACATCACATCGATTCATGTGGCGGTAGTCTACCGTACACACGAGCGGCGTTATTATTTTTCAAAGGGTAGGAAGGTAAGATGGTAGGTGTGATATTATAATTAAAAAATGTATAAAAATATCAATTATATATCATATAAAAATTAAATTCATCATTATATCCATCCATGAGAGGTGGTTATGGAAAATGAATAACATCGGTTCGCGAGGTGGTGGTTTATCGTACACACAATCGACTGTTTTGTTTCCCATTTGTTGGATGTGGAGATGGAT
Source organism: Viscum album (assembly GCA_963277665.1). Lineage (NCBI taxonomy): Eukaryota > Viridiplantae > Streptophyta > Magnoliopsida > Santalales > Viscaceae > Viscum > Viscum album. Next base: position 1,321,483,565 of record OY728142.1, read on the forward strand.
ATTTGTTATGATATTTACATAATAACATATATGCAAATTTTTATTTTGTTATTAATAAATAATAATATTTTAATGATAATAAAGAATTGGTATTAAGAAATAAAACAAAAATGCATGTTTAAGAATTTTACCTCTTCTTTGGAGCACCTCTTTAGGTTTACACATAAAGCCTTATTGGTAGGGCTTCATAACAAACGTAATTACTCTAGGATGAGGTTAGATAATTAAGGAAGATTTTTTTTAGTTATTTTTAAAGAAAAAGGTATTTTATGGTTTGAATATGAGAGGATATTGGTGGACTTTTATAAGTGAGGTGAGTGGCACACTTGTAATTTTTAAAAAGGAAAAAGTGTACCTAAATTTTTCAGTTACAAAAGAAATCTAAAATGGGCCATTATAGAACCTTATATGCGATAATTTAAAAAATATGTCCATGAAATGGGTTTTTTACAATTTACTATGTAATTTTTCACCTTATAAATTTAGTTTAACCCCCGATATGCTTGTTACCTTAACTGTGATAATTAATTTTTACTATTTTTATAATTCATTTTGGCCAAAAATTATGTTTTACTTTTTATTTAATATAAATTATTCTAATTTAAAATATGTAATAAATTTTTCCAAATTCCATTCATAAAATAAGAAAATGATGGTGTAAAATTAAACCCACAAACGTGATGAGAAAGCGGTTTTCCAAAGAGAAAATGTTCAAAAGTTAAAAAAATTATATAAAAATTCAATATAATGTTGATTTGAATGACATAAATTGAATTAATGAATATATATAATTGAAATAATTTACTTCTAAAAAAAATTTAAACAAATTTAACCTTATACAATATTTAAATGAAATGCTGATTTTCAATAAAAACTAGTATTTTTCACAATTCACTGAAAAAATTTATTTTTTTCAAAAATTATCAAAAATTCCCCATAAAATAATTTTGAAATTATAATTTGAAAAATTAATTTTATTTTGTAGCAAAACTTTATTAAGGTTTCAAAAAATAATTTTAAAATAAATTTTCTAATGAAGAAAAAAATGTTTTTTACAAACAATATAGGTTTTAAGCGTAAAATTGGATTTTTTTTCTTATCTCATGCTTAGGAAACACATAATAAGGATGTTAAATATTTTATTGAATATATAATGTATATATTTATTTAAAATCATTCACCAAAAGTAATTTATTTAATTTATTGAGATAAAATGTTGTTGTGCGCATAAAAATTGTATTTCAAAAAAATATTTTCTTTATTTTCCTGTGGTTTTTATTTTCATTTTTAATTAATTTGTCACTAAATAATTCATTCTATATACATGTGTAAAAAAATATTTTTCATAATTTAGTTAATCTCATTCATACCCTCCATTCCAACAACTAGGCGATAACTATCATATTAAATAATAATATTTTAATAGTATGTCACGTTTCATTTAAAATTGGTGTTGTATGTAACAAAAGTTCAAATAGGTGTTGTGTGTAACAAAATATAATCTTGTTGTTGTGTGTAATTCAATTAAAATAAGAAATATTTTTTAAAAAAAAGTAGTCATAAAATATTTGGGTGTTACACTATGTGTGATTCCCTAAATAGCTCTCTATACAGATGTGTAAGACATGTTGAAACATAACTGTACCACCCAACATGCTCAAAAACCCCAATAGTGGGTAGGTGCATCAAATGGACATATGATCCAGAGTGATTTTGAAATAAATTACCTCCAAATCAATTTCAAAGTGTACAATCATGCATATCTTTACAATGCCACCTCATCTACATCTAGATCAGCAAGGCTGAAATGGGTGTTCAGCCAAAGATTCTGTAACCTACCTCCTTTAAGGTCCCTTAGTGTTTATAGTATTGGTATGTCTAAATATCTATATAAAATGTAATCCTATATATATATCATTGGACCTATAGTAGTTTCCCTATCCATAAGAATACCCGATAATATAAATACATCATTTAATTTAATCTTACTCTCCCCTAGAAGCATATGAAATGTATTCATATCTAGTATTCATCACTCAACCAAAGATAAAATTTATAAAATTTCAATGGGTATATACCCACATGTTATCAACCCATAGAACCATAACTAATGAAAATAAGGTATTATATACTCTTGTGGGATCTTGTGGTAAAATTGATGGTCCATGCATACTTTTAGTATCTTATCTTCATAAGTATCCAAACAATGATGTGATATGTTCTCACTATATGTAATAAGAAGAGATGAATCCTCAATGCATGGAAGTAGATGTGTTGATTCCATCTATATAGATGTTTAAAAAAATCTAAACAAATAAATTATTGAAATAATATATATGTTGAGTGGAACAAAAATTAAGATAATGAAATTTATCATCTGATAAACATTTTTCATGTAAAATATAATAATTACATTAATTAACACATAGTAAAAAATCATTTTGGGTGTGATGATGAACCTATAGGTTCTAGGTGTAACGAAAGTAAAGGATGGGCATGTACCCAACTTTGAAAATTTCTATAATCGATGATTAATCTGAGATCAATATGATGGTGAACACCAATATCCACATAATTGAATCAAAGATAAAAGACAAAGGAGAGAGACCAAAACTGATAAGAGAGGACCGACATATTTTATTTATAATTAATTTAATTTAATTATAGAATTACCTCTAAGATGATTCTTTCTTCGTTGATGCCTCCGACCATGGGTCTGAGGTGCGGATTTGTTGCGATGTAGAATCCAAGGATAGGAATCCTCTAGTGGTGATCCACATGTGCTCCACATATCTCTGGATGTCACTGAAGGAGTATCTGAGTTCAAGCATGGAAGATCCTTATACTTGTGATGTCCGCCTTCGATCGCCTTGAGAATCGCTTCCAAAGAATTCTCCTTAATCTGTTGGAGGAGGATCTATCTCTTTCTTGAGAGCGTTCTTGGAGAGGGAATATTTCTCTTGGCTTGAGAGATTTTCTCCAAGGATGTTGTGCACACAACGATTGGTTGGTCAGTCGAATAACCCCTTGTCTTATTTATAGAATAATAACATAACATGGAAATTTAATTCACCAAGTAATAATAAATAAGTCGTTACTTAATTTATTATTGTCAAATAATAATTGCAATGTTATTATTTCCATAAGATGTGCTTAACTTTCATGTTATATTTAAATATTATTTAACCAAATAATATTTAATATTATTTCTCACCGGACCAATAACTTTGTCCTCCAATCCTCCTCAATATTTTTTGGGCCATGAATAATGACTATTTATTTATAAAATAAATATAACTTCATTATTCTCTGATAAATAAATATTTCGTCTGCAATATATTCTCTTTAATAAATACGGATGAAATAAATGTGATCAGGTATACTTGAATAATTATTAAACCAAAATCAGGCATAATATTTATTCAACTTGTTAAATAAATAATTTATTTAACTGAGATACTGGCTACACTTAGTGTGTGACCCTCAAGGACTCTTTCTCGTTGGCATTAGGCGGGATTGCCTAAAGTCCAAGATTACTATCTAGAAATAGGTTAAGGCACCCAAGAGAAATAAGTTGATGTCACAATGACATGTCACCTCATACGAATTCTTACCATGTAATATAATCCCTTTGTCTTGATATCTCTAATCAAGCGGGTTACATGCAAGTTCCATTAACCCATGTGCTCGATTTATCATTATTTGACTTCCCAAAATTGAACTTTCCTAGAGAACAACATGGCCATGGATTTAGTTAGGCTATATCATTTCCATCAAAGGTCCTAAGATATCTACTTTCGTAGAAGTGACAAATCCTTTCTCGCATTATTCATTAATGTAGTATTACTCATGATGCACCCAACATATCTTACCTCACCACGAACATCTGTCATCATGGTTTTCATCAATACGTCTAATTGTGCGAGTCATATTATCCATTAATAATAATCTTAAAGTCTAAGGACCAATACACACATTCGTAGATAGGAACATGCAATGACACTTATGAATGTGGATTTCCTACTGGCGGGTCTTGTTCTCATAATATCCTCCTAGATATTACTAAGGGAACACACCATGAGAAGGTGCCTAAAAGTTTCATGATTCCCCACCCATGATAGATTGTATCATTTGTGTCCCTTCAAATGATATCATCCATCCATAGAACATTTATTCAATAATAGTTTCATGTCACTTCTGGGTTCTCATCATAGTAGGGATCTGTTATAACCTTTTAATTCAACAACTATTATTAGAAAATTATCACATAATATGTCACACAAAAGAACAATCATGATGTGATAAGTAGTTTATTAATATTCATCCAATGAATTCAAGTTTATCATAAAGTACAAAGAAGTTGGTTTCTAGGGCACCAACTCAAACAGACTCCCACTTGAACTAGAACCATCTGCTAATAACCTTCAGTCCGCTAGCTCTCACATTATATTTATTCTTCTGCTAATATGTGACTTTAGTCAAGGGGTCCTCCACATTCTCTTCCATGGAAACTTTTCTCACTACAAATTAACCCCTTTGATAGAAATCCCTTAAGAGGTGATACTTTCAGAGTATGTGATTTGTCTGTTGATGTGACCTTGGCTCTTTTTCAAGATCCACCACTGCAGTATTATCACAATTCAATGTAATGGGATCTTTACTGCTAGGCACTACATAAAGCTCCCAGAAAAAGTTCCAAATCTAGATGGATTCCTTGGATGCATCAGAAGCTACTATATATTCAAAATCCGCTATAGAATCGGTGACAACTAGCTTCTTTGAACTCTTCCATCTCACAGCTCCTCTGTTGAGACAGAAAACATATCCTAATTGCGAATTCATATCATTATGATCTATCTGAAAACCAGCATCATCATACCCTCTAATGACAAGCTCCTCATCTCTTCCATACACTAGGAACATATCCTTAGTTCTTCTGAGATACTTAAGGTTATTCTTGACAGAATTCCAATGTTGTTCTCTTGAATCTTATTGATATCCACCTACCATGATTAGTGCATAGGAAACATCATGTATGTTACATAATATGTCATACATGATAGATCTTATCATTGAAGCGTATAGAATCTTACTCATCCTATCTTTCTCATGTTTTTTCTAGGGACACATTTTCTTCGAAAGATATATACCATGTGACACTGGAACCAATCCCCTTTTGGATTGTTCCATACTAAATATCTTTAGTATCTAGTCAATGTATGAACTTTGACTTAGTTCAAGTAACCTCTTGGATCTATCACGAATGATCTTGATCCCTAGAATGTAGGTTGCTTCACCTAAGTCATTCATGGAGAAGCACTTGTTCAAATAGTCTTTGACCGACTGCAAGACTAGTATTTTGTTTCTAATAAGAAATATGTCAATAACATACACTACTAGGATAATGATCACATTCCCATTAAACCGCTTGTAAACACATGGCTCGCATTCATTCTTAATAAAACCAAATTCTCTTATGGCTTCATCGAATCAAATGTTCTATGATCTGGATGCTTTATTTAATCTATAAATGGATCTCTACAACTTGCATACCATTTTTGCATCACCTAGTGTCGTAAACCCTTCTGTTTGTGTCATATATACATCTTCCTAAAGGTTCCCATTAAGGAATGTAGTTTTTACATCCATCTACCAAATCTCATAGTCATGGAAAGCTGTTATGGAAAGTATGATTCTTATGTATTTAAACATGGAAACTAGTGAAAAGGTTTCATCATAGTAAATTCCTTAATGTTTTTTAAAACATTTATCCACTATCCTTGCTTTATAGGTACTAACTTGACCTTACATGTCCAGTTTCTTTTTGAATACCCATTTACACCCAACAGGCTTTACATCAACTGGTGCATTGACCAAAACCTAAACTTAGTTCTAATACATGGAATCCATCTCAGAATTTATAGCTTCTAGCCATCTTGTAGCTTATAATCTCTCTTCTACATCCTTGTATGAGAGAGGTTCATCATTGTCCAACAATAATGAGTCGCCTTCCTCAGTGACAAAGAAACCATATCTTTTGGTACCCTTACCTCTCTTGTGCTCTTACAAGGTACTTGTGTTTCAGGAACTACCTCTTCTAAAGGGACCTATGGAACATGTTCATGTACCAAATCCTGTGTATCTTGAGCATCAACTTCATCAAAGTCAATATTGCTCCCACTATCCTTTTTGAGGATGTGATCCCTCTCAATAAAGACACCCTATTTGGAAACAGTCACTTTCTTATCTAAGGTGTTTTATAGGTAGTATCCCTTTGTTTTCTTGGGATACCTTATAAAGATACACTTTGTTCCTCAGGGTTCTAGTTTGTTTCCTGAGAAATCCCTAACAAATGCCTCACATCCCTATACATGTGTATGAAACAAAGTGGGTTTCTTTCCATTCTATAGCTCAAAGGGAATCCCATTTGCATCCTTATTTAGTACTTGGTTTAATGTGTATGTTGTAGTTTCCAATGCATATCCCTAAAAAGATAATGGAAGATATGCATGACTCGTCATCGACCTTACCATGTCCAATAAGGTACATTTACTCCTTTCACTAAAACCATTCCATTGTGGTGTATAAGGTAGAGTGAGTTGATATAAAATCCTAGACTCCTGTAAAATTTCAATGAACTATTGGTTAAGATATTCTCTACCTAGATATGATCAAAGCTTATTTATTTCTTACCAAGATGGTTCTCTAATTCATTCTTAAACTCCTTGAATTTCTCAAAGGACTCAGACTTATACCTCATTAAGTATACATAGACATATCTACTCAAGTCATCAATAAAAGTAATGGAGTATAAATATACACCTATAACTTCTACTGGAAATGGTCCACACACATCAGTGTGTACCAATCCTAGAAGCTCTGTGGTCCTTTCACCCTATCCACCAAATGGTGGTTTGGTCATTTTCCCTTGTAAACAAGAATGACATCTATCAAGTGGTTTTAGATTTAAAGAGTCTAAATAACCATCTTGTCAAAGATTTGTCAGGCGCTTCTCGTTTACATGACCAGGGTGGTGATGCCACAATTGGGTGTTGTATGAGTCGTGTGAACTTGGTTCATTATCAATTGAAAACACTTGGTTCTCATAATTTAATACATACAAACCATTATTTAAATGAGTCATACCATAGCATATGTTTTCCCTATAAAAGTAGAAACATTTATTTTCTAACTTGAAAATAAATCTATCTGTATCTAAACTTGATACAAAAATTATGTTCTTGGTAAAACTAGGTACATAATAACAGCCATGTAAAACCAAAATCATTCTCTTTGGAAATGTGAGGTGGTAGTCACCAATGGAAAGACCATCCAGCCACACACCATTGGTAGCTCTTAGATCCACCTCTCCTCTAGAAATTTTCTAGAATCTACTTGGTTCTTGCATTTGAATACAGATGTGATCCCTACAAGCTATATCTAATACCCAATGTGTATAAATAGAAAGATTTCACTTGATAACGAATGTGACTTTGGCTTCCCCTTACCTTTTGGTGCAGTTTCTCTTCCAGTGTCCTAACTTTCCACATGCAAAGCATGCTACCTCTTTTCCCTTGTCATACCTCTGGATCTTCTTCTTCTTGGTCAGAAAGTTATCATAGGATTTAGATTGTTTATAAATATAAGGCCCATTTTCCTTGTCCTTCCTCTTCCTATTCATGATAAGGATTGAGGTTTTTCACACCCCATGTCCTTATCAACTTAGAGAATCAAGGTAAGAATCTCTGATAGAATCTTCTCATTATTGATCATATTATAATTCATAGTAAAACTAGAGAAGGTCTTATGAAGTGATGATAGTATGAGATCTGTATGTAAATCATCTGGTAATTTAATCCCAAAGATTTATAGATTATCAATGTAGCTAATAAGATTGACTACATGTGGTCCAACTGGCACAGACTCTCCAATATTAGTAGTAAACAAAGCATTGGAAATCTTATACCTCTCTTGTCTTTCCTTCTCTTGATAGAGATCCTGGAGGTGAGACATCATGCTATAATAATCTATTTTCTCATGTTTCTTCAAGATATCATTGGTCATGGTTGATATCATGATGCACTGAAATCTATAGCATCATTTAGATGTTTCTCGTACATAGAGATTTCATCATCACTCACCTCATTTCCAGGTGCAACTGGTAAAGGATCTTCCAACACATAAAGTTTCCTCTCATAGTGAAGGATAACCCAAAGTTGCATTTTCCACTCTTGGAAATTAGTTTTGATGAGAAGGTTTTCCTTCTCGAGTATGGATCAAAATGATATTTTTGATGTCATTTTGATTGTTGTTTCTACAAATTAAGATGAATAGAGTTTTAGTACTTTATCTTGATAAATATAGATAAATAAATTAATTAATATCTATTAGTCTCCCACTATTTTCTCAAAACCCAATATCTCTCTCCATTGGCTTCAGAATATCCTGTTACTTGGACATTATAACAGAAAATATCCATATTTCCATTCACATTACCCTAACTACGGTTGGTCAAGCAACTTGAAAGGTTTTAGGTACGCATTCCAAATTCCAACTGTATTCACTCGCATCTCCTTGATCTGTTAAGTGGACTCCCCAATCTTAAAATCCTTAATTTTGGATGTCCTCAACCTTTGACTCTCAGTTACACCAAGTCATGTTGGGGAAGTCAAGCCTTGATGTAAACTAAGTTAAGCCATCCCAAAACTTCAAATTAGAATTCCCCAACAATTGAAAGGACCCCAACTAGGTTTGGTCAAGCACGTTGAACTATGGTTCGATTCTAACAAAAGTAATGGAAGGCTATACCGGATTAATATTTAATTGAGGGATTTTATCCTTTATGAATAAATTTCCACTTATTATATTTTCACATGATTGTTAATGTTAAGTGTGATATACTTAAGTGATTGATCATGTATATATAATATTTAAGCATAATCCATTTTTATTTTAGTTCCATCTTGTATGCTTGTTAGTTATTTAATTATGTGATCGCGTTAAACATCCATAATGAATAAGCATACAATTGATAGAAATAAAATAAAGGGTATGATCATGAGCTTTACTATTGGTTAGTTTATCTAACAGTTGATAAAATAACCCTGACCTAGGGGAGAAACACCTTGAACCATTTAAGGTTCGTGCTTACATCTTTCCATGTGTCCACCTTTGTATCTCCTTGGATTAGTTTCACCTTGGATCCTAATTTGAACTACCTATACTAGATTGGGAGCTCCATTAATTACATATTATTTTAACTCACACACACGTGAGGGGTAAAAGGGAGTTTGCATAAAAGAAACCATGGGCACACAGGCCCTACATATTAATGAGGAGAAGGCATGTAGATCAATAATTTTAATTTAATAAATAAATTAAAATTGAACCAATCACATACAAAGGTATGGTCTAGCTCATGATCATCCATATACATGCAACTAATTATGAATTTAATAAAACTAGCATCCAATTCTTTAATAGTTCTTATTAAGATAAATTTTGCGTGAATCGATTAATCGTTATCTTTAATTAATCAATCCTTTTTATCATAATACTTTTTTGGATTTCATTGACATTCTCATTCATAACCTTGTACATAACTTGTACCTTGGAGGCAACCTAGTTAATACCCATCAAAAACTACCCATCGTGTATTTATACTTGTATACACTTTACTCTTTGTGACACGTAGCATGCACATGGAATTATAATTTTTATACAACTCATACATGATGTGCAAATATTTGAACATTACACAAATGTTAATTAAATATTTATATATATATATATGTATATATAACACCTATCACATTTTGTGTCCCATATTTACACCCACATGAAGGTATATGTCTCAAGGGTTTACATAATATAATAATAAATTTTTTAAATTTGCGTAATCTAAAAACATTACACGGCGTGTAGATCCGACTACATGGCATGTACCATCCTCACCATTCATCTGAAGTACATTCTTGAGGAAACGGAATGTTAGGTGTACTTCAAAAATATTTGGAGTACACGCCATGTCCAGTGGTCCGCACTCTGTGTAGACTCTATATTACACGGTCACCAGTCGGGCAAGCTGTGTATGAGATACACGACTTGACCCTGACCCTAAGGTACTACACGTCATGTTCAGTGGGCCACACGATGTGTAGTCCAGTTGACCGTGTGCCAGTCTATCCTGGTCAACATGCAGTGTAAGAATTAACTACACTACATTTCATTAATGCACACAGCTTGAGTAATTTCCAAATTACTCTTGATGGATTGAACATAAATACACAGCATGTTGATCCGACTACACTGGGTGTATTCTTGTGTTATCTGGATAGAACCATCGGCGCCTCCTGATGAGATCATCAATTTAATTTTAATCATAAAATTATTCATTTCTATTAGATCTGCAAGAAACGATAAGGGAGGAACATATCTCAAAATTCATATTACAAGAACAATTATACATGAATTGAAAAAATAAATTATTAAATCGAAAATCATCAATGAATTATTTAAATAATTATAAATGAAAATGTGATACCTTTGATACTACTTGTAGGTTTTGGGCACACTGGAAGTATAGGATGGGTGTGTACCCAACTTTGAAAATTTCCATAATCGATGATTAATATGGGATTAATACGATGATGAACGCTAGTATCCACAAAATTGAATCAAATATAAAAGACAAAGGAGAGAACCTGAAATCGAGAAAATATGATTAACATATTTTTTTTATAATTAATTTAATTTAATTATATAATTACCTCCAAGGTGATTCTTTCTTCGTTGATGTGTCTGAACATGGGTCTGAGGTGAGGCTTTGTTGTGATGTATAATTAAACTATAGTAATCCTCTAGCGGTGATCCACATGTGCTCCACATATCTTCGAACATCGTGGAAGGAGTCTCTGGGTGCTAGCGTAGAATATCTTTATGCTTGCGATGTCTGCCTTCGATCACCTTAATAATTGCTTCCAAATTGTTCTCCTTGATCTGGTGGAGGAGGATCTCTCCCTTTCTTGAGAGAGCTCTTGGAGTGGGAAGAGTTCTCTAGGCTCGGTAGATTTTCTCCAAGGATGTTTTGCACACAACTATTGGTCAGCCGGTCGAATGACCCCTTGGCTTATTTAGAGAATAATAACATAACGGAGAATTCAATTCACCAGGTAATAATAAATAATTTTCACAGGTGTCGTTACTTAATTTATTATTCCATGTGAAACCCCGTGTCAAATAATGATGCTATTATTTCCTTGACATGTGATTAACTTGAACTTTATATCTAAATATTATTTAACCAAATAATATTTAATATTATTTATCATTGGACTCATAACTTGGTCCGCCAATCCTCCTCAATATTTATCGGGCCTTGAATAATGACTAGTTATTTATAAAATAAATATAACTACATTATTCGCTGACAAATAAATATTTCATCTACAATATATTCTCTCGAATAACTAGCGATGAAATAAATACAACCAGACATACTTGAATAATTATTAAACCACACCAGAGAATAATATTTATTCAACTTGTTAAATAAATAAATTATTTAACTGAGATATCGGTTATATTTAGTGTGTGATCCTCTAGGCCTCGTTCTCATTGGCATTAATGGGCTTGCCTAAAGTCCAAGATTACTATCTAGTAATGGGTCAAGGCACCCAAGAGAAAGAAGTTGATGTCACAATGACATGTCACCTCATACGAACACTTACCGTGTAATATAATTCATTTTCCCGATATCTCCAATCAAGTGGGTTTCATGCAAGTGCCATCAACCCATGTGCTCGATTTCTCATTCTTTGACTTCCTGGAATTGAACTTGCCTAGAGACCATGGACATGGATTTAGTTAGGCTATATCATTTCCATCAAAGGGACTAAGATATCTACTTTTGTATAAGTGAAAAATCCTTTCTCATATTATTCATTAATTAGTATTACTCATGATGCACCCAACATATCACACCTCACCATGAACATTTCTCATCGCGGTTTTCATCAATACATCTAAGTGCGTGAGTAATAATACCCATTAATAATATTATTAAAGTCTAAGGACCAATACACACACCTACAGATAAAAACATCTAATGACACTTATGAATGTGTATTTCCTAATGGTGGGTCTTGTTCTCATAATATCCTCCTAGATATTACCAAGGGCGCACACCATAAGAAGGTGCCTCAAAGTTTCATGAGTCCCCACCCCTGATAGCCTGTATCATTTTTGTCCCTTCAAATGATATCATCCGGCCATAGAACATTTATTCAAGAATAGTTTCATGGAACTTTCAGGTTCTCATCATAGTAGGGATCTTCTATGACCTTTTAATGTTACAAATATTCTCAAGACATTATCAGATACTATATAACGCAAAAAAATCAATCATGATGTGATAATTAGTTTATTAATATTCATCCAATGAATACAAGTTTATCATAAAGTAAAAAAAAGTTTGTTTTTAGGGAACTAACTCCAACAGAACCCCATATGTTATCATTCATAGGACACTAACTGTGATTATTCCCCTCTTCCTTTAACCAACCACATCATTTCCACATCCCTTTATCTTGAGTCCAATCAATTTCATTTCCCATGTGTGTAAATTTCAACAAAATTTTCTTGGAAACCATGTTGTATTGATAACTGTTATTGTAAGATGTATAAGTGCACTTAATATTGATAGATCTATAATTTAGTTCCACTATGCACTGTAGAAATCCCATAATGTCTTGAGACTATACACTAGATTGACATAACTCTCCCATGAGTGGTGAATATGATCACATGTTGAAAGTACATGTGAGAAAGTAATCTTATAAGTTTGGAAGTAACCACATTTATAGGATCAATTTTCATGAAAAAACTATCATCACCCAACCACTATCACCAGTCAGCGGATCATGAACCTTTGTAACATCAACCTGACTTCACATCTTGTGAAAACAATGCACATAGTATGATTTATCATGAGTTTTATTATCCTAAACCTCCTTTCAAAAACATTTGGAGTGTTAACGACCATGAATTAATTCTTTATCTACATCCTCTGATTTTTTAATAAAGTATTTGACTTATATATAAATCATATGATAAAAAATTCCTTTTATTTTCAATTTTCTAACCCCTTGAAGACGTTGTTGATTCATTCTAAAAAAGTTATAGTAATGTTCCCATATATCTTCCCTTCCTCAAATGCTAACAACTATTTCTTCTTTGGGATGTACATATTTTACTTATAGACATCCTCAATTATTCATATTTTTCCTTCTAGAATTTGGAAGAAAACATATTGTCTTGGTTCATATGTTGTAAAGGCTTGAAAGGAAAATTTAAACAAGTTATCATTGATATAAAATAAGTATAAGTACTAGATGTGCATAAAATGTGATCCAATACCTAATTTATTGATTTCTTTTTTCTCTTTTTCATCATGAAATTTTATTTATACTTTGCTAGAAATATTTCATATGCAGTAACGATGGTATCCATTGGTGGTAGCCAACCAACATCCTTGATATTGACTACTTATTTTATAGTGTGATTTTGATCTAATGTAAGGCATGTCTCTTGCTTATCCTGACATGAACATGTAGAAAATATATAAACCAACTCCATGAGTCTAAATACTCCTTCCCTAATATTGCAAATGCTTGTGGAAAAAGACATACATTTTCATCTTGAGTGGCGATAATCAAGTGAAATCCATTATAAATTCAATTCTGGAATGTTTCTTCTACTTGTATGAATTATTTTAGTGAGGGAATACTACAATGCATGGAAGGAATGCCAAGAATATCCAATGAAATTGGACTTTGTATGTAGAGACATGATTTTTTACCACATTCACAATTATTTCAAATTGATAAACAACCTAACTAGTTTTAACAAATACCTCAATCCAATAAGGAAACACCTGAATAGATGTTTCCTAGTAACCATAAACCTTATCAGTAGCTTTCTATTTTACAATCCAAGCCTTCTTGTGTGTAATTTTATATCCATACTCTCTCTCTCTCTCTATGTGTGTTCATGTATTAACTCGAAAAGAACATCATAATTAACTTTGATCATATCAATAATAACATAGCATATGAATGTCAAGCCTAGGTGAATATAATCTTGATTCAGCCATGGATTAAAACAAGTGTGTGGTCCTAAAAAATTTGTAATTTTCCGACAAGTTGAATTTCTTATAATGTTATCTTGCAATCACATCTTGAATGTGTCCCCAAAATATTGGCATTTTATAGAAAATGTTTATATCATAGATTCGTCTATGAGATACTGTAAGTTTTCTTCACATGTTAATGCTTTATAATTTTTTTCAATTCTTATTTTCAATCAAATTACCTTCCAATGGACAATTCATCATCAATCCTTCCAACATTGCATCATTGGAAAATTCATGGAAACTTGGTTATTCATGTCACTATATCTCAATAAAACATAGGAACCACTAGTGTAATATCATGTGATTTTTTCACTAGAAGTGTATGTTGTATTTCTAGATCATTTTCATACATCTTCTCATGTTCTCTGTTTGATACTTCCTTATCCTCAAAGTGATTGCCCTAGGCATCATTGATTTCATCCATGGGTGGATCAACTATATCAAAAGATGTTATAGGAACATCATCATGTACTAGTATCAGGATTATTTTATGTTCTCTACATGTGTTTTTGTCACCTAATCCACCTTGAACTTCCTGCTCAGAAGTAAACATTTACCCCTCCACAAATCCTCCATTTTTTGGTATGTTTTATTTGATTTGGGTGGTATCTTTAATTGTACTAACACCAACATACAATTCCATCACAATAAGACAATCATGCTCTTGATATGTATCATAAGAAATCCCCAAATCTTCATCATAAACCAAATGATGATGCATATAATATAGATTTTCCTGAGTTTGAGGAAATCTATAAATGAAAGATGATATACAATGATTCTTTGCAAGCTTCAATCGATCGTCAATTTTAAAGTTAACCACATTCATTGTATCACATCCCGTAAGACTTACTAATCTTGTAGGAAAATGAATATATGATACCTTATGCTAATCATATACTATTTCACCTCCATGATATACAAATGAAAGCAAGTTTTTTTACATATTTGTGAAACCGCTTATAGAAGTCAAATTACAGGTTAAATATTTACACTGACATTTCTTCAAATAAATCTAAAAGCACCAAACTTTACATATACATATTAACAACATAAAATAATCTTCATATTATAACTATAACTAAATATTATTAGTTCTATTATAATTCTACTAATCAGTAGAAAATAGATAGAACTGACAGCGACGATGGAAAGTCATGATGGAGCACAAAACAATATATTACAAAAAAGTTAATTTAGCTAACATAAAATATTCACATAAAATTTACTTACTAATTAATATATATTCATTAAAATTAAATAATATATTAATTAGAAAATTTGTAATAAATTAGCAGATAATATATTTTATACAATGTAATAATAAAAATATATATTATCTATAATGCAATGATATATTAATTATAAATTAATTACAATGTAATAATATATTAATATATAAATTACACAGTAGTAGTATTTTATTTACAATGTAATAATATTTTAATATAAATACATATGTTTATTTTATAAAATATTGTAATATATATATATATATATATATATTACAATGAAATAATTAAAATTTTAAATGTACTTATAAATAAAAAATGTATTAATTAATATTTAAATTAAATTTATATTTCAATATTCTTTTTAACTTTTTTAAATTTATTATGAACTACCAAATTGCAATATTTGATCTAATGTTTTTATTAAATTAAATTAATTACAAAACTATTAGTTTTTCTAACTTGAAATAGAAATATAATATTAACATACTAATTAATATATATTCTTTATAATGTAATGATATATTCATTCAAGAATTAATAATAAATTGACAAATAATATATTGAATACAATGCAATAAAATATATATATATATTAATTATAATGCTATGATATATAAATAATATATTAATTACAATGAAATAATATGTTAATATATTAATTATAAAGCAATAATTCTTTACTTACAATGGAATAATATATTAATATATATAAATATGTTTATTTAATATAATGCAGTAATTTATATATAAATATATTCTAATTCAATGAAATAATTAACAAATGAAAGCTACCTTTAAATAAAAAATTACTAATTAATATTTAAATTATATTTCCTTTTCAATTTTATTTTTAAAATTATTTAATTTATCATCAAATATCAAATTGAATTATTTGATATAATGTATTTATTAAATTAAATTAATTACAAAATAATTAATTTATATAACATAAAATATTATCTTATTATTAACTTACTAATTAATATATGTTCTTTATAATGCAATAATATCATGATTAGACAATTAGTAATAAATTGGCAAGTAATATTTTTTACACAATGAAATAATATATAAATATTCATTATAATGCAATGATATATTGATAATATATTAATCATAATGCAATAATATTTTAATATATTAACTATAAAAGCAATAATATTGTATTTATATATTAATATATATACATATGTTTATTTTATACAATGTAGTAATATACACATACACATGTGCACACGCACACACACGCTAATACAATGCAATAATTGACTAATGAAATGTATTTATAAATAATAAAATTGATGATTCAAGTTTAAATTAAATTTCAATTTTCTTTTTTAAATTATATAATTTATTATCAACTATCAAGTTGAATTATATGGTATAATGTTACTATTGAATTTAATTAATTACGAACAGGTTAATTTATCTAACATAAAATATTAACTTATTATTAAATTACTAATTAATATTTTCTTTTTAAGACAGTACCTTCCTCAAAAATTAGAATAGGAATATATTTCCCAAATAGTGACATTCCTTTTACACAAATAACTATGGTAGATCAAGAAATAGATTCAACTGGATTTATGTATTTTTTTAAAATTATTATTATATATGGATAGCCACTAAAAATGTCACGACCCGTCCTCAGGGCCCGTGCCGTGACTATCCCAGGTCTGTCTTCCATAGGCCAGGGGCTGGCGACTAGCACCAAAGGCAAATCTCCGATAAAAAGGGAAGGCATTGCCTTTAAACCTGTAACACAGATAGACTAAACACAAGCAGTAGAAGAAACAAGTACTAATATAGAAAAGAAAAATGTGCTGAAAGTAAGTGGGCCAGTATACAAACCCAACTAAACAACAAGTACAAGTACAAGTAAAAAGGGAAAACAGCTCCTAGATCGTCCACCAGGGAATCCTACCTGAAGGGTAGGTACATAACTCGAACAACTCGTCCCTGAGGTACGTCCCATCATGTCCAGCTCCGAGCAGTCTCATGTCCGTCACCCCCAGCCTCAATCACTGTTGACCGTCATCTGCACAGAACACAACAAGGTGCGGGCGAAGCCCGTGCAGGGGTGAGTATAAAAATACTTAGTAGGGGACCCCGAGACCCCCGAAGGTCTCCCAGAATCCACCAAGGATAAACCACAGTAGAAAAATACAATCACGAAATATCAACCAACCCTACTTAGGTATATTCCCATACATATACCTAAGTTACCAATCACAATTTGGCTCCAAATCTTGAGCCCAACCACATTTCGTTCCACAAGTGTAGAAACACTCCACAAAGAAAGTAAAACACAAGGTGAATCCCATAGGTACAGCTCACAGAAGAAAGCTACGTGGACTTCACCACAACACAACCACGAAGTAACATCCACGACGAAACATCCACCCTTACTTAGGTATATGCCCATACATATACCTAAGTCGTCAAGAGTACGCATCTCATACATGAGGTAAACACGAAGGTAATGACTTAGCTCACACCAGGTATATACAACTTAAAAGAGAGTAAGAGATGATTAGTTGTATCCACTGAATCATCTTTCATTATCAAACAGCAGATATCCGTAGAAACCTAAAACAGCAGTTTGTTGAAGCTGTTGATCCTACGTGGGATCTCGGTACAAAAGTCATCATTGTCGAACCCACGGCGAATCCAGGTCCAGTCTCGCCGCTGTTGAACCCACGAAGGATCCAGGTCCAGTCTTGTCGTTGTCGAACCCACAGAGGATCCAGGTCCATTCTGGTGACTGTCGAACCCACGGAGGATCCAGGTCCAGTCTCGTCACTGTTGAACCCACGGAGGATCCAAGTCCTGTCTCGTCACTGTCAAACCGACGGAGGATCCAGGTCCAGTCTCATTACTGTCGAACCCACGGAAGATCCAGGTCCAGTCTCGTCACTGTCGAACCCACAGAGGATCCAGGTCCAGTCTCGTCACTATCGAACCCGCGGAGGATCCAAGTCCAGTCTCGTCACTGTCGAATCCACGGAGGATCCAGGTCCAGTCTCGTCGCTCGATTCCGGGAGGGTCTGAACCTCGAGCCAAGCGTCGATACATCAACTACCAAAAAGTCTTGAGTTGATGTATCCCATAGATCTGTCTCATCATAAGGAACCCAACGTGACAGACGGCGTGTCAATCGGACACCCGGTCTGTGAGTTATTGGCATTTCTGTTCCAGGGGCCCAGTTGGTTTTTAGGTTCAAACCAACCCAACCGTACCCCAACTATGTCCAAACCTCAAGTACAGTATGCCAAAAGTACCGTCTCGATCTAAGCTTTCCGTCGTCGTAGAAGGTTCGTCGTTCGGACTCTCGAAGCCCAAAATGCGGGCTAAAAAGTGTAATCGGCCATAGCGGGTCTGGGTCCGGTCCGACCCAGTCGGACCGACCCGGCCTGACCCGGTCCAAGGGGGCGGCCCAACCAAAAGTGGCGGCCCAGCCTGATGAGCGGCCCAGCCTGACGAGCAGCCCGGCCATCTGGCTGGCCCGCGTGGCCGGCGGCTGGCCCGCGCGGCAGGCGGCTGGCCCGCGTGGCTGGCGGCTGGCCTGCGTGGCCCGCGGTTGGCCCGCGTGGCCGGTTGGCCACGCATGGGGGGGTTACATCCCCTGCCTTTCGAAACAGCAGGCATATAGCGCGCCTACCTGGTAACCGCGGGACCCGAAGGGTCCTGCTTGTAGCGCGCTCCGGCGGCCGGCTTAGCCAGCCGCCCTGGTTCCTCCACCGCGGCGCGACGGCGTCGCGGTTCTGCTGCGCGACGGCGTCGTGCCACCTCCGCCGCGGCCCGGCCTGGCCGCAGCCTCCAGCTCCTCCGTGCGGCGTGACGACGTCGCGCCTCTTCCATCCGCTGCGGCCCTCCTGACCGCAGTTCCTCTCCAGCGCGGTGCGACGACACCGCGCCCTTCTAGCTTCGCCGCGGCCCGCCTAGCCGCAGCTCGGTTCTTTGTGCGTCGCGACGGTGCCGCGCCCTTCCGGCGGTCTGGCAGCCCTTGCGCCGCCAGCTTCTTCTGTGGTCCGCCTCCATCGTCAACAAAAGAACAATCAAAAGGGGGAGGGTCGGGCCGTGTTCGTGCGGTCTGAACCCTCCTCGTCATGGCGATAACATTTGGCGTACCAATCCATAAATTTGAACGACGAAGGACGGAGGTTTAATCTCATATTTAAAATAACTCAAATCCCCCTACCTCGAGTTTGGTGATCGTTGACGGAGTCGCGGTAAGGCGGACGTCGTTCCATTGACGTCAAGAAGCATCTGGGGTAGGAGACCGAGGAAGAAGCGTTGTTGGCATTCTTCGCAGTCGACTCCTTTTCTTTTGTCTCGGTCGAAAATCAAAGGAGAAGTTCTTCGTTCTTCGGTGGTTCTTCATTGGGATAATGAAGCTCTCCTCTCTCAAGCTTCCCAAAATATTATGACAACCACAAAAATAATAAAGTAAGTTATCTATTAATTCTTTGGCACAACAACACAAAGTTGTGTTTAATTAAATGAGACAACTCATTTAATTAATGGTAGGGAATGGTTCAAATTCAAAAAGAGGAGTGGGAGAGTTAGAAATTAATGAAGAGAGGGTTGGCACAATTATGGGGGAATTCCAAGAGTTGCAAGGGGTTAAAGGGGGGTTAGAGGAGTTAAAGGACTCGGGTGGGCCCCACCTAATAACATCCTCTCAAGGGAGGTTAGGGTGTGGTGGGCCCCACCACTAACCTCCACTTGGTGGTTTTAACCACCAATAAAATAAAAATATGCTACACATATTTTTATTTAATTTTATTTAGAAACCCCAAAAAATAACTTCCATTCTCGTTAAAACACAACTACGGTGATGGTCTCCTTAAGCGAATATCGGCGCCGCGAGTTCAACGATGTCCTCAGATTTCAATTCCGAGCACCGGTTCAAGAGATATAAAATCCCGCTCGTACGTTTAATGAATGTACCCGAACAAAACTTCGGAAATTGATTCCAGGCACACCGGGCCTCGGAATCAAGCGCCATCAGAAACTGAGGACTCGTAAAATTCCCATGTATTAAAAAAATCACGGGAATTCCGGGTCTTTACATTCTCCCCACCTCAGGGCTTTACGTCCTCGTAAGCTACAACTCACACTAAGGAAACAAATGTGGGTACTAAGCACGCATCTGAGCCTCCCGCTCCCATGTGCTCTCCTAGAGGTTCTCGTGCTGCCAGCGAACACGCACCATAGGTATCGACCATCCACGCAGGACCCGCTCCTGTCGATCCTCAATTTCCACTGGAACCTCCGTGAATGTCGCCCCGTCATCGATGTCCAGCTCCCCGTGGTCGATGATGTGGGACGGGTCATGCACGTATCTCCTCAGCTGAGATACGTGGAAGACGTCGTGCACTCGGTGCAACTAAGGTGGAAGAGCCAAGCGGTAAGCCACCTCGCATACCCTACTGAGGACCTGGAAAGGTCCAGTGAATCACGGAGATAACTTTCCGCCTCAGCCAAATCTCCATAGACCTCATCGAGGTGAGACCTGTAGAAAGACGTGGTCACCATCCTCAAACTCTAGTGGTCTCCGTCTCCTATCAGCATAGGACTTCTTCTTGCTTTGTACAGTCTTCATCCGCTCCTGAATTATTTGCACCTTCTCCATCGTAGCCTGCACCATCTCTGGTCCCATAAGTGTTGACTCCCCTGGGTCAGTCTAGCACAAAGGTGATCTGCAAGGTCGGTCGTAAAGTGCCTCGAAAGGTGACATCCCAATGGTGGAGTGGTAGCTGTTGTTATACACAAACTCCACCAAGGGTAAGTGATCCTCCCAGCTGCGACTGAAGTCGAGGACGCATGCACGGAGCATGTCCTCGAGATTCTGAATGTTCCTCTCAGTCTGACCATCCATCTGAGGATGGAAGGCGGTGCTCAAGCGAAGCTACGTCCTGAAAGCCTCCTACAACCCCTTCCAAAGCTGGGAAGTGAAACGAGCATCTCGATCGGAGACGATCGTCGATGGCACACCATGAAGTTGTATGATCTCTCGTACGTAGAGGCGTCTCAGGCTCTCTACTGAACTCTGCTCTCTGATCGATAGGAAGTGGGCCAACATGGTGAGTCGGTCAACAATCACCCAGATAGAGTTGTGTCCCCTGGATGTACGTGGAAGTCCCGTCACGAAATCCATGGATATCTCGTCCCACTTCCACTCTGGGACCTCTAAGGGCTGAACTAATCCTGCTGGAACCTGGTGCTCAGCCTTCACTTGCTGACAAGTGAGGCATCGTGAGACAAACTCTGCTACAACCTTCTTCATACCTGGCCACCAGTGCTGTCGTCGGAGGTCCTGATACATCTTCGCCACTCCTAGATGTACCGCTAAAGGAGATGTGTGGAACTCCCTCAACACTTCCTCCTGAAGTGCAACTGGTACCATGGTACGTCCTCTAAAGAGAATAACATGCTCCCCACCTTCATAAAATCCATCGGGTGTCAACCCTGTGGATATCTGAGCACGTCGCGTATCACAGTCAACGTACCCACACTGTGCCTCCCTGACTCGTTGAAGAATTAGAGGAGTGACTATGAGAGACTGTAGAAAGACTGCTCTATCTATATCCACAAAGGATATCTGCAACGCGGCCAGCTGCTCTGTCGCCTCTCCTAACAGTTGAATGTCTAATATCCTGCTAAGAGCATCTGCTACAACGTTCCTCTTCCCAGAAGTATAGACTATCTCGAAGTCATAGTCCTGGAGGAACTCAATCCATCATCGTTATCTCAGGTTCAAGTCCTTCTTCAAGAAGATACACCTGAGACTTATTAGAGTAAACCGTAAACTGTTCGCTCAATGAACTATGGGTGAGACTAGCCAATTGTAAAGAACTCGAGTACACCCTTCTTAGCCTACGTCCTACAACAGCTGCTAAGATTTCTCCTTTGCCGAAAAGAGAAATATGGTCTCATCCCCTGGATGAACCATGTCCTTTGCCTAATACAGTCAATCCTGACATGAAAGCTACTAATTCGTGTTGTGGATGACGTCGTAAGGCCTCGATGCTACTACCAAGAGATCCAACCGTTACTCTCACCTTCAAGGGTTGAGTCACATTGTCGGCATCAGTGTGTGGTCATTGGGTCTCCTCCAGTAGGAATCTCAAATGTGAGGGTCAAGTAAGCAGTTTTAACTGGAACCTCTCAATATCAACCACACAAAAAGGAAGGAAAGCAAACGTCACAAGGACAAGTGTCTTTTATTACTACATCTCAAAGTACAAAGACACAAAGAAACCACAAACAATGACATCAACGAAGCTAGAAGCATCATGAACAAAGGTCTTTATGCCTGGAGCTAGTCCCGCTCCTGTCCACCTGCTCCCAGAGCTCGAGGTGAACCGTCTAGGGGTTGTAGTGGTAGTGCTTGATGAATCTGACCACCATCAGCTGAAGGACCTGCTCCACTACCTCGTCCACCGCTCGGCTGATGCTCAAGCTCATGTCGCTGCCTCTGTCTCGGTGGCTCCTCTAACGCCTGCTGATCAACTGTGCAGAAAGTCGGACAGCCACACGCTCTGTGACCCCGTTTCCTATAAGAAAAAACAAACCATTATCCGTTCAAATCTCCCTCAGCCTCGGGTGCCCCGCACCCCCAATGCCACATCTTGGGGTCGTCTAATAGTAGATCTAACCCGTTTGTGCCCCCATGTCATCTGCCTACTACCTGCTAGAGATGACTCGGCTACTGTCGGAATGCCCTGCGGCAAGTGCAGCAGCTCCTGAGCATGCACAGAGCATAGAGTCTCTGGTACAAACTCCACCCTAAAAAGACCCTCAAAGTTTCCCCAGGTGAGGGTTGCCTCATCGTAAAACTGGAGCATCAGGCTCCACCACCTCTCAGCTGCTCCCTGAAAGAGACTAACAGCTAGGTGCACCATCAAGTTAGCGGGTGTCCCAACTGTGTGGAAAACTCGTGCTACAAACTCCAGCCAGAACCCAGCCATCTGAAAATATGTCTCGCCTCAAAACCTCAGAGGTCTCTGTCGCAGGAACCCATGCAATGTGCTCAAGCGGTGCTCACCCTCTGCTGTTGGGGCTGGTAGCAACGATAGCCCAGCGGTTAGTGGTACCGCTGGTGCCTCCGCTGTGATGGGGCCCTACACCGAGGCCTCATCGCTCGGTGGGCTACCATCGCGCTCTCCACTCGGAACTCGCGTTGACTAACTAAGTGAAGACATCCTGAAAAGAAACAGGTGCGCCACGGTCAAAACAATATACCTAGTGAGCTGACACAAAGTAATCACGAAGAAAACTTTTCAAAGGAAACACACACGCAATCGGTGTTTTCGTGCACTGAGTCAGAAATCAGAAGTCAAAGTTCTAGTGTACAGATACGTCGGCTGTCGCACCAACACTGGTTTCCCTAAACTGATAACCACACCCAAAACACTTAACATTATTGCCACTAAAAGAATCGGAGTCCAAGTTCTGCGGTAGAACCGACCGCCTCTGATACCAATTTGTCACGACTCGTCCTTGGGGCACATGTCATGACTACCCCAAGCTTCCATAGGCCAGGGGTTGGCGACTAGCACCAAAGGCGAATCCCCGATAAAAAGGGAAGACATTGCCTTTAAACCTGTAACACACACAGTCTAAACACAAGCAGTAGAAGCAAAACGTACTAATATAGGAAAAAAAGTGTGTTGAAAGTAAGTGGGCCAATGTACAAACCCAACTGAACAACAAGTACAAGTACAAGTAAAAAGGGAAAACAACTTCTGGATCGTCCACTGGAGAATCCTACCTAAAGGTTAGGTACAGAACTCGAACACTGTCGAACCTACGGAGGATCCAGGTCCAGTCTCATCACTGTCGATGTAAAGACCCGGAAATTTCAAGGAATTTTTTTTTTAATTTCTTTGGGATTTTACGAGAACGGAGTTTCTGACGGCACCTGATTCTGAGGCCCGGTGTGCCTAGAATCAATTTCCGAAGTTTAGCTCGGGTACGTTCAGTGAACGAACGGGCGGGTTTTCCTAACTTCTGAACCGGTGCTCGGAATCGAAATCCGAGAGCACCGATGAAACCGTAGTGCCGGTAATTGCTTAGGAACACCTTTTCTGAAGGTGTGTTTGCTCGGGAGGAGATGTTAAAAAAAGTGAGGAATAAAAATATAATTTTTTAACAATTTATTTTTATTTCTTTACTAGGTGGTTTAAGTGTTAAGTGAAATTAAGTTGTGTCACAACTTAATTTCTCTCTACTTTGTGGTTAACATCCATGTGAGGGAGTTGGGGGGGGCCACACGAGCCCCCACCTTTTCAAATTCCCTAACTCCCCATTAAACACCCTCTCTCTTTTAATTTGTAACTCACCCTCTCACCATCATTAATTACATGCCAATTCACTTAATTAAATTAAGTGAATAAGAGTTTGAATTTTGTATTTTTGAATTCATGGCATGAGTTAATAAAATAAGGATGAACCTTATTTTATTTGGGTTGGTTGTTGTGTGTGGAATAGAGGAGAGAACTCTTGGGGGCTTTTCGGAAGAACTTCATCTTCTTCGCGAAGAACGTCAAGACTTCGACGAAGAACGTCGTCACCGCAAGGAGAGATTGACGTGTCGTTCTTCTCCTCTCCGCAGCCGGTGTGAGATGTCAACCCTTCTTTGGACGTACACCGACGACGTTTACAGAGCCTCACCCCGCGACGTCGTCTTCCGCGATGCCAGTTTCCGCGAATCACTTTGAGGTGGGGTTTTTAATTATGTATGGTTCTTTTCCCATGATTGTTTTCTTCTAAAACAAAGAACGCGGATCAACTCAATATTAATTTGATCCGCGAAACTATTTGTTTGCGGGTTGGGAATATTCGTTTGCGGGAAAAGCGTAGGGGTTGTTTTTACGTTCGGAATTAATTGACGTACTTCCTTAATTCTTTGGCCGCCTGTTATCAAAATAACAGAGGAGGTCGGACCACACGAACACGGCCGAACCTCCTCCCCTTTGGTTGTTGAATATATATGGCTTGGAACGGAGGTGGCGCAGTGCAACGGCACCGTGCGGGAACGAGGTATATCGCGGTGAAGGTGTGAGGCGTCGTCGCGCCGCGCCGACGAAGCCGAAGGAAGCCGCGGCCAAGGGAGGACCGCGGCGGAGGGGCGCGGCGTCGTCGCGCCGCACCGGAGTACCTTGAAGAGCCGCGGTCGGGGCGGGCCGCGGCGAAGGGGCGTGGCGCCGACGCGCCGCACCGGTCGGACAAGGGCCACGGCCGGGGCGGGCCGCGACGTAGGGGCGTAACGCCGACGCGCCGCGCCGGTCGGACAAGGGTCGTGGCCGGGGCGAGCCGCGACGAAGGGGCGTGGTGCCGACGCGCCGCGCCGGTCGGACAAGGGTCGCGGCCTAAGACCACGGCGGTGCAGAGGGCGGCAGCCGGAACTGTCGGCCGCCGGTGCTACAAGGGGCGGGACCAACAGGTCCCGCGCGGCACAACCGGCCGGCCATTACGGCCAGCCGGATCCGGAAAAACCGGGGGTTTGTACCCCCGGCCAGCGCAGTAGGGCGGACCCCCCCGCGGGTCCGCCGTTCAGTTCGAAGGGGGCGGATGCTTCCCCCCTTCCGCGTGCGCTGAGCACGCGGGCGCCCGCACCGCGCAGACCAGCCGCGCAGGGCCGGACCGCCCGCACCGGGCCGGGCCGCCCGCGCCGGGCTGGACTCCCGCACCAGGCCGCGCCGCGCCGCGCCCAACTGGTCCGGACCCGGACCCGGGTCGGACCGGGCCCAAACCCCCTATTTCCAGACAGATCCGCACAAACGCCCATAACTTGGGCTACGAACCTCCGATCGACGCACCATCAGTTGAATAGCGATCCTTGGATCGAGACGGTCGTTTCGGTATATTACACTCGATATTTTGGTGAAGTATGGGTACAGCCGGGTTGGTTCGAACACGAAAAAAATCGGGCCCTCGGAGCGGAAACGCTTATATCTTGAGTTCCGGATGTCTGATTGACGTGTCGTCGACTTTTTTCGATTCCTTTTGATGAGACGGATCTTTTGGTATACTTCACCTAAGGTTTGGACGCAGTTGGAGTATGGCCGGGTTGGATTGTACCCGAAATCCAACCGGGCCCCTGGAACGGAAAAGCTGATAACTTTCAGACCGAACGTCCATTTGACGAACTGTCAGCGACATCGTTAATCACGTTGAGAAACGGTCCCTATGAGTATACCCTATGAGATTTCGGGGTACAATTGAGTTACGGTCGGGTTGGTTCATACACGAAACCAACTGGGCCCTCGGGATGAAAAGGCTAATAACTCATAGACTGGGCGTCCGATCGACGCGCCGTCTGTTGCGTTGAGACCCCTGTGACGAGGCGGTCCCTTGTGAAACTTCTTGTGGGACTTTGTGATACTTTGTTTATCGACTAGTAGCTCGTGGAGCGGACCCTCCCGATGATGAGCGAGCGGAGTGCAGAGACCTAGTAACAGGCTGAGACTTGACGACTGTTGATCGATCGACTCGGAGTGATTCGGATAGCCCAGTGGGGAGCGCTTGGTAGTAGCGGCAGACCCACGGTGGAGGAGCGCTTGGTTGTAGCGGCAGACCCACGGTACTCGACAGAAGGAGTACCTCTGTAGGCTATGAGGGGGTGTGCTTGGTTGTAGCGGCAGACCCATGGTGGGAAGCGCTTGGTTGTAGCAGCAGAACCATAGTACTCGACAGGTGGAGTACTTCAGCAGTCCAAGGTTAGTGGGAAGCGCTTGGTTGTAGCGGCAGGCCCACTGTACTCGACAGAGGAGGAGTTCTCCAGCAGCTGTGGTTTCAACATCATGAATAAAATCCTGGCTTGAGCTGAGTCAATGACCTTTGTGTTTTCCTCATGATTGAGATGGGTTACTTGATAACTTATGTATAAGTATGGGATTATACCTAAGAAAGGGTTATCTATTTAGATCCTTCTTTGCAGTTATCCTTGTTGGATTTAGTGAGACCTTGAGGGTCTCGGGGTCCCTACTGAGTATCATTATACTCACCCCTGCACGGGCTATGCCCGCACCTCGTTGTATTGGATGCAGACGACGGACAGCGCTGATGGAGGCCGAGTGTTTGAGGTGTGGACGGTACCCGGAGGTGGACCTCACGACGAGTCAGTATCTGGAGGTGGACTTCACGACGAGACGGTACTCAGAGGAGGTTGACGGGCGACAGCGTTGAGGAGGCTATCTGTACCTACCCTTCAGGTAGGATCTGTGGTGGACGATCCAGGAGTTGCGCTAACTGTACCTACCCTTCAGGTAGGATCCGAGGTGGACGACCCAGGAGCAGCTTCATTCTTCCTGTTGTTTGTCTTTTCTCTTGTACTTTTGTTCAGTTGTAGCTGTACTTTTCAGTTGGGTTTGTATTTTGGACCATTTACCTTTCAGCACTTTCTTTTGTACTTAGTGTATTACTTCTGCTTGTACTCTAGTTCGATGTGTTTATGTTTTATAAAGGCAATGTCTTCCAGTTATCGGGATTTACGCCTTTGGTGCTAGTCGCCAACCCCTGGCCTATGGAAGGCGGGCTTGGGCTAGTCACGGCACGGGCCCCGAGGACGGGTCGTGACAAATTGGTATCAGAGGAGTCGGTTCTACCGCAGAACTTATGACTCTAATCATTCCTTTCTGTGAAGAAATAGTGTTAAGGGTACCAAGTGTGGTCTTCAGTTCAGGGAGTCCAGTGTTGGTGCGGCGGCCGACGTATCCATACACTAGGACCCTGACTACTGATTTCCGACTTTGTGCACGAAAACACTGATTGCATGTGTGTTTTCAAAAGTTTTCTTTAAGTCAACTCAAATCAGGTCAGCTCACCATGTATAAATCATTGACCATGTCGCAACTGTTCGGGATGTCTCCACATAGACAGTCAGTTGGAGTTTTGAGATAGTACACGATGACAGCCCACCGAGCGACGAGGCTCCGGTGCAGGGCCCTTTTTACTATATTGGCACCCTCGGGTGGTGTACCAGCAGCACCACCACCTGTTGGGAAGTGGATGCCTCTAGCCATACTAGCAGACGGTGCACGCCGACAGAGCGCGTTGCACGAGTTCCAGCAATAGAGGCCTCCGAGGTTACGAGGCGAGACAGATTCCCAGTCAGCAGAGGACTGGATGGATGCGATTGCTAGAGTTTTCCGCCTAGTTGGGGCACCAGTAGAGTGGATAGTGGACTTGGCTACTAGTGTTTTCCGGTGAGTGACCATGAGGATGGTCTGCATAGTGATGAGGCTTCGGTACGTGGACCGATGCCTGAGATAGTACCATCGGGTAGTGTTTCAGTTATATCACTACCTGTTGGTCAGCAGACACTACCGGCGGTACCGGTAGAGGATACTTGTAGGCTTAGTGCCTTACATATGTTTCAGCACCAGATATCCCTCAAGTTCCGAGGCGAGCCTGACTCACAGGCAGCTAAGGACTGGCTTGAGGGGGTAGTAGAGAGTTTTCTAGAGCTTATACAGCTTCGGCAGGACAACATGTCGGTAGCTGAGTATTCATCGGGGCGTACCAAACCATTCCTGGTACTCGATGAATACGATGTGATCAGTGCTTCAGGGCTTGGACTTCTGAATAAGGTGTGTCTAAAGGACATCTGAGCCATCACTTCTTCCTCTATGTTATCCTACTTAAACTTGGGTGCTAGAGAGAACCTTTTTTGTTGGATATTCTATGGCTGATCGGTTTTAGCCAGTGAATGTTAGCAGTAGAAGATGCGAATTGGTGCCAGTCTCAAAGACTTGGGCGTGTAAATTGTTTTAAGAAGAGAAAGTGTTAAGGACAGATGAATCTGCAGAGCAGTAGACGTGGAAGAAGAGCTGGGAGTGCAGCATGTGGTGGTGTACTTTTCAACATGTTACAACCACCCGCCTTTGTAGTCCCCGCCAGGCTCTGGGGGCAGGAGGGAAGGAAAAGAGAATAGCTGCATACGGTCAAGGAGTGTGACCCAAGGGCTCTAAGAATGATTTGAGGTACGGTCTGTGTCTACTACTAGCTGTCGTAGCAACAGACATTGATACGAATCATTCCTTCCTTCCATGAATCTCGTCCTAGACCTAGAATTTCCGGTAAGCCGTAGACTTGACCCTCGCATCTGGAAATACCTTTGGGAGGAGACTCAATAATCACATTTACGTCGACAGTGTGATCTGACCCTCGAGGCGAGAGTTTCGGTTGGAATCTCTTGGTGGCAGCGTCGAGGCCTTACGACATCGGTCTGGGTATGGATTGGATTCACAGTTCATACCCAGATTGACTGCATTAGGAAAAAAGGTTGTGGTTTATCTACAACGTTGGGGTGGGTTTTCCTTGGTCGGTGAAAAGGAAACCCCAGGCAGCACAGGAAAAAAACTCATGCACAGGAGGGTGCGGTCGATCACTCTTGAGTCGGTCAACCTCACCCACGTGGCAACAGGAATTTTAAGTTTCAGTTCTAATCAGGAAGTGGAGGCCTCTAGAGTTCGAGGATGGTGACCACGTCCTTATACGGGTCTCACATCGACGAGGTTTACGGAGGTGTGGCCGAGGTGGCAAGTTATCTCCGAGGTTCAACGGACCTTTCTAGGTCCTCAGCAGGGTAGGCGAGATGGTTTACCGCTTAACCTTTCCACCTCAGTTGCACAGGGTGCATGATGTCGTCCACGTATCTCAGTTGAGGAGATACGTGCACGATCATTCACATCATCGACCATAGGGAGTTGGACGTCGATAACAGGGCGACATGCATGGAGGTTCCAGTGGAGATCGAGGATCGACAGGAGTGAGTCCTACGTGGACTATCGATTCCTCAGGTGCACTTTCACTGGTAGCTCGAGAACCTCCAGGAGAGCACATGGGAGCGGAAGGATCAGATGCGTGCTCAGTACCACTTTTGTTTCCCTAGTTTGTGTTATAGCTTTACGGGGACGTAAATCCCTGTGGTGGGAGTAATGTAAAGACCCGGAAATTTCAAGAATTTTTTTTTTTATTTCTTTGGGATTTTACGAGAATGCGGTTTCTGACGGCACCTGATTCCGAGGCTCGGTGTGCCCAGAATCAATTTCCGAAGTTTAGCTCGGGTACGTTCAGTAAATGAACGAGCAGGTTTTCCTAACTTCTGAACCGGTGCTCAGAATCGAAATCCGAGAGCACCGATGAAACCACAGCGCCGGTAATTGCTTAGGAACACCCTTTCCGAAGGTGCGTTTGCTCGGGAGGAGATGTTAAAAAAAGTGAGGAATAAAAATATAATTGTTTAACAATTTATTTTTATTTCTATACTAGGTGGTTTAAGTGTTAAGTGAAATTAAGTTGTGTCACAACTTAATTTCTCTCTACTTTGTGGTTAACATCCATGTGAGGGAGTTGGGGTGGGGCCCACACGAGCCCCCACCTTTTCAAATTCCCTAACTCCCCATTAAACACCCTCTCTCTTTTAATTTGTAACTCACCCTCTCACCATCATTAATTGCATGCCAATTCACTTAATTAAATTAAGTGAATAAGAGTTTGAATTTTGTATTTTTGAATTCATGGCATGAGTTAATAAAATAAGGATGAACCTTATTTTATTTGGGTTGGTTGTTGTGTGTGGAATAGAGAAGAGAACTCTTGGGGGATTTCCGGAAGAACTTCATCTTCTTCGCGAAAAACGCCAAGACTTCGACGAAGAACGCCGTCACCGCAAGAAGAGATTGACGTGTCGTTCTTCTCCTCTCCGCAGCCGGTGTGAGACGTCAACCCTTCTTCGGACGTACACCGACGACGTTTACAGAGCCTCACCCCGCGACGCCGTCTTCCGCGACGCAAGTTTCCGCGAATCACTTTGAGGTAGGGTTTTTAATTATGTATGGTTCTTTTCCCATGATTGTTTTCTTCAAAAACAAAGAACGCGGATCAACTCAATATTAAGTTGATCCGTGAAAGTGTTTGTTTGCGGGTTGGGAATATTCGTTTGCGGGAAAAGCATAGGGGTTGTTTTTACGTTCGGAATTAATTGACGTACTCTGTTAATTCTTTGGCCGCCTGTTATCAAAATAACGGAGGAGGTCGGACCGCACGAACACGGCCGAACCTCCTCCCCTTTGGTTGTTGAATATATGTGGCTTGGAACGGAGGCGGCGCGGTGCAACGGCAACGCGCGGGAACGAGGAATATCGCGGTGAAGGTGCGAGGCGTCGTTGTGCCGCGCTGACGAAGCCAAAGGAAGTCGCGGCCAAGGGCGGGCCGCGGAGGGCCGCGGCGGTGCAGATGGCGGCGGCCGGAACCGCCGGCCGCCGGTGCTACAGGGGGCGGGACCAACAGGTCCCGCGCGGCACAACCGGCTGGCCGGATCCGGAAAAACCGGGGGTTTGTACCCCGGCCAGCGCAGTAGGGCGGACCCCTTGCGGGTTCGTCGTTCGGTTCGAAGGGGGCGGCGGCTTCCCCCCTTCCGCGTGCGCGCAGCATGCGGATGCCCACACCGTGCGGACCGGCCGCGCCGGGCCGGACCCCCGCCCCGGGTTGGGCCGCGCCGGTTGGGCCAGGTCGCGCCAGCCGAGCTAGGCTGCGCCCAACTGGGCCGGACCCAGACCCGGGTCGGGTCGACCCGGTCCGAGCCGACCCTGGGGGTATTGGGCCGGGTCGGACCGGGCCCAAACCCCCTGTTTCCGGACAGATACGCACAAACGCCCATAACTTGGGCTACGGACCTCTGATCGGTGCACCGTCAGTTGCGTAGCGATCCTTGGATCGAGACGGTCGTTTCGGTATATTACACTCGATGTTTCGGTGAAGTATGGGTACGAATGGGTTGGTTCGAACACGAAACCAACCGGGCCCTCAGAGCGGAAACGCTTATATCTTGAGTTCCGGACATCCGATGGACGTGTCGTCGACTTTTTTGGATTCCTTTTGGTGAGACGGATCTTTTGGTATACTTCACCTGAGGTTTGGACACAGTTGGAGTATAGCCGGGTTGGATTGTACTCGAAATCCAATCGGGCCCCTGGAACGGAAAAGCTGATAACTATCAGACCGAACGTCCGTTTGACGAACCGTCAACGGCGTTGTTAATCACGTTGAGAAACGGTCCCTATGAGTATACTCTATGAGAGTTCGGGGTACAGTTGAGTTACGGTCGGGTTGGTTCTACACGAAACCAACCGGGCCCCCGGGACGAAAAGGCTAATAACTCACAGACCGGGTGTCCGATCGACGCGCTGTCTGTTGCATTGAGACCCCTGTGACGAGGCGGTCCCTTGTGATACTTATTGTGGGACTTTGTGATACTTGGAGTATAGACTAGTAGCTCATGGAGCGGACCCTCCCGGTGACGAGCGAGCGGAGTGCAGAGACCTAGTAGCAGACTGAGACTTGACGACTACTGATCGATTGACTCGGAGTGATTCGGATAGCCCAGTGGGGAGCGCTTGGTAGTAGCGGAAAACCCACGGCGGAGGAGCGCTTGGTTGTAGCGGCAGACCTACGGTACTCGACAGAAGGAGTACCTCTGTAGGCTATGAGGGGGTGCGCTTGGTTGTAGCAGCAGACCCATGGTGGGAAGCGCTTGGTTGTAGCAGCAGACCCACGGTACTCGACAGGTGGAGTACTTCAGCAGTCCAAGGTTAGTGGGAAGCGCTTGGTTGTAGCGGCAGGCCCACTGTACTCGACAGAGGAGGAGTTCTCCAGCAGTTGTGGTTTCGACATCATGAATAAAATCATGGCTTGAGCTGAGTCAATAACCTTTGTGTTTTCCTCATGATTGAGATGGGTTACTTGATAACTTAGGTATAAGTATGGTCTTATACCTAAGAAAGGATTATCTGTTTAGATCCTTCTTTGCGGTTATCCTTGTTGGATTTAGTGAGACCTTGAGGGTCTCGGGGTCCCTACTGAGTATCGTTATACTCACCCCTGCACGGGCTATGCCCGCACCTCGTTGTGTTGGATGCAAACGACGGACAACGCTGACGGAGGCCGAGTGTTCGAGGTCTGGACGGTACCCAGAGGTGGACCTCACGACGAGTCAGTATCTGGAGGTGGACTTCACGACGAGACGGTACTCGGAGGAGGCTGACGGGCGAGAGCGTTGAGGAGGCTATCTGTACCTACCCTTCATGTAGGATCTGTGGTGGACGATCCAGGAGCTACGCTAACTGTACCTACCCTTCAGGTAGGATCTGAGGTGGACGACCCAGGAGCTGCTTCATTCTTCCAGCTGTTTGTCTTTTCTGTTGTACATTCGTTCAGTTGTAGCTGTACTTTTCAGTTGGGTTTGTATTCTGGCCTATTTACTTTTCAGCACTTTCTTTTGTACTTGGTGTATTACTTCTTCTTGTACTTTGGTTCGATGTGTTTATGTTTTATAAAGACAATGTCTTCCAGTTATCGGGATTTACGTCTTTGGTGCTAGTCGTCAGCCCCTGGCCTATGGAAGGCGGGCTTGGGGTAGTCACGGCACGGGCCCCGAGGACAGGTCGTGACAGTCGAACCCAAGGAGGATTCAGGTCCAGTCTCGTTACTGTCGAACCCATGGAGGATCCAGGTCTGGTCTTGTCACTGTCGAACATACGAAGGATCCAGGTCCAGTTTCGTCGCTCGATTGCGGGAGGGTGTGCTCCTCGAGCCAATCGCCGATACATCAACTACCACGAAGTCTCAAGTTGATGTATCCCATAGATCCGTCTCATCATAAGGAACCCAACGCGACAGATGACGCGTCAATCGGACACTCAGTCTGTGAGTTATTGGCATTTCCGTTTTCAAGGGCCCGGTTGATTTTTAGGTTCAAACCAACCCGATCGTACCCCAACTGTGTCCAAACCTCAAGTAGGGTATGCCAAAAGTACCGTCTTGTTCAAAGCTTTTCGTCGTCGCAGACGGTTCGTCGTTTGGACACCCGTAGCCCAAAATGCGGGCTAAAAGGTGTAATCGGCCATAGCGGGTCTGGGTCTGGTCCGACCCAGTCGGACCGACCCAGTCCAAGGGGGTGGCCCGGCCAGCTGGCTGGCCCGAAGGGGCGGCCCGGCCGAGGGTGGCCCGGCCAGCTGGCTGGCCCGCGTGGCTGGTGGCTGGCCACGCATAGGGGGGTTACACCCCCCCTGCATTCCGAAACGACCGACGCACGGCGCGCCGGCTCAGCCGGCCGCCTTGGTTCCTCCACCGCGACGCGACGGCGCCGCGGTTCTGCTGGGCTCCGCGCGGCGTGACGACTTTGCGCGGCGCGACGGTGTCGCGCCCTTCCGGCGGTCCGGCGGCCCTTGCGCCGCCAACTTCTTCCGCAGTCCGCCTCCGTCGTCAGCAAAAGAACAATCAAAAGGGGGAGGGTTGGGTCGTGTTCGTGCGGTCGAAACCCTCCTCGTCATGGCGATAACATTTGGCGCACCAATCCAGAAATTTGAACGACGAAGAACGAAGGTTTAATCTCATATTTAAAATAACTCAAATCCCCCTACCTCGAGTTCGGTGATCGTTGACGGAGTCGCGGTAAGGCGGACGTCATTTCATTGACGTCGAGAAGCATCCGGGGTAGGAGACTGAGGAAGAAGCGTCGTTGGCGTTTTTCGCGGTCGGCTCCTTTTCTTTTGTCTCAATCGAAAATCAAAGGAAAAGTTCGTCGTTCTTCGGTGGTTCTTCGTTGGAAGAATGAAGCTCTCCTCTTTCAAGCTTCCCAAAAGATTATGCCAACCACAAAAATAATAAAGGAAGTTCTCTATTAACTCTTTGGCACAACAACACAAAGTTGTGTTTAATTAAATGAGACAATTCATTTAATTAATGGTAGGGAATGGTTCAAATTCAAAAAGAGGAGTGGAAGAGTTAGAAATTAATGAAGAGAGGGTTGACACAATTATGGGGGAAGTCCAAGAGTTACAAGGGGGTTAAAAGGGGGTTAGAGGAGTACTCAGGTGGGCCCCACCTAATAACATCCTCTCAAAGGAGGTTAGGGTGTGATGGGCCCCACCACTAACCTCCACTTGATGGTTTTAACCACTAATCAAATAAAAATATGCTACACACATTTTTATTTAATTTTATTTAGAAACCCCAAAAATTAACTTCCATTCTCATTAAAACGCAACTGCGGTGATGGTCTCCTTAAGCGAATACCGGCGCCGCGAGTTCAACGGTGTCCTCGGATTTCAATTCCGAGCACCGATTCAAAAGATATAAAATCTCGCTCGTACGTTTACTGAACGTACTCGAACAAAACTTCAGAAATTGATTCTGGGCACACCGGACCTCGGAATCAAGCGCCGTCAGAAACTGCGGACTCGTAAAATTCCCATGTATTAAAAAAAATCCACAGGAATTCCAGGTCTTTACAAAAAATTATTAATTACCACAAATTATTCACCAAAACAAACTAAAACATAACACATAAAAATATTACACAATGTTAATCGATCAAATTACAACAATTTTTTTAAATCCTGGTAATTAATTGAAACTAAATGATATATTCCATAAAAATATTATAAAAAACCAATATCAAAATTATAATTAATATTAAAATTATAAATAATATTAATAATAACTATATAATAAATTTATAATATATAATAATTATTACTAATTAGTAACTAAAGAATAATTTTAAATATTTATTAATAGTTAATATTTATTGGAAATTAATACGGTTAAATAGTAAAGAATATTATTTAATTAATATTTATTTGTAATTTATATGAATTACCGACAATTAGTTAATTAATCAATAATGATTTAATAATAATTAATTAATCGTTAGTATTTTAATAATTTAATCATTATTAATAATATTTAGTAACTAAATAATATTTTTAAATATTTATTAGTAATTGTATAATAATAATTATTAATAAATAAATAAATAATTAGTTAATTTTTACATAATATTATTAATAAATAATTAAATATTATATAATTACTAATTAATTAATAACTAATAATTATATTATTATTTTTAATAATTAGTTACTAAATAATAATTTTAAATATTTGTTAGTATTTAACATTAATTATTAAATAATAATTATTAGAAATTTATATTATTAAATATAAAATCATATTATTTAATTAATCGAAAAGGTTCAAGCATCGAGCATGCTCTGTCATAGAATTTTTTTAAAAAAAATTGAGGTTGAAGCCTTTTTTTATTATGAAAACAAATATCTTTTTCTATCTGGGTAAAGGGAGACTCATTACATAGCCTGTAAACCTAAGGCCAAGTGACTCATTATACTAGCCCAAAGGCCCAGTGCAGCGTCATGCCTGCATCACCTCCTGCATCACCTCCTGCATCACCTCCTGCATTATCGCCTGCCTACGTCACCGTCGGCGTCATAAATCTCTCCAAGGGGCTTTTCACGATTCAAACTCCGGTCTTTTGGATGCAGGATTACAGGGTTTACTACATAGGTGCCACCCCAACTGCACTCGGTCCTAGAATTTATTAATGAAAATTAAAGTGCAAATGAAACAAAGAGGTTGCAATGTCAGAATATGTGGCACATATACTGCCACCAAACATGCCAAATAAAATGGCATAACAACAACACCAAAACATAATCAATAGATACTCTTTTTTTTTTTTTTTTTGTCGATTTCCTCTGCCTCGAGAGCCACCTCGAGAAGTCCGGTGTTGACCTCTCCTCCATTGGGAAGGCTAACGACAGATTATTTCATCTGTATCTAAAGTCACTTAACCATGAGTTTCCTAAGCTTCATCTTGCACAAGCCCATCATCATCTCCAGATTTTTCTTATGCATATCTTGGATGAGGCTCTTGTCCACCATCCGAGTCTTTATCTTTGTCCATAAATGGCTTCCCATCCAACTGTTTTGTGGCAGGGTCTTCAGTATAGGCCTCTCGAGCTTCTAGGTTTCTCACCATGGATGATTCCCCATACATCATGGTAGTGACAGGATTCAGTACCTCTAAAGAACTCTTAGCAGGATCAGTATCATTTTTAATACCAGATAGAATGGGTAAAATCCTACTCTTATTTTTACAGCTGCTCTTCTCAAGGCCTTGAAGGTAGAGTTTATCAAATTCATATGAATTGGTTGATTCCAACATAGAAAATAAATTATGAGCAAACTTTTCCATTCCTTTATCCTGAGATGGCCTCATTTCAGCAGCTGTAGGAACTGAGCCTCGATGAACTGAATCCACTGGACAAGGATCGACTGATTCAGGTGCAGTCCCAAGAGGTATCTCATTCTGTTCCACATGTGAAGGCATATTGGGGGTTCCATCAAGATTCTTACCACCAGAATGCTTGGTTCCAGTGTTAGGAGTCCTGTGAAGGCTTCTAGGTGATGTTTTCATCTGTGACATTGGAATGACAAATGAGGCCTTCTTTCCGTTATTGTTTCCAGAAGTCAAAAAAGAATCACTAATCATATCAAGAGTCGAGGATGTTGTCATCCATCCTCTACTCATGCACTGCTGGATCAACTAGCCCAACCATTTCTGTATTTTGATTTCCAGACAGATTGACATTCTAGTCTTGAACTCTAGGTTCCAAACCCTATTTAACATGATACAAATTACCCTTTTTCTGCAAATGTGTTCCCCATCCTACTGCATGACCCTGAGGAAAATCCCCAATACACTGAGCATCTAAAGATGGACTTGCAATTGCAGCCTTGCAACTTGGAGAAGGTGCAATAGAAGAATCTAACAGGGTATGTCCAGTTGGTGACTTATCCTCCCATGTAGATTGACCACCATTTCTCACATTCAGTGAACCTACAGCAACCGCAACATATGTAACAATATCAGAAGTTCCAGCCACTTCTTTGTTTTTCCTTTTATCAACATCTCTGTCAGCATCAAACTTGAATTTTCATTTTTCAAATAAATGACCAACTTTTTTTCAATTAGAATAAATCAGTTTCTTATGGCATTCCTCTGTCAAATGCCCAATACAGCTACAAGACTTATAGAATTTCGGGGTCTTTTCATATTTAATGGAAATATCAATTATAAAGTCAGTAGAAACCAAAATCACAGACTCGATCAAAGGTGAGAAAATATCTATTTCAACTAATATCCTTGCAAAATGTTCATACCAAGCATGATTAGTCTCTCCGTCAAACATAATTGGAATTCCAACAACTAAAGCAATTTCCCAAAGAATTTGGGGATGCCAAAAAAACCAGCTAAGTCCGTGAATTTTAACCCAAGCTTATGTACTAGAGGACCTGAACCTCATTGGATCAAAGAGGGTCCTAATATTGAATCCTCAAGATTCCAGGTTTAAGAGAAATGGAACCGAACCCCCAAGCTTTGGCCTTGAGATCAAAGGTGGGGAACATGATGTGATAAAATCCCTTACCAATTCAATTAATGCGCCATCCATCGAAGCCCCAAGTTTGTAAAAGATGATTCTGTAGTTCCTCAAGCTTCAAGGGATTGTCTTTCAGTGGAAGAATAACGTTATCAAGAATCGAGAACTTTCATTCCTTGAGACAATCCTCAAGGACATCAGGATTAGCTTCCACAATCTCAAGGGAGCCATTGCGCGTGATACGACTGTGAGTGGGATCAGATCCAGCCCTGAAATCCGAGAAGAGCCACCGATGTGAACCCTTTTCAGTTATTAATTTCTAATAGGTTGAACTCTATTATATTATTATTTAGTATATAATATTAATATTGTAAAGATATTTTTATAAATAATCTTAAATAAAATGAAATACATTATAGGGAAGCAAAATAATTTTTTTGTATGAAATTTCAGTTATTAATTTCCAATAGGTTGAACTCTATTATTTTTTAAATTATCAATTATGTGTTAGATAAATTAATTATCAAAAAAAAACAAAATATTATATTGTAATTTTTATGAAATTCTTTGATTAATATGTCTGTTTATACATGTTAAATGGTGATTGGAATCATGAAAAGTTATATATGAATAGTATAAATAATGATATTGGATTCATATAGTTTATAATAGATTATACAAATTTATTATTATGTTATATTATAAAATTTATGATTCATACAAATAAGTAAAAATATTAATAGTTTATATAAATAATTTATTACTAATTTTGAATTAATAAATATTTTGAATTAATAACTTTTTTGAATTAGTAATTATCTTGAATTAATAATTATTTTTGAATTAATAATTTTGAATTAATAATTCTGAATTAAGAATAATTTTGAATTTATAATTTTGAATTTATGATTTTGATTGCCTTGAATTAATATTTTTTAATTAATAAATTATATAAATAATTTTGATTATCTCTAATTATTTTTTAAAAAATTTAAAATTTGTATTAATATATGTTCGTAGTTTAATGTTTACCTAATTTTGGTGATATGAAAAACAATGATTGATTAAAATAAAAAAATTATTGTTTTTTTATTTGTTATAAAAAAGGAAAAAAATACATTTTTTAAAAGGTTATTTGTGTCATTTTAACATAAATTGTTGATGTTAAGCAGACATGGTGGTAGGTGTGGTATTTGTGGGATCTAATATATGATTGTTTTGGATATTTGACAAATATATCCTTTAATCATGTGTGTATGTGTTATTTTTTAACAAGGGTTATTTGTGTCAATTTCACCCAAATAGTTTCTTTTCTTTTCTTTTAAAAATTTTCACCAAACATGAGGGAGAGAAATGGTAATCATTTCTTTTCTTTTACTACATTTCACATCCAAACAAAATGGAGAGAAATCAAAATCTTTTCTTTTCTTTTCTTTTCTTTTATGAATTAGAGAATCATTTCTTTTCTTTTACTAAGACATATCCAAACATAGTGTTAGAGAGAGAGAAATTATCAATGCATTGCAAGCCCAAAAAATTATTTAATTAATATTTATTAGTAATTAATATTTATTCATAATTAATAATTATTAGAAACAACTAGTTAATTAATTATTATTATTTTAATAATAATTAATTCCCAATTAGTAATGTAATAATGTAATCATTATTATTAATATTAACTAACAAATTAATAATTTTAAATATTTATTAATAATTGTTTCATAATAATTATTAATATTTATTTATTATTTAATAATTAATTATTTAATTAGTAAGTAATATTATTAGTAAGTAATTAAATATTGATTAATTACTAATTAATTAATAACTGATAATCATATGACCATCTTTAATAATTAGTTACATGATAATAATATTAAAAATTTATTAGTAACTAACATTAATCAGTAAATAATATTTATTAGAAATTAATATTAATAAATAGTAAATATATTATTTAATTAATATTTACTAGTGGTTAATATTGATTAGTAATTAATATTAATTAGGAACAATTAGTTATTTAATTAATACTAATATAGTAATAATTAATTAAAAATTAGTAATTTAATAATTTAATCATTATTATTAATATTTAGTAACTTAATAATAATTTTAAATATTTATTTATAATTTTTTAATGATAATTAATAATATTTACTAATTAATTAATAATTAATTAGTTAATCAGTCATTACTATTATTAATAATTAATTAATACTTTCTTAATTACAAATTAATTATTAACTATTAACTATTAATAATGTATTAGTAATTAATGTTTGATGGCTTTGGATCTGGAATGGTATTTCAATCGGTGTGAGGTGTTCGTTAGCCCCCCCCCCCAAGAAGTATGATTCTACAAGAAATGTGTAGATGAATGTTTGGTTGAAGAAGCCAGGATTACTCGATGGAGGAATCGTGAACCTTCGTCTTATGGTATGACGAAAGATTCAGTCAATTTGAAGGGCGTGTAATGTCCCTATGTTTTGAATCACATATTTTTTTTGCGTTTCCTATTCTACTTTGAATACCTCGCACAATATTATGAGGAATGCAACTTTGGCATTTGTTGAAGGAAACCCTAATTTTTTAGGGACATAATCGAAGGTGGTAGGCACTCTATTATTGTGTGGCTAGTCGTATAAAAAAATTCCAATCCATTGAAGCTTTGTGATTTAAATAGGCTCCTTCTGTAGTTCTTGGGATTTGATGGTTGGTGCGTCATCTCGATTGGTATGAGTTTTTTTCACATTATCTTCCCTTTACATGCTTTGAAATTGAATGCATTGGGATTTGGTTGGATCTCCCTTAAGTTGGGAACCTGAGATTCCAAGATTAAGATTCGTTGTTTGATCCGGAAAAGGTAGGGAAATTAATGAATCAATCTTGGATTAGGTTCATGGGACATAACTAGTTTTTTTAGCACCCCAATAATTCTTGGGATGTTGCCTCCGCTGTGGAAAATCCTATTAAGTTTCACAAAGAGATCGAGTCTACAAGATTTGGGCATTTTTTCCGAATTCTTGTTGAATTTGACCTTTTCTATCCACTTGTTGAAACCATTTATCTTGTGGCCAGTGATTTTAAGTTTGATATATCAATTGATTATAAACATGTGCCAGATTTTTTCGTTAATTGTTTTTTCATTGGTCATGTTAAGGAGAATTACCATAGGGGTCTAAAATTATGCAATTGAAAGAAACTAGGTCACCTTGTTGAATAACATAAGTCTAATATGCCTCAAGATATTGAGATGTAGGGGCTTAGAAGGATCTAGAAGGGTCCTTTCTTGTTTTTTTTACAGGCCTAGATGAAGGCCTCTTATAGGGATATGGAACGAGGTGGAATTTTGATGGATGGGAGGAGGCCACATGGAACTGGTGTTACTGGAATGCCCTTCCAGTAAAGCCCTATTGCACAATCCTCATCACAACTTGAGATGGAAAGGGTGGATGATTCT
This sequence comes from Viscum album, assembly GCA_963277665.1. Classification (NCBI taxonomy): domain Eukaryota; kingdom Viridiplantae; phylum Streptophyta; class Magnoliopsida; order Santalales; family Viscaceae; genus Viscum; species Viscum album. The sequence goes on from OY728142.1 coordinate 1,321,525,718, forward strand.
ACTGATGTTCAAAACCCAATGGGGGTGCAAGGCCTATCATGGAAGGTTTTGTAACTCTCCATGAAACTAATGATTTGGGTTTTGGAACTAATAAGTTGGGGTCTTCAAACATTGAAATTGAGGCTAACCAAGAAGATATATAGGAAGATATTTTCACGTCTGTGAGTTCCCATAAAGGGAACACTACTTGAAAATAGCTTATTGTGATGGGTCATTTGTGACGGGGACCCGTCGCAAATGACCTGTTGCGGAAAATGGCGTCATAAAAAGTTATTATTTGCGACGGATAGTAGCACCGTCGCAAAAAAAAATGGTGAATTTTTAAAAAACTCTATTGCGATGGTCCAGCCACCTGTCGCAAATAGTTTCTCATTTTTTACTTTTTTGTGATAGGTCCGTCGCAATTACTAATTGCAACGATCTGTCATAAATACTACTGGAAATATAAAAAAAAATAAACCATTTCACGATGGACCGTTACAATTAATATTTACGACGGGTCCGTCGCAAATAGTTGAAAATTTAAAAATAAATAAATAAAATAAAATAATATTAATAATAATATAATATTAATATAATATTAATATAAATGAAATCATAATATTAATATCAATACAATAAAATTATTTATAAAATAATAATAATAATATAATATAATATTAATATTAATATTAATATTAATATTCGTAAAATAAAATTAATTATAAAACAATTAAATAATATAATAATAATATTATTAATATTGATGAAATAATAATATTAATATTAGTAATATAATAAAAACCCGAGTATTCACAAAAATATAAAAAAATATTAATTAATAAAATAATAAATATAATAAAATAAATAAATAAAAAACTGTAATATTCGAAAGAATATAAAAACATACTATTTAAAATTTTAAATAGTTAATATTACAAAAAAATACATTCAAATGTTTCATTATAAAATAAAAATATATCACTGAGGGGGGTCGTTTGGAGGAGCTGGAGGAGATGTTGGAGGGTACTCCTTCCCTAAACTGCGAGTCAGACATTGCATGTACTCTATCTGATCATGCTCCTGCTGTTGCCGCCATCGACGCATCTCATCCTGCATCTCTTGTTGTTGCTGTCATAGGAACTCTTCATACTGCTACTGTCACTGACGCATCTCCTCCTGCTCCCTACGCATAGTCTCTATAAGCTCACTTTAAGCTCGCAGCTGCTCCTGATACTGTGCATGAGATGATGATGAATCTCTACGAGCTCCTCTTGAGCTAGACACCGACATCACAGAGGTTCCATAAAAACCCCCAGGGGTCACTCGAGAACCGATATCAACAACTCAGCCTTTCTTGAAGGCATACTGGGTCGCCTGCATCTAGGTTGCCTCATCAAATCAGGGGGCACTGGTCTGACCATCGGTCTCGGTCTGACTCTCAACATGTGTCCGAGACATCGCAACCTCATATGACTCTTTCAATTGCAATTTAAAATTAAAATAGTTAAAATATTATTTGTAGTTAAATTTAAAACTCAAAAAGAACTTATACTAACCACAATCTAACGTTGACGAGCACCTCTAATCTCTCCAGTGTCTAGATCACTGTACATCCTCCTATAAACATTGTAAGAACCCGAGTTTTTAGAACGGGTCAAAATCCCGACCCTGTTTGAGTTTTTAACTGGTTTCTGAGGAAACTAGAGAAATTGGGAAGTTTTTGGAAATTTCCAAACTACACGTCGTGTACTTTAAGTACACGCCGTGCATATGTTAAGTGAGTGACCAGTCGTGTGCTCGCCGAGTACATGTCGTGTGATGACCGTGTAGAAATTTCTTCCTACACGGCGTGTAGTTTTAGACACGCCGTGTACTCTTCACCGTGTAGAGGCCATACATGGCGTGTGGGCCTGTTGGCCGGGTAGAACTAAGTACACGCCCTGTCCTCTTGGACACGTCGTGTAGTCTGGCTGTGTATGATAGAAATACATGACGTGTGGGTAAGTCTGCGAGGAAGGGAAGGAAAATGACGTACACTCCATGTACCCCTAGGTACACACCGTGTACTCATGTCGACGGGTTCTGGAAAGTAATTCGGTGGAATTCCAACCACCAAATGAACAGTTAAATGATCTACATGGCGTGTAGTCATGAAGTACACGCCGTGTACTTTTTTTTGCGTTAAAATGGGTAGTAGCCTCGTTTTGAGGCAGAACTTGTTTTCTTCCATCAGGTTTCGTGAACCAAGCCGGTCAAAACTTCAAATCCATCCTTGTTCTTCATCCGAACCCTGATCCAAACACCGATTGATGCGTTGGAACCCCCTCAGTAAGGCCTCGATTCCTCTTGAGCCGTTTTGTTTAATTTTTGTTCTAGAACGTGTTATAGGGGTTTGAGCGGTTTTGATTCTTTTGTAGATATACCATGTTTTAGACAAAATTGGAGGCTGTTACCGGAGGAGAAGCATCGTAAGAGTCTCAGGTAGGTGGTGCATACCTCTTTTTGTGTTTTCGTAGTCTTTGGGTGACGCGGCCTTCGGCACGTTTTGGGGGTATTTTGAGCGGGACCCATTTTATCTACTGTTTTATATTGAATTGATTGTTGGACCTATGAGATGCCTTTGGGTATGCCATGTTACCAGTTTTTCTTGAGCGGGGCCGGGTGAGGGGTCGTTGCTCATTGGGGAATTTTGGTCAGGGATGCCAAAATGGTTTAAATTACAATATTAATGTTTTAAACTGTTGAGTTTAATTTATTAAGCTTGTTGTAAATTGTTAGAGGTATTCAAGACCTCAGTACTGTTGACTGATAATCGTTGGGTTAGGGTAATTTTATTGTTTGAATGTTTTGCCTGTTTATGTGTCCTATTTAAATTTGTTATATATGCTATTGCTGAATTGCACATGCTGGGCCCCTTGGGTTGTGTTGGTCATGGCCCAGATATTCTTGAGTGATGCTGATCACAGGTTAGGCTTGGCCTGGGTTACATTGGGTGGTTTTGACCACGGGATTGGGCATCATGGACATCAGTTTGAGGTAGGATAACTTTCAGGTTAGGCATGGCCCGGGTTACTGGGATGGCGATGCCATCAGAATTGAGCGACATGGTTGCAGGGACACGAGGTGTCAGAGGTTTTGTGGCTTGGGTACTATTTTGGTGATTACCGCTCACCCGGAACTTTGAGTAGTGTGCACACAGAGATACTCTGTGATGAGGTGGTTTTGAACACTCGTGTGGGTAGAGGCCCTCGTAGATGCGGTTTAGGTACTTTGGTTGGGGGTGCTTGCCGTAGGAAGTCACATGGGAGGTGAGGAGCCTCCAGGGGATAGCTTGAGGCTATTGGGTTGGGGGATGAGGCTCGTCGTGATTTGAGGGAAGGTATTGATGTCCCTCCGGTTACTTATTTGAGGGAGGATATCACCGTCCCTCCGATTACTTGATTTGAGGGCAGAAATCGTTGTCCTTTCGGTTATTTATTTGAGGGCAGGCATCATTGTCCCTCTATTTATTTATTCGAGGACAGACATCGTTGTTCCTCCGGATTACTTCTTGGGCGTGCCTTTGGGACGTCGGTACTTGAGGCACGAGGCGTCAAGAGGCACAAGGTGCCAGGTTACTATTCTTGGATGTGCCTTCGGGACGTCGGTACTTAATACACATGGTGTCAGGTGGCACATGGTGCCGGGTTACACGACAGAGATTCCGACGTTGGCCAAATCATGTGACACTCCATGGTGGCTACTGAGCACCAGTGGATTTTGTGTTTATTTGTGCATTGTTCTGTTACTATTTTTCTTATAAATGAATGCCTGCTTAAACACTTATATTAGGTACGCACCGTTGAGTGGTATCCTACTGATATTTGTCTTACACCCTACACGGGCCCTTAAGGACGCGCACAGACTTTATGGATTTATGTATAGGAAAGAGTCTAGCTTCAGGAGCTGGGCTGTGTTAGTTGTTTCAAGGAGATGGTATAGACCTTGAAGTCTTACCTAGTTGGAGTTACTCTGTTTTGTTTTCTTTTCTGTATCAGTATGCTTATTTGTTGTAGCTACAGTTGGTTAGCCATTGGCGCCTTTTTATGTTCAGATATGTATGAACTGCTTTGGATGCATGTTTTATTATTCAGTAGTAGTTACATGTTATTAGCATGTTGTTTTGCTTATTTTCGGTGTTGTTGTTATATTTATTACTTCCGCTGTTTATTGAGATTGAATGTGCTTATGCTCTGCGGGTCTGGTTCGAGTCTGCTAAGTCATTTTTCCCACTACATCATTATTATTATACTCATACCAGTATCATTATTATCCTCTGAGAGGGTATAGCCTCCCCACTATACCTATCAGACCCTCGCTGCTAGTTGGCAGTCTTTGGCGTTCAGGGAGGTGCGCCTAAGGTAGTAACACCCGACCCGTTTAGCACTGTTCAGGTGGTTGTTTGGGTCTGGGTCGTTATAAAGTGGTATCAGAGGAATTCTTGACAGGGATTTAGTAGCAGTGCCTTGCTGACTACTAGAAGTTGTGACTTCTCTTTTTATTTATGCTGGTTTTACTATTTGAGTTATGGTAGATTAGAGATAGGTTGTTACTGGAACTGAGTTTCTAGCTTGTGCTTGGGTGCCTGCAGCCCCAGGTACAAGGGATGGACCTAATTTCCATGGGTGGGAATTGCTATTTTCTTTTTCTCAGATTACAGTTCATATGATTTCCACCTCGGTGGATCACTTTGTGTGTGATGTTATTGATTGTGATATGTAACCCTTGACCTGGTGCGGTAAGGGATAATTGGACCTTGGCCCGGTATGGTGAGGCTTCTTTTCTTGGATTTTGATAGGCACATTTTAGGTTATTTCAATTTCATAATTGCACGTATGCTTTGTGAAGTGATAATTCCATGTGAATAAAAATCAATTGTCATTCTTTGTATATTTGTAGAATTGAATGTGGTAGGGTATTTGGGTCTGGCTCTCATGAGAGCAGGCATGTACTATAAGTTGAGGTGATTTTGATCACTAGGATTGGGAGACTCGATCATCAGTTTGAGGCAAAGTTAGTTGTTAGGACGGGCATGGATCGAGGTACTTTTGATACTTGGCTCAGATAGGGGTGGGTAAAGAGGCCATGAGGCCGGGATGTCGTGGGGCATGGGTTGCAGTGGGGGAGAGTAAGGGTAGTAGTTATGCATTGCCTTCTAATTTTTTCCTTATCTACGTTGAATATATATTTTTATATATATATGGGTTGTCTGGCCATTTATGGTATTCAGTGAGTTCCTTTTTGGGCGACTCAGATGGAGTGTCAGGTGAGTGAGGATACAGTGCCGCAGGTGCAGGATCAGGTTCAGGATTCGGTGCAGGAAGAGCACAAGCCATAGGTACAAGATTAGGGATAGAAGCAGGTTCAGAATCCAGTGTAGGCAGGGCAGCAGACGGGTTTGACAGTGTTCGGACCATGGATCGATGAGCAGCTCTGAGCTAGCCTGGTATGTGTCTTGTAGGGGATCGACAAAGGCACATAGGGTACAGATCCATCTATGGCATATCTGACGCAGGAGTTCCAGTCGCAGCACCTGCCACTTTTTTAGGGTGAGGGTGGTCTGTAGGCAGCTGAGAACTGGATAGAGAGCATGCAGATGATCTTTGAGCAGCTCGAGACGCCTCCAGGGCGGAGGGTCAAGTTGGCGACGTACATGCTGCGAGGACCGACAAAGCGTTGGTGGGATGTGCAAGTTCAGGCTCGCAGGCACAAGGGACTAGCATGGAAAGACTTTGAGGATAGGTTTTTTCAAGCACTTTTACCTAGAGACACTGAGAGCAGAGAGAGATTGGGAGTTCTTGAGCCTTCAGAAGGGAGACATGTCTGTCATGGACTATGCAACTACCTTCACAGAATTGTCTCGCTTTGCACCTGGTATGGTAAGCGATGACGCGGATAGGGTGAGGCACTTTGAGGATGGATTACGACATGACATTCGGGTCTAGGTGAATATTTTTAGGCTGGGTTCTTTCTCAGAGGCAGTGAATCATGCGCTCATAGCAGAGGGAAACAAGAGGGATAGGCCCCAGGTTGGTTGGGAGACAGCTTCAGGTGACGGTTCAGATAGTAGAAAGCGAGGAAGGGATGAGTTCCAGTAGGGAAGTCAGGCCAAGGACTCAGCTAGACCACCTCATAGTAGTTCTTCAGTGATCTGATTTCAGTGTGGACAACCAGGGCATGTTAGGACTCAATGCAATAGGCCTCCAAAGGAGTGTCAGGCATGTGGACAGGTCTGACATTTGGAGAGGATTTGCAGGCAGCCATCTCAGATAGTCGGCAGGCAGGGACCATGACAGACAGTGGCATCTGGAGTTGGTTTAGGTTTGGTACCAGGAGAGGGTAGCCAGGTTTCAGCTATACGTGGAGGATGTGACAGAGACATCGAGACCTAGCTGAGGGGTCAGTGGCCAGTGGCTGGAGCAGCACCTCAGGGAGGTTAGGCATCAGGTAGCCATACTTCAGGCTAGGTGCACACTGGGGAGCTGCCAGAGATCGAGCAGGCTAGTGAGCTGATGACGGTTATAGGTACACCACGGGTGTGGCCGTGATTTCCATGTTTCCTTTTTTAGCATGACCTGTAGAGGCATGTCCGTTTTGAGTGCACGGATGCACAGGATCTATGTGTACTGACTAGATGTTGGTTAGTGGGTTTGGCACCATATCAGGTGCGTGATATATTTTTTTATATATGTATATGTATGAGGTGCCATGGGAATCGAGGCATCGAGGATGTGGGTTACTTGAGGTTCCATGGGAATCGGGGCATCGAAGATGCAGGTTACTTGAGGTGCCATGGGAATCAGGGCATCGAGGATGCGGGTTACTTGAGGTGCTAGGCACCAAGTTCATTTTGAGCATCCATGGGGTGCAGGACCTCATGGAGGCAGACACCAATGTGGTGCGGGATACATTTGGGTGTCAGAAACAACACGGGAGATCCAATGAGGGGTAGGGGTGACAATGCGTCACAGGAGGACCTTGATTTTGGAACACAGGTTTGCGAACCTTTTCTTTCTTTGAGTTTTTTTGGGTTGAGACCAAGTTAGGAAATTCCTAAGGTGGGGAGCCCCTTGATGAATTTATCCAGGACCTTTGAGACCGGGGAATTTTGGGTTACTTTAATTAGGGTGGTATGTTCGGTGCCATCTTTGGGTTTCGTTTGATAGCTCGGAGACGAGCTATGTTAAGGTGGGGAGATTGTAAGAACCCGGGTTTTTAGAATGGGTCAAAATCCCGACCCTGTTTGAATTTTTGACTGGTTTCTAAGGAAACTGGAGAAATTGGGAAGTTTCTGGAAATTTCCAGACTACACACCGTGTAATTTAAGTACACGTCGTGTATATGTTAAGCGAGTGACCGACCGTGTGCTCATCGAGTACATGTCGTGTGATGACCGTGTATAAATTTCTTCCAACACGACATGTATTTTTAGACACACCGTGTACTCTTGACCGTGTAGAGGCCATACATGGCGTGTGGGCCTATTGGCCGGGTAGAACTAAGTACACGCCGTGTAGTCTGGCTGTGTATGAGAGAAATACATGGCGTGTGGGTAAGTCAGTGAGGAAGGGAAGGAAAATGACGTACACACCGTGTACCCCTAGGTACACGCCGTGTACTCATGTCAGCAGGTTCTGGAAAGTATGTCGACAGAATTCCAGCCACCAAATGAATAGTTAAATGATCTAGATGACGTGTAGTCATGAAGTACACGCCGTGTACTTTCTTTTTTTGCATTAAAATGGGCAGTAGCCTCGTTTTGAGGCAGAACTCGTTTTCTTCTGCCGGTTTTCGTGAACCAAGCCATTCGGGACTTCAAATCCCTCTCGGTTCTTCATCCAAACCCCAATCCAAACACCGTTTGTTTCGTTGGAACCCCCTTGGTAAGGTCTCAATTCCTCTTGATCCATTTTGTTTAATTTTTGTTCTAGAAAACGTTATAGGGGTTTGAGAGGTTTTGATTCTTTTGTAGATCTACCATGTTTTAGACTAAATTGGAGGCTGTTACTGGACGAGTAGCATCGTACGAGTCTCAGGTAGGTGGTGTATACCTCTTTTTGTGTTTTCGTGGTCTTTGGGTGATGTGGCCTTCGGCGCGTTTTCGGGTATTTTGAGCAGGACCCGTTTTATCTGGTGTTTTATATTGAATTGATTGTTGAACCTATGGGATGCCTTTGGGTATTCCCTATAACCAGTTTTGCTTGAGCAGGGTCGGGTGAGGGGTCGTTGCTCATCGGGGCATTTTGGATGGGGATGCCAAAATGGTTTAAATTGAAATATTAATGTTTTAAACTGTTGGGTTTAATTTATTAAGCCTACTGTAAATTGTTAGAGGCATTCAGTACCTCAGTGTTGTTGACTGATAACCGTTGGGTTAGGGAAATTTTACTGTTTGAATGTTTTGCCTATTTATGTGTCCTATTTAAATTTTTTATATATTCTATTGCAGAATTGCACATGCTGGACCCTTTGGGTTGTGTTGGGCATGTCCCGGATATTCTTGAGTGATGCTGATCACAGGTTGGGCTTGGCCTGGGTTACGTTGGGTGGTTCTGACCATGGGATTGGGTGTCATGGACGTCGATTTGAGGCAGGATAACTGTCAGGTTGGGCATGGTCCGGGTTATTAGGATGGCGATGCCATCATACTTGAGTGACATGGTCGCAGGGACATGAGGTGTCAGAGATGTTGTGGCTTGGGTACTATTTTGGTGATTACTGCTCACCCAGAACTTTGAGTAGTGTGTACATAGAGATACTCCGTGATGAGGTGGTTTTGAACACTCATGTGGGTAGAGGCCACCGTAGATGCGGTTTAGGTACTTTGGTTGGGGGTGCTTTCTATAGGAATCCACGTGGGAGGTAAGGAGCCTCCAAGGGATAGCTTGAGGCTATCGAGTTGGGGGATAAGGCTCACCGTGATTTGAGGGCAGGTATCATTGTCCCTCTGGTTACTTATTTGAGGGCGGATATCACCATCCCTCCGGTTACTTGATTTGAGGGAAGAAATCACTGTCCCTCCAGTTATTTATTTGAGGGCAGGCATCATTGTCCCTCCGATTATTTATTTGAGGACAGACATCATTGTTCCTCCAGATTACTTCTTGGGCGTGCCTTCGGGACGTCGGTACTTGAGGCACGAGGCATCCAGGGGCACAATATACCGGGTTACTATTCTTGGGCCTGCCTTTGGGACATCAGTACTTAAGACACGTGGTGTCAGGTGGAACATGGTGTCGGGTTACACGACAGAGATTCCAGCATTGGCCGAAGCAGGTGACACTCTGTGGTGGCTGCTGAGCACTAGTGGAGTTTTTGTTTATTTGTGCATTGTTCTGTTACTGCTTTTCTTATAAATGCATGCCTGCTTAAACACTTATATTTGGTACACACCGTTGGGTGGTATCCTACTGAGATTTGTCTCACACCCTTCACGGGCCCTTCGGGATGCATGAAAACTTTATGGATTTAGGTGCAGGAAAGAGGCCAGCTTCAGGAGCTGGGCTACGTTAGTTGTTGCATGGAGATGGTATGGACCTTGAGGTCTTACCTAGCTGGAGTTACTCTATTTTGTTTGCTTTTCTGTATCAGTATGCTTATTTTTTGTAGCTATAATTGGTTATCCATTAGTGCTTTTTTATGTTTAGATATGTATAACCTGCTTTGGATACATGTTTTATTGTTCAGTAGTAGTTACATGTTATTAGCATGTTGTTGTGCTTATTTCTTGTGTTGTTGTTATATTTATTTCTTTCGCTGTTTATTGAGATTGAATGTGATTTTTCTCTGCAGGTCTAGTTTGAGTATGCTTAGTCATTTGTTCCGCTACATCATTATTATTATACTCGGATCAGTACCATTATTATCCTCTAAGAGGGTATATCCTCCCCACTATACCTATTAGACCCTCGCTGCTAGTCAGAAGCCTTTGGCATTCGGGGAGGTGCACTTAAGGTAGTAACACCCGACCCGTTTAGCACTGTTCGGGTGGTTGTTCGAGTTCGGGTCGTTACAAACATCATACTCCGTAATATCAGGTTGTGCGACTAACTATATGAATATAAAATAAACCATTTACATTTAAAGTTATATACAATATTTAAAAAATGTACTTGTCATATGCTCCCTATGCATACTGAATGTATGAATACCAACTCGATGTGTCACCTCCTGTCTCCCCTGATTTTTCCAACCTACTAATGATCTACTCTGAATCTGCCTACTCAACCAGTGTGTACATAATCCATCCAAAACCTGAGATGAAATATAATCAGGTTGATGGATGCGACATTTCTCATTAAACTTATTCACTCCTGCTTTCTCTATTGGTTTCCTTTTCAAATTGTGCAAAAACTAAATGAAACACGGACGCATAACTCTCTTCCATGTCTTCCAGATAGCCTCATGCATGCTCTCATCAATAGGATACCATAAAACCTATAAATAATTTATTATATAAATTTATTAATTTAATTAATTTCAAAATAAATATTATTTATTTATGTACCAACCAATGCTCGAACATGCACTGCTGAACATAAATGGGAATCTGATCCCATGACACCCATGTATCAGAAAAATAATTGTACAATATAGCACTCTCCTGTCCAACAACTATATGCGTAAAGCTGTGAAAAAAGGAACAATTAATAAAACAATTAGAATATAAATTAATTAATGAAAACTAACTAAAATGCATAGGTAAACATACCTCTACGTGTGTGGATTGAACCCAAGATGTGGACGTCACTCGAGGATAGGGTCAAGAATCATTATTCGGGAAAGACCACGCCCCCTCCCGAATCACCAATAGTTTGAGGGTTGGCTGATCTGACCTCCTGCTCATCCAAATGTAGATCATCCTCCTATAACAAATGGTACAGATCCTCGTCCATCTAAAACATGAAATAATTTTTATTATCAAATAGTTGAAAACAACTATTATATATATATATATTATATGATTACAACCACCATTTAACTATGTCAATGTCCATCTTCATCCTCATCTTCATAGATGTTGATGTCGATGTATTCATCTTCCTCCTCAAAATCATCAATTTCCATATTCGTTTTTGTTTCATCATCTCTTGTTATTTCAAATTCAGTTGTAACATCATTAACATCATCGTTACCATCGGCCCTTAACTATGGGGTGTCATCAACGATATTTGTGTCTCTTCATGTAAAATATGGATTCAGAGTAGTCTCTTGAAAAATTTCAATTCATTGCACTTCAGTGGAATGACATTCACTTTCAGTAAACTGATTCTCTCAAGATTTAATTTTTATTATGCTCCACCAATCACCCAACTCCCTTTAAGTAGCATAGTAATTTGCATAATAAATTTGATGTTCCTCATTAACCAATAAAAATAGTTCATTTAATTCTTGAAGACTTTTATATTTAATATCAATGATTTCATGGATCGAATGAACATGAAATCTTCTCTCGGTATCCAATCACTGATATTTAAACATCGTTATGTAATGTTGTCCCAGATAACATAGTTCAATGATTTCTTCCAGCATGCTATAAAAGTCAACTTCAGTTTCTCTATAATGATATCCTCTCAATAAAACACCATTATTTATTGTTTTTTATTTCCTATATGCACATGTATGAAATCAAAAACCATTCACCACATATGCATTATATGATTTAACCATTTTCGATGGTGGGTTACTCAATACAGAAAATCAATTATCAATTTTATCAGCATGTTGAGATACCTGAAAAGTTATAAAACAATTATCACTATAATAAATATTAAATTGATTTTTATGTGAAATTAAAAATAATTTATGTTATCGGTTTTTGAGGATTTTTTTTGACGATGTTTTTCAAGAGCAGTTGCTGTCACGAACCGGATCTGGTCGCCACCATTAACGGCACCAAACCCGGCCCGTGGCAAGGCCCGAAGGGCATTCCCTATCCCCACGGGCTGGCACAAGTGCCCGGGTATCAAACAAATCTGGTTTGGGAATGATTTACCCGAGTATGAAAGCATAAATCATAAAAAAACAATCAATTATTAAAATCTGAAATTTTCATGCTAAACAATTCTTAACAAAACCAGATCTGAATACATAAGTTTAAAGACACTACAAGTGGTCTAAAAACAAATAATGACAACATAAAGACATCCCCATGGACTCCACATGACAAGGGGATCATCACCCGCAAGCCGTCCCCGCAACTCCGCCCCAACGATGGGGACTAACATCCCGAACCGCCATCACCCTTAGCCTTTCCTTTACCTGAGTCAAGCATAAGCAGGTCTACTTACACCCAAGGGGTGTAAGTAGGGTGTGAGCCTAAGCCCAATAGGATACCACCAGTTGATTCCAAAGAGTATGCAATACAATTTGAACAAAACAAGCAATTTTAATACACAAGGTGAAACAGTGTTAAAATTCAAAGAAATGTAACTTTCAAATGAAAACAGTTTTCAATCCGAGAATTTCAGAATGTTAGCACATTAAATAGACATGTGAGCTACTGTAATGTACTGCCAAAAACAACCCACAACAAGGTTATATACCACAAGTCCTATGAGCATCAAAATCTGGAACACCCCTAAGCACTAGGTTGTCTCGGGCCCTATGTACCTCGTACCTCGGTGTAGAGTAACCATAGAAAAATCCGTTCTCATGCATGAGCCACTAGTAGGGAACATACCCATAACCTAGTGGTCCCTAATCATCATCCAAATAGTTTAGTTAGAGTTGTCGTTATCCATATGCTAAGTGGAACAGGGACAAAACCCATCCGATCCACTAGTCGTACTAGTACAAATCTGCCCCACCTAAGTACCCGGGCTTCCCCTTTCTGTGCTCAAACAATTTCAACAAACAACATACATACTTTTTCATATAAAATATCACTACTGGTCACAAACAAATTGTACAGTATCTACACACATTTTATACCATTTAAAACACACAATAAAATAATTTTATTTCCAATAAAACAACCTCTCAAAACATCACATTGTTTTTCACCCAAAGCTCTTTAAGATATCCACCTTTCACACTATTATAACACTTGTAAGTTATAAAAACAAAATTTCAGTTCAAAACCCTTTAATGAAACCAAAAATTCAGTTATGGGGCATCCCAAAATGAACCAATAAAAGATTTGAATGGAAACCCCTCAATTTCACCAAAAATTGGAACATAAAATTCATTTGCATTATAAATGCAACTAAAACAAATTTTTACAGAAACATTCAAGTGAAATAAACATTATAGTACCATGAAAACAGCAAGCTAATTCACAAAAATTGCACACACAATGGAATCACCTACCAAATTAACAAAACCCCTTGAATCTTAGTGCGAAAATCAAATCGCACCCCCGCCGCACCAAGAGAGAACTAGATCAAACCTAAAACCACACAAATTGGCCAAGAAAGCCCAAAGTTAAACCCTAGGTTCGAAATCCTAGTTTCTGGACATTATTAAACTTAATTATAACCGAAGAAACCCTAAGAAAAATGAGTTAAACCCAAAGTAATTTGAAAGAGGAAAGAAAAGGGCTCATTTACTTGAAGTATCTTGAAGTAATCACTCCAAAACTCCAGTATCTGAAATTTAAAAGAGCCCAAATTTAGGGTACGTTCTAACAAGATGTATTATCTCATTTAGGAACTGGAATGGAGGAAAAAGATTGATAATTGAGAGAGTTATGAAAGAAATACTTTACCTCTTCAAATATGGGCGATTTGAGGAACCCTATGAAGATCGGCACAAAATCGCGATTCTACAGAGCTCCAAATGGGTGGGAGAGAGTTCAGACGCTCGACTGGGTTACTTGGTCTTGATTGAGACTTGGAATCACCGAAAAATCCCAAATATTGAATAAGTTATAACAAAATCAAATTTTATTTTTAAAACAGGAATTGGGCTTTCGGGCAGGCCCAACCCCTTAGACAAAAACCCAAATAACCCATGGTTATGGATTTATAAAAGCTCCAAATTACCTTTGAGGTGTTAATAGGTTAGGGGAGGTCAATTAGGAATTTTAATGGATGAAAAATGTTGAAAAATGAAAAAGTTATAAAAGATACAAAATTTATTTTTTTTAATCTGGAATTGGGCTCACGGTTTGGCCCAATTCATGAATACTCATCTATTCCTCCCTAAAACCTAGGGAAACCCCCCAAAAAAGAAAGGATGTAAATTAAATGAAAAAAATACCTTTAAAATATGTCTTGTATGTGACAATTCTCCCCACCATTAAGGACTTTCCGCCCCAGAAAGTCAACATGAATCTCGATTGGAAAATAAGAATGGGTACTCTTCCTCGACCCATGACTTTCGCTCCCATGTCTCGTGTGTATCATTCCCATGCTACCATAAAACCCGGACTAAAGGAATAGACTTTCCTCAAAGTATCTTCTCTTGGGAGTCCACTATTTTCATCGGTCTCTCAACGATAGACAAGTCAGGCTCTATCTCTAGTTCTTCCCAACTCAACACATGGGATGGATCCGGATTGTATTTCTTCAACTGAGAGGCGTGGAAGACATCATGGATAGACGTCAACTAAGAAGGTAAGGCCAACCTGTATGCCACCTTACCAATATGCTCGGTGATCTCAAAGGGTCCGACATACCGTGGCATTAGCTTACCTTGCTTACCCAATCGACGATGGCCCAGACGAGGGGCCACTTTTAAGAATACCCTGTCACCCACAGAAAACTCTAGGTCTCAACGCCTCTGGTCAGCATAAGATTTATGACGACTCTGAGCTGTCAATAAGCGCTGCTTGATCAACTTGACCTTCTCAGAAGTCTCCTGCACAAGGCTCGGCCCCAACAGTGAAGTCTCTCCTACCTCAGCCCAACATAGGGGGGACCGACAAGGCCGACCATAGAGCGCCTCAAAAGGGGCCATTCGAATCGTGGATTGGTAACTATTATTATAAGAAAACTCTACCAATCCCAAATGGCTATCCCAAGAACCTCCAAAGTCCAGGACACATGCACGAAGCATGTCCTCCAATATCTGATTCTCCCGCTCTGTCTGACCATCTGTCTGTGGGTGGTATGTCGTGCTCATCTTAATCTGAGACCCCAAGGACTTCTGAAGGACTTCCTAAAATCGAGAAGTGAAGCGGGGGTCTCTATCCGAGACAACAGCTGATGGTACACCATGGAGTCTCACCACTTCTTGAAGATACAAATGGCCCAACTCATCTACTTTAGTTGTATCTTTAATCGGAATGAAGTGGGCTGATTTGGTCAGACGATCAATCACCACCCAAATAGAATTCTTACCCCGAGGTGTACGAGGTAATCCAACAATGAAGTCCATGGCAACCTCTTCCCACTTCCAGGTAGGAATGGGTAGTGGTTGGAGCAAACCGGATGGCCTTTGGTGCTCTGCTTTCACCTGCTGACATGTGTAGCATCTCGAAACAAAGTCTGCTATGTCTCGTCTCATACCAGGCCACCAAAACTGCCGACGAACATCATAATACATCTTTGTGGCACCCGGATGGACAGCCCACTGAGACTGGTGGCTATCTTGCATCACCACCTTCCGCAGAGATAATGGCACTACTGAACGGCCCTTGAAGCACAAGATGCCCTCAGGAGACGACGACCAATCAGAGGATGTCTCCCCACCATGAAGGAACTGCTTAGACAGCTGAAAAAGATCATCACTGGGCTGTTCCTGCTGAATCAACTCCAATAGAGAAGGAGTCAACTGGACACTTGACAAGAATGCCCCTCCACTGTATTCCCTGGTCTCCACATGCATCTGAGAAAAGAGACCCATCGATGCCCACTCATCACTAGACTTCCTCAAAGCATGCACTGGAACTCTTCGGCTCAAAGCGTCGGCCACTACATTACCCTTGCCTGGGGTATAGACAATGTCAAAGTCAAACCCCTGCAAGTACTCGATCCAGCGACGTTGCCTCAAGTTGAGGTCCTTCTGCGAGAAGATATAAGCCAAGCTTTTGTGATCAGAGTATACCACAAACTTCTCCCCAAAGAGGTAGTGACGCCAAGTCTTCAAAGCATGCATCACCGCTGCCAAATCCAAGTCATGGGTTGGGTAGTTCTTTTCATGTGGTCGAAGTTGGCGAGAGCCATACGTGACCACATGATCATCTTGCATAAGCACGCACCCAATACCCATACCTGAAGCATCACAATAGACCACATATCCCTTTCCAGCCTCTGGCAAAATCAGCACGGGGGCAGTAGTCAGCCGCCTCTTCAGCTCCTCGAACGATGCCTGAAATTCTGGACCCCATACAAACTTCACCCCTTTCCGGGTGAGGGAAGTCATCGGTGAAGCAAGCCGAGAGAAATCCCGAACGAATCGCCTGTAATAACCGGCCAAGCCAAGAAAACTCCTGATCTCAAACACATTCTTCGGTTTCTCCCATGACATGACTGCACTAATTTTCTCAGGGTCCACTGAAACTCCATGCTCTGAGATCACATGCCCCAGAAATCTCACCTCTCTGATCCAGAAAGTGCACTTTGACAACTTTGCATAGAGGCGGTGATCTCGTAATGTACCCAAAACGATCCTCAAGTGATGTTCGTGTTCCTCCTCAGAGCAAGAGTATACCAGAATGTCATCCACGAACACCACAACAAAGGAATCGAGATACTGATGGAACACCCTATTCATAAGTGCCATAAATACCGCTGGATCATTGGTCAATCCGAAGGGCATGACCAAATACTCAAAGTGGCTGTATTTGCTTCGGAAGGCTGTCTTAGGGATATCTGACTCCTTCACCCTGAGTTGATGATACCC
Organism: Viscum album; assembly: GCA_963277665.1. Classification (NCBI taxonomy): domain Eukaryota; kingdom Viridiplantae; phylum Streptophyta; class Magnoliopsida; order Santalales; family Viscaceae; genus Viscum; species Viscum album. Next base: position 1,321,542,527 of record OY728142.1, read on the forward strand.
TGAACGCAGGTCTATCTTTGAGAACCACTTTTCCCCCTTCAACTGATCAAACAAATCATCTATTCTGGGCAAAGGGTATTTGTTTTTAATTGTTACATTATTCAGCTTCCGGTAGTCAATGCACAACCGGAGGGATCCATCAGCCTTTTTTGCAAACAACACAGGAGCGGCCCAAGGAGAGACGCTCGGGCAAATGAATCCTTTGGATTCTAAGTCGTCCAGTTGTATCTTTAATTCCCTCAACTCGGTGGGGGCTATGCGATAAGAGGGAAGAGATATTGGCTGTGTTCCCGGCGCCAGATCAATCGAAAACTCCACATCCCGCTCCGGGGTCAAACCAGAAAAATCATCAGGGAATACCTCGGGAAACTCATTCACTACACGAGGTAGTGAACCTTCAGGGGAAAGACCATCCTCTATCACAATCAAAGATAATTGGAAGATAACACTTCCCAACTCTGGGAGTGGAGGCCCTGCGCGACTTGATCGTGGATCCCATTCTCCATGAAAAACCTGACGACTCCCATCAGGTGCTGTGAAACTCACACACCGTCTGTAGCAATCGATGTGTGCCTGGAAGTGTACTAGCCAATCCATCCCAAGTATGACATCAAAAAGGTCCATATCTAAGACCAAGAGGTCCCAGTCCATCTCGACCCCTGACACAGAAAGTGCACATGAGGGGCACCTGAGGCCCTGCTCCTTCTTCTTTCCCAATGGTGTCACCAACTCCATCGCAAAAGACATCAACTCAGTTGGAAAATTCAGAATGTCCACAAAATGTCCAGAAATGAATGAAATAGAGGCACTGGTATCAAAAAGAGCAGTAGCTATAGAAGATGCGATCAGAACGGTACCTCAAACTGTCGACGGTCCCGCCTCTGATCCTGCTGGTGACTGATCCACTGCATGGAAATGTCCAGTATCTGCCTGAGGATGACCGATAGTCTGTGGTTGTGCCCTGAACTGGCTCTGCCCAGAAGATGATCCAGCCCTACCACCACGACCACCAAATCGAGATCCCCCAGTCCTCGACGGCTCGGACTGTGTTGGCACTCTTCTTGAAGCCACTGACCCTGCCCCACTTGGGAGTGGACGTGCCACACCGCAGAAGTGCTGAAAATGCCCTATACCTCTACACCGGTAACAAGGCTTCGGAGGAAGAGGACATGCTGGTCGGATATTCCCAGGCCTCCCACATTGGTGGCACACGACCGATCTCGCATCAGAATCCGCAGAAGAAAACTGCCTGGAAGAGTGGCCTGAACTGCCCCCTCCTTTCTTCACATGATCCTCCCGCTTCCTTTTCTTCTCTGAGGAGCTGCCACTACCCACTGCTGATACTGAACCATAGAAACCAGCCCTACCTTTCCTATCAATCTCCACCATGCATGCCCAATCAACAACCTCAGCATAGGTCCTCAGCTTGAACAAGAACACCTGGGAGTATATCTCTGGTCGCAAGCCTTTCTCAAACCTTTGGGCCTTCGCTTGCTCATTAGAGACAATTTCTAGAGCATACCGAACCAATTCAGCGAAACGGTTGGCATACTCCATCACATATAGATTCTCCTGAACAAGTTCCATGAACTCTCTAGACCTGGCATAAGCCAACACCTCAGGGCAATACTGTTCATTGAAGATAGCCTTGAAATCTCCCCAGCGCATCTGCTCATTCTTCCCAGACTGAAGCACTGACTCCCACCATTTACGGCTGGGACCCTCCAATAGAAAGGAGGCACACTTCACCCTGAGCTCCTCGGGTGTTTCTAGGAACTCAAACATACGCTCAATCTTCTCGAGCCATTCTTCTGCTTCTTGGGTTTCTGCGCTACCTCGGAAGGCAGGAGGCTTGTTTTTTAGAAACTCTTGTGCTTTATCTTTTCTAGGACCTGTCTCCTCTGCCCTAACAGGAATAGGAGCATGAGCTGGTCCCTGTCCCAAATCTTGGATAGCCCGAACAACAGCCTCCACAAGCCTCTGATCAATCGGCGTGGGAGAACTCTCTCTAGCTTCCTCCTGTGGGTGCGTGGGAGCTTTCCGGGGAGGCATGTTGCTACAAAATTCAACAGTCACAAAACAATAGTCAATACCACAATTCTGAAAATTTTAATCAAATACATCAAATATAAACAAACGAAACACATTCTTGTAATAAAATAAACAACTACTCCACATCTGCCTGATGTCCACATGTGGTCTGCAACCCACACGTCTCACCTGGAAGTGAAGTCAATCAGTAAATTCCAACATCCTATGGTGACTCAAGGTCTGCCATGACAGGTGCAGGCCAGGCACCCTACTCACAACCAATACCCCGAGCCCCGACAGTCCTAGCTCCTGTCTATCCCGACTCATCTCAAAATAACAATATAACCCAAAAACATTAACCTCCTCTGATACCATTTTGTCACGAACCGGATCTGGTCGCCACCATTAACGGCACCAAACCCGGCCCGTGGAAAGGCTCGAAGGGATTTCCCTATCCCTACGGGCTGGCACAAGTGCCCGGGTATCAAACAAATCTGGTTTGGGAATGATTTACCCAAGTATGAAAGCATAAATCATAAGAAAACAATCAATTATTAAAATCTGAAATTTTCATGCTAAACAATTCTTAACAAAACCATATCTGAATACATAAGTTTAAAGACACTAAAAGTGGTCTAAAAAAAAATAATGACAACATAAAGACATCCCCATGGACTCCACATGACAAGGGGATCATCACCCGCAAGCCATCCCCGCAACTCCGCCCCAATGATGGGGACTAACATCCCGAACCGCCATCACCCTTAGCCTTCCCTTTACCTGAGTCAAGCATAAGCAGGTCTACTTACACCCAAGGGGTGTAAGTAGGGTGTGATCCTAAGCCCAATAGGATACCACCAGTTGATTCCAAAGAGTATGCAATACAATGTGAACAAAACAAGCAATTTTAATACACAAGGTGAAACAATGTTAAAATTCAAAGAAATGCAACTTTCAAATGAAAACAGTTTTCAATCCGAGAATTTCAGAATGTTAGCAAATTAAATAGACATGTGAGCTACTGTAATGTACTGCCAAAAACAACCCACAACAAGGGTATATACCACAAGTCCTATGAGCATCAAAATCAGGAACACCCCTAAGCACTAGGTTGTCTCGGGCCCTATGTACCTCGTACCTCGGTGTAGAGTAACCATAGAAAAATCCGTTCTCGTGCACGAACCACTAGTAGGGAACATACCCATAACCTAGTGGTCCCCAATCATCATCCAAATAGTTTAGTTAGAGTTGTCATTATCCATATGCTAAGTGGAACAGGGACAAAACCCATCTGATCCACTAGCCGTACTAGTATAAATCCGCCCCACCTAAGTACCCGGGCTTCCCCTTTTTGTGATCAAACAATTTCAGAAAACAACACACATACTTTTTCATATAAAATATCACTACTGGTCACAAACAAATTGTACAGTAGCTACACACATTTTATACCATTTAAAACACACAATAAAATAATTTTATTTCCAATAAAACAACCTCTCAAAACATCACATTGTTTTTCACCCAAAGCTCTTTAAGATATCCACCTTTCACACTATGATAACACTTGTAAGTTATTAAAACAAAATTTCAGTTCAATACACTTTAATGAAACCAAAAATTCAGTTATGGGGCATCCCAAAATGAACCAATAAAAGATTTGAATGGAAACCCCTCAATTTCACCCAAAATTGGAACATAAAATTCATTTGCATTATAAATGCAACTAAAACCAATTTTTACAGAAACATTCAAGTGAAATAAACATTAGAGTACCATGAAAACAGAAAGATAATTCACAAAAATTGCACACACAATGGAATCACCTACCAAATTAACAAAACCCCTTGAATCTTCATGCGAAAATCAAACCGCACCCCCGCCGCACCAAGAGAGAACTAGATCAAACCTAAAACCACACAAATTGGCCAAGAAAGCCCAAAGTTAAAACCTAGGTTCGAAATCCTAGTTTCTGGACATTAGTAAACTCAATTATAACCGAAGAAACCCTAAGAACAATGAGTTAAACCCAAAGTAATTTGAAAGAGGAAAGAAAAGGGCTCATTTACTTGAAGTATCTTAAAGTAATCACTCCAAAACTCCAGTATCTGAAATTTAAAAGAGCCCAAATTTAGGGTACGTTCGAACAAGATGTATTATCTCATTTAGGAACTGGAATGGAGGAAAAAGATTGAGAATTGAGAGAGTTATGAAAGAAATACTTTACCTCTTCAAATCTGGGCGATTTGAGGAACCCTATGAAGATCGGCACAAAATCGCGATTCTACAGAGCTCCAAATGGGTGGGAGAGAGTTCAGACGCGTGTCTGGGTTACTTGGTCTTGAGTGAGACTTGGAATCACCGAAAAATCCCAAATATTGAATAAGTTATAACAAAATCAAATTTTATTTTTAAAACAGGAATTGGGCTTTCGGGCAGGCCCAACCCCTTAGACAAAAACCCAAATAACCCATGGTTATGGATTTCTAAAAGCTCCAAATTACCTTGGTGGTGTTAATAGGTTAGGGGAGGTCAATTAGGAATTTTAATGGATGAAAAATGTTGAAAAATGAAAAAGTTATAAAAGATACAAAATTTATTTTTTTAATCTGGAATTGGGCTCACGGTTTGGCCCAATTCATGAATACTCATCTATTCCTCCCTAAAACCTAGGGAAACCCCCAAAAAAAGAAAGGATGTAAATTAAATGAAAAAAAATACCTTTAAAATATGTCTTGTATGTGACAGCTGCTATAATTTGTGGAAACTATTTCTTGATATGATTATCATATAACCTAAAAATAAAATAAGATTAATGTATTATTATAAAAATTATATAATAAGTTATAGGAGCACTCACAATACAAATGGTGTAATTTCTTCATAGTTGAGAAAAATATATGTATGATCTCTGTGATGTTCATCATCTGAAAGTTATCATTCATGAACTCCACTGAAGCCAGGTTCGGGCTGATTGAAAACTGATAATTGATTTCTCATGTCATCGTCAAAATTTCCCTCATTACGGCTCATGTGGTTGTGTTTTGAGGTATATTAATATTGAAAGTAATGAGAGAAGGAAAAAAATTCCCCTTTCAAATAATCTTATGCAATTTATCCTTCAACTAATGCTTTGTTACATACTTTTTTTCAATTTTTGCATACATCTCTCAAATGGGTACATCCATCAGAACTATACCAGACCTCCACATTTTATTTCATGTGGAAAATGTAATATGAAATGTTCCATTGAGTCAAACAAACCTAGCAGGAAGATTTTTTCCATTTTACATAAAATTAAAATGACATCTTCTTGTAGTTTTATTATGGAATCTTAATCTATTGTTGATGCAAAAATTTCTAAAAAAAATATGATATGTCAATTAGCGCATCCCAAATCATAGTATTTAACAAACCTCTTAATCAAATTTGCTGAATTATTTCCATTAAAACATGATAGTCATGACTTTTCAATCCGGTAATATGACTATTTCTGACACATCTGCCCAAATTGAAAGCATAACCATCTAGAATTCTTGAATCTACAATCCACTAAAAAAATAATATGTGACTCTCTTTGGATAGTATATAAGATGCTTTTAGCTTCATTAACTTGTATGATCTGACATTTTCAAACAGTTCAAGTTCTGGTCGCTTGTAAATTTAGATAATATCTAATCGTGACTTTACATTATCTTTGGTCTTACCTAGTGTATCCAAAACTGTATGAAATAAATTATTAAAATAGTTATTCTCAATATGCATCACATCCTACATGTAACAGACCCAAAAATCAGACCAATATGAAAAAATCCCAAAAAATGATCCGTTTTATCCAATTGTGCTCTTTTCCAAACCCATAAATTTTATGTTGGTTTATTGTTGGACCAAATGTGATTGGAGGTAATAAACAGAGAATTGATTTTAACTCTTTACTTGAGATCATTATTGGGGGGCCATCTTTTTCAACTATTTATTTTCTGAAATGATATTTGTTTCTTTGAAAATCATGATCGGTTGGAAGAAATCTGCGATGAAATTCGAAAAAACAAGGTTTTTTCCATTGACAAGCATAAACTCTTTGATGTCTCTCATATAGTACAAACATGATTTTGGACCATGTGTACTCCATCCAGATAACATGTCATGTGATGGGAAGTCACTAATTGTCCACATCAATGCAGATTTTAGTAGGAATTTTGGTTTCGCAACAACATCATATGTACTAACACCATTACTCTATAGTGAATTCAAGTCATCAATCAATGGTTTCAAATAAACATTGATATTATTTTTCAGATGACCTAGAATTAATAATGTCAAAAAGATATATGACTTATTCATCAACGTCTATGGAGGTAAATTATATAGAGTTATAAAGATAGGTCAAAATGAATACTGACTACCATAAGAACCAAATGGATAGAAACCGTCGGTAGAAAGACTCAATCACAAGTTTCAGGCTTCTAAAGAAAATGACAGATGCACTTGGTCAAAATGTTTCCATGAATCACCATCAGAGGGATGATTTAAGCTTTTAATGGTTCAAATGTTGGTTTTTGTGCCATGACATCAATGATGCTATGTTTTGAGACATAAATAAATGCTGCAATCTGGATGTGAGTGGGAAATATCTCAATTGTTTTATAGGAACAAATCCTAACTTCTCTGGTTGAGATTCTTTATACCTTGATTGTCCACATCTAGGAAAATTATCCAACGAATCATTTTCACCATAATATAAGATGCAATGATTTGAAAATTTATGAATATTCTGATAACCATGACCCAGATTATGAACCAGTATCTTTCTCTCATATAAATTTACAGGCAACACATTTCCTTTAGGTAGTTGTGTTTTTAACAAAGAGAATATCTGATCAAAATAACTATTTGGCATTCCATTATCTGATTTAATAGCCATAAATTTAGAAATTACTTCAAACTTTATTATCTTGCAACCAGGATATAAGGAATCCTAAGAGGACCTCAACAACTCATATAAATGAGATGGTTCTAACTCAGGAGTTAAATCAATATTATCCTGAGTTTCAGTTTATTGAACAGACGGACCTGTCACATCATGTACTAAATTTTGAAACCATGCTGGACCCAGAACCAAATTATTAATATCTTCTTTGGAACTCTGTTCACCATGTTGATACAAAAAAAACATAATCTGGTTGAAAACCAAAATGAAACAAATGACCTCCAACGTTGTCAAATGTGTCATACGTCCTCAGAGCACATTTTTTATAAGGACACTTAATTGTCCCTTCTGAAACAAATTTTGGTTTCGATGATGCAAATGATAAGAAAGCTTGAACACCCTCAATATATACAGGATTTAAACTAGAACCATTTGGATTCCTACAATGATTTATCCAAGCATGATCATCTAATAATGATTTTTTTTCGACTTCCTCATTCCATATTTTTCTAAAAAATATGAAATAATTAGTTATTTTGTATAATTAAATATAAGATAAACACTATTTAAAAAAAGAAGACAATTAAATTCTATTTTCTAGAAATTTATAATAATTTTTATTATTTTATAGTTATTTATATTATTTTTTAAGATTTTATACTAATCTACACTCATTTATAAAAATGTATACTAATTACCACTAATTATTATTAATTTCAGGTATTTTTTACTAATTATTGTTAATTACTGGAAGCACAATTTCCAACGGATTAGCGACAACTCTTTTGTCTGATGACTCATCCCCTTGAAACTTTCTATGACTAAAAGCACAATGAAAATTCTGCTCCAACGTACGAATATCTATTTTCATATGCACGAGGATGGAGAGCAGGGAGGCCTCACCGCGCTTCTCTCAATGCTCGTGTATATGAAAATGAATATTCATACGTTGGAGAAAACTTTTCATAGTGATTTCAGTTGTAGAAATTTGTAAGGGGATGAGTCATCGAGAAAAAGAGCCTCTTTTGTCCGACGACTCACCTCCTTGAAACTTTCTCTGACTCAAATCACTATAAAAAATCTACTCCGATGTTTGTATGAGCAGATTTTTCATACAGATTTTAGTGGGAGAAAGTTATAAGGAGCTGAGGAGTCGATCAAAAGGAATTCCACAAATCCGCTAGAAATTGTGCTAGTTTATCAATGTACCAGAATTTATTATAATTTATTACTAATTAACCCTAATTATTACTAATTAATACAAATTATTACAAATTCTTACTAATTATCACAAATTATTTCTAATTAATTCTAATTATTACTAATTAATACTAATTATTACTAATTAATCCTAATTATTACAAATTATTACCAATTAATCCTAATTATTAATAATTATTTCTAAATAATCCTAATTATTACTAATTATTTCTAATTAATCCTAATTATTACTAATTATTTCTAATTAATCTTAATTATTACTAATTAATTATAATTAATCCTAATTATTTCAAATTAATCCAAATTATTACTAACTATTAATAATTATTACTAATTATTAATAATTATTACAAATTAATCCTAATTATTACTAATTAATCCTAATTATTAAAAATTATTGATAATTAATCCTACTTATTACTAATTATTACTAATTATTGATAATTAATCCTAACTATTACTAATTAATCTTAATTATTACTAATTAATAATAATTATTACTAAATAATCCTAATTATTACTAATTAATAATTATTATTACTAATTATTCATAATTATTACTAATTAATCCTAATTATTACTAATTATTACTAATTATTACTAATTATTACTAATTATTACTAATGATTTCTAATTATTACAATTTATTTCTAATTGTTACTAATTATTGATAATTAATCCTAATTATTACTAATTATTACTAATTATTACTAATTAATCCTGATTTTTACTAATTAATACTAATTATTACTAATTAATCCTAATTATTATTAATTATTACCAATTATTAGTAATTATTACAGTTTTTTAGTAATTATTACCAATTATTACAATTTATTACTAATTATTGATAATTATTGATAATTATTACTAATTATTGATAATTAGTACTAATTATTGATAATTATTATGATTTTTTTCTAATTATTACTAATTATTACTAATTATTATAATTTATTTCTAATTATTTCTAATTATTGATAATTAATCCTAATTAAAACTATTTAATACTAATTATTGATAATTAATCCTAATTATTAATAATTATTACTAATTATTGATAATTAATCCCAATTATTACTAATTATTACTAATTGTGACTAATTATTACTAATTATTACTAATTAATCCTAATTAATACTAATTATTCTTAATTATTACATATTAATCCTAATTATTATTAATTATTACTAATTATTACTAATTATTACAGTTTATTACTAATTATTACTAATTATTACTAATTATTACTAATTATTGGTAATTATTGATAATTATTGATAATTATTACTAATTATTACTAATTATTGATAATTATTTATAATTATTACTAATTATTACTAATTATTGATAATTATTATGAATTTTTTCTAATTATTACTAATTATTTCTAATTATTAAATTTTTTCTAATTTTTTCTAATTATTTCAAATTATTGCTAATCATTTCTAATTATTAGTAATTATTTCCAATTATTAAAAATTATTACAATTTATTACATTTTATTACAATTTATTACTAATTATTATAATTTATTACTAACTTATACAATGTATTACTAATTATTACTAATTAATACTAGTTATTACTAATTAATAGTAGTTATTAGTAATTAATACTAGTTATTACTAATTAATGCTAGTTATTACTAATTAATACTAATTATTACTAATTATTACTAGTTATTTCTAATTAATACTAATTATTACTAATTAATATTAATTACTACTAATTACTACTAATTAATCTCAATCATTACTAATTATTACTAATTATTACTAATCATTACTAATTATTCCTAATTATTCCAAATTAATCCCAATTAATCCTAATTATTACTAATTATTTCTAATTATTTCTAATTATTACTATTTATTACAATTTATTACTATTTATTACAATTTATTACAATTTATTACAATTTATTATAATTTATTATAATTTATTACTAATTATTTCAATTTATTACTAATTATTTCAATTTATTACTAATTAACACTTAGATATAACTATTCATAAAAATAAATACTGAAAAAACAAATATCTAATTATAATTTAATTAAATTACATCTAATTAACAAAAATTATCAATAATTTAAAATAAATTAAATTAGCTAAACAATAAAAAAAATAGATAAATACCTTGAAACTGAAGCTTTCGGGGTATCAAAGTCATAGATTATGTTCTGATTTAAAAGTTTAAACTATGAAAAACTTTAGAAGAAAAAATTTTCCAGTAGAGATAGAGAGAGAAGTTGAAAAAGGAGTAAAATGAAAGGAAAACGAATGGGTGAATATATAGGTTAGATTATTTGCGACAGACGTATTGCGATGGGGCCCGTCGCAAATGACCTCTGCTCGCATTAATTACAGTGGTCTGTTAAAAAGTTATTTGCGACAGGCCCATCACAAATGGATACCTGCCGACAGAGTATTTGCGATGGGAGACGGAGCCTGTCGCAAATGACCTCTGCTCGTATTAATTACAGTGGGCCGTTAAAAAGTTATTTTTGATGGGGCCCGTCACAAATGGGTACCGACCGACATAGTATTTGCGGCATGATACTTGTCTCGTCGCAAATACTAAAAACCACCATCGGTATTTGCGACGGAAATAGGCGCCCATTGCAAATACCCTTGCCCGTGGTTTGGCGTGCATTTCACGCCAAACCTTTTGCGACGGGTCCTTAACACCCCCCCCCCCCCCGTCGCAAATAGTAGTTATTTGCGACGGGCAGATTGTCCCGTCGCAAATGACCATTTTTTCCGTAGTGGAAGAAGCATATATACCATGGTGGTTTAGTTCAGTTATAGGGTAGGATGGTCCAACCTTCCTACAAAGATGTTATTTCATCACCTACAAGGACCTTAACCAGGAAACTAACTAACTCTGCTAGTCTGGAGCATGTTGAGCCTAGTAATCTGGGACAGTGGACTGTGGATGTTGATAAGTGTCCTTACAACCTATGTTTCGGGATCTCATTCCAATTGACGTGGCCCATAATAGGCCATATGATTCTTTACACGTACAGGTTTCTAAGCATGGGTATGGAGAGACCTGTCCAGTGGCTTCCCATCACCATTTGAAGGAGGGATTGCAATGCTTTCTCAGGATTTTGACCATGACCAAGTACATGTCACTCCACTAGATGGTCTTCATCCGCAAGGGGGTTTTGAGGTGGAGAAGGTTTCATTTAGAGTTACAGGTGAGGTTAGTAGGGATGACTCTTCAAAGGAACTATAAAGCAAAGAGACTCAACTCTAATCGAGAAATAATTTCTTCTCTGTGTTAGATTTGATTAACATGGTTGAGTTTGACCTGCTTATTCTGAGAGGGCTTGAAAATGAAGATTTAAAAAATCATAGGAATTCCCTTATGTCATTTTTTAATTTCGATAGTAAGAAGGTGTTTTCTCTTTTACAGGGGATGACACATGATCACGGTGGTCAGGATCCTTGCACTGGGGGAACTCTTAACCAAGGTGAATAGGGTGAAAACTCACATATTAAAGAGGACAAGAAAACTAAGAATCATAAGAAGAACCCAACAATTGATGGACCAGTGAAGGGGGAATATATCTTATCTATCACAGAGGAGGCCTCTGTAGATGAAGAACCTATACAGCATTTTCCCCAACAGAGGGTAGGGCGGAACCCGACTAATCAGGGGGTCTCAAAGTCGGGCTTGCTGACATAAAAATAGGTGACTGGTGCCTAATGTTGAATGGTATCCAGTTTTTTTATATTTCTATGTATGGGTGGTTTTGATATTCCTCTTTTCTTGAACATCCATATTCTTATAACCGTGTTTTATTTTAATAAATTTTTTGGAACCATTGATCTGGGTAGCCAAATCTATAGTTCAAACCATTTTTGGTAATAAGTTAGTAATTAATATTTTTAAAATATTATTAATACAAATTATTTAATTATTAATGTTTAGTAGTAAAGGTTAATTGTTAATTATTATTTAGGTATTATTATTTATTAGTAATTAATATTTATTATTAGTTGATTAAAAATTATTAAAAATTATATATTATTAATTCAATGAATAAAATGAAGGACTTGAACCCCACATTGGAAATCCTGAAGGATTTCATGGGAAAGACCCCTTATAAAAGGGAGCCTTGTGTGAGTGTTTCTGTAAGAATTCAAGACTTCTTTAATGGTAGTAATTTTGCATATTAAATATCAGTTAAATTTAGTTGAAATTTTTTGTTATATATATAAAAAATCACAAAAATAAAAATAAAAATTTTGAATATAAAAACATGTATATTTAAAATAATTATTCTTTTCATTATGAAATATGCTTTAAGGGCCAAAATACCTTTGGCCTCCTCCATAAATGGCCAAAGGCATCAAGGCCATTAAATCATTTCTTGTGTGTTTTTTTAAATTAACATAGTATAATTTAACTAATTATTTTTCTTGAAAAACATATATTAAAAAAACTTGACATTACTACATTCTTATTCTACATTGACTCAACATGATATGTTTTCACACCATGCCCTTATATGACTTTATTCGGTTTTTACCTCAGTATTTCAGTTCAGGATCACAATTTCACTCTGACACTGTGGGGATTTCCTATAGATTTTGAACATTGTCTCAAACTCCTCTAAGATTCCTTGAGCTCCGCCACTCACTTCCATCATGGCATGCATCCATTTCATTTATGGTTGTAGTCATTGTTTCTATCTTCACTGCAGGAATATTTATGTTCACTTAGGAAATTCTAGTATTAGCCACACCTTCATTTCATTTTATAGTGTAAATCAGTTCAACGTTGTCTCATAAAGGCATGTGCACCATCAACATGAAGCTTGACTATGGATTCCTTATATTCAAGAAATAATTCCCTAAAAGGAAAATCAATTGTCATGAATGCATTTTTATGATCACAGAGGCGGTCCATCAGCTTGAGACCACCATGGCCTCCATTCCATAGGTGTTGGGTTCATAGGAAGAGATCTTCAAATATTGATATGGGTGTGGATCAGGCTATTTCACAAGAAGATACTATCCATGCACAACCCCAATGCAAGAATATATAAACCCTCACTTTTCATACATTAACATTACATCATTTTTACGGAATACTTAATATAGTACATAAATAGATGCCCAAAGACCATATTTGTTTACTGCCTTTGGAAACATGGAACCATAAACACTGGTACATAAGTGAACTAAATTATCTCCCACTAGGTTCTTCATTACTATCACCCTTCTTAGACACATCAAACATAATACATATCTTCACAACCTGGGGAATGGAAACATAAAAAGGGGTGATATCAGATGCTCGTTAAGGGTAGACAAGGGAGATATGTAAGCATAAACATGATCATATGGGTATGATAATGTGATCATGACATTATAAGATCATAACCTACATAAAAATGATCATAAACATGAATCATGTCATAAATATTAGTATTTCATAATACATGAATCATAAGTAAATCAAGAGATTAATTCACAAATCATAACATAGGAATAAGACATTGAATTTTTTCAGACACATAAACATGTAATATCATTCCCTATAACTCAAGGCGCATTGCCAAAACTTAACAGGGCACTTCATGAGGACTACACCTACTGGGAGGTACACACCATCATCCCCAATCACAGTCCTTTCCATGTAAGGGGTCTAGTTTCCCCATCTTCCTATAATGGATCAGGTTTCCCTATATTCCCATAGTGGAATGGTTTTCCTCATATTCCTATAATGGATTGGTTTTCCCCGTCTTTCTATAGTGTATTGGGTTTCCCCGTATTCCATATTGAATCAAGCCTGGAAACTTGAATCACATCATTATCTCATGAGATATAAATCTTTACCCAATTCATTAGAGGGGGATATAGGTCTCATCCATCTCATAATTAAATCATACATACATGTGTCAAAAAATATTAAACAATCATATCATATCCCATGAAATTAAATGGGTGTCATAAACATGTAATAATATCATAAACTATGTAAAAAATATAGGTTTCATAATCATTTCATCAATGCATAACCCATTAAAAGAATTGGGTTTTATAAGCATATAACCCGTGAAAGAGAAATGGGTTTTATATAAATCATTCCATCAAAACATAAAACATTTAGAAAAATAATATGAATGGAACATTTGGATTATTTCCCCATAAATGAATGAGTAACATTAATGGATGTTATATTAGATGGAAAATAATTTGGGAAGATCTTTTTAAAAACATTTCTTGAGGAAAATATCCTTTCTGCTTTGAAAAACAATTTTTAAAACATAAAACATTTTTGAAAACATTTTTCATTGAAAATGGATTTGAAAACTTTTAAAGGAATATTGGAAACCATAAATAATTTTTAAAATAATTTTTCCTTGAAAATTAACTTAAAATATCATCTTTTAAAAAAACATTTTTGAAAACATGGTTTTTTAAATTCATGGAATGTGTCACAAAGAAGGAAAATTGAGACAAAACTTCTTTAATGATTTGGTATTTCTTGAAACATAAACCCGATGAATGAGATATCATAAAATTGATATGTAAATACCCATTAATTTAAGTATAATAATTATAGAATATATTTATGGGTAGTATATACACCACACAAAAGGAATGGGTGGTGAATAAGGCATAAATCTCACGGAAATAAAAGTGAGACTAGAAATCCTCTTACCTTATATCTTGACTCTCATCATAATTGTACTAAACTCTTGTATAATAAATATAATTTTATTATACATCTTCTATATAAGCATATTATTATATCTAATACCATATATTTCTTTATATTATCCTCTTATTAACACTTCCATGTTAAGGTTACATTTTAGGTAATATCTGCTTTGTTTTCCCCATGTTTCTTAATTTGCTATATTTTTTGTCCTCATACTTATATCATGATTTATATAATGTAAAAAATGATATAAATATTAAGTATATTAAATATATATTTACTTATAATATTATATTAAATATATAAATTTTAAATGTAATACACCGTTCATGGAAATAGTAGGTCATACATACGCATGAACAATGTTTCCATTTAATTATCATATTGAAAGAAAGAACATAGATGACATATATGTGTATATATATATAATAATAATTAAAGTAGAATTATTATTTCATATATAGCATATAATTTTACTAAACTCATCCTTAATACATTCCATGTACAGTGTGAATGAATCACATCACTTTGAGGAGGCGGTAGTCCACACTTCTCCAAACGAAATTATCATATATACACAAAATGGAAATCATGAGGGTATTTATTATATAATATTTATAGAAGCCTAAATAAATCATAAATATCATAAATATCAAATAAAAATAGATTTTCCATCATAATTCCCAACCATTAGAGGCGGTAAAGGAAAAAACAACAACATCTTTTCGTCAGGGATTAGTTATTCATACACAAGAACGGTATGTTCATTAACTATTAGATGGAAGTGTGTGTAAGAATAGGTTGAACACTCAGAATAAAAACATTAAAGTATATTAAATATACCTAGGATATTATATAAGCATTTAATAGAAATAATTTAGGTGGTGGATAATGAAATTAAAACAAAGGACATTGAGGAAGGATGTTACCTCTTCTTTGGGAAACTCTTTTTGGTTTGCACCAAAGGGCTTCCTTGAATGGATTTATACACAAATGGATGATTTTGGGATGAAGGTAGGGATTTTTTGAGGATATTTATATAGGTTTTTTCTTATCCAAAATGTATTATATGTGTAAAGAGAGGGGGGCCTTCTATATGTGGGGAAAAGGACCCATTGAATATTATTGAAAAAACTTGATTGCTCCACATGTTTTACTTGTCCCTAAATGGTTATAATGGATACTTATATATAATAAGAGGTGTAATGGTTGAAATATTTCCTTAAAATAATTTTTATACAAGTTTAGGGAAATTTTTTACACTATTTTAAAAGTTTAGTCATTAATGTAACGCCCCGACCCCAGTTACCCAGAGTCGGTGCATTATTACATAACATTGGAATGATCACAAAAGATCAAGTCTCTAAAGACCGGTAAGTTTAGTAGTTTTAGAAACACTAGATACATTCATAAGTCTGACATTACATGATAAAGTGAAAAACTACAAAAACATAGTCTCCATAGTCCACACTCATATCCCCTTAGACTATCCCTGCAGGTCAGTCATAAAATATTTCTTCACATCCTGGGAAAAATAAAACATAGAAAGGGGTGAGCTCAGATGCTTAGTAAGGATAACAATATAGTGGAAACTTTCAGAAATAATCCTAAACTTTTAAGGTAATTTATAACTAAAACAAAAGCCTTTTAAACTTGAACTTCAGCATAATATGGAAAAATTAAAATGAAATAATGTCATTTACTTATTCACATGGATATTCTACTAGTCGAATAATCACATGAAATATCAATAACCACTTTCATAATTATGGAATGCATAATGTCAGACTATCATAACAATATAGTCAAGGCCTTGTGCCAAGACTACAAATAAGATTTTTTCAAGGCCTTGTGCTAAGACACTAGTTTGTCTCATAAGACCTACCAATGCATCGAGGAGCTATAGCAAGCTCCACTCATCACTTAAAAAGTCCAATACATTCCTCATATGAATAAGTTTAAACATAACATAAACATTCGTATTAAAACTAGCATACGGAATGTCAATACTTTCTCCATAAACCATGAATGGTATAAAAAATAACACAATAACAGTCAAACATATCACAAAACCTTCAATACAATATGGAAGTTTTGTATCATAATAAATCAACTTCAAATAAGCTTAAAATCCATCAAAGGATGTTGACATAGATGAAATCAAAACTATTTGAGAGAAATATCTCTTTTTAAAATCATTTAAAAGTGACATAATTATAAAAGAAAACATTTACTTTGAAAATATTCTTATAAGCTTGTAAGGGAATCTTTGACAATGTTATAATGGCGGAAAATATCCTCACCCGCTGTATAAGTTAAAAAAAACATTCTAACCTTAATTTTGTCGAAAAGGTTAAAAAGGACCTTGCTTGGAAAACGACAGAAAGATTCCTTTATAAAAATCTTATAAAAATTCAAAAAAGTGTATAACTGACTTTAACCCATAGTCCATAAAATTGTAAGAATTTTTTGAAATATAATTTTTAAGAAACATGGATGTGGATTATAAAGAGTTCCTAGTAGATAATTACGTATAAACAATCTCGAATAATGAAGAGATTGTGAAATAAACTCTTACCTTGTACTTTTCCTTGGTCGAGGGTACACTACTAAAAATACGGCTTTTATCAGTGCTAAAAATGGCCTTTATCAGCGCTAGAAAAAGCGCTGATAAAGCCAGCGAAGATAAATGGGGGTCCCCTTTATCAGCACTAAAAAAAAGCGCTGATAAAAGGGGTCTTTTATCAGCGCTAAAACAAAGCGCTGATAAAAGGGTCCTTTATCAACGCTTTGTTTTAGCGCTGATAAAAGACCCCTATATTAGTGCTTTCTTTATCAGCGCTTTTGTTTTAGCGCTGATAAAGGACCCCTTTTATCAGTGCTTTTTTAAAAGCGCTGATAAAAGTTACAAAAATTTAAAAAAAATTTAAAAAAATTTAAAAAAATTTAAAAAATACTGCCAATCGGGGGGGGGGGGGGGCTTTTATAGCGCTTGAGCCCCCCCTTTTATAGCACTTTTCTGCCCTTGTACAGCGCCCCATGCACCCCCTTCACCCTTTAACAGCGCTTGATGCTATATTCCCCCATGCGCGCGCGCCCCTGCCTCCACCAGGATTTGAACTCGAGACCTCCCCCCTGCGCGCCTAAGCCTTTACCAGTACTCTATTTTGATTTGTCTTCCAATTCATGATATATATATATATATATATTTATATATTTAGTTATATTTATTCGTATAGTAATATATATATATATATTAATATATATATAGTTATATTATAATATATATATAGTTATATTATAATATATATATATAGTTATATTAATATATATATAGTTATATTAATATATATCTATATATATATATTTAGTTATATTTATTCGTATAGTAATATATATATATATTAATATATATATATAGTTATATTATAATATATATATAGTTATATTATAATATATATATATAGTTATATTAATATATATCTATATATATATATATTTAGTTATATTTATTCGTATAGTAATATATATATATATTAATATATATATATAGTTATATTATAATATATATATAGTTATATTATAATATATATATAGTTATATTAATATATATATATAGTTATGTTAATATATATATAGTTATATTAACATATATTTATCTATATATATATATATAGTTATATTTATTCGTATAGTAATATATATTTATATTAATATATATATATAGTTATATTAACATATATATAGTTATATTAACATATATATAGTTATATTAATATATATATAGTTATATTAATATATATATATATATAGTTATATTAATATATATATATAGTGATATTAATATATATATTTATAGTGATATTAATATATATATTTATAGTAATACTAATATATATATATTTAGTTATATTAATATATATATAGTTATTAGATTAATATATATATAGTTAGATTAATATATATATATAATTAGATTAATATATATATATAGTTAGATTAATATATAGGTATATAAATATTCATATATTTTTATTTTAAATAAAATTTATGTTATTTATTATTTAGATAAAGCTAATATATTTTATATGTAAATATATTTTATTATTAATTTTTATAATTAAATTTTTAGGTGTGAATATATAAAAATTATGAATATATTGTTATATATTTGATTATAAATAGCAGTGCATCATAAAAAATGATGAAATTTCAAAGACATAATATCAATATGAATGTAATACCTTGGAATAAATTCAGACCCCATCAAAAAAATCCAATAATACCCCCTTAAATGAGGCTGAAAATCCACAAAATGTTAAAAAATCGGGGTACCCCAACTAAAAACTCAGTTTTGGAGGCCTTATGGGCCTCTTTTGGCCTCAAAAATCCTTTTACTAGGGTTCCCCTAGTCACAAAGACTTAGAGCTCGTCGCAGACTTCAATTTGATATGTGGTAGAGCTCAAACGGACACCCGGATCAAAAGTTATGGCCGTTTGAAGTTTGAGTTGCGTTTTCAACATATTTTGGATCTTTTTTTAATTTTTTTAATTTTTTTGTCTTTAAATTGTTATTAAATGACTATTAATCCATAATAATTAGCAAATTATTAATTAAAAATATTTTTTTTAATTTTTTAAGAAGCCATTTTCACTAAATATCTTATATATTAAGTATATTAAGTGTAAGTGTAAATGTACATTTATACTTATCTAAAATATATTCAAAAATTATATATTATATTTATATATCAATATAACTATATTTATATATTAATATATTAATATATATTTTTTAATTTTTTTTTTGAAGTCGACCCTTTATCAGTGCTTTTTTTAAAAGCGCTGATAAAGCCCCCCCCCCTTTATCAGTGCTACTAAACAAGCGCTGATAAAGGGGGTCCCTTTATCAACGCTAAAAAAAGCGCTGATAAAGGGGGGGGGGGCGCTGTAAAAAACTGTTTTTTTGGTAGTGGTAGTTTAAACTCATGTATAATGGTGAAATAATTTTTATTAAATTATACAAGAATCATATACATTAATATGATATCATATATGATATTTTAACATTGCTTTATTAATAATATCTTAGTATTATCGTTGTTTTGGGTGTTAACGGATTCGTTTTCCTTTATATTCTTTGTTATGTGAGTCATATTTTTTGTGGATGGGATGTATATTATTCATATCCATAATTATATCAAGTCTTTAAACATCATTTTTAATCATCTAATGAAAATTAGTCTTGAATGGATACGATGGGGAATGAATCTCATCGCGTTCGTGGATACGGTAATCCGTACGTACGCACGAGTGACAATATCATTATTTTGATATTAAAATAATATATAATTGGATGTTATATCATATATAAAGAATCATTATCATTTTATATTTATTATTTACATCAATTTCACATCATTATTATACCCATCTAAATAAAAATGTATTGAATAACAATTACACCACGACGTGGAGACGGTAAGTCGTACATACGCACGTATGGTGACAGTCATTCAAAGGATGGATATAATAATGAATTTGATTGTACCATATTTATAATAACATCACACTATATAGAAGATACTTGAGTTATTATTTTATAATGGAAATAACAAAGAAAAAGGAAGTGGAAGAAGAAAGAAACTTGAAAGAGGTGATGAAATATTGACCTCTTCTTAGGGTTCTTCCTTTTGATTTGATCAAAAGGGCTCCTTAGGTTGGCTTTATGAATAAAGGAATGCCTCTATAATTAAGGGATTATAGTTGAAAGGGTATTTGGGCAAGTGTTGGCCGATCCAAATGGCTTTAAAGGTGTGAATTAGAGAGAAGGGGGAGTGCCCTTTTATAAGAGGAGTGAGGGGCACCTTAGGAAAAGCTAGAAATATTATTTTATAATAAAATCATTTTCGGTTTATAATAGCTCCAAAGTAGATTACATAAAGTCTAAGGTGGTTATGGGTCAAAAACCACTCAACCAATAGGTTTTAGACATGTTTGGGTCACTATATTAACCTTATCTTTTAGATTTAACTCTTAGTTAAATAGTTTGACATTTACCATGTCTCTTTGTATTTTTATATTATATGGTCAATAAACTTACTATAAACTTCCAAGAGAACCCCAAGTGGTTAATTAATGATACACCTATCATTATATAAGTAATTTGGCCAAACCTTAGATTTTTAGGAATATTATATCAATTAATAATATAATATTTGTTTTAAAAACTCCTTTATGTCAATTTTGACACTATTTAATAATTGATTTTTGTTAAAGTTTTAAAAAATTTATTATTTAGAAAAAAATTAATTTAATAAATCCTAACATGTCATATTAAGCTATAAAATTCATGGATGGCATCAAAAATTTCAAATTATATTTATTTTTAACATTTATAATACCAATTATTTGATTCTTTCATTAATAAGGAAAATACCACATCATCATTGTGTCATAAATAATTTTAATTATTCAATGTATAAAAATTATAAATAAAATATCATTATGTAATTTTTTTTTTATATTTATAATGAATATTTATATTTGAATGGATAACATGTATAACCCTATGTAAAAATTGTTTTACTAAAAGATATATGCTTATGTCATTTTTGTATTTACTTTAACTTAATTAATATAAAGTGTAATTATCACTTACAAGTGGCTCCATGGGGTCCCATAATCGACCCAAAGATGCCCATGGCCAGACATGTATCATCCAATATGGTTAGGACACATTTTAGGGTAATTTAATATTATTTTAATATTATTTTTTACCCTTATTTACCGGATTTACCCTTTAACTGTGATAAATAAAATATTTACCGAAGTAATTATTCAAAATGTCTAAAAATAAAAGTTACATATTTACACAATTTGGACCTCCTGATTCTAAATATGGAATCCATTTTTCTAAATTCAAAATACAAAAGTGGCAGAAATTAATTTAAAATTAATTCCTGTTGTCAAAACAAAAAGCGTGTTTTTAAGAAATAATAACTATCAAAAGATTGACACTTGCTTATGTCCAGTTTAAATGTGAAATTATGTCCAATGACCAATATTGGATTAAATGGTAAAAATATAATCTAATTATACTATAAAACCACTCAAATTCATAATTTATCACTATTAATTATTTCGATTAAAAAAGTTATTTTTAATTAAAATTTAGTAATTTTCACTATTCATCAAAATATGAAAGCTATCAGAAAAGTACCAAAAATTCACTATAAGCTAATTTCAATATTCTGAATTAAAAAATGAAGTCCATTTTGAAATATAAAATTTATAAAATTTCAAAAATTGGTTATTACTATTCATAACGGCTAGTTTGATTGGTTGTGGTGTGTTAGAACTCAAAGTTGCGTACAACACACACTATTGTATTATTCAAAGAGAAGCATACCGTAGAAGCTTGGGGTGTTACATTCTCCCCTCATTAAAATAATTCTATCCTCGAAATTTCTAGAATATTACTGCATAAAAAGACTCGGGTGGTTCTTCATCATAAGTTCCTCGGGTTCCCATGTTGCATCTTCCATCTTATGGTTTCTCCATAGAACTTTTACAAGATGAGTCATCCAGTTTCTCAGCACTTATTCTCTTGTATCAAGAACCTTGACAGGCTCTTCACAATAAGACAGATCAGGTTCCAGTTCTAATTCCTCACAGGTGAGTACATGTGTTGGGTCAGGCATGTATTTTATCAATAGTGATACGTGGAATATATCGTGAACTTTGGAGAGACTTGGAGACATTACCAACCGGTAAGCTACAACCCCAATTCGTTCTAGAATTTCGAAAGGTCTGATGTACCTGGGACTCAATTTACCCTTCTTACCAAAACTTATAACACCCTTCCATGGAGATAACTTCAAGAAAACATGATCTCCTACCTGAAATTCCAAATCCTTCCTTTGGTTATCGGCATAGATCTTCTGCCTACTTTGAGATGCTTTGATGTGGGTTTGGATTACCTTCACATCTTCCATTGTTTCCTTAACAAGTTATCGCCCTAAAAGTTTTCTTTCATCAACATCATCCCAACAGGTTGGCGTGCGACATCTCTTTCTGTATAACGCTTCATGTGGTGCCATCTGAATACTTGAATGGAAGCTATTGTTATAGAAAAATTCTACCAAAGGTAAATATTGATCCCATATACCTTGAAAGTCAAGTGAGAGTGATCTCAACATGTCTTCTAATGTTTGAATAGTCCATTCTGATTGTCCATCAATTTGGGGGTGGTAGGCAGTACTCAAACGAAGTTCAGTATCCAAGGCTTTCTGAAGACTTTTTTAGAATCTTGATATAAAACGTGGATCACGATCAGAAACAATCGATAGTGGTACTCCATGAAGTCTCACAACTTCATTAATATATAGTCTTGCTAGACATTCAAGTGGTAGATATTCTCTTATGGCAAGAAAATGTGCTGACTTAGTAAGACGATCAACAATGAATCATATTGTATCGTTCCTTCTAGGAGTCTTTGGTAGTCCTATGACAAATTCCATCGTAATATTATCCCATTTCCACTCAGGTATGGGAATAGGTTGCATGACTCCTCCAGGCTGTTGCCTTCCAGCTTTCACTTGTTGACAAACCATACATCTTGACACAAAATCATCAATCTCCCTCTTCATGTTGTCCCACCAAAATGTTCCTTCAAATCTCTATACATCTTAGTGCTACCAGGGTGTATAGAGAAATTGGAACTATGAGCATTATACAACAATTCCCTTTTTAGATCAGGTATACCAGGAACACAAATCTCTTCCCAAATTTCAAAATTCCATCTTCATACAAAAGTCACTCAATGTCCCATCATTCACATATTTAATCTTCTTTTGAAACTCTTAATCACTGGTTTAAGAACTCTCTATCCTTTCTAGTAAATATTTCTTGGCAACCATTTAAAAAAACATTGATGTTTCACCTTCCATGGTTATTCCCATATTCATCTTTACTAGATCCATGTATATAGGATCCTTTTCAACTCTCATCTTGTTCAAAACTCCATGATCTTTTCTTCTCAAAGTATATGCCACCTTATTTTCCTTCCCCTGGTGGTATTGTATTATGCAATCATAATCCTTGAGTAGTTCAAGCCATCTCCTTTGCCTCATGTTGAGTTCTTTCTATGAGAAAATATACTTCAAACTCTTGTGATCAGTATAAATCTCACATTTTTCACCATAGAGATAGTGTCTCCAAATATTCAAAGCAAAGATTACAGATGCTAACTCAAGATCATGAGTAGGATAGTTTTTCTCATGAATTTTCCGTTGTTGTGATGCATAGGCAATAACTTTATCATTCTGCATAAGGACACAACCAAGTCCTTTCTTTGAAGCATCACTATAAATAACAAACCAATCATTCCCTGATGGTAGAGTCAAGATAGGAGTATTGACTAATATTCTCTTCAGTTCTTTGAAAAATTATTCACACTCTTTTTTGAAAACAAATTTAACCCCTTTATGTGTGAGCTTCGTTAATGGGTTAGCCAATCAGGAAAAATTCTGGATGAAATGTTGATAATAACCTGCTAAACCAATAAAACTTCATAACTCAGTTATACTCATTGGTGCTGGCCATTATTGGATAACTCTTGTCTTAGAAGGATCAACAGAGATTCCATCCTTAGAGACAATATGGCCAAGAAAAGAAATCTCTTGAAGCCAGAATTCACACTTGCTAAACTTCCCATATAATTCATGACTTCTAAGAGTCTTCGGGATAATGTGCAAGTGATTTTCACGATCTTCATAGCTTTTGGAGTATACCAAGATATCATTGATAAATACCACTACAAAGTCATCAAGATATTCCTTGAAAACTTTATTCATTAGATACATGAAAATAGAGGGTGCATTAGTTAACCCAAAAAGCATTACTATAAACTTGTAATGCTCATACCTGGTTCGAAATGTTGTCTTCAGAATGTCTTCCTTCTTCACGCACAACTGATGGTATCCAGATCGAAGGTAAATCTTTGAAAAGTATTGAGCTCTATGAAGTTGGTCAAATAAATCATCAATGATAGGTAGGGGATACTTGTTCTTTATTGTTATAGCATTGATCTCCATGTAGTCAATGTACAACCTCATAGATCCATCTTTCTTCTTAACAAAAAGGATAGGGGATCCCCATGGAGAAACACTAGGGAAAATAAATACCTTATTACTCAATTCCTCTAGTTGTTTATTCAGTTACACTAATTCTATAGTGGTCATTATATAAGGGGTCTTTGATATGGGCCTTGAACCAGGAATTAAATCAATGGAAAACTCAATTTCTCGTCCTGGAGTATGTCCAGGTAAATCTTCTGGAAACACATCAACATATTCTTTCACAATAGGTACATCCTCTATTTGAACATTACTTTCCTCACCCATAATTATTTAATTATCTTCCTCCCCAATAATTGAATTTAGTTGAGCTACTGGGGTGGATCTAGATAAGAATTAGGTGTTGACGTTTGTGATCTAAAGATAAGGTACTCCTTATCATCAACTTGAGAACTTTTTATCCTTTTGCTACTCCCCAAGACATGAAATATTTTCTCTAAGAAATTTATCCATTGCTCGGATACTAGTAGATTTGTACTCCCATTGAATGTTGGTGGTTCTTGCCTCATGAAGCAATCTAACATTGATCCTCTACGTTGTGGATCAGGGTGCTCTATATGGGTTAGGTTATTATTCATAACCTGAGTGAATTGTCCCAGTATGGTGATAAGCTGTTCAACACCAGTTTTATTACCAGCTCCACTATAATTATCTTGAGTAGTATGTAAATCCCTATATGGATTACGTTCATTGATACGGTTTCCATTCCTTCCACTAGGTTCCATTTCTAAAAAATGGCATAAACTAGATTAGTTTATGAATTGAAATATATAATTCCAAACTTGAAAAACACTTAACATAAATTGAACAGTTTATAGATATAATCCATAATCATAAAAATGTTTTCTTTGAGGAAGTATATACTCATAAACTCTTCATAATAGTTCGTAAAGAAAATGAGAATTATCCTAAGCATATCCCTCGGGAGTGTCGTAACCAAGAGTGCAGCAAGGCCCGCTGTCGTGCACCAGTTCCCATTCGAGTCTAGCTCAAAGTGGTATTTTCAGGTTTTACCCCTAGGTACATTTGTGCCAGATCCGCCTCTACCTACTCGTATCCAAAAAGGGATATATTGCTCAGAAAACTCAAAAAATCTCTACATTTACAAAATTCTAGGAAGTTATTCTATACTAATCCTCAAAGTCTATCTTAGGGTAATTTGCTCTAATTAGGGTTTATCTAAATATAGATTCCAAGGTTTGTACTAAACTTCCTCTGATACCAACTATAATGCCCCGACCCTAGTTACCCAGAGTCGGTGCATTATTATATAACATTGGTATGATCACAAAAGATCAAGTTTCAAAATACCGATTAGTTTAGTAGCCTTGGAAACACTAGATATATTCATAAGTCTTAAATTACATGATAAAGTGAAAAACTACAACAACATATTATGCATAGTCCATAATTATATCCCCTCAGACTATCCCTGCAGGTTAGTTATAAAATACTTCTTCACATCCTGGGAAAAATAAAACATAGAAAGGGGTGAGCTCAGATGCTCATTAAGGATAACAATATAGCAAAAACTTTCATAAATAAGCATAAACTTTTAAGGCAATTTATAACTAAAAAAGCCTTTTAAACTATAACTTCAGCATAATATGGCAAAAATAAAATAAAATAATTCCATTTACTTATTCACATGGATATTCTACTAGTCTAAAAATCACATACAATATCAATAACCATTTTCATAATGATGGAATGCATAATGCCATACTATCATAACCACATAGTCAAGGCCTTGTGCCAAGACTACAAATAAGATTTTGTCAAGGCCTTGTACCAAGACACTAGTTTGTCTCATGAGACCTACCGATGCATCGAGGAGCTATAGTGGGCTCCACCCATCGGTTACTAAGTCCAATGCATTCCTCATATGAACAGGTTTAAACATAACATAAACATTCGTATTAAAACTAGCATACAAAATGTAAATACTTCTTCCATAAACCATGAATGGTATAAAAAATAACACATCCATAGTTAAACATATCACAAAACCTTCAATACAATATAGAAGTTTTGTATTATAATAAATCAACTTTAAATAAGCTTAAAATCCATCAAAGGATGTTGACATAGATGAAATCAAAACTATTTGAGAGAAATACCTCTTTTTAAAATCATTTAAAAGTCACATAATTATAAATGAAAACATTTACTTTGAAAATATTCTTATAAGCTTGTAAGGGAAGCTTCTACAAGGTTATAATGGTGGAAAATAGCCACACCTTCTGTATAAGTTAAAAAACATTCTTAACTTAATTTTGTCGAAAAGGTTAAAAATGACCTTGCTTGGAAAATGATAGAAAGATTCATTTATAAAAATATTATAAAAATTCAAACAAGGTTATAACTGAATTTAACCCATAGTCCATAAAATAGTAAGAATTTTTTGAAATACAATTTTTAAGAAACATGGATGTGGATGATAAAGAGGTCCTAGTAGATAATTACGTATAAACAATCTCAGATAATGAAGAGATTGTGAAATAAACCATTACCTTGTAATTCTCCTTGGTTGAGGGTAGTTTAACCTCCTGTATAATGGTAAAATAATTGTTATTAAATTATACAATAATCATATACATTAATATGATATCATATACGATCTTTTAACATTGCTTTATTAATAATATCTTAGTATTATCGTTGTTTCAGGTGTTAACGGATTCATTTTATTTTATATTATTTGTTATGTGAGTTATATTTATTGTGGATGGGATGTATCTTATTTATATACAGAATGATATCAAGTCTTTAAACATTATTTTTAATCATCTAATGAAAATTAGTCTTGAATGGATACGATAGGGAATGAATCTCATCGTGTTCGTGGATACGGTAATCCGTACGTACGTACGAGCGACAATATCATTATTTTGATATTAAAATAATATATAATTGGATGGTATATCATATATACAGAATCATTATCATTTTATATTTATTATTTAAATCAATTTCACATCATTATTATACCCATCCAAATAATAATGTATTGAATAACAATTACACCACGACGTGAAGATGGTAAGTCGTACATACGCACGTATGGTGACATGTCATTCAAAGGATGGATAGAATAATGAATTTGGTTGTTCCATATTTATAATAACATCACAGTATATAGAAGATACTGTATTTATTATTTTATAATGGAAACAACAAATAAAAAGGAAGTGGAAGAAGAAAGGAACATGAAAGAGGTGATGAAATATTTACCTCTTCTTCGGGTTCTTCCTTTTGATTTGATCAAAAGGGATCCTTAGGTTGGCTTTCTGACTAAAGGAATGCCTCTAGAATTAAGGGAGGATAGTTGAGAGGGTATTTGGGCTGGGGTTGGCCGAGCCAAATGGCTTTAAAGGTGTGAATTAGAGAGAAGTCGAAGTTCCCTTTTATAAGAGGAGTGAGGGACACCTTAGGAAAAGCTAGAAATATTATTTTATAATAAAATAATTTTCGGTTTCTAATGGATCCAAAGTGTATTATTTAAATTCTAAGGTGGGTATGGGTCGAAAACCACTCAACCAATAGGTTTTAGACAGGTTTGGGTCACTATATTAACCTTACCTTTTAGATTTAACTCTTAGTTAAATAGTTTGACATTTACCATGTCTCTTTGTACTTTTATATTATATGGTTAATAAACTTACTATAAACTTCCAAGAGAACCCCAAGTTGTTAATTAATGATAAAAATATAATTATATAAGGCATTTTTACAAACCTTAGATTTTTAGGAATATGATATCAATAAATAATGTAATATTTATTTTAAAAACTCCTTTATGTCAATTTTGACACTATTTAATAATTGATTTTTGTTAAAGTCTTAAAAACTTTATTAATTCAAACAAAATTCATTTAATCAATCCTAAAATTTCATGTTAATCTATAAAATTCTTTGATAGCATCAAAAGTTTCAAATAATATTTATTTTTAACATTTATAATACAAATTATTTGATTCTTTCATTAATAAGGAAAATACCGCATCATCATTGTGTCATAAATAAGTTTAATTATTAAATGTTTAAAAATTATAAATAAAGTACCATAATGTAGGAAATTTTTTTATCTTTCTAATGAACATTTATATTTGAAGAGATAACATGTATAACCCTATGTAAATTTTTTTTACTAAAAGATATATGCTTATGTTATTTTTGTATTTACTTTAACTTAATTAATATAAAGTGTCATTATCAATTACAAGTGGCTCCATGGGGTCCCAAAATCAACCCAAATATTCCCATGGTCAGGAATGTATCATCTAATAGGGTTAGGACACGTTTTAAGGTAATTTAATATTATTATAATATTATTTTTTTACCCTTATTTACCGGATTTACCCTGTAACCATGGTAAATAAAATATTTACCAAAGTAATTATTCAAAATGTATAAAAACAAAAGTTACCTATTTACACAATTTGTACCTCCTAATTCTAAATATAGAATCCATTTTTCTAAATAAAAAACACAGAAATGGTATAAATTAATTTAAAAGTAATTCTCGTTGTCAAAACAAAAAGCGTGTTTTTAAGAAATAATAACTATCAAAAGATTGACACTTGCTTATGTCCAGTTTAAATGTGAAATTATGTACAATGACCAATATTGGATTAAATGGTAAAAATATAATCTAATTATACTTTAAAACCACTAAAATTCATAATTTATCACTATTAATTATTTCGATTAAAAAAGTTGTTTTTAATTAAAATTTAGTAATTTTCACTATTCAACAAAATATGAAAGTTATCAGAAAAGTACCAAAAATTCACCCTAAGCTAATTTCGATATTTCGAATCCAAAAAAGAAGTCCATTTTGAAATATTAAATGTGTAAAATTTTAAAAAGTGAGTATTACTATTCATAATGGCTAGTTTGATTGGTTGTGGTGTGTTAGAACTCGAAGTTGCGTACAACGCACACTATTATATTATTCAAAGAGAAGCGTACCGTGAAAGCTTGGGGTGTTACAATTAATTAAGCTAGTTTTACCTTAATCACTTTAAATAATATTTTTGGTAAAAAACTAAGTTGATCTTATTGAAAATTATGAATTATTATTATTCAAATTATGAGATATATTTTTCCAAATTATAATTACATAAGTAGAATAAATTAATTTAAATTTAATCTCGTAGATGGGTCGCGATAGTAGGTTTTTTATGCAAAAATGTTTAAAAGTTTAGAATGGGTTGATATCAAATTTCAATGTGAAATTGGTTGAAATGAAATAACTTGGATTAATTAATGTAAAATTAATATAATTAAACTTTAAAAAAAATTAAAATATAATTTAACTATTTAAATAAATTATATAAAAAGGTACTTTTGTATTAAAATTTATTATTTTTCACTATTCATATAAAAAATAAAGTTTTTAAGAAAAATCCCTAAAATTAACCCTAAGATAATCTTAAAATTGTGAATTAAAAAATTATGTTCATTTTATCAAATTAAATTTATAAATGTGTTTAAAATTAATTTTATTATTGTTCACAAAAAACATAAAAAAGTAGTTCTTTTAAGAAAATAGTATTTTCAAACATATAAAGACTTTAAAAAATGTATGTATTATTATCAATATGTTTTATTTATATGAAACCATTATAAATAATATTTAAAATTAGTTATTACTATTCATATTACAAATTTAATGGCTATGTTATAATTATCCCTTTTAAATAATTATAAAAATAAAATTATATTTCATAGAAACTAAGTGTTGCATGTAACACAAGCCAAGTCAGTGTTGCATGTAGTGAATGATTAAATTGGTATTGCGTATAAAGAATTTTTGACTTAGTGTAGTATTCGATGAAATAAATCAAAGAAAATTAATTTATTCAAGAAAAAAAGGATCATAAAAAAATCAGGGTGTTACATTCCACCCCTGACCTTAAAATGAATTTCTCCCTCAAAATTTGTCATTCTGATACAAACAAATTATGATACTTCGGCCTCATAGTATCCTCAATTTCCCACATTTCTTACTATAACTAGTGATTTCTCTGTAAAATTTTGACCAGGTGAATGGTTTGTTTCATAGATCTTTCTCTGTATGATCCCAAATTTCAACTGGTTGTTCCTCATAAAAAAGATCCTACTCTGGAAGTATTACTTCTGAGTTCAGTACATGTGAAGGTTCATCTATGTACTTCCTCCGGAGAGATACATGGAACATATCATGGACTTGAGAGATATTTGGACGAAGTTCCAATCGATAGGCTACCATTAAGATATGATCAATAATCTCAAAGGAACTGGTATACCTAGGGATTAGTTCCCCTTTCTCCCCAAACCTCATAATCATTTTCTATGAAGAAATTCATAGAAACACCTTCTCACAAACTTCAAATTCTAGGTATCATCGACTATTTTTAGTATAACTTTTTTTCAACTTTGAGCTCACTTGATATGTTGTTGAATGGTTATAAACTTCTATGCCATTTTTTTCAGTTATCTCAGGTCCCAATCACTTTAATTCTCTAACCTTAAACCAACAAGTTAGAGATATACATTTATTACCATATAGGGATTTATAAGGATCCATTTTAATTCTTTATTAAAATCAATTGTTATAAGAAAACTCAACTAGAGTAAGGTGTTGATCCTAACCACATTTGAAATACAATGAGAAAAATATCAACATATATTCTAGGGATTCAATTGTTCTTTCAGACTGACCATCCATCTAAGGATGATAAGAAGTGATGAAACTCAATTTTGTATCAAGTTCTTGTGAAAGACTTTGCCAAAACTTTGAGGTAAACCATCGATACCTGTCAGATACAATATAAAGTTACACTCCATGAAAACTTACAATTCCTTATTGTATATCCTAGAAATATGATCTAGAGATAAGTATTCTCAGATAGTAATTAATTGCATTGAATTAGTAAGAATATTGAATACCACCCATATATAATTAAACCCTTTATAGGTTTTGTGGATTTCAACAAAAACTCTAGTGATGTTCTCTAATTTCCATTTTGGTATGGGTAATGGATGAAAAAACCCCTTATAATTTTTTATTTCTACCTTAGCTTTCTATCATACCAAGAATTGATATAAAAACTTTGTGATATCCCTCTTTATTCCATCCCACTAGAATTATTCCTTCAAATCTCTATACATATTCATACTTCCGTGATAAATAGAGAAAGAAGAACTATGAGCTTCCTCTAACATATCCTTCTTCAAATATGGTATGGAAAGAACACATAAATGGTTCATGAACCTTATCATTTCATCATAATCAAGGTTAAACTCGGGAACATTTATAACCTTCCTTTGTAGCTCTATATCTTCCTTCACCACCTCTTTAATATTCACTTAGATAGAGGGTTGAATATTCAAATGAGAAAGATAATATTTCTCCCCATCCTATAGGATTTCTAGATCTATCTAGTAAAAATCTAGAAATATTGGATCTTTTTTATCCTCATAATAGATAAGGTATTATGATCCTTTTAAATCAAAGCATCAACCACCTTTTTCACTTTCCCAAGGTGGTAATGTATTAAGAAGTCATAATCATTCATCATCTCTAACCATCTTCTCTGGAAAATTTTCAAATCCTTCTATGTGAATATATATTTTATAATTTATTGATCAATATATATATCACAATTTTATCTATAAAGATAATTCCACCATATATTTAAACCAAAAATGACCGTTGATAACTCCAAATCATGAGTTGGGAATTTTTTCTCATGGATCTTTAACTATCACAAGGCATAAATGATAACCATGTTATTCTATATAAGAAAACATCTCAGACCCTTCTTGGATACATCATTATAGATTACAAAACCTTATCCACTATGGGGCAATGTAATCATAGGTTTTTTAACCAACTTTATCTTTAGTTCCTTAAAATTTTCCTCACATTCATTTTTCTAGAGGAACATGGCACCATTTTGGGTTAACTTGGTCAGAGGATTTGATATTCATGATAAATTTTCCAAAAATCATCAATAATATCCAACTAATATAAGAAAACTATAGATCCTAGTTAGTATGGTTGGTCTAGGCCAACATTCAATATCCCACTTCTTTGATATATATATTTTTATACCATCTCTTGAGATTATGTTACCCAAAAATGAAACATTTTTCCGCTAAAATTCACACATTGAAAATTTTTCATAAATGTTCTCCTTCTTATGGGTCTTTAGTACAATTCTAAAGTGGACTTAATTATATTTCTTTCTCTTTGAATAAATATGAATAACATCTATAAAAACTACCAAAACCTGACCAAAGTAATCTCTAAAGACTCTATTAATCAAATCCATAATGATATAAGGGGCATTAGTAAGACTAAAAGGCATCACTATATATCCATAGTCTCCATACCTTGTACGGAATTCCGTCTTGGGTATATCCTCTTTAATGAACCTAAATTGATGATATCTATAATGAAGTTCAATATTAGAAAAGTACTGAGATCTGAATAGTTGATCAAACAAGTCATCAATACGGGGAAGAGGATGCTTATTCTTGATCGTGATCTTGTTCAAATCATGATAATGAATGATGAGTCATATTGATCCATGTTTATTTTTTTACAAAGATAATAGGTGCACCCCAAGGTGAAACACATGGCTGAATTAATCCCTTATCAAGGTTTTCTTGGAGTAGCTCCTTCAATTCCTGCAACTCAATTGGGTCCATTCTATAGGGATTCTTTGAAATTAGTGTAGAACCAGGTATGGGTTCTATGGTGAACTCAACTTCACCTTTTAGTGAAATACTAGGAAAAAATTCTAGGAACACATCAAAAAATTCCTAAACAATAGGCATATCATTGATGTTGAGTTTCTCCCCAACCATTTGAGACAAACACACCTTCTAAATGTGAATTAATACCCATACAATAGATGTAATCTCCATAGGAAGTTAATACTTATCATCACATTGATATAGGATCATAGGTTGGTTTGAAATATAAAACATAACTTCTCTTCATTGACAATTGATGTGGTATTTATGTAGAGAAATCCAATCCCTTCCTAAGCTGACAAAAAATTCAACCAAAGGAATAATAAAAATATTTTCATGTAGAACATTCTCACAAACGTCAACCGAAGAGGAATCATAGACTTGAGATGCAATCATCGTACAATTATTGGTTTTCACTTCTAATTCCACATATAATCGTTTTGGTGGAATCTTAATACCCTTATAAAATTATTTAGATATGAAAGAGTGGGTATATCTAGAATCAAATAAGACATTAGCAGTTCTAGAGTGTATGTCAAGTGTACCTTTCAACATGTCATTATCACACCCATCATCAAAAATGAAGATCACATGAGATTTCCCCTTTCCCCTTAGTTTAAGAGGTTGCTGAGACTAATATTCATCACCAAACTTTAGGTTTGGGAACCAGTTAGCATAATACCCATCCTCCTTACACTTGAATCACTAAAGTGTGGGAGGTTCATTATGTGAACCTTTCTCTCTATTTTCATCATTGGCCAACTTATTCCCATAATTTCATCAATAAATTGTTCAATGGCCTTTTGTACCACACTTAAAGTATTTATTAGACCCCATGATGCAATTTACTCTATGATTCTTTCTACACTTGAATCATAAATAAAGGCTCATCTTCTTCTCTTAATGGTTTTTATATTTTCCTTTAAACTCCATCTTCCTTTTCTTATTAAAACCATAATATTTATATGTAACTCCAACCTATATTTAAACTTTTATTTCACAACACACAGTCTCTTTGTAGATACTAAATTCTCTTATGGACAATGCCCTTCTAATACTTTCAATTAAGCTGATAAATAACCTATCAACTTTACATTCGAGTAGGATGATAATTCTAGAAAACTACCTTGCAATTCTTGTGAAATTATCCTCATAGGTACTGAAAAAATCATTAACCTTTTTATTCAACTCAAGGAACTCATTTTTCATCTATTTACAAAGAACGTGAGGAAATCACTTATTAAGGAATAATATCTTGAACTTATCTCAATCCATGGATTCAATTTCATCGTGCTTCCTTGTATTCTTGATTAGAGTCCACCCCTGGTTGGCTTCAACTTCTAAATAATAAATTAACATAATGACTTTATCATGTTACGAACACTAGAAAATGGACAATATCTCTTCAGTGGTATCAATTCATTGTTTTTACACAAGTGGATCTATAGACCCACTGAAATAATGTGGAAATTTTCTCATGAAGGACTCAACATAATATAGTTCCCTCTATTTATTATTTGGAATCTCCGCATGATTCATAGCTTGAGAAAGTTGGGTGATCATAGAAATGAGATTTTGTATTCTATATTTCATATCATTTGTATGATCAACATTAAAATCATTCCATTTTCAATTTAAATCACTATTAACATGGTTCCTTTAGTTTTCATTCATTGACTAAAAACAAAATTCATAGATTAAGAAACAGTTTTCATAGTGAGGATCCACATAATCCTGAAAAATCGGGTATAGGATTTCTAAATTATGACACATTAATTAATGTGTGACACCTTAGGTTTATCCTAGGTTATTAATATCCAACTCATATTTAAACCCTTCATTATGGTTCATGAAGAGTTTGTGAATTCCCAAAGCATATCCTCCGGGAGTGTCAAACTAGGTGTGCAGTAAGGCTTGTTTTTGTGCACCGGTTCTCAATCGATTCTAGCTAAATAAGGTGTTTGGGGGTTGTTACACCTATGTATAACTATTATAGAGCCACATCCACTGGTAGTATCTAGACAGGGATTTATTTTTAGGAAACCACTCACTCTATCCTATACCAAAATTCTAGGACATTTTTTTATACTTTTCCTTATCCTTATACTTATCTATAGACACATCCTTAGGGTTATAAATAAAGTTTTATCATCCTAGTTTCTAATGGTTAACTAAACTTTTTATCTGATACTAATTATAATGAACCTAACTTTTTATACATTAACATTAAATCAATTTTGTGGAATACTTAATACATTACAAAAATAGATGCCCAAAGACCATATTAGTCTAGTACCTTTGGAAACATGGAAACATAAACACTGGTACATAAGTGAGCTACATTATCTCCCATTAGGTTCTTCATGACTATAAAACTTATTAGACACATCATAAATAATACATATCTTCATCACTTGTGGAATAAAAACATAAAAATGTTTGAGATCAGATGCTCAGTAATAGTTTACAAGGGATATATGTAAGAATAAACATGAGTATAAGGGTATGAGAACAAGATAGTGGCATTAGAAGATCATACCCTTCATATCAAAGATCATAAACATGAATCCCGGAATAATGATTTTCAATTCATAAGACATGAATCATAAGGGGCTCAAGAGCATAAGACATGAAATAATAACAATGAAATAATACATTGAATTGTGGAAGACACATAAACATATAATATCATTCCTTATAAGTCAAGGTGCATTGTCAAAACATAATAAGGAACTTCATGGGGACTACACCAACTGGGAAAGAGACACTACTATCCCCAGTCATAGTCCTTTCCTTGTAAGGGATCGGCCTTTCCATCTTCCCATAGTGGATCAAGTTTCCCCATCTTCCCATAGTGGATCGGGTTTCCCTACCTCCCATAGTGGATCAGGTTTCCCCGTCTTCCCATAGTGGATCTTGTTTCCCCACATTTTATAGTGAATCGAGCCCATAAACTTGAATCCCATCATTATCTCATGATATATAAATTTTTATACAATGCATTGGAGGGATATATAGGTCTTGCCCATATCATAATGAAGTCTTACATACATGTTCCACAAAATCATAAACAATCATATCATAACCCATGAAATGAAATGGGAATCATAAACATGTAATCATATATTAACCTATGGAAATATATAGGTTTCATAATAATTTCATCAAATTATAACCCATTAAAATAATCGGGTTTTATAAGCATATAACCCATGGAAGAGAAATGGGTTTTATAAAAATCATGCCATCAAAAAATAAACCATTTAGAGAAATAATATGAATGGATCCTTTGTATAATTTCCCCAAAAAGGAATGAGTAACATAAATTTATGTTATCTTAGATGGAAATAATTTTGGAATGTCTTTTTTTAAAAAAAATCTCGAGGAAAATATCCTTTCTTCTTTGAAAAACTCTTTTTAAAACATAAAACATATTTTAAAACCGTTCTCTTTGAAAATATCATTGAAAACTTACAAAAAAAAGCTTAGAAACCATAAAAAATTTATAAAATAATTTTCCTTGAAAATGAGTTTATAATACCAACTTTAAAAAAATGAAGACATTTTTAAACATTTTAGAAAATATAGTTTTTTAAATTCATGGCATGTGTCTCAAAGAAGAAAAATTGATACAAAAATACTTTTCTGATTTGGAAATTATTGAAACATAAACCCCATGAAATAGTGATAATAAAATGGATATGTAAATAATTATAAATTTAAGGATAATAATCATAGAATATATCCATGGGAAGTATATGCACTACACAAAAGGAACAAGGGGTGAATGAGGCATAAATCTCATAGAATTAAAAGTGAGATAAGAAATCCCCTTACCTTATGTATTGACTATCGTCGTACTCATACAAACCTCCTATATAATAAATATAATTTTATTATAAATCTACTAAAAAATAATATTCATATATCTAATACCATATATGGATTTATATTACACAATTATTAACGCTTCCATGTTAAGGTTACATTTTAGATAATATCTGTTTTGTTTTTTGCATGTGTCTTAATTTGTTATATTTTTGGTCCTCATACTTATATCAAGGTTTCTAGAATTTAGAACACGATATAAATATCATGTATATTTAGTATATATGTATTTATAATATTCTATGAAATATATAAATTTGAAGTGGAATACACCGTTCATAGATACGGTAGGTCGTATGACTCGTGAAAGTTATTTATGTTTAATTGTCGTATTGAAAGAAAGAAAGTAAATGACATGTATGTATAAAATATATACACTAATTATAGTATAATTATTATGTCATATTTATCTTATAGTTTTACCAAACTTATCCTTAATACATTTCATGTAGAATGTGAATGAATCACATTACTTTGAGGAGTCGGTAGTCCACACTTCCCCAAATGAAATTATCACAATTATACAAAAAGTAAAGCATGAAGTTATGTGTTATATAATAATTATATAAGCATAAATATATCATAAATATCATATATAACATATAAAATTAGATTTTACATCATAATTTTCAACCATTATAGGTGATAAAGGAAAAAATAAACGACACCGTTTCATAAGGTGGTAGTTCGTCGTACACAATAACGGTAAGTTCATTACCCATTGGATGGAAGTGTGTATAGGTGTAGTTTTAAAACTTATAATAAAAACATATCAGAATATATAATACCATATATGTATTTATATTACACGATTATTAACAATTTTGTGTTAAGGTTACGTTTCAGATAATATTTTCTTTGTTTTTTGCATGTGTCTTAATTTGTTATATTTTTTGTCCTCATACTTATATCATGGTTTATAGAATGTATAAAATTATATAAATATAATTTATATTCATTATATATGTATTTATAATATTCTATTAAATATATAAATTTTAAATGGAATACACCGTTCATGGAGACGGTAGGTCGTACGTACGCATGATAGCTATTTCCGTTTAATTAGTGTATTGAAAAAAAGTAAGTAAATAGAATGCATGTATAAATATATATAATAATTATAGTATAATTATTATTTCATATTTATCATATAGGTTTACTAAACCAATCCTTAATACATTTCATGTAGAGTGTGAACGAATCACATTGCTTTGAGGAGACGGTAGTTCACACTTCCCCAAACAAAATTATCATAATTATATAAAATAGAAAGCATGAAGGTATGTGTTATATAATAATTAAAAAAGTATAAATAAATCATAAATATAATATATAAAATATAAAATTAGAGTTTCTATCATAATTTCCAACCATTATAGGTGGTAATGTAAAAAAACGAACGACATCGTTTCGTGAGGTAGTAGTTCGCCGTATACAATAACGGTAAGTTCGCTACCCATTAGATGAAAGTGTGTGTAGGAGTAGGTTGAAACCTTAGAATAAAAACATCTTAGTATATTTAGGGTACTGATATTATTATATAATCATGTAATAATAAGAATTTATTTTGTGGATAATCAAAACAAAACAAAGGACCTTGAGGAAGGATGTTACCTCTTCTTTGGGTAAATCCTTTTGGTTTGCACCAAAGGGATTCCTTGGGTGAATTTCATCTAAAAGGGAGGAATATAGGAATAAGGTAGGTATTTTTAGGGGAAATTTATGCAAGTTTTGTCTTATAGAAAAGGTCTTGAGATGTGTGAAGAAAGGTTTGGGGAGAGATGAGGCCTTTTATAAGTGGGGAAAAGGACACATTGGGTATTCTTGAAAAGGTTTGACTACTCCCCACATTTTACTTGTCCCTCAAGGGTTCCAATGGATACTTATAGATCCTTATATGTGTAATTATCTAAATATTTCCATAAAATAATTTTATAAAAGTGTAGGGACAATTTTTGCACCCTATTTTCTAAATTTAGTATTTAATTAAGCTAGTTTTTACCTTAATCACTCTAATTAATTTTAATCACCTTCACTAATATTTTTGGTCAAAAACTAAGTTGAACTTATTAGACATTATAAATTATTCTGAATCCAAATATTCAATCTATTTTTCAAAATTCTATTCACATAAGTTTCAGAAATTAATTTAAATTTAATCCCTCAGACGGGCCGTGACAGCGGGTTTTTTATGCAAAAATGTTTAAAAGCATGGAATGTTTTGATATCCAATTTCAATGTGAAATTGGTTCAAATGACCTACATTTGATTTAATTATGTACAATTAATATCATTAAACTTTAAAACCAAATTAAAATATAATTTAACTATTTAAATAAATTAGATGGAAAAGTAGTTTTGAATTAAAATTCAATATTTTTCACTATTTATCCAAAATTGATGTTTTTCATAAAAATCACTAAAATTCACCCTAATATATTTTTAAAATTATGAATTAAAAAATTATTTTTTTATTTTATAAAATTCATTTTATAAAAGTGTCTAAAATTAATTTTATTATTTTTCACAGAAGGACATAAAAAGCAGTTCTTTTAAGAAAATAGTGTTTTTAAACATATAAAGACTTAAATAAATGTATGTCTTATTTTCAATATGTTTTATTTATCTAAAACCTTTATAAATAATATTTAAAAATTAGTTATTACTATTTATATTACTAAGTTTAATGGCTATGTTATAACTATCCCATTTAAAACTTTCATTATATGAGATACCATGTTAATCTTGAGCTACACAAAACACTAAATTGGATTACATTACACGCTACATGGATATGCTTGTGGAATCTTTTGGTTCCCCCTTTGGACCACTGATGGTTCTAAATATAAGTTTTATGGCTTGAACCTTTATCAAACTAGATGGAGGATGGTTGATTGTTATAATTCTCAGGCAGCCACCCCTAACGTAGCTTCTAAGATGCCTTATGAACCACATAGGGATCCCATTTCAGCTGTTTTTAATGATGTTTCTAGATCACCCATGGGAGGCATTATTCTTGTTCCTGCTTTTGACTAGGTGTATGGCTATAATGTAGAGCATGCATGTTTATCACCATCTGATAGAACTCACTAATGGGGGAGGCCAATCTTGATGAGGCTATATTTCCAAGCCTCTCGTTTTGTTGTATGTCTCCTAATGTAATGGTAAGTGTAAAGTGGTCCTATCCATCCCAACTTTTAGATCTTGTGAAAAATTATTACGACACTTTTGGTATGGCCTTAGACAAGGATTGAAACTACAAGGGTAAACAATTTCAAACCCATCTCGAGGATTATGAGAGTGAAAAGATTCCATAGGTTCTTAAGGATGAAACAACAAAATGGTTTGACTCTCACCTTGAAGATACTTTCTCCAAAATTGGACATGGAGTTTTTGTCTTGAGGGTCTACCTAATAGTTCAAAAATTATTATAAAAAAACATTGAAGATGGCTGATGATCTAATCCAAAGATGTCCTTTCTAGATTTTTGTAGAAATATAAGAGTTACATCATTCCAAAGGACTATTCTGACTCATAAATAGTTGATAATCCTAAACTATCTTAAAGGATCTCATCATAGAAGAGAGGCCGACATCCAAGGGGAGAGGATGTTATACCAGAAATTTGGGTTCTAGAGAAAGTGGAAGGAATTGATTTCTTACTTTCCTTTTTGTGGGCATTTCATGTCTTGTCAAACCTTGATTTCTCTTATTTCCCTTGTTTTTATTTTATTTTTTTGGATCAAATTTTGAGGGTTGGGTTGGCTTGAAAACTCACACTCGATCCTTTTCGGTTAGTAATTATGGTTTATTTTTTAATTAATTATATTAATTACAAATTTAAAAAATGTATTTAAAAAAATATAAATAAAGAATATTAAGTACTAATTAATTACTAATAAGTAATATTAAATAATATTAATAATAATATTAAATAAAATTTGATAATTATCCATTATTAATTATTATTAATTAATTACTAATTACTATTTAATTATTTTATAATTAGAAATCAAATAATTTATAATTATTAATAAGAATTATTACTTAGTAATATTTATTTATTATTTTTAATTAATTAAAATTAATTAATTATTATGAATAATTTATAGTTTTTTATTGTGTTTATTAATAATTAATAGTAATTAAAATTTATCTGTAATTATAAAATAATAATTAATAATTATTATAAAAAAAACATGTATTAGTATATAAATTATTATTATTTTAATCAAACATTAATTAAAATTTAATATATATTTTATCTAATTTATGTATTATTATTAGAATAATTATAACAGTTGGATTTTCCTC
Source organism: Viscum album (assembly GCA_963277665.1). Classification (NCBI taxonomy): domain Eukaryota; kingdom Viridiplantae; phylum Streptophyta; class Magnoliopsida; order Santalales; family Viscaceae; genus Viscum; species Viscum album. Next base: position 1,321,584,488 of record OY728142.1, read on the forward strand.
AATAGTTGAGGAACCCCGCAATACTACATCTATTGAGCCTAAGGTTCAATTCCCAACCGTCACAATTTGACCTGCATGGCAGGCGACCTTCATGGTGTGAGAATTTTTTATATTTCATTTATTTTGTTAATTAAAATGAAAAATTTATGTAGTTTTTCTAGTGAGAAAGTCGTTACGCAGTTAAAAGGTGGGAACCACCCATTCCTTGTCCACTTTCCACATGCCCCCTGTACTTGCATCTCCATCTCTCTTTCCCTTGGTGGCCTCCATTTTGGGTATTCATGATCAATTAGGGTTGGTGTGAGTGTTCTCCCCTGGTAGAAATTGGTAGTTGTCCAACTTCTTGATAACGGTGTCAGAAGGCTTCCCGTGTCTTGTCGACTCTAGTGGTCTTATGTATTTTAGGCCTCTGCTCCCCTTTCTGGCTTGCTCAGGCATTTCACTATGATGGAAATGACTTAGATTTGATCATCAGAGGGAGTATTTTTGGTGGCGGTGTCATCGTTGTGGCGTTGAAACAGGTGGAGGTCAACGATGACCATAGTGGTATCAGCAGTCTTGGGTTGCGGCTTCGATTCGCACCGGATCTGGTCGGGGACAATGCTTCTTGGATAGTGGGTTTATTCATCAAAGGATCGTCGAAGGATCTTCTCTGGAGGGCATCTTCAATTGAGTAGGGAGAGCATGTCAAGGGGGAATCTGATCTTGCTTCCTAGTTTTGTTCACTAAGACAGAGGTGCACCCTAGGTTTTGGCACTTCAATAGTGTGGATTCCCTGGTTTGTCCCTTGCTCGGTCATGGGAGAGGAGAGGATTCAAGCATTGCTCCCTTCCAAATGGACCCGAATGAACAATGCCTCTAGAATCAGTTAGCGGTGCCAAAGATAGTGGAGAAGAAGATGAGTGAGCATTCTAGTTCTTGAACCTGGAGCATTGATGATTCTTGGATAGCAGCAGAATCAAATTACAGTAGGGACAACATCACCATACTTGGACAGCAGCACAGGGTTTTGGATAACAACACTCAACTAGGAAGATCCACATGGCGGAGGTGGTGGTTTTGAACCCTGGTAAAGGGGTTTGGTCCAAGTTTATTCTCTTTGTTATATTTCAATCTTGTTTCATCTATTTTGGCAATGTTTCTTGGGTGTGTTGAGATGTGTTGTTGTTTTCCATTACTGCCTCTTGTACTCCATTATTATTGCATAATGAAAACCCGCTAATTATTCTAACCCATGCATGTAGTCCAATTGGCCAAATAAAGTTACATATGTGTGTCCCTTTTATTTATTTTTTCGTTTTATTCTTAGACCTGTAAAGTGATGAAACCTTTAATTAATTATGATTTGAATTCATTTGTTGATAAAGAAGTTATTTAAGCATTGTTTTGCTTGGGTATGTTACTGCTTGCTATTCTCACTTTTCCAGCTTGTTGGAATTTTATATGAATTATTTTATTATTTAATGCCCTTATGTTAATAAGACCGGAATAATAAACATAGATTTTTGATTTGGTAATTTTGAGTTTGTGGACCAAATTTTATACCTAATGGATCTTGGCTATTCGAAGGGGGATTGCCTTGCGCAGAGCAACCCCTCCACCCAACAAGTGGTATCAGAGCCTAATTGGGTATAATTTTTTGTCATCAAAATTTGTAATCACATATTCATTGCTTTAAATTATTTGTTAGTGGCTTTTACTATATAGCACGCTTTGGAATTCTATTTAGCATTGGTCGTTTACTCTCTTTAGCTATTATTTTGTAATCTGTTATTGATTATTGCTTCCCTTGCTGTTTCTTTTTTTTATGCCCTAATAGAGAAGGTAGGTAGCTTAGAGTTGTCTATTTTGGGTCTCGTATTGTGGGGTATGAGGGGTTTGTGCAAGGTTGGTCTTGGTGAGAGTGTGTCAGTCAGCAGTGGGGTGTGTAGAAGGGTCTATACGTCTAGTTGTTTGGTCCCCTAGTTCTGTCTTTCACCTTAGGAGTGTGAGCTGGTAATTAGCTCATGTTTGTTTCTCAGCTTTGTCTCCTGGTTTTGGGCTGGTGTCTCTAGGTTCTGACCTGTTGCGAGTGGTGATTAGGTCTGGGTGGTGGTTAGAGAAGCAATTTCATGGGTAGATGTTTGGACGATCACCAAACTTCATGATGGAATTTCTAGTATCTCTTTGACAACTTTGGATAGGTACCTATGAATTAGGTTCTTGATGTCGTTGGGATGCTAGATTAGGATGGTATTTCTTAGTCGGTAGCTAGATTTCCTTGGATCGTCAGTGTTCTCATGGGTTTAGAGTTGTCCCCAAGGACTTTGGGACTACATGGGATTTGCAGTGGTACCCGGTTGTCGAAGAACTTCTCCTATTGGTTGGGTTCTAGGCAATGTCTTCCTTTTATGTGGAGAGTTTTGTCAAGAACCAAATCTGGTCACCGCCAAAATTGGCACCAAACCTGGCCCGTGACATGGCCCGTGACATGGCCCGAAGGGCATTCCCGATACCCACGGGTTGGCACAAGTGCTCGGGTATCATCAAATGTGATTTGAGAACGATTTACCTGAGTTTATAAACTTCAAACAACAAAAGAATCCAATAAAAAGAATCTGGATTTTTCAAACCAAACAATATTTTACAAAAAATCAGAACTGAATTACATATTTTAAAACAACTCAATAAGACTATAACAAAGATACAAAACCAAAAGGAAATAGGCCAAGACCCCTCATGGCAAGGGGCATCGCCCTTAAGCCATCTCCACAAGACTTCACCGCCAGGGACCTGCTAAAAACCCGAACCACTGGAACTAAGAAAGTTGTACCCAACCTGCGACAACAAAAATAACCAAGTCTACTTATACCCAAAGCTGTAAGTAGGGTGTGAGCCTAAGCCCAGTAGGATACCACCACTAAGAGATTCCATGTGATAAACATTCAAAGACAAAAAGCTTGCAAGTTTTCATAAACAGAAAATGCTAGTTACAATTTCAAAAAGATTAAACAAAAAAATTAAAATAGTTTTCATGTGGGTTATCATTAAGAATCAACACTTTTAAAAAAATAATGTCAACACTACTGAATTTTCCAGCCAACCATTCTGTATGCCGATGGTAATCACGAAGTAACTAATGAGCACAAGCAATAGGAAATAACCCCCAGGCACTAGCTCATTGTGGGTCTCAGGTACCTCGTATCTCGGTGAGAGTAACTATCACAATATATGTTCTCATGCACGAGCCACTAGTAGAGAACATACCCATAACCTAGTGGTCCCCAATCATCATCATCATAGTTTAGTTAGAGTTGTAAGCATCAATCTTGTTAAGTGAAACTGAGGCCAAACCCCCCGGATTCACTAGCATACTAGTACACGTCCACCTACCTAGATACCCGGGTTTCCCCCTTGTGCTCAGACAAGTTCAACAAGTCAATAAATATACTTTGCACATGCAAATATCATTTTCACATCACAAGTTCACCAAACAGCCCACATGTATTCCACACAAGTCTAAAAATCCACTTTTTCATTCAAATGAATTTTGAAATCATACTCACACAAAAAATATCCCACAACACATTTTGCACATCTTTCACAATTCAACAAATCCATTAACAATTTTATAAAATCTTTCCCAAGATTCTAAACATCACATAACATCCCACTCACATGTTACATAATACCTTTTTCATAAACAAAGTCCATTTTTCACATCACACTCATGCAAAACAGCCCGAAAACACGTTTCGCACCCACATCCCAATTTAATAAATCACCTCGACAATTTACAAGACATTACCAAAATGTTTTACAACATAACTAACCACTTTATGATTCAAAAACTCATTTTAGGAACATACTATCACCAAAAAAGTACATGAGCAACCATTTCACACTTTGTGTAACTCATTAAATCATTTACAATTTTCATAAAACCAACCCAAGAGGTGCAACCATGGTTTGCATACAAACCCCACTTCAAAACCGTAATTCAAGACCAAGACAATGCCAATAACAATACAAAGCAGAATTGGAAGCCCTAAAAACATTTATTAAACCACCCCCAAGTTTTATACAAGTACCTCAAACAATACCACAAAAGGTACACATGAAAAACACATGCTTTCACAAATCACGTTCAAGAAGTACAACATGGTTTCACACATTAAAACCATTAAAAAACCCCCATTAAAATGACCACATGACATTAAGGCATTAACAAACCAGAATTTTCAGCCCCTTTCAACACTAATAAATGACTTTCATATGTTATGAAATACACCCAAACATTTCCCCAAGAGCCACGCATGAAAAGCACCCAATTCCAAGAAAAAATGCAACTACAAAATTAAAAACTTAACCAAATCCATCAAAAAATAGTTTTCGCACCACACAAAATATATTTGAAACATACTAAATTAATAAATCAAGCAAGCTAACTCATCATAAAATGGTTATACATGGAATCACCTACCTTTTATGTCGAAACACTCAAAACATGGTGTGAAACATAAACCGCACCACCGCCGCACCTCAAGGAAGTGAAATCCAACCTAAAACCAAAATATTTCACACAAAAGACAAGATATCAAACCCTAGGATTGAACCCTAACTTCTGGAAATTAGTAACCTTATGGATAAGGTATGAAACCCTAATCACATTGAATATAATCCTAAGAAAATTGAAAGAAGAATGAAGAAGACCAACTTACTTGAGAGATATTGTAGAAATCGCCTCACATACACCGGTATCTGAATTTGAAAACAACCAAAAGTTTAAGGGAGGTTTTAACAAATATAAGGAGGTCATTTAGGAACTGAAATGGAGGAAAAAGAGTAAGAATTGAGAGATTTCTGATGGAAAGAACTTACTTCCTCAAAACTGCCCGATTTTTGAAACCCTAAAAAGGTTAGCATTTAATCGCGATAAAGAAGAGCTCCAAAGAGAGGAGATAGAGGCTGGGCGCGCAGCTGGGTTCACTGGGCGTGTGTGAGGCTTGGAATCACCGAAAAAGCCTTAAAATTGAATAAGTTATTAAATAAATAAAATTAATTTTTAAAACTGGATATGGGCTTCCGGGCAGGCCCAATCCCTTAAATAAAAACCAAAATAAACCTTGGTTATGGATTTATAAATGCTCCAAATTTTAATTTTGGTGTTAATATATCAGGGGAGGACATTTAAGAGTTGGAATGAGTGAAAAATATTAAAAAATGAAAATGTTATAAAAGAAACAAAATTTATTTTTAAATCTGGAATTGAGCTCACGGTTTGGCCCAATTCATGAAAACTCACCTATTCTCCATAAAACCTTTAGAAAACCCCAAAACAAAGCATTAATGGAAATTAAAACAAAAAATACATTTAAAATAAACTACGTATATGACAAGTTTTTTGAGTTTGTGATGGGTTCAGGTGGAGACCGGTTTTTCTTTTGTTGTACTTGATTTTTTTAGTGTTTATTTTATTGTTGTTATTTTCATTATTTCACTGTTTTTTTGAGATGTTTGTTATGTCATTGTTTTAGAGGATGGGTACTGTTGTGTTCTGCCTTGTGTCGCAGGTTCTAGTTATCAGTCATAGACTTCCTCATTGGAATTGTCTCAGAAGTCGACTCAGGTGAGTGCATGTATGTGCTCTATTTATGTTCAGAGTTGTTTAATTATGATCATGTTTGGAAGTAGTTTAAAATGTCATTAATTTGGGTGGTGTGTGACACATTGATGCACCATAGGGGGACAGTTTGGGTCAGACCTTACAGATATTTTCTATTTAGGATGTGATGCCCAAATTAATAATGGTAGGTGGTGTAAAATCATCATTAGGTTGGTGCTTTAATTTGCAAGGTTCATCTTTTTAATGTCATTGCATATTAAATTTGTTCTTATATTTTAATTTTCAAGGTGGAGATTTGTGAATTTTTTATATTTCATTTATTTTGTTAATTAAAATGAAAATTTTGTTTTATTTTTCTAGTGATAAAGCTGTTACGCAGTTAAATGGTGGGAACCGCCCATTCCTTTTCCACCGTCCACGTGCCCATTGCACTTGCGCCTCCTTCTCTATTTCCCTTGGTGGCCTCCATTTTGGGTATTCTGGATGAGTTGGGGCTTACGTGAGGGTTATCCCCACTAGGCGACCTCGGCAGTTGTCCCGCTTCTTGATAACGGTAGAAGCAGGCTTCCCGCATCTTGTCGGCTCTGGTGGTCTCCCGCATTTCAGGCCTCTTCTCCCCTTTCTAGATTCCTCAGGTGTTTCAATATGACGGCAGTGACTCAGATCTGATCTTCAGAGCGAGTCTTTGTTGTGGCTTCGACACAGGCGGAGGGCAACGACATCCATGGCGGTATCAGTGGTCTCGGGTTATGGCTTCAATTCGTACCAGATCTGGTCTGAGAAGACGCTTCTCGGATGGCGGGTTTCTTCATTTAGGGAGTGTGGAGGCATCTTCAATTGATAAATTTATTTCTTTATGATTAGAATTACAAATAAATATACATATTAATAATTATAAAATTATAATGAATATATTTATTATATTTATAATTATATATATGTATATGTTAATATATATATATATATAATTATATTAATATATTTATAATTATATACAAATATTTATAAATATATCTATTTATAATTATTATTATAAATAAAAAAATACATTTTTTGAAATGGTAGGGACAACGCCACTTTATTAAAAGACAGAAAAACATTAAAGGAAATACTTTGGGTCAAACATGGCAATACTGCCCTCGTAAAAAAACAGTCAAAGGCCTGGCTTTTCTCTGATATCATCTCCATTTCTTTGATCCTCATCAGGCATTTCATTCCAATTAGTTTATCTGTGCCCATGACTTCGACCTGTAGGATGACAACCTCTCTTCCAATTCTTCACTTGTTGTAAGAGGCCTTCAAAGTCACTTCCATCCGAGTCTATTCTCCTAGCATCTGATTGAGCCTCCACCCTCTTAGAATAATCATCAACCATGGTGTCTTTATTTGTGGGGGTTTGAACTGCATTTACTGAACTCTGCCTTCTGACACATCATTAATAAAATCAGTCCCATCGACATGATTATGAGGCGACACCTTCACCTTGCCTAATATTTCCTGTGATGCTTGCACATTAGATGCCAAGGCACCCTTATCCAATGGAAAAGAGAACCTAACTACTGATGGAGAGGTAGATCCCTTACAAGTCAATATAGACACTCCCTTATCCCCCCGTTACGGGGAGACCGCCTGACCCTCTTCATCATGAGGTAAATATTTACCTTTATTGAGCGGATTAATCACTCAAAAGAGGTTGGAAGTGGGTATCTGCATTCTTCCCAGCCTTCCCATTCCCTGCACATTTTCCAAGTTGATTTTCAGTGCACCTAATGTTTTAGAAAGGGAAGACGCAACTTGCATTCAAGTAGAAGAGCATAGAGGATCCATCTGAAGAGGTAGCACTAAGGGAGCAGAATCCATATCACTTAAAGGAGAAGGTTTTCCATACTCAAAAGAAAGAGGTTTTTACATACTAAATGAAACCAATTAGAAACCCTCTTTATCCACTGACTTGGATGAAGAAGAATTCTTGCCTTCCAGAGATGAAATGCTATGTACTACTAAAGAAGAGGGGTGTTGGGAAATGATGTGAGGACCAATATTACCCATCAGGGTCTTCTTGGATAACTGGTAGGATACTACCACTAGCTTTGATTTAACCTTCCTATTAGAAGATAAAAAAGATCATTCATGTAAAATTTCCCTGTCAACTTCTTTTTGAACAGAAATTTCAAAATCAGAATGTTCATTATCATCAGAATTAAGAGAAACATCCGCAACTAGCTCCTCTTCTACAATGTTAGCCAACGTTATCTTGGTCGTAGTTTATGAGGTTCCATGAAAATTCTTATCTGCCACATCTTGCACATATTCATATAAGGAAATGGTTGTAACAAATATAGAGACCTTTTCCGTATTATCATAGGGGTGTTGCTTTTTTAACACCCCTAGAAAATGAGTCAAGGCCATATTGGATAGCCCAATCACAGCCCCCTAGCCTCTGAAGGACCAACCATGGGTGAAAAAATCCGCTACATACCAACATGTTGCTTCTATTCCATTTTAGAAGAGTTTCCAGCACCACTTCCCATCACCATCCCATCTAAACTTTGTGGAAACAAAGCACTACCTTGTATCTAACCTTATCTGGCACTTAAGAATTGATTAAATTTCACTTGTCGAGACCTCTTATTGCATGACTTTTCCTCATGACCATGAAATAGGAAATATGAAAAAACCAAGGCTCTTTTGCAGTTCTAGTTATCATGACCTATCAGCCTGTAGTCCATAAAAAATCTTAGCATTTTAAAAAATTCAATTTTCAGAGAGAACCCGTCTATGTCAGTTAAAAGGAAAACTATATTGACTAGAGTATAACATATATCCACCTCCACCATGAAATGGACATAATTCCTAAATCTAACTGGTTTAGTCAATTTATCCATTTTAATAGGTACTCTAACTACTAATGAAATTTCATATATGATCTTTGGATGCCAAAAAATCCAATTTATTCCAAACACTTTGACCCAAATTTTCATAGAGGATTTACTTACCTCCATTGGATTAAAATTTTGATCCCACTCACGGATATGTATCAAAATCAACTTGAGGGAGATCAACCCATGACCCCATGCCCTTATATTCAAGTCCTCCATGGGGAAGAGGATATGAAAAAGGCCTCAACCCATCAAGACACATTTCCAATTTCAGAATCCCTAGAAATCTAAAAGTCATGCGACCATGTCGCCAACTTTCCATGATTTAGATCCCCTCAGAAAAATAATTCTTGAAATAATAGAGTGCTTATAGATTTTCATCCATTATGAGATCACATCAAAATTAGCTTTTACATGGGCAACATTACCTTTATGATGAATCAAACCAACAATATATTCTGTATAGTGAGAGAAGGGGCTATCGTAGGAGCTGTCTTGAAGTGAAATGACCGGATCTCCACCCTAATCCACCCCCCGATCTTCCGATCTAAAATCGACATGCTTGTACACATTAAAACTCCTTGGATCCATAAATAATCCCCCTTTATTGAATAAAAAAAATATTAAAAAAATTCTGAATAGATATTTTTTTCAATAATCACTTTTCCAAAAAAGAAAAACTCGTCAGAAATGTTGTTTCACCGTACCAACTCAACAGAAGTAACTCCTTTATTAGCAATACCATTATACAAGTAGGTGGCCTCAAGATATGTATGTGTGATGATATAATTCATGGATGAAAACATGTCTATGAAATTAATCTATCTTGAATACAACATCCATGACAGATGAATAATACAATTTCTGATATCTTGAACACAATAGTGGAGTCATAGTCAAGCCATAAATTGAGATATCCTAGTTGCTTTACAATATCCACTACATTGATAATGGTAATAATTTCTGTATAAAAGGATGCGGTTATTCCACAATCTCTATACATGAACCCCACTACTTCACCATGGTTATTTTTAAAATCAAACCATAACAAGTAGGGCCTAGATTGCCTCTCGATTCACCAACTTTGTTACATTTTATCCAACCCAAAAATAGAGGAATCCACATGAATTCAAAGGTCTCAGATGGAGGGTGATAATATCTTATAGTGAAAAAAATGATTAAGCATAGTGAGATCATGAATTGAATTATGAAATTTTTTATTTTGGAAATCATTTTCATATTTCACATCATATAAAATACGAGACAAGATCAATTTTACACTAAAGGTAGTGCCCTCATGTATCAGTAAATTCCATATAGTACACATGTTGTGTATAACCTCCAAACTGGCGATTAGAAAGTGGTTCATAGATGCTATGAAATTGGAATATTAATGCATGCATTCAGGTGATCCAAGATTCTAACTGTGTTGGGAATTATAATTTCAAAATAGCATGAAACTGTAGTACTCAATGTAGAGGTGGTAGTATATCCCAAGAAAAGATGTTCAATTTCCTCCCTATACCGATTAAATAGTTCACATTTGGAGAAAAGACTAATACCAAAACCATTAAAAAATATTCAGTATGTAGTTGGTAGTAAATGACTCTCCATGTAATAAAAAATATGGATGGCAGAAAAAAACTTCTTCTCAAATCCTTATCCTAATTATTTTCATTCCCTTGAGCAGACTTATGATTGAAAGCCTTTGATGATAGTCTTCCATTAGAGGCAGTTTCCCAAAAAGGGTAACATCACAATTAATAAGGATATTGTTCAAAAACAACTCCATCATTTCAATAGGAAGAACATGTCATGACCTATTCCCCGGGGCCTGTGCCGTGACTACCCCAAGCCTGCCTTCCATAGGCTAGGGGCTGACTACTAACACCAAAGGTGTAATTCCCTAAATCTGGGAAGACATTGCCTTTATAACTGTAAACACACACAACAGAGCACACAGCTGGATACAAAAAACTAAGCAAAACTGTATAATAAGAGAGTGCTAAAAAGTAAAGGGGCCGGAAATACAAGCCCAACTGTAAAGTATAAGTACAACTGAAAAGGGACAAAGCATCTGAAATATGAAAAGCAGCTCTTGGATTGTCCACTACGGATCCTACCTGAAGGGTAGGTACATATAGCCTCCTCAGCACTCCCCGTCCGTCAGTCTCCTCTGGGTACCGATTCGTCGTGAGGTCCACCTCCAAGCACCGTCTAGTCCTAGTACACTCAGCCTCGGTCAGCGTTGTCCGTCGTCAGCATCAAACACAAAGAGGTGCGGGCATAGCCCGTGTAGGGGTGTCACGACCCGACCCTACCCAGGCTCGAGCCACAACTACCCTAAGACCGCCTCCGTAGGCCAGGGGCTGGCGACAAGTGCCGAAGGCTAAACAACTCGGGGAGGCCTTTTCCTGAGTACCTGTACACACACACGCAGCCCACTCAATGCAGAGGTGCAGAGTAAAAGAAAAAGTAAACTACCAACTGCTATATACAACCACAAAGGTGGATCGACCTCTAAATAGTACAAAGAAAGTACTAAAGGTAAACTGAAAATAAAAGGGCAAAACACACGCCCAACCAGAAAAGTGCCACAACCCGACAACAGGTAAATAAAAGTAAACAGTTGGGAGATTCCCACACCTGGAACCCAACTACGACCACCGTACGCGGTCCAACCTCCCGAACTCCTAAGATCCACTGAAGTCATGACCAACCTGTCCATCGCCTGTAAGGGCACACCAAGTGTGGACAAAAACCAAGCATGGGTTAGTATAAAAATACTCAGTAGTATTCCCTGAAGGTTCGAGGGAGCAACAAAGGAGGTACTGAAGAGGTGAGCAGTAGATTGAACAGGGTAAAGTAAAGGAGTACAACCGAGAGTGCAGTAAAGAGTATAGCTCAACCCAACAAGAGGAAGGAAGTAGACTTGTCCTAACACAAGGAGATAGAAACGGTGAGAAGATGAACTTCCCGTTGAGCCTTCTCTACCTATAGCAGGAGAGTAGGTCCGTCTAACCATGAGAAGCTAGACACGAAAAGCACGTGGCATACCCCGCGCATCTTCGCCTCTCCTGGAAGGAGAGTAAGCAAACCCAAGAAGTGGGTACTGGAATAAGTTATATACATATCCATATGCTCAATCAAGAAGCATGAACAAGATCGTAATGGGATCTCCATCCCGTAGCTCAGCCCAAGAAAGTGAGTCGCCAACAGTCCCAGAAGTAAACACCATCGATGCCCAGTATCCGTATGCCTGCCCCGAACTGCAAGTCAAGGGGATCAAATCACCGCACCTTGACACTATCCGCTTTGGGCGGCACTGACTCACCCACACGGTTTTAGGTCGCATCACAAGGACGCGTCTCAGTGGGGAAAGCACCCCTCATACTTGAGAGTTCTGTGGGAGTGTCAAGCCACACCTTGTCACCGTCACACACACTACTGGAAATCTGGGCTATAGCCACGGACCTATAGCCACGGTTTTATAGAACCGTGGCTATAGGTTTTATACAGCCACGGTTTTTTTTCTACTCGTGGCTATATCCCCTCGCCCAGTTTTTTTCTCCCCCATTCTGTCGGGCTCCATCCTCGCCCTCGCCCCCAAGCGTCGGGCTCCATCTCCTCGCCCTCGCCATTTCTCCTCCCCGCGGCCTCATCCTCGCCGCGGCCTCCTCCTCCACGACGCATCAACGCCGCGCCATCCTCCTCACCGACGCCCTCCTCACCGACGCCCTCCTCGCCGACGCCCTCCTCGCCGACGCCCTCCTCGCCGACGCCCTCCTCGCCGCGCTCTCCTCGCCGACGTTCTCCTCGCCGACGCCCTCCTCGCCGTGACCCTCCTCGCCGCGTCATCCTCCCCGCATCATCCTCCCCGCGCCCTCCTCGCCGGCGCCCTCCTCGCCGACGCCTTCCTCGCCGCGTCCTCCTCGTCGACGCCCTCGAGGTCGACACCCCCATCGCCCTCTATTTTTTTCTCTCCCGAGTGCTGGTTATCTGCATTTTTTTATGCCTCATTTGCACCTTCGATTTCTTACACTTTCTGTTTGTCTAATTGTCAGTTTCAGTTTGCAGCAATTACAGCACATGGACTTATGTCTCTTGGGTTTTTTACTGTCAATTCCATGTGAATAATTCCATCCACATTATAGATGGGCATCATGTTGCTTTACCTGATCCATATCTCATCGTTTTGTAGTCCCAATGTTCACTAGTTCTTGAATAAAAAATTCATTGTAAACTGCCTTACTTGAATGCAGGTTCTTGTTTTATCCTTCATTTTCCAGACCACTCATGCAATCCTTTTCTTGATTGCTTAAGATCCATGTTTCTATTTTACATAGTTGACTCCACTTGGGTTAAGGTTTTTTTTTATGTTTTTTTATGTTTTTTTTTGGTTGTCATTGTTAAAATGCAGAAATCAATCGATTGCCTTTCTAGAGGTGAACACATCTCACTGTTTGTTTTTTCATGTTCAGAGTGTCACGGATCATCAAGGAGGAGGCCTTTGTCATGCCAGAAATTGAGTTGAAGCGTTTGTACCAGCTTGTCGAGTCAAAGGATGGAAGCCCTATTTGGATAAAGATGATGGATAGATCAACCCCCAATATGGATTACCAGGCATGGCAGAGAGATCCTGAGGTGGCTATTCCCTAGCTTTCAGTTTTTTGAATTATTGTTTTAGACTGATCAAGTGTTCTTGCTGCCAACTGAATTAAGTTGGCTGTGAGCTTGATCAGCAGTGGCATCCTGCTCAACAAGTTGTTGCTGAGAAATAATCACACTTGATTGATATCGAGTGATGAGTTCACTTGATTTGACTGTTTCCCCGTTATACAAGTCATCTCTGATTTGATCAGTTATCAAACCTTCTAGTAATAGTTCCGGTTGGCTGAGCACACTGTTTTCTAAAATATCTGAACATGAAATTTCCTTAATCACTTTCTTTGTATCTTGTGTTTTTGATTGTGCTTTACCTTTGATGAGTTTAGATGGGTCCTCCTCAATACCAAACTAGAACTATCTTTGAGGATGCTACACCTGAGTTGGTGAGGGATTTTTTTTGGGAAGACGAATTTCGTTCCAAATGGGATGACACTCTCGTCTATTCTGCAATTATAGAAGAATGCCCCTCCACAGGATCCATGGTTGTGCAATGGGTAAGGAAGGTGAGGAGACTCTTCCTTTAGACACTAGGATTTATTTAGAATACTGAATCCCCTGGCCTATCTTATGCGGTACTGTGTGATGATGCAGTTTTCATGTTTTTGGAGTGACAGAGAATACATTATTGGTCGTCGAATATGGGAATCAGAGAAATCATATTACTGTGTGACAAAGGTAAGGGTAAAAAAAACTTTCTAATGACTTGACGATATTGTGGCAGCCACAACTTGGCTTATGACGTGAAATATTTATGAACATGACCGAATAAATTTGAACTTTAATGGATCTGTGCTTAATCTAATGATTTGCTTGTTATGATCTTTTAAAGTGTTTACAAAATTAAACATGGTTTCAAAGTCATGGAATTTCAGTGTATGAAATGGATTTGCATTTCCATTTGGAAGGCTCTTTAGTGGATCAAAGGAAATGCAAGATGGTCATAATCTTGTGTGAATTGAGAACTAACCTAAGCTAAGTATTTACAGTTTTGATAATGTTTTGTATTTGAACAATCAGTTGCACTTGAATTCATAGGGAAAACCAACTATAGAATTGACATGGTAACTTGAGTACTTGTACAAGCGCTAGAAGCACTTTTCGCCAAGTATCGTCATACACAGTCTTAGGCTTTGCTTATAATGCAGCAAGTTAGAGGTGGCAGTTGGGTTCATGTGTCAGGTCCGTATCGGGGTTGGCAATCCCATGAACCCATTAAACTCAACAGTAACCTGATCCATTTAATTAAACGGGTTGACCCAACTCAATCCATTTATAAAGGGGTCAAGCCTAACCTGACCTGCCCACTTTTTTAGCTTTTAATATATAAAATAAATTGGATCATGACTAATCGATCTTCTTAAACCATTTAAAATAAATAATGTTTTATATAAATATGATGAATTATTTCAAATTAAGTTGATTATAAGAATAAAATATATTATAAAATTAATTATTATTTTATTTTTAATATTTTATATTATTATTATATTTTTAATCTGGTTAGACGGTTCAGGATTGGTCAACCAGAACCCAATCTGAATACCATTTGGGTCAGATTACTCAACCCGATTACAACCTGAACCCATTTATGTTTGACCTAAACATGTTTAGCTTGTGTTATGTTGTGTCATGTTCAAAATTATCACTTCTAGTTTAAACTGCTGCGTGCAATGTCACTGATGATAGCATCAAACGGTTTGTTATGTTTGATTACACTATTTTTATGGGATTTAAAATGCTTCCTAAATTCTCTCTTCTCCATTTAATGTTTCAGGGGGTGCCTTACCCTTCCATCAAAAGATGCAGCAAGCCAAAACGTGTCGATATGTACTATTCCAGCTGGTGCATCAGGGCAGGTAAATCACATTGTTGTTGACATCAGCTCTGCTACCACTAAAAGGTTTAAACTTTCAGACCCTGTTTGGTTTTTGGAATATGGGTTGATGGAATGGAGATTACACTATTCTACTGACCAAACGGGGCATATGCACGCCATTGAAGTTTTCCATCTCTGTATCCTGATGTGTGAATCAGTAGAATCGAGGAAAGGTGATAGACGGCCCACAGCGTCTGAGGTACTGCTCTTCCACCATGAGACTTTCTATGATTGATCGTACCCACCAGAGTTCTGTACATTGAATGATGCTGATCATTTTTTATTCTACCACAGAGGTTTCTTTTCGCTGTTTATACATACATTGTTTGGTTTTGTTTGATTGGGTGTGATTTTTGATTGTTGGAGTTGAATTAATTAAAACAGAACAAGCTTTCTATTTTTAGTTTGTCTTTTCAATTGAAAATATCATTGTATTTTTTAACAATAGTTCCATTTTTCTATATTAATGATGTCCAGCAGGGGTAAATATGCAGGGGGAGTCCAGTGTCCAGGGGGGAGTCTAGTGTCTAGTAGGGGTAAATATGATTTGGGCATCCCAAGAACTAGTTTCCAGGGGGGAGTCCAGTGTCCAGCAGGGGTACAAGGGGGCTGGTAGGGGGTGGGGGGGAGAGTATGGGTCCAGTGTCCAGCAGGGGTCCAGTGTCCATCAGGGGTAAATATGCAGGGGGAGTCCAGTGTCCAGGGGGGAGGGAGGGGGGGCTGTCCAGCCTCGACACATTATTATCACTATCTATTAAAATCCAGTTTTAAGTAATCTTCGATTTTGATGATAATTTGTAGTGAGTTAGAGGAGGCCAAGCAATTAGTTCACTTTTGAGATCCATCATTATGAAAGAACAAATCGTATTTAAATTTAGCATCTCTGAAGCAATTGCTCTCTCTCTGATGGTCTCATTCATGAAAAGTGATTGAGGATGTTATCATTGATTGGAGAGCTCCTTTGGAAGCACATGTTCGGTCTCCCCTCTTACATGTGTATGCATAGGTAGGCATATACATATATAAGTTCCCCCTTTATATACTCCTGCTCAAACTATTGCACTGAATCCTTATTTTAAGCATTCCTTATTGTCATTTTGGCCCAATTAGATGCTATTTTTCGTCAGAGATATGTGTGTGTGGCTACATGTAATAATTTTGAAGTAAAAGTAAATAATGATTTGTGTGTTCAGTGTTGGGTGGGTCTGGTCTGGGGAAGGTGTGCGGGCTCGTGTAGGGATGTAGGGGGAGGCTAGTGTGCAGGGGTGTAGTGCAGTGCAAAGAGAGAGGGAGGCCGGATCTGGTGTGAAGGGGGGAGAGGGACCAGTGCAGGGGTGCAGGGGGAGGCTGGCGTGCAGGGGTGCTGGTGTCAGGGGTGCAGGGGGGGGCTGGCAGGGGGACAAGCAGGGGGAAGGGGGGGGGGGGCTGGCAGGGGGGGCTGGGGGTAGCAGGGGGTGGGGGGGGGGGGGTCTGTCCTGGGGGGTCTGTCCATGGGGGGTCTAGGGGGTCCAGTGGGGGGGGGGGGGGGGGCTGGTGCTGGTGGGCTGGGGAGGGGGGACAGGTGCAGGTGGCCAGGGGGGACTAGCAGGGGGCAGGGGGGGCTGGCAGGGAGAAAAGCAGGGGGTGGCAGGAAGCAGGGGGCAGGGGGGGGGGGGGGGGCTGGCAGGGGGACAAGCAGGGGGAAGGGGGGGGGGGGGGGGGGGGCTGGCAGGGGGCAGGGGGGGCAGGGGGGTGGGGGTTGGGGGGGGGGACAAGCAGGGGGCAGGGGGGGGGTGGCAGGGGGACAAGCAGGGGGCAGGGGGGGCTGGCAGGGGGGGCTGGGGGTAGCAGGGGGTGGGGGGGGGTCTGTCCTGGGGGGTCTGGGTTTGGGGGGAGGGGTCTGTCCATGGGGGGTCCAGTGGGGGGGGGGGCTGGTGCTGGTGGGCTGGGGAGGGGGGATAGGTGCAGGTGGGCAGGGGGGACTAGCAGGGGGTAGGGGGGGATGGCAGGGGGAAAAGCAGGGGGGTGGCAGGGGGCAGGGGGGGGCTGGCAGGGGGGTGGCAGCCATGTCACAACACATGTATAAGCCATCAATCTACCCTTTCCGCTGATAAATGAATGTACAAAATTTTATCCTTTTTGTATCTTTTTACATTATGTTTTTCCATTTTCATTCATTTTCATTTATAATTTATGATACATGATCTGATTTTTTAACATATTTTTATCTACTTTTCATTATTATCTATCACAAAAGCTGTAATTTTAACATATTTTAACTAAAATTTGCATGGATGTGACTGATGTCAATATGCAAATTCAAGACAATGACTTCTCTGTTTCACTATTTTTGTGGCAATAAAATGATACTCATGTACAGTTTTTTTTACATTTGTCATTTCTTCATTGCAATTCAACAACTTCTGGACTGATTTGTGGACTATAGTTTTAGCTTTGTAGGAGGAAAAACAGGGAAAGCACCTCTCTCCAGAAATATGTGCTATAGAAAAAATCAAGATCCTCTTGGAACAAGTAGAGGAACTTCGAGAAGTAGGAACAGTGGATGTAGCATAGCCACAACTAGGAAATGTGTAGAGGAATTTCCAGCACAAAATTGTTAATCAGTTCTCTATAATTTGCATTTCTATTGATTCAGGTAAATACTTCATCCTCTATAATTTCTATATTTATTAACCCTGTCAAGATTTTTGTATCATCACTCTTAGTGTCTTAGGTGAAATACTCAGTTCTCTATAATTTGAATCTCTATTGTTTCAGGTAAATACTTATTCCTCTGTAATTTCATAAACTTATTAACTCTGTCAAGAATTCTATATCATTTATCTCTATTGCGGTTTGTTGTGTTTTTTTGTATCTATATTTTTCTTTCAAGTCATATTGAGTTATCTATGATCAATCTATTCATCTTTGAGTTGTATTTATCTTTGGAATAGGGTGAGCGTGTCAAGCTAATAGGATACAGTGTTTTCGGTATTAAAAAACTATATATTTTTCAATTAATTCCACTGCCTTATGACGCTTCACTTTTTTTTATTATTCTTCTCTTTTCTGGCCTGCATCAAATTCCAATTAATCTTTGAACACTAATACTTTGATTGTAGCAAAAAAATATATATATTTCAGCATGTATTTTATTTCTTGTCTTCATGGTTGAGAATTATGTTTTAGTGATCTGGAACTTATATCTTTAGGGGGCTTGGAGAGTATAAACTCACAGGCTGCACCTATGGATGAGGACTAGCAGGGGGCAGGGGGGGGGGGCTGGAAGGGGGGACTAGCAGGGGGCAGGGGGGGGGGGGACTAGCAGGGTTAGTTTGGTTAGGGACCCATTAGTTACTTTATATCGATTCTAGAGATAGTGTCCTATTTATCTAGAGCCAGAACATTCGTAAAGGCTCTGTCCAATTTGGAAGCAACCACTTTATTGTGATGTCTTCTATACCAGGTGTATTTCGCACCAGTGAGATTAATTTCAATAAGATTGTTTCCCTTGATCGAGGCTTTAAATTCTCTCGTGGAGATAGAGGCGTGAGATGGGCCAATTTTTTCACTAGAATTAAGAATAACATAAAGTCTCCCATAAGAAACCAGGGGGCATTCGTGTTAGTTCCTAAATAAGAGAAGCCATTCCAAAGAATTATTCATTCTTGGTATTTATTCTTAGCATAAACAAAGGAGTAGTAAATATGAGTACCATCAATAGTAAAGGTGCAAGTGAGAATCTGACCAGACAGGGGGGGTGTCCAGACAGGGGGGGGGGTCCAGACATGGGGGAGGGGACTGGTAGTCTACACATACCCATATCATCCTATTTGAAACTAAGTGGAAGATGTTGCCCCGCGGATGTCGCTGGACCGGGCCAACACGTTGTGGTCACGCTGCGGTCACGCCGCGGTCACGCCGCGGTCAAGCCGCGGTCACGCCGCGGTCAAGCCGCGGTCACGCCGCGGTCACGCCGCGGTCACGCCGCGGTCACGCCGCGGTCACGCCGTGATTTGGCCCTGCTCCAGGACGAAACCCTGCGGCGGTTACTCCTCCTTAGAGAAACATTGAATGGTTAGCTCTAATTTTTCGTATTTCCTCATTCCTAAACTATATCTCCTCTCAGCGCTGCCTCATCCATCTTTCCACAAAACGTGCATAATAGGTGGTACAAAGGCTCAATTCAACTGAAAACATTGGTTTGGAATTGTTTGACATATTTTATTGTACATGTATCACATAATATTTGTTCGGTAATTCTTCTTTTTCCTCATTCTCTTCACATGTTGTCCGAACCAGATCATCCTCATCCTCTGCACATGTCGTCTGAACCGGATCAGCCTGTTGTGATGAAAATTCAATGTCTGCTTTTGACTGAATTTCACACCAAACCAAGAGATAATAAATGAGTCTAACAATCAGACAAATGGTTTAGGTTCTTTTTCCTCTGCTCACTACACCTATGACTCTAAAACTCTGGATGCCACTGGCACTGCTATAAAAACCAGAAAACTCTCCACTAATCTAAACGTCATTCATACCACTGGTTGTCCTATAAAAAGTAGGAATCCTCATATTAGTCTAAAGTCTCTTTAGGCTAAGGCACAAACAAAACACACTAACATTGATAAACAAGGTACCTTGACACTGGAACCTATAAAACATACAAAAGGAAGCACAACCTCTGTACAAGACCCCACGCTAATGCAGGCACATTTTGAACCTATCGGGAAGAAGCCCCTTTCATTAGATCTGGACGCTATCAAGATGCAGAATATAGATGATTCAAAGGACCCAGGTACACCTACTCTTCATTCTATTAATTTAACTTTTGTTGGTGCTAAATCTGTAGATAATATGAACTATTATGAACAGCCTATATCCCTGTTATCTAACCAAAATACCATTTCGTTGATGCTATATAACATGAACATTACAAACTCAATTAAGAATACTTCAAGAAATGAACCAATAAAGAAGAACTCTGTCATACCTAACAATGAAGAGGAACAGAACACTAATAATAACAATGGTCATGACATTAGAAGGTATTTTAGAAATAAAGGCTCTGAAGAAAAGGAAAAATGCAGGGGGGCTGGCAGGGGGCAGGGGGGGCTGGCAGGGGGGACAAGCAGGGGGCAGGGGGGGTGGCTGGCAGGGGGGGTGCTGGCAGGGGGCAGGGGGGGGGGGGGGGGGCTGGCAGGGGGACAAGCAGGGGGCAGGGGGGGGGTGGCAGGGGGACAAGCAGGGGCAGGGGGGGGGGGGGGCTGGCAGGGGGACAAGCAGGGGGGGTAGCAGGGGGCAGGGGGGGACTAGCAGGGGGGAGGGGGGGACTAGCAGGGGGGGGAGGGGTGTCCAGGCAGGGGGGACTGGTAGGGGGCAGGGGGGGCTGGTGGGGGGGACTAGCAGGGGGGCTGGCAGGGGGACAAGCAGGGGGCAGGGGGGGCTGGCAGGGGGCAGGGGGGGGGGGGCTGGCAGGGGTGGCAGGGGTGGGGGGGGGGGCTGGCAGGGGTGGCAGGGGGGGCTGGCAGGGGGACAAGTAGGGGGCAGGGGGGGGCTGGCAGGGGGGTAGGGGGGGCTGGCAGGGGGCAGGGGGGCTGGCAGGGGAACAAGCAGGTGGGTGGGGTGCTGGCAGGGGGACAAGCAGGGGGCAGGGGGGGACTGGCAGGGGGGTCACATCTAAATATTTCTTACCAACTATCATGCTGGATCATTTGAGTTATTTGTGAAAATCAATAATTAATCACTATGAGATTAATGGTTGTGTTGTTTGAATCCAGGTGAAGCTCTCAATATGTGGCAGGGACTTCAAGTTAACCCTTATTGCTAGGCGGTCACTTCATTTTACTGGCACCAGGTTGGATAGATACATGTTAGTTGTTTTATGTTTTTTATGTGTGCATTCCTACATGGGTTTGGGTTCTGAATACGACTTTATATAAGATCAAACACTGTGATTCTTTTGAAGATCAATTTTTTGTTATAACCCATCTTCTAGAATGTGTAATTTTTGCTGGCAGATGTTCCCAATTATTCAGTGTTTGACATATTTTTCCTTTCTCTTGTCTGTTCTGTTTGATTTTTACACTAATCTTTCTATACATTTATTTATGTTCATCTAGATAATTAAAATGAGGTGTCAATGAAATGGTTCAAGCTGTTAATTATGTTGTGACAAAACAATTTGCTCCGGAGTATATATCTGAAGGCTGCCATTTATAAATAAGTTCCGTTGTCCAGAATCGGTGTTCAATTCAACTTTTCTAATCTCAGGAGTCATCATGAAGGAATATTGAACCGGATATTATTTTTTTTGGCATTTTCCCATGAATATGCTGCTTTTTAATTTTCTGATCTGTTGCCATTTCTTATTGAAGTTTTGTTTTTTGTTTCCCAGTATTATGGAAAGACCTTCGTTATAAATCAACAAGGCTGCATTTTGAAAATCTAGACCAGAGATATGGAAATCCTATAATCATACTAAATTTTATTAAGGTATGCCACCACATGGTCCTCTAATTTATCTGGTTCCATACTTTAATAAGCTTGTTTTTCAATTATGATATTTGTTGTTAACATTCCCAGGAAAAGAGACCCATAGAATCTATTCTCCTTGTGGAGTTTGCAAATTCTATTGACATTATCAATAATTATTTATCCTCAGAGGATTGATTTATGTTCCTTCAATGGGATCTCAATTGAAAGTAGTGTTACTAGATTACAAAATTGAAAGTGGTGTTACTAGATTACAGAATTTTGAGTTAGGTTTCATTGTCAATTGAAAGTAGTGTCATTCTCAATAGTTTGTGGCCACTGTTTAGATAATCTTATTTTTAATTTTTATAATGTGATGTTATTTTTTGTTCTGGTTGTCATGGGTTGTTTTCTGTTGTTGTGGTCACTGTTTATCTTCCTGACAAGGTCATTGGTTATTTTCTTATTGTGGTTATTGTGGTCGCTGGATCGGGCCAACACGCTGCGGTCACGCCGCGGTCACGCCGCGGTCACGCCGCGGTCACGCCGCGGTCACGCCGCGGTCACGCCGCGGTCACGCCACGGTCACGCCGCGGTCACGCCGCGATCACGCCGCGATCACGCCGCGGTCACGCCGCGGTCACGCCGTGATGTGGCCCTGCTCCAGCCACATCCAGCAGGGGGGAGGGGTGTCCAGCAGGGGGGGAGGGGTGTCCGCGGTCACGCCGCAGTCACGCCGAAATATATCTATACGTTTGTAATCAATCTAAACAAAGAATAAGAATAGTGTACCTTACACCATTCGATCCAGTCTTTCGAAGCTTTTCACAAGTGTTTGATTGTGATCACTTAGAAGTCGCTGAAAGAATCCTTCAGAGGTATCCACAAATCATGGAATCACCCGACACTTAGTAGGACCTCTCTCAATACCAGTCCTTCCTGGTTGTCGAAGTTTTCACAAGCGTTTGATCGAGATCTCCGAGAAGTCACCGAAAGACTCCTTCTGAGGTATCCAAGGTTCATGGGAATCACCCGATGCTTAGGTAGGGTCTCTCTCAACACCACAGTCTGTTAGAACCTTGTTTAAAGGTGGGAGAGAAACAAGAGCTAGAGAGAATCGGCTTTGAGGGGTTCTAACGATCACATGATCTCATCCATCAAGTGCAACCACTTGCATAGGAATTGAACCAATTCATATAGGCCTTCGAGAACCTCAAAATGTTCAGCCTATTCATGGTACGTTACACAAATGTCCCAAACGTTTCAGCTCATTTTAAGCGTACGGCTCAATCCCATTAGTAATCGTTTAACATTTAAATTAAACGATTATGTGAGATGTTCAAACTCCCCAAATCCATCGAAA